>OY728122.1:1699709734-1700334734 GCA_963277665.1 Viscum album
AAAATCAATCATTCCCAATGAATTCAAAATACAATTACCCAATTTTAGTTTACAACACGACTTTTCATTTTAAAACCAAATCATCAGTCTTTATCATTTCATGGATTTTAAAATAATATTTCAATTAATTTCATTTATCTCAAGATTCAACATCAATTCATTTCATCAAATAAATTTCTATATTAGGCCATCAATTTTCCTCAAATCTATCAAACAATTTAAATTCCATTGAAATTGGGGTGTTTTCACATTTTTCATTCCCTTTTAAAAATAAAACATCAATTGTCTCTAATTTGGTACTCAAATCATTATAAAATTCATTTCTAATAAATAAAATAATTAACTGTTTCAATTTTAGTGTAAGGTCTTATAGAACCACCTACCTTTAATCACCTTTCAAATCAACACCGATAACAGGAAATTCCAACGAAGAGAGAAGGTGGAGGAGATCAATAAGGAAATATTAAATAAAAAATAATCTAGAACAAACTCTTATTGAATCATAAAACATGAGATCATGTAATTTTCATATAAGGAAAACAAGGAGAAGGAGAAAACTGAAATGAGGAATCCCACAAAAGATTAAACACCAAACTGAGACATTCAAAAGGGGTGGAATCACAAAAAATTACTTGGTGTAGCCCTAAGATTCTGTGGGAAGAGACTTCACAATAAAAGAAATGGTTTTAGTATACAAATAATAAAAACTCACATTGAATGATGAATTTGGATGTAAATCCTCTATCCACAATGTGAAAAACATGAGTGGTATATTTACTAAAAAAGGAGTCACCATAGGTTAAAAATCCTAATCTTGACCATTTCACATCATGAAAACAATTCAAATATTTAATATTATTCACATCATGAAATAGTCTCATGTATTATTCTGAGTGGTTGATTAATTTTGTGAATTATTTCCATGATGTGAATCTATTTTGCAGATAATACATAGATATATTATTCATAAAAACTCAGAAAAGGACACCAACTCAAATGAGACTCAATGATAACCCTATAAAACCATTGAACAATTTATATCTTCGATCCATTGAATAAAAAATTATATATCCCCAAGTATTATACTAAAAATGGTCAATAAATACCTTAAATATGGTAATATTATTTTGTAATTTTCCCACCATAAATAGCATTTCCCCATAAATCCTCTCAATAAGACTCCATATTAATGATATGAGTCCACCACTCCCTCATCAGTTCCTCACAATCTCACATATAATAATAATCATAACCATAATTCTATAAAAAAATGTTCCAAAGGAATCATCTTCCCATGAAGAACCTTTTTCACAAAATCAACAATCCAAACTGGACGCTCTGTATTAAATAAATCAGGTTGAACATGAATATCTTCCCAAGTCAAGACATGAGAAGGTATGGAATATAATTTCCATTGTGTGATACATGAAATAAATTATTTATCTAAATCATATGTTATGTTAGTGTTAAATCGTAGGAAACTATACCCTCTTTCCCAATAATCTCAAAAGGAACCAAAAACTTTTTTGAAATCTTTCCCTATTTCCCAAGAAATTAGGGAACCAACTAAGGTGAAATATTCAAGAAAACCCAGTCACCTATGAAGAACTCCAATGATCATCATTGATGAAAAATATATGATTTATATCATCCATGTTTCATCAAAATTCTATGAAGAATAAATATAATCATCGTCATTTTCTCCTGGACCTTACTCAGTTCAACTAAGGAAGCTTCAACATTTTCCAACCAACACAACATAGATATAAAAGTCCAACCATATAAGTCTTGAAAAGAATCCATTCTGATAGAAGGCTATAAGTATTATTATAGTAAAATTCAACCATTCCTAGATTTATATCCCTTGTTCCAAAAAAATGAAGAATGAAATCACGTATCATTTACTCAATAATATTAATAGCTCTCTCTCAATATATATCTATATATTGATCATCTCCCATTATCAAATGTACCGGGAATCCCATGGACCCCTAAAGGCCTATCCAGAAGAAATAAGTGAAATGGAGATCCCTATTAAATACTATAACAGATTGAACTCCATGAAATATGAATTTATATTGCATGATAAGACATTCCAAGTACTCAAACCTCGTAATATAATGAATGGGTATAAAGTGAACTAATTTGTTGAGCCTATAAATTAGAAACTATGTATAACTCATTGCTCAAGGGTTACATGGAAACCAAACCAAAATATCTATAGAAATCTTATCCCACATCCAAGTAAGAACTGGAAACTGATGAAGCAAACCTGAATGTCATTGGTGTTCATATTTGACCTATTGGTTGGTATAAAAAAAGAAACAATTTTAGTTTTTTCTTACCTCATACCCAACAACCAGAATCATGATCACATATCATAAAGAATTATTGTGTTGTTAGTGTTCACCACCAAATGGGATTCATAGAAATCACCCATCAGGGACCTTATCATTGGAAAAAAGGAACAATGCACCAGTTCCAACAACATAGGATACCCTACTAATAAAACTTCCACAAAATATGGTCTACCCAACCTAAATAGAGTCACTAATTCCATAAAATTCATTATCAATCAATAACTCCCAAATAATCATATTAACAAGATAGGAGGTCATCTACATTCTCACAAAAACATTCTTAGTCTCATTCTCTTAGAATCTAAAATGAAACTAAGAAAAAAATCCATCATAATCTATTCTTATAATTATTATATCATAAACTAGGCCAAAAGTTTCATGTTCAAATAATCATCAACCACATTCCCCTTTCATAGGGTGTAGGTAATGTTTAAAACAAAATACTATAGGAACTCCACCAAACACTTCTACTACAGTTTCGTATCCTTTTGGGAGAATATATAGCTCAATGTTTTGTGGTTAGAATATATGTTAAACCATTCAATAAAAATTTATGCCTTTATTTCTAAATACCATTCATTATAGATATAATTTTGAGATCATCGAAAATAAAATTAGTCTCATGTGGCCTAAGTTGTTTGGAACCATATGCTACAATGATATCACCCCACATAAGGACAAAACCAAAGCTTAAACCAGATAAATTATAGAAGAAAACATACACCAATGAAATCTATTGAAGTATAAACATAACAGATAAGTAAAAATTTGTTTCATCCCAACAAAATAACACTTACATTTTTCAGCCAAATCAAACATCACTTCATTTTGAGTGATAATGGTCATCTGAGAGGCCAACTTTAAGAAATCCTAAAATTAACTATGCTAATATCACACCATATTCAATAAGCAACATTTCATTAAGGAATTATATGGTTTCTCCCATGGAATAACCACTTTCAACAGTGATCATGTAATGTCCTGACATGGATTCCATTAACTGATGCTTCGATCCAGTTCATTATGCGGCCTCAAGTGCACCTCCCCATAAGCTAGAGGCATCCGAATAGATGTGAGATCCTAGACTATGACAAGGGGAGACTATTTCATAATATCAAAGTAAAAAAGATGTGGAAATATCTATGTATCTTAAAAACATTAATTACATATATTGCAGATGTAGTAAATAAATTCAAATAGGACTTTTTGTAATAATTAATGAAAATTATATAACATCTCAAATAGTTATTTCAAACATACAACACTAGTCACCCATTGGGAAAACTATACAGATACACGAGTAAATAAATGAAATTGAAATAAACTTATAGATATATACTGGTAGTTTTTATTCAAACCACGTACCCGGTCTCTAGTCAATTTTTGAACTGACCAAACGTGAATAGAAGATCCACACAAGCAGCTCCACTAGATCATGAAACCCTAGGCCTCAACCCTATCCACCATGAAATTGTGTTCAACCTGAAAATTTTATATAAGGTCTACATGCATAAAAAGTTTCATTTGTAGGGATTATAAATAAACTTATGAGAACACCACAATGAAGAACATATAAATATGTTTCCATAAGTACATGCAAAAGCAATATGCTCGACATAGTCGAGACACAACTAAAAAAATAAGTAAATAAAATAAAAAAAAACCGATAGTTGAACCCTAGGTGCATAATCATTGTCATTTAGTAAAGTCCCACCATAGATTTCCACATTTATATGTGTATAAATTTATAGTCCCATATCTATACACATATACATAAATATGAATTTTCATGAGTAAGATGAATAAAAAACACAAAACCAAATATCAGTCAATCATTGAGTATGTAATCCAAATTTCCTAGAAAAAATATTTAAGTGAATTGAGATGGATGGTCTACCACTAAATCCAGGTATCCTGAAGTCAATTTATAGTTTTTTAATCCCAATTGATGTATTCTTACTTCAAAAAATGCTAGAAATGTTTTTGTGCAAGCTACGTCACCACAGGGGAACACTCATCCTAACACTGGGTTCACTTGTACTCACCTCATATCACAGTAAAATAAGTTTGCAGAGAATTAAATTTTGAAATATTATAAATAATCATTTATCAAGATTTTATTCTACTAATTCCATACAGATATAGTTAAATTTTGGGTCACTAGGTCCCAATCTATAGGAATCCATGACATTTGGTACTTGGATGAAACATATGGGTCTGAACTGAAAGTTCATATGTAAGGATAACGAACATGTTAGATTCCTTTCCCACCCATGGAGGTCTCTAACAAGGGAGATCATAATCATACTTTCCACATATAAGAGATTAATCATTCTGAGTATCCAATGATGTGAATTTCCAGGTCTAACACTGTAGTCAAGTTACCAATCTAGGATGGTGTAATCATCCCTATCACTCATGAGAGTGTAATCACCCAAGACTATAATCAGATAGAGGAGATAAAAATCATTCGTATCACATATAAACCATAAGATATAGATGTCATCCTTATCACCCAAGAGAGAGGAATCCTCAAATATTATCATTACTTGGAATGCCATGCCTGTATATCATAGTCGCATACTTAACAGCCAGATACCATGAAGAACATCTATAAATCCAAATAATATAATAATCAAATATACATGATCAACAACCAAATCCTAGGTAGTAAATCAGGGTATAAAAATAAACATATAAAAATAACATGGCACATAAGCCATATACTAGGCAGAACATTTGATCATCCCAAAGAGAAATAAATGTGCCTAATGTCAGGTTCAATATCCAAAATATTGGAATCACCAACGGTAGTAATCACTGCATCATTAGAAAAAAAGTTCAAGTATAAAAAAATTGTTAGGGTGGAAGAACACCTAAACCAAAAATACTTTCAAATCCCACTGGGCTTACAAATTCTCCATAGATTCTAATGTAAGACCCACAACCATCTATAACCTAACCTGACATACCAACTCAGGGTCTGGAAAACATCGGGGCACCCATAGGGTCCCTCAATTAATATACAAGATAGGAATCCTACATGGGATCCTCAATATAAATTGTATAAGGATTAACCTTATGTAGGATCCTTAATGTCCATGCATAAGTGAATGCATCATACTCGGGATCCTCAGCTGAAAGGTAACGGAAAACTATTACATGGGACCTTGAATGTAAATTTGGTAGGGGACCCCTAAAATTTTCTATTGAAATAATATAAAAGTATCGGGATCCTACAAGGGATTCCCTAGGTCGTCTTTTAAGAAAATTAATCTCATAGTTAACCCAAGGTAATAGGAAGAAGACAAAGGCACCCAACGCAACATCCTCTTAGATAACAAGTCTCATAGTCTCTAGGTCTAGAAGAGAACATCTCGTATGGGAAACTGTCACAATGGAAAACTACGATAGTACAGGTCACATGAGATGGATCATGGACCATCTCAGATGAATTTCCCTAACTTGGATGGTCTGAACACAAAACATATCATTATCATTAAATTCATTCCAAGGAGATGAATGAATTAGATTACTGGATGAAGAACCAATCCATTTATACAAGGGATTGAATTAATTCCAAGGAGTCCTAAAAATACCTCATGAGTATTACCATCATGATATATATATATATAAAGAGACAAATAATGTACTACTCATGGGTTCAATTCTGAATCCTATTAGACAAGACATGAAAAATGCTCAAATGGTATCAATGGAGGAGTACACGACGTGGATAACTTGGTACGCGTTATGTACCCTAAGGTCCCACCTAGGTGTGTACTCTTTCCATAATTGGAATGTAAATGCCCATGTATATGGTGAGTTGGAATTTTACAAAAAATTTATCCCACATGGGGTACCTACCCATGTACCATTCATGGAATATTCATATATATGGTTCGGTCGTGTACTTCTACTTGCTATGCACCCAACATGGGGTCTGGTTGTGTACTTTACATGGCATGTTTCCCTTACTCGGGAAGCATGGATGGGTAGTCACCTACATGGATCAGTCCTCGTACATGGCGTATAATTCCCACAAATGGTGTTTAATTTGAAAAACTCATCATCCTCGAATAGGAAGAACAAATGACATGTTTTCCCTAAACCACGTGTCACGTAAATGGGTTTTCAGTAATGGAAAACCATCAAATGGCCCTGAAACCCCCCATTTTCAACCCAAAAGTAGTAGATCAACACTCAAGGGGTTATAAGAAACAATAATAGATGATTAAATATTGAAAAAATAATTAAACTATGAGTATTTAATAAAAATATTAAAAATAAACTTAGTTTGTGTGGAAGCTCTCGATGCTTCACCAGTTTCTACAGTCCATAGTTGCTACAGGACGATCTAATGCATCCCGAGATCCACGATGATAACCATATCTCTATAGCTCTATCTTTATCTCTCCCACTCAATTTCAATTTTAAATTATGTATAAGGATATCCTATAGGGGAATTCATGGGGAATACATGGGAGAAGTAAGAAAAGAAAAGAGGGAAAAAATAAAGAATAGAAAAAGGGTCCCAACGCCTAACATGAGTTTATGCCTCAACTAGGAAAAACTATTAATTTTTTATTCAATAGTAGGGATGGCATCTAAATATGAAAATCCATTCAAAATATATTTCCAAATGAACCTACAATAATAAATTAATAGTTAGTTTATTACATATTAATTATTAATTATTTCGCTAAAATTTGAACGGCTTGGATTTCAAAAAAACATTATTAAAAGTGAAAAGACTATATTCTAGGAACAAAATAGTGGTCAATATTTTTTCCAAGATCATCTACTAGTGTTAGAAGACCAGTTCGCCATTTTGAATCATTTTATATAAAAAATTAAAATATATATTCGAAATTATCATCTGAAAAAACATGAGACCACAAAATCTCCTTGACATAAACCTTTTTATCCCTAATAAGCCTGGTGGTAAGAAGAACAACCATTCTCACACCATGATAATCTTCACCAATAAAATATTTTAACTATCTAATGACCAGTATCCTAGTGTCAATAATTTTATCCTAAATGAGTTTTAGTTAAATATGATAGATCTGGCACTCCCCCGCATAGGAATACCCTTATCGTAAACTTTATCCAAACTTCAAGCCTGACATCCCACTATAAACACTGAAGTTCAATAGAAAAAGAGGTTCATTGTCCTCGAATGTCCAATGGAGAAATCTAAACTACATGTATATCCTAATAATTCTCATCCATACTATTTCAAGATAGTGCACGATCGTCTATAACCCAGAGAACACTATGCTTCTAAAAAATACATGTATAGATCTTCTGAACCATGCTCACAACCAACAAGATACACAAGCCTTTAACCAACACCTAACACCACATCTCCCAAAAAATCATATCTAAGAATATACATGGATCAATGACCTCGTGGAATGTGATTCATTTTCAATTTAACCACTATAATGGCCGAACATTTTCTATTTTGTCACAACTTTTGGGTATCCATTCACATGGAAAGTCTTGGAAACATCGGTACTCAGCTCACACCCATCCACTCAGTAATTATGGATTAAAATTATACCATGAAAATTAATTGTATACCTTATCACCTAACTCATACTCCATTGAGTTTTCCATTATAAAGCTAAGATGATTGGGATACCTGGAAGATAATTTTAAACTAGCCAAAATTTCTCTTGGAACTCCTCTTAAATATTTGGCACCACATATGTGCCAAGATGTATTCCATGATATCCTATCTCTTGACATATTTTTAGTCACAGGAATATACATGCACATTGAATACGTTATCAATAGTGAAAACATTGGCGAACAGTCTAGGCACTCAAATAGTGTTGCCCATCAAAGCCAGTCTTGAAATCAAATCAACATAGGTGCTTGTTAAATGTTGAAGGTATCAACTCCTATATATATCAAAAATTGATCACCTAACATGAATCTATCTCAAAATTAGTAGTAAAACTAGAATAATACCAAAAAATAATTCATAATCCCAGGAAAACCTCTCCAACTGAGGTTTTCCTCGAACATAATAGACATCAACCTACATGGGAATAAACCTAAAACACAGGATACAAGTTCATGATCCTCACCAAGAATCCTCATCAAGAACTTCTCCCTAGAGGTCATGATACCATTATAAAAAAAGTCACTGAACTGTCACTCATTAGGAACATCTATACCAAAATACCGCATAGTGGACTAGTTTGAAACAATCATCATGGTATCCATCAAAATCATACTCAAAGATCCATATAGATAACCATGACTTGAGAAATAACACCCTTCAAGGGGTAAAATAGAAGGTAATCAAATTCCATTTCAACCTACTAGGGTCACTACACCTCCTATGCAAAAGGACAGAGTAATCAGCCTCACCTCAGAATTCATCAATTTAGATCCACATAGCCTTCCATTAGAAGGATATATATATATATATATATATATATATGTGTGTGTGAAAGTAGTCTCAATTAAAGAGGTCTCATTTATCAATAAAAATCAAACACTATAAGGCCTCTATTAGGTGAATCCTATGTTCCAAATAAGATACATGAGATGCCTCTCACCTTTTTCGAAAAAGTGTTACATTCTATATATGGCATATTTTTTGTGGCCATGAGCCAGAAATCCATAATAAATTCTCACATCCATGAAACATGTGTGTTTCTTAAAGTGAGAATCACATATAACTAAAACATCATACATCATAAAACAATGTCATACATGTGAAACCAGGACTGCTTACCAAAATAAGTGTAATCGATGCATTGGCATGATATCCATCACAGGTTCCAACACATACCTATTAATCCAATCTACCGTATCACAAAAATTAAAGATCATGAAAATAATAGATTCTATACCACTATGTAACATCTAGAATCAGATTCCATTAAATCATTTCTCAGAGCCAATTTGTTATGAGGCCTCAAACATGCCACCCCATACACCAGAGGTAGATGATTCATTATGAGGGCCTATTGTGTGATAGTGTGGAGAGTATTCCCTCATATCAGAGTAACACAAATAGTGGAAATGGATAAGTATCATATTTGATAGTAAGTATATATTGTTTGGAAGTGGTAAATAAATTAAAATAGAACATGATGTAATAATAAATGAAAATGTTATAATATCTTGAATTTATTTGTCATACATAAAAAAGTATTCATCCATTGTGCCAACAATAGAAATACAAGAGTAGAAAAAAGAAACCAAAATATATGTTAAAGGCTCTACTACTAAATATAAGACAATCCACATACACAGTCTCTAGACACTATCGAACTACACCATCCCTAACAGAAGAACCCACACGACTAACTCCACTTAATCATGAAAATCTGGGCCACATCCCTATCCACCATGCAATTGTACTCAGCCTGAAAACAAAAATAAAGTCTACAAATACAATGAGATGTATGTGTAGGGGTGTGAAAATAATATGGATCAGAAGACGGATCCCAGGAAAAATTTTTGGGCATCCCAAAGAGAGAGAAAAGATGCTCCATGTTATGTTCAATAGCCACTGACCAGGAATCAAATATGGTAATCATTGGTGCATCATTATTAAAAAGGTGAATGTATAAACAAAATAGTTAGGGTGTACAAATGATTAAACCCAACACTACTACCACATCCCCATTGGTGTACAAGTTCAACATGGGTTCTAAGGTGACACTTGCTACGATCACCACCCAATCCCAATGTACCATCTTTTGGATTGTCAAAACTCAGGGAACCCACATGGTATCTAAATTCTTATACAAGAGGGACATACTACTTGGGATCCTCATTATAAAAGGTAAAAGGATGAATCCTATAATGGATCATCAAGGTCCATGCATAAGGTAAGGAATAATACTCGGGATCCTTAGTTGAAAGTTAATAGAGGAATCCTATATCAGATTCTCAAATGGAAATTCAATAGAGGAATCCTACCGGGGCTCATCGAAATAGAATAATGTATATTTTTCTTATTAGATATTCCCTAGGTTATATTTCATGGAAAGGCATCACATAGGGGACACCTGGTAACATGATGAAGATAGAGGCATCCTATATGAAAAATTGTAAGGCAACAAGTCACATTTCCTCTTTGGCTATAAGGGCAGATATGGTAGGATAGACATCCTCCAAGGAACTCTACAAAATCAATGGTCATAGATGATGGATCATGTCCCATTTTTGATCGATGTCTCAAAATAGGTTGGTTTTAACACTCAACCTATCATTCTAGTTTAATTTTTCTCAGTAGATGAATGAATTGGATTACTAGAGGAAGAACCTCTCTATTTTGAAAAATTCATGAAACGAATCACAAGATTCCTCATAATATCTCATTATTATTACCATCATAATCTACATGAAAATATACTTAGAATGGACTACTCATGGGTTCAATTATAAATCATGGGTGAAAATACATGAAAAACCGTCAGAGAGTAGTAACAGAGGAGTACACAAGGTGTGTACCTTGGTACAAGGTTTTTACATTCAATTCCCCAACTGGGCATGTAAATGCTAGACATGGCATGTAAATTCCATACTTGGCATGTACTCTTTCTAGACAAGGAATGTAAACACCCAATTACATGGCATCTTACTCCTGTACATAGAGTATACCCCACATGTTGTACATTAATGTGTACCTCTTGTGGACTAGCCATGAATTTGGTTCAGTTGTGTACTTATACAAAATGTTCACCCCACATGGGATCTAGGCATGTAGTTTATACTGCATATTCCCCTTATGTGGGCATCTTGGCAGGGTACTCAAATACATAGATGATTCTTAGTAAATAGCTTATAATTTACATAAATAGAATATACCTCATATATCCATCTTCCCTGACCTTAATGGCCCAAAGGCCTTCATGTTTTATTGATTTTTGATAAGCCCCCTTTTAAGGGATGAGGGGGAACCCTTACAAGGCCCGTAGGCTCAGAGATTACATGTCCTGTAGTCTTAGGAGATTACAAGACCCGAAGGTCTTAGGGAATTCAACTAGACTATCTAAAAGGAACTGCCCCTCCCCAACATCTTCATATTGATAATAACTCTCCAAATTTGCATGACCATCTGGCTAGGCTTCCTGTGAAACAATAGGCTGGTACCGATGCCATAACCATACCCTCTCATTCTGACAATCCATTTGGCTCTACTCTGGTGAGTTCACCTGCTATGAATCCTCTTCTAAGGCTACTCCTTGTAATGTAGTGTGTCTGGGGCCTACATTCATGTGTCCCGAAGGCCTTGGGTTGTCCCTAAGGCCATAAGGTGGCCCGAAGGCCTTGAGAATCAACTATCTCGAAGGCCTAGGGTGGCCCGAAATTCTTGAAGGACTCGAGGACCAAATCGGTGGGCCGAAGGCCTAGATGGATGAATAGTTCCGGCTACTAAAGTACCAAACAGTTTTTGCCACAGTGCCTACTACAGTACTACTACAGTGCCTGCTATAGTACTTCTACAGTACCTACAACAGTACCATCTAGAGTACCCCCCAGAAATATGCCTCCACCCGGATTTGATCTTGGGTCTCTTAGATGCACCTAGCGAGTCCTCACCAACTGGGATGGGGATCTTGTTCCATCTTCCCTGAACAGGAATAACTCAGATCAGGTTTTCCCTAAACCATACACCATCTAAATTGGTTTTCCTCAATAGAAAAAACTCAAATTGCCTGAAACCCCTGTTTTCACCTTGAAAGTAGTATATCAACCCTCAATGGGTTCTACGAATGTAAAATAAGTGATTAAAACATAAAAATAATTAAACTATGGGTATTTATGTTAAAACATAAAAATAGCCTACCTTTGGGTGGAATCCCCTAAATCATCGCTTGTTTCCACACTCCACGATTGACGCATGATGATCTGGTGCGTCTTGAGCTCAGTGGTGGTACACTTCCCTATCCCTCTCTCCTTATCTCTCCATATCACTTTATATCATAGGTTTTGGTGAAGGCTCACAGATGGGGGATGGGAAAGAATCCATATGAGAAGGAATAAAATACTTGAGGAAAATGAAAATAAAGAAAAGAAAAAGGAAGAAAACAAAATGAAAATAAAAAGGGGCCCGACCCAACCTGACACCAAACATGAGTTTATACCTGACATAAGGAAAACTCTCCATTTTATATTTAATAGAGGAAACATAATCTAAATTTATAGTTCAATTTATAAGATATTTTCAAACAAACAATCTTGAATAAATTAATATTTATTTTATTGAATATAAAAGTTTAATTATTGTACTTAAATTTGAACGCCGTAGATTTCAACCAAACTATATTCCTAGGTAAAACACCATCTTATAGGACCAACATAGTGGTAAGAAAAAATATCCAAGATCATATTCTAGGGGGAAATGCCATTTTACCCCTTATAAGAATTTGATAGAAGAAAAATAAAATTTCTTCTTAAAATTCACATCAGGAAACACATGTTATGTTACAGTCAACTCAGATACCATATTTCATAACCACATGTCCCAGGACCTTTATTTACCAAATACAAAAACTATATTTTTAAATCTTCATATAAATTCACAGATTTCTCAATACTTCCATTACTTCTATCAAATGATTAAGATGGTCCTCCTTGGTCTGAGAGTAAACAAGGATATTGTCCAAAAATACCACCATAAACAAGTTAAGGTACTCATGAAATATCATGTTCAAAAAATATTTAAAAACATTAGGAGCATTGGTTTGACCAAATGGAATACCAATATAATCATAATGCCTATACACTAGGGTGTATGAAATATCTCTACAGTAGATCATCCAATTGATATTTCATCTCTATAAAATCTTTTGGTGTTATAATATAAGAATAAATAGACACTAAATGAGTACCGGGTACTAAATTAATTAAAAACACAACCTCTTTTACTATTGGTAAGCTTAAGAATTCAGATGAATACACATTGGGTAACTCTATGAAAACCTGAACGATATCATCACCCAAATATTATCACTCCACGTAAAAAGGAAAACACCAATATTACCATACCCAAGTATATAAAATAAGTTCTATATCTATTCAACCTTAAATCATATTCTCCCTAAAAGACACGAAACATCCCATCAAGAAAAGTTCATGAGACATGTTGAAGAAAATAGTTAATCCAGACCTTATGATTAATCAGTCAATCTATCCCAAAAGTGATTTCAAATGATTTCAGGTTGAGAACCATAAAATTATAGGTAATATCAATGTCTTATAATGAGAAAATATAAAAAAGACATTGAATTCCTTTCCCCCTCTTCATTCTAAGGTGTGCGGTAATATTTATCACATAATTCAAAGGCCCCATAGGAACATTCATTAGATCCAAAACACATGTCAATATAAATGGGTGAGTTGAACCAATTTCAAATAAAAAATGTCACTTAAAACGAAGATATATTGATGGTACCTCTCACATTCACTGGAACCGCATCAATATCATCTGGAGACTCTTCCACTCTGTGAAGAAGCTTCATTATATATGTTTATAGTTTGACCACATAGTTACTAAAACATCTAATTGAACCATAGTACTTTTTCGGTCTGATGATCTAGTTCTACTATGAGGAGTAGAAAAGATATGTTTGATCTTCTATATTTGTCCAGGAAGAATATAAGAACTATTGATAATTGGTTCCTCAGTACAAACTCATTCCCAATGCCCCACCTTACCGCACTAAAATAAATTAAAAGGGATTATTCCCATCACTGTATAAGGTTTGGATAATTTTTTGATTTCCATAAACACTATGAGACTCACTAAACTTTCTCTTTAATTTAAAGGAACTTAAAAAACATCTACTAAAATAAAAATTAACACCCATGAAACCTGAATTACAATCCATGTCAAGCTCAAACATCATATATTTATCTAGAAAATTATCATAGGATGTGATATTCCTCAATAAAACCTATTATTAGATATCAGATAAAATTAAAATCTAAAACCTTAAATCCTTCATTTTATAAATTTTAACCACCTTAAGAGAAAACTAGATAATCTCAAAAAAAAAATGGGTTTCATATTGTGTCATGATTTTATAACCAGGAGTTTGGGAATATCCATTTCATTTTTGAAAACCATATATTCTTAATATAACTAATTAGTGGATGATCTCTAAATTACTTACACTACAATCCTTCAATATTCTTCAGCAACACCATTAAATCCCACCCTCAACTGTTAGGAAACTCATCCATGAAGGTAAAAATTGCAACTTTAATCAAATCAGTCATTTCTAATAACTCAAAAAGAATCTCAATGTTCTTCAACTAATACTCTTCTTTTTTAGGATCATTCAATCCTAAAAAATATGGTTGTCTCTAATGAATAAACTCTTGATAAAGATATATATATTCATCTATTAGAGGTTTAATTATAGGAGACCTATTAGGAATGGTTGGAGTTTCTAGTCCCATAGCTTGGACAACACATTCCACTATCTCAAAAAAAAATTGTAGTCCACTGGAGGATTTTCTGGTTGTAGTTCACCAAAATCTTCCTCTTACATCATATTCAAATGCCTCCATAGAGGAATGAGACTACAAAATATTAAAATAAAAAACTAAAAAAATCAATAAGGATACATAGATAAAAATACTAAAATAAATGATTTAGGAATATCAAATACATCAAGAAGAATTCAATATTGTGATTTCAACATAATTAGAAAAAAACTAGTGAAACTTTTAGAAATCATGTCAAAATATTCTTCAAAGACACTTTTCTAAAAAACCAATGGTTATTTAAGGATTGTTATGAGGAGATATTTCCATAATTTCCCTCATAACTGCCTCCTATGTACCACCAATCCTACCTCCTGTCTACCAAGACAATTCATAATATATAATGACATCAAGGGAAGATGAAACAATTGTTACCTTTGATGCCACTTTTTCAAGAACAATCCCAGATACCCTGGTACCTTGATACCTGGGCTGATTTTAACATATTTAGATGGGAGTTCTTAATCCCCAGAGGTTGGTGACAAGAACTTGGATACATATAAGAATAAATAGGGAATGATTACTCTAGAAAATGGTAGAAGATAAAATATATAAGTCGGTATGTGAAGACACATCAAGGAGAAATTGTTAGAATAAAACACGTAAGACAAACCTAAAATAGTAAAACATAAAAAGAAAAAACATCTATCAATACAGAAGTTCAAACAACATATGAAAAATTGGATCACATATCCCCTTGTAAATCCCCAATATTTTGTGAAATATTTTTTTAATTAATTTAATATTTTTGATATTGTGTATTTCACACAACATTGAAAATACTTTATTTTATATTAAAGCTCGATGTTTGGAATATGTTATACACAACACTAATTTAATAATTCAATAAATGCAACATAAATTTAATCTTTATTTACATGGAATACTAATGTTAGTTTATGTTACATGCAAGACCGACTTTCCTCAATGATTTGCGTAACGCACAAGACCAGGTTTTACTGAACAATAATATATTATTAATATATTATTATTTAAAATTTGTATAATTAACCTATTTATTATGATAGGGTATAAGAATGTTATTAACTAACATATGAAAACCTATGGTTTACACAAATATAAAATGAATTCAATAGTTATAATCAACCAATTGAATATAAAAGGAATATTTTTAAAGAAATCTATTTTTATGATCATAAAGTTGTTTTATCATAATAAATTACATTAATTACAATTGGTGAGTGATATTAATGTAATATATATATATATATATATATATCTCATATTCAACAAAATATGTTTTATATTCATCCATTATATTGGATAGGGATAAAATAAGAACAAACCAAATTTTACACAAAAAAACACTATATTTTTTATGGAACTTTCACTATCTTTGGAGGCATAACCTATTTTAAATATAAATTTTGGAACTTTAATAAATTTTATATGTAAAAATAAACTTCATTATTGAATCAAAACATAAAAATTAGGTTGGAGTGAATTTTTGGTATTCTTCTATGAAGTTTCATTTTTAATGTATAATGAAAATATTAAAATTTAACTCAAAACTCTTTTCTCATATAATTTATTTATATGGTTAAACTATATTTTTTTATTTTAAGGTTCTATTGAATCAAAAAAATTTCAACTTAACCAATTTTGTTCATTGTAATCAATTTTTCAATGAAAATTGGTTATAAAAACCTTGTATACTTTTGAACGTTATTACTTTAAAAACCCTCTTTGTCATCCTATATTTGAAAATAAATTTAAATTAATTTCAGCCAAATATGTGACTGGAATTTTTAAAAATTGATTCTATATTTTAAAAAAATATAATTTATAATTTCAAATAATATCAACTTATTCTTTTAACAAAAATATCAGTGAATGTAATTAAAATTAATTAAAACTATTAATGTGAAATTAAGATTAACAAGGGACTAAACCCTGATCATAAGGACTAATATGACCTATAAACATTTAGACATTTTGTATCCATATTTCGACCCTATATCCACTTTTAGATACCTTTTACAATAATTTGATCCTCTTTCAATAAAAAACGTGGTGGGATATTTCCTTTTTCTGAAATATTAAAAGAGTGTCACTCCACCTCCACTACAGAAAGGCTTAGCATCGCACCAATTCCACACACTTTTCAAGAAACTTAAGTTATGAAAATATCTGAACAATTAAATTAAAAAATACCTACCTTCTTCCTTTAATTTACCCTTTTTTCGAAAATCCATCCAAGGGAGCCCTTTGGTTCAAACCAAAGGAGTTACACGAATAAGAGGTGTTAACCTTTCTCAAGCACTTTTCTTTTATTTGCTTCCTCCACACATTAAAATATCATTATTTAATTATTGTATAATAAAAAAATAATCATAAAAATATTAGTATCTTTTTTATTCTAATGGTTCTATATACACTTACACACACTTCCATCTAATGGGTAACATACAAGCTGTTTACATGTACGACTACCTACCGCCTCACGAAATGATGATTGTTCATTTTTCCTTTACCACCTACCATAGTGTAAATTATGAAAAACTCTATATTAATATAAAATGTATATGATATTTATAATATATTCATTATTCTATTATTTTTATTTAGAACATATCCTAATGCTTTCCATCTTGTGTAATTACGATAATTTCATTTGAGGAAGTGTGGAATACCGCCCCCTCAAAATGATGTGACTCGTACACACTCTACATGGAATGTATTAAGGATATGTTTAGTGAATCTATATGATATATATGGAATAATAATTAAAATATAATGATATTATATACATATATAGATTTATTTTATTTACTCTCTTTCATTCATTATAATAATAAAACATAAACATCGTTTATGTGTATGTACGGCTTACCATCTGCATGAACAGAGTGTTTCATTTCATACATATATATTATATAGATTATTATAATACAAATATAATATGTATACATGATATTTTTATCAGGGTTTAAATTCAATAAATAATTATATAAGTATAAGTACCAAAGATATTACAAATTAATTCACAAGTCAAAAACAAAGAGAATATTACTCGAAGCGTAACCCTAACATGAAATTATAAACAAGAGTGTAATATAAAGTCATAATATAACAATATATGGTATTATATATAACAATATGGTTTTGTAAAAAATTAACAATAAAAGTACATTTATTATAAAGGAGTTTTGAACCAGTACGATTAGAGTCATGACACGAGGTAAGGGAATTTCATCTCACTCGTTATTTCTGTGAGATACATGCCTTATTCAACACTAACTTACTGTGTGTGGTTTACATACTGCCAAAGAATTTATTATAATCATATTATAATTAAATATATAGTGATTCAAATAACCATTTATGATCTATCTATCATGTATTTTGAGTTTCAAAATTTACCTAAATGGTAAAGTAATTTTGTCTCAATTTACCTTCTTCAAGACACATGCCATGTTATATGCCAATATTTTTATATGAGGTTTATAAAATGCCTTTGAAATGTTATAACATGAATCTATATATTTTAATGATGTTTTAAATCACCATATAATTTTATTATCCTACATGGGGAGTATGATTCCAAGTAACTATGTGGTAATACTTTATTGAAACAATCTAACTTTTTATCGAGATTGTTTATAATCATGATATAATTAATGAAATATTATGATCCACCATTCTTTAATAATAATTAATTTTATTATCCCCTAGTTATTCTTTATTTATTCTTGTATTATTTCCATTTTTTCACTCTTTGGTACTTAATATAATTAAGAAAAAGTTTTTTATCATATATGACAACACCTCTCTCTTCAGTTAGAAATATGTATTCCATCAAAACCATGATTTAAAAAAAAGGGATACCAAAAATATTCTACTAATATCCTATGATAATTAAAATAAATTTTTACCCTTTATTTTTTACCAATGTTTTCAATTGAATATTCTTATCACTTTCCGAACAGGGATTTTTTCTAACCTTCTTGTCATGCAAAAGGATTATTATTTTTACATCATATAACATGTACAAATTTAACCTCTTATTATTTTCTTTGAATATTCATTCAAATGTTTAAAAGTATAATTTTTAACAAAATGATTTTAAATGTTATTTTAAAATAAATTTATTTTATATGGTTTTCAAAATTCTCCTCAATTTTTCCAAGGAAAAATGTTTTCAAAAAGTTTCCAATGCTTCCTTTGTATATTTTTGGGTTTATTTTTAAGAAAATCATTTTCGAAAAATTTTATGTTTTTAAAAGAATTTTTTTAAAAGGATAATGGATAATTTCTCAATGTTGTTTTTTTAAAAATATCATTCAAAATTATTTACTATTTAACATAATATCCAATGGAATTACTCATGCATTTCTGGGGAAATGTTTCAATGTTTCCATTAATATTATTTTCTCTAAATGGTTTATGTTTTATGGAATGATGTTTATGAAATATGTTTCTCTTTCACGAGTCATATTTATATGAAGCCATCTTCTTTTCATAGGTTATTATTTGATGAATTGATTATGAAACATATAACTTTTTCAATGGGTTAAGGTATGATTTTATGTTTATGACACCCATTTCATTTCATGTATTATGATATGATTATTTATGATTTTCTGGAACATGTAGGTATGACTTCATTATGTGATTGGTGGGACCTATATCTCCCTATACGGAATTGGGTAGTGATAAAATTTTTATGAGGTCATAGGGTATTCGAGATGGTATCCCATGCCTGAAACAAGACGGTACATGGGAGGAAATCCCAAGCCCGAAATAAGAGGATACACATGAGGAAATACAATGCCTAAAACAAGAGGGTACATGGGGAGGGATTCCCAAGAATAAAGATGGTACATCGGTGATTATCCTAAGACTAACATATAACAATGGACTTGGTTGGATTCCTTGACATTTGGTTTTCGTATGCTTATGTGGCTGCCACAATTCCATATCTTATTCTTATATTATGCTTTCAGGGATAATGCTCTTTATTTACTAATGATTCATGTATTTTGAACTTTAAATATATATGCCATGATTCAGGTTTATGCTTTTGATATGTAGTGTTTGATATTATAATGACCATGATCAAGTTCGCATACACTTATGTTCATGATATTATTACACATTTTGTCTCTTTAGCCTTACTGAGAATTTCAGCTCACCATTTTCTTATGTGTCCCTTCCCCAGGTTATGAAGAATGGTTTTAATGAATAAATACAAAGGGGAATATTTTTATGGGAAACATTGAAGATATTTCACCAAGTTAGAATGTTTTTGTTCAATGTTTCTAAAGTCACTAAACTAATAAGGTATTTGGGCTTTGTTTGGTCATGTTTTAAATATTAAATTAATGTGATATAGTGTCAATGTATGTTAATACTAGGAAATTATACCATTGGTCACCTCCATCACTCTAGGTCCCAAGGATTAATAAAATTCACCACCTCCAAGTGGCACTTTACCTTTTCTTAGACATAGAAAAATATAATCTACAAATTCCTGAAGCTAAAGATACATTGTGAGCTAAAAAACCCATTATGGAATCACTATGTGTTCCATAATAAAAACAATAACAAAAAATTATTAATAATTTTAATTCTAATATAACTTGTAATGAAATTGAATTGACATATTTTAAAAAAATTATTTTATAATAAAAAATAAAATAAAATATATTAAAATTGGATTAAATGAAATTTTTATATATAATATTTATATAAATCAGTCTTGTTATCCCAATTAGGTAAATTACCCTGAGAGGGGGTGAATCAGGGTATGAAAGATTAAAACAACTACCCCTTAAAATGTTGTTTCATCATTACAAAACACTCATCTCACTTCTTCCTGTAGCAATATATGAACATAAATTAAATAATTCATGTGGAAAAATTATTTTTACTAGGTTCACCCTCACTGGGTGACGTTTAAGGAGCATAAAACGACAATGTGACAATTGTACCAAATCCACTAAGGCTCACTTCCAAATTACAATGTTAAGGCTAGATCACTTCTATGCCCAGTCTCACTGCCATTATAAGATTTAGGGTTTTGTTACTACATTCCCAAGTGTCACTCAATATGTATTTTTCTCTCTCTCACTACAGGTGGAAAGGATAACCATCTTCCTATTTCTTCTCTCAATTTTCTTGGAAGGTATCCAATCACAGTTTATGTACATGAAAGTCCCTTTATTTTCATGGAAGAACATATCCAAAACTTAACGTAGAAACTATTTTGAAGTTATTTTTTCACCTGTAGATGAATTCCATTTTTTCAGGCACTGTTAGTTTGTGGAAATTAGGTTCTTGACTCATTCCTCTTCGAACAATGTTGAAACCTCAATGAACTGCACTGCACTACGTAGCGCGTGTGCTTCACAGATGACCTATCCTTCACTGACTATCTCCACTTATACATACCTTACTCTTTAAATGGATGTTCCTCGTTTATATACTACTTCTCATCCTTAGATCAACCCTTCTTCTACAGACCATCTTCATCCACAAACCATCCCCACGTCATGGATGAGTTATTCTTCCTTATAAATACTCTCCTTATATAGATTGTTCTTGCCTTTGGGGCTGTATTTTACCACAAAAAAACATTCATAAAATTTATTCTATGAACCACTTCACCCTTCAGAGAATCACTTCCCCGCAAAATCAGTCTTTCACGGAATTCTCACTCGTGAACATATTTTGGACATAACAGAATTATCATAATTACAACATTATATAATTAAATTCTCCGTTAGTAATGATGGTGTTAGTGCTCTTTATATCAGAAATTAGATTTTAAAATCTCACTAATCAATTTTACTCAAATATTCGATGTGGTCCAGCCTTCACCATGTACTGATCCTTCCATAAACTATTTCCCTACATTGTCAATGTACTACCTCTCTCTCCCTACGGCCGCCAATCTCTCCAATGAATGAAACCCATCCTATCTCCTCAATCATAACCTCTTTTTCAGAAACAATGAGCCATCCTATTAACTGTTTTCCTCCAACAACTACAACCTTCCACAACCCATTTTTCATTCCGCAAACTATTTCCATCTCACGGACCATTTCCCAAACATGGTCCACGTACCATGATAGATGGTCCACGTACCATCCTTCACGGTCATCTACATTTTTCAACAAACACAATCACTCAAAAAAACATCGAGAGGACTCAATGATGGATTCTTTATCAACATGTAAATATGAATAATATATTTCAATAATTAATGGCATCTAGTCATTAAATAAAACATATCAAAACACCATGAAATAATCCCTAAATTATGTTAGATTCTTGAAATTATTTCCTCACACTATTTAATAATTGATCTCAACTTAATATGAGCACACATACAATAGATTTGTCTTCCAATACTCAACTTCCCATTAGATCAATCAAGGTTTAGCAATTTTATTTCAGTGTTCTCATCTACAATCCATTTATAGAGGTTTTTATCATAGGGTTCTTGTCATAATTACCCTCTAAATATACAGGCTCAAATTTTATTCAATAATTGAATCAATGAATCGTGGGATAATAAATCATTTCAAATCAATTGAAAATAAAATTTCCCAATTACATATTACAAAATACCTTTCTCATTTCAAAACCACATCTAAGATTTTCATCATTTCATTATTTTCAAAAAATATTTTAATTTAACCCATTTAACACAGGGATCAAAATAAAATAATTTCATCAAATAAATTTCCAAATCAATCATTCCATTTTTCTAAAATCCACTAAAAATTTTCAATTCAATTGAAATTGGGGTTATTTTAGATTTTTCATGCAATTTTTAAAATCAAACACCAATTATCTAAATTTTTTTGTATTAAATCATTTAAAAATACATTTAAAATTATTCATGGAATTTATAGTTTCAATTTTACGGTATGGTATTATGAAACAACTAACCATTGATGAGCAATCAAATAAAAACCCACAATAGGAAACTCTATTGAAGGGAAAGGGTAAAGAAGATAAACCAGGAAATCCTAGATCACAATTTATCAATATCAAAATTTGATTCAATCAGCCAACATAATATAATTCCTCAATTAAATAATAGTATTAGAGAGAAGGATAAAACCAAAAAACCAAAACTTATGTGAGATCAAATGCCAAATAGAAATTCCCTGAAGAGAAGAAATAACCCAAAAATCATTTGGTGTATCCATATGGGTTCATGGGAAGTGGGAACAAAAAAAGAAACTTTATTGTCCTAAAATGCATAAAAATATCTAGGAATGAGTAATTCATGATTTTAATCCTCATTCATGATGTTAGAATTAAAATTTGTGTATTCATTGAAAAAGGTGTCACATCAAGTTAAAAATACTAGTCCCACAAATTTCATGTCATGAAAATAATTCAATAATTGAATATTATTCACCTCATGATATAGTTTCAGGACTTATTTTGAGTGATGGATTCACAACATGAATTACATTCATAGTTTCAATCTTTCCTGCAGATACTTCATATGCAGTTTATGTACCAAAACTCAGAAAAGGCCTCAAACTCACCTTGTACCAAAAGAGCACTCTCTAAGACTTTTGATACAATTGTAACCTAGCTAAATCTTATAAAAAAGAATACATATCCGAAATTTAGATAAAAAGGGTCAATAAATACCTAAAACTAGGTAAAATGATGTTATAGTCTGTCAGGTCATAGATGATGTTTGACTATTAGGTGTTGGAGGATCATAAGGCATTGGGACTTCTTATCATAGTGATAACCCTTGGTAATCTCAATGAAAGGATGTTTATCAAAACTATCCCATTAATAAGAATTAACCATTTTTTATGTATCATTAGATATTATTAACTTCATACATGTGTGTTAGTCTTTATATTTGAAATTATTATTAACATGTATCATAAATCACTTACATTGATTTATATTTGAAAATAATGATAAGATATAGTCACTGTGAGGAAACCTATGTTGGTTGCGTTATAAGGGATAAAAAATTAATTGATTATGTTATGAAATTATTCTTAATGTTTTCATTGTCCAACCCCAATACTATTCTACCATTCCCCCTAATATCTATTAGACTGAAAGTCTACTCTTTTAATTTGTGGGATATGATTCCTTCACTATCACTTCCAGAATTTACTATTGCTTTAATACTCAATGAAATATATTTGATTTCCTGATATTATTAAATATGTATTATAGTTGAATCCATTGAATAATTTGTCAATGGTTTATGGCGACCGAATAATCATGTTACAATTAAGATATTGGACTCTTTCCACATTCTAGTTCTCATTGAATGTGAATATAATCGCATGTTCGCATGGTCTAAATATTAGGGTCTCATAGATGGTATCTATTTTTTCATATTTATATGGACCTATAGATTACAAATTAATTGTGATCCACCAATCATGTATATTTGGGAAATTTACCCCATACTTTCTCTTATGTTTTAAAAATTTAGAAGTCTCTATTTTCATGGAAATATAGTAGATAGATTTTTATGCCTTGATAGTATAACTAATGATCAATTTCATCCAATATATAATCATATTTTTTTTATGGGTATTTTCCCAATACCCCTATCAATTATATGTGTATTAATGTGGGTGATCAATTTCCTTTCTTTTAGAGGGCCTGTTTCAAATCCGAGTGTAATTTTTTCTAATCATGTAAACAAATGGGACACCATAAACTAATGTGCCTTGATGGGCCTTCTAAGAAAGTGGTGATTCTTAGTGTTGTCTTGGACATTATTAGTAATGGTAGTGGGATCAGTAAGGTTCCCAAAATAATTCTATGTTAAGTAAATACATGGAAGGTGAGTCTGGGAAAAGTAGGAATGTAGGTGTTGAGTCCTATAGAAAACATATGGGGAAGACTTTCCAATTGAATAATGCACATTAATGGATATTAGTAATATTGGAAAGTAGAGTTCACCACTGGATTGGGTGTTTGATGTCTCACTCCCTAAAATCTTGAAGGATTCTAAAAAATATAAAAGCCCATGAACCAAAGTCCAGAATTCTATTATGAAATCAATAACATTAAATTACCAGAAATGATGTTGATAATTATGACCCAAGATTTTCCATCCAACATTAAAAACTAAAAAGGAAAACTTGGATCACTTATATTATGGAGGACCTTTTAGGATTATAGTATAGAGAAATTGCGAAACTCTTATATAAACAATTCACATGAATTTGGACTCATAAACAACATGTCTATAAAGTGGAACATCATCTCAAGTTACACCTAGATTTTCACATTTTTCATTATGTTATAGACATCATAACTATTAAATCCTTTATAGACATAAATTATTCCTCATAATATTTTAAAACCTAGTGAAAATGAAAGATAAAAAGGGTGAGCTTAAATGCTCTATAAGGGTAAATTTAAGCACTAACAATTAAATGTAATCAATGAGAATAAGAGTTCATAAGGGTATGCCTACATAATCAATGTTTATGAGAGAATCATAAAATAACTCATATCCTTCAATACTAGAACTGTAAAATGTGAAATCATTAAAAACAAATGATTCATCAGAATCAATAATCATGATCCTCATGATATCAATCTGGATCATTATAAATTTTATAAACTCATAAAAAGCATAAAGAAAACATGTTGGTATCTTTGAACATCACCTCATTGAACCCTTATATTAAATTTATAAATTTGTATAACCATATGGTCAACTTGCAATATAATTCTCTTGAGAAAATAATCATTATCCAATGCATCAGAGCGCTATCTGTGCATACCCATATTTCATAATGTACAAGAACAGAATACATAGAGAATTCATAAAAACTCCTTGAAACAAAACTTATTATTTTTAAAATATGATTAACCTGTTTATTGGAAATGGTTTCCAAAAAAATATATTTGAAACCTGGTTAACCCATAGAAATGAACTGGGTTCCATAACCATCCCATAGGTACATGAATAACACATAGAAAAAAAACGAGTTCAATAAAAATATATTTGAAATGAAATTAAAAATTAAAAAAATAAACGAGTTTCAAAAGAATCTATTTTAGATAAGATTAACCCATTAAAATAGATGTGGGTTCTAAAACAACATCTTTATTACATAATTAACCCATGGAAATGAAATGTGTTTCATTACAATCACTTTGGCAAAAAATAAACCTACAGAAAATAAATGGGTCTAATGACAATATCTCTAAAACAAACATAATTTATAAAAATAATGAATGAAGATGGTATCAATACAAAAATATCCTTTATATAGGATAAGTAACAACCGGGGTTACAGAATATGATGAATGGAAATATCATTGAAATATCATTAAAATATTCTTATGGAAAACAATATTTAATCATTCCAATGCATCTCACACCCATTTAAAACATTTAAATCATTATCCTCATGAAGGGAAAAACATTAAATCGAACAGATAATATCATGAGAATAAGTATATTAATGATATAACATGTAAAAGAGGCATCATATGTACATTATAAAATAATATTGGTTTATAACATAAAAAAAATTACAAAGAAAGAAAATTGTGACAATAATCCCTTACTGCATTGCTAACTTTGAAATTGTGATCCCCTAAAAGAATAACATTGGAACCAAAAATTTGAATACCATGAAGATAAAATAATTCTTTATATAATATATTAAAAAGGGTAGTATATAAACCACAAAAAAAGTAAGTGGTGTATATGAAATTTATCTCACAGATGTAAAAAGTGAGGTGGAATTTTCTTACCATGAGTCCTATTTGTCATGCTTGTCCTCTATCTTCCTAAATAATAAAATTATGTTAATTATATACTGGATTTAGAACCTTTTACAAGTTTATAATTACTTTTATTTCAATTATAAACAAGTTATATAGAATTAGTTAATCAATAATGATTATGTCAGATGTTTTGACCATATTTAGTTTATGTGTCGAAAATGAATTTGGTAGGAAAACTATGGTCAATGTGGTCAGTAATAAAAAATATCCAGAATAATAATCATAAAATAATAATCATTTTTTATAAATCAATTACACTTGTTAAAACCAACCATTTATTATTGTTATAAAAAATGAATCGATATTAAAATCATGGAGACAGTAAGTCATACATATACATGAGTAACGTTCACATTTTTTCAATGATCCCTATTGAAAGAAGATAACACTTATATTTATAGAATGATTATTATATCATATATACTATATTATTTAATTATATGGACTTATAAATATAATTATTTTTAATAAAATGAATCACATCCCGTCGAGGAAGCGGTAGTCCCCACATCCATGAACGATGTTATCACTATTTTAGTTCATGTAAGTGTAATAAAAAAATGATATATTATATTTACAGAAAGGTAATTATATAATCAATATTATATAGATGCTATGTATATCACATATGTTAAATTAAACCTATACTTAAAAAATTACCTATAATTTGTGAATATATCACATTGCATTGTGGAGGTAGTATTCCACATGTCCACAAATGAAGTTATCATATTAATATCATTTATTTTATTTTATTATTAACTAAATAATAAGGTCATTGGTGTTTGTTAAGAGTTTAATGTAACTAATTCATCTCCAAAAATTATAGTGAAATTATCACAATAAAAAAACTCATTTAAATTTCAAAATATTGTTTAAAACCAAAACTATGTATCTTTTTCCATAATCTAAATCTTTATAAATTTTAAAGGTAAGGAATGTTCCTTTTCTGTCTTTTTCCTTAATTAACTTATTATATGAGTCACTTTCATCACCATGTGTCCCAATAACACCTAATATTTTATCCAAAAGATTATACGGTCTAAATATGGGCATAAAAGGAATTTTTGAAAAGTTCTTTGGTTATTTTGGCCCTTAAGATTAAGGTTTAGTCCCTTATTAAATTAATTTTAACTTTATCATGGTAATTAATTTCAATCAATTTCACTTTTCTTTTTTATCTAAAATTAAGTTAGTATTATTAGAATATAAATATTATACTGATTAGAACATTGTATATCTTTTTTCCAAATTCAATTAACATAAGCGGAAAAATTATGTTTAAATCTAATCTAGCAGACATGGTAAGAAATTAGGGTTTTAAAGTGAAAATTGGACAAAAGTTCATTAAATATTTATATAAAAATAGAAAATTATCCCAATGAGATAAATTGTATTAATAGTTTTATAATTCAAGTATTGTGACTTTAAATCCAATTTAAAATATAATTTCTCATTAATAATTATTTAAATGAAATGGCTTTTTCAACTAAAATGAAGTATTTTTCAGTATTCATAAAAAATGCATGTTCTTAGAAAAATAAAAAATTTAACCCAAAGTAAATTAAGATATTTCAATTTCAGAAATGAAATTAATTTTTTCATATAAATATTATAAAAGTTTCAATATTTAGATTTAAAGTATGTTTTCCATTAAATGATGAAAAATCTGCCATATTCAGAAAATAATATTTAACGTATATTATTATTCGGTATAACTTAGTCTTACATGTAACAATAGTTATCAAATAAACTCAACGTTTCATGAAATACAAGATAAACATGATTTTTTGTATAATGAAATATAAACAGTGCATTTCATGTAAAATAATTTATCAAATAATTTAAATTAGTTTGAAATAATATATTCATAAAACCTTGGGACGTTATATCGTACCACTATTAAAAATAATTTCACCCATAAATTCAACTTGGTTATCAAATGATTAAAATTTGTATAATTAAATTATTAAAACAATCATCTTTAAAATGTTTAATAAAACATCCCCATAAAAAGGGGATGCGGGAAGCATAACAGTCACTCAAAGTTATGCATAAATAGGATTCCATATTAGCAGAAAAATGGTGGGAAACAAAACGATTGATTTGGAAGGAAAAACTAATTCCCATTGACTAATTTATATTTATAGAGATCATGTTCAAGAGGAAGTCAATGATGACAAAACCACAAGCCAAATAGGCCTGGAAAAGGTCATTGGTACCATTAGAAAATATGGCAATAGGGTAACATTTTAATTCAAAATCCTTTTCCAAAAATTAAATAATATATATAACCATATAATACAAGATAAAAAATTAAATATACATAAATTAATAATATAATTTCATCTATTAATCAATTTCCACCAAATTATAATCTTACTTTTCAATGATGGGTTTTCAGGATGAATATTTAATTCCTGGAGCACTAAAATCATATTTTAAAGACCATATATCCATAAAAGGGATATTCAATCCATTTGACATGTTTTAGAAATTATCCGGAACTAAAATTATTAGGACCATTTAATATAATTACCAAAATGATTTAACATTAAAATGGTAGACTACTCATCAAAATTACATAGAAATACCCAATGTTTAAACTAAACTACTCCATAAATAAGTATCCAAAAAATCCTACAAACATTTCCTAACTAAGATCGAAACCCAAATCATATGATGATTTTAAAATATATTCTTCCAAGAAAAATAATCCATTGATCATGAAATAAAACACTATATATTTTCTAATTAAATTTAATCATTTATTAAAAAAATGTTTTACTATCCAGGAAATCATATAGGCCAGTGGTAGTTCACGAAATACTTATCATCCTCCGGTCATGGGTTCAAGGCCCAATGCATTACCAAATGTTATGGGTTGTCACTGAGAATATAGGTTGTCAATTTTTTTAAACATGAAACATAATTTCTCCCTAAAAACTCTTCATTTTGATCCAAGGGGTTAAAAATTTCTCATCAAAAAATAATTTAAGATCTTGTAACTTAAAAACTCAATGGGTTGTATATTACATTGAACTTATGACCATCCTTTAGCTTACAAACCTATGATGGTGTCAATAACTCATAATATATCCTCACATGAAAGCATACAAGTCACCAAGGTTATCTAACCAACCTTTTATACCATCTATAATAACTCATGACCCGTACTCCAAAATCTTGTGCTAAAATCTCTAAATATAAATTTCTTACATTGATGTCAATAATTATGGCCAAAATTTTTACTTCCACACCCTTGTACAAAAAAATGAAAACATGGGTCACTTACATTATGGAGTACATTTTAGGTTTAGAGTTTTCTGGAATTAAAAAAAACTCCTACATAAATAATTCACATAATGATGGACACATAAACAACTAGTTTATAACTTTGAACATCATATCCCATTATACCCATATTATCTTATTTTTCATTATGTTATTAACAAAATCCTTCTCAAATCATTTATAGAGACAAATTTTTCATCATAATTCATTAAAACTGGGGGGAAAAAAACATGAGAATGGTGAGCTTAGATGATCAGTAAGGGTAAACATAAGAATTAACAATTAAATGTCATCAAGTAGAATAAGAGTGCAAAAGTGGTTGTTGACGTAATAAAAAGTGCATGGGAAAATCAAACACGAACACATAAAAATCAATGCATAATCCACCAATTATGAATATATGGTTAAAGGCATGATTCATCATAATCAATAATCAGGAGCCATGTGATATCAATTTTGATCATAATAATCATTATAAACCCATAATAAGCCTAAATAAAACATGTTGGTATCTTGGAACATTTTGTCATTGAACCCTTACTAAACCCTTATAAATTGGAATAACCATACAGATGACTTCTAATATAATTATCTAGAGAAAATATTTATTCACCAAAGCATAAGAGCGCTATCTTGAAACACCCATTGTATAAGCTATAATGGTCTCACATAATGTTATCTGGGTGCACCCATCATTTATAATTTCCAAGAATTGAATAAATAGAGAATTAATCAGAACTCAATTAAACAACATTGATTATTTTTAAAAATATTATTAATCGGTGGAAATCAAACAGATTCCACAACAATCTATTTTAAACATGGTTAACCCGTAGAAATGAATCTGGTTCCATAAAAATCACATTGAAACATGATTAAACCATGGAGAAGAAATTGGATGAGTAAAAATCTCATTTAAATATGATTAAACTGTGTTAAAAAATGGGTTATAAAAGAAAATATTAGTGACATAAATAACCCATGGAATAAATTTGGTTTCATAATAATATCTTTAGGACATAATCAACCCATAGAAAATAAATAGGTTTCATAACAACCTTGTTAGGATAAAATCAACTCGTGGAAAAGAAACAGGTTTCATAACAATCTTTTCAAAACTAAAATAATTCATCCAAATAACGATTGAGGACAGTATCAATAAAAAATATCCCTAGTGGAGAATAAGTATAAAAAGGTGTTTTTGAATTTGATTAATGGAAATAAACATAAAATTTCATTAAAAAATTTATCGAGGAAAATAGTCTTTAATCATTCCAAAGCATCCCATTCCACTTTGAAATATGTGAATCATTATCCCCATGAAGGGAATAAAATTAAATAAAACAAATAATATCATGAGAATAAGTATATTATCTATATAATATCTCAAATAGGCCATATATACACCTTATAAAAGAAGATAAGTGTATAACATAACAAACGTCACAGAGGGAAAATTTTGACAACAATCCATTGGTTCATTGATAACTATAAAACTGTGAACCACATGAATTAATAATCATTAAATGAAACATTAAAATACCATAAAGATAAAATAATTCATGATATAATATATCACAAAGGGTAGTATATACACAAAAAAATAAGTAAATAGTGAATATTACATTTATCTCACAGATGTAAAAAGTGAGAGGAAAATCTCCCACCTTGAGTCTGATTAACATGCTTGTACTTTATCTTCTTGAATAATAAACTTATGTTAATTAGTTAATTTCATCATAATCTTTTCCAATTTTATTATTTCTTTTATTTCACTTATAAACATTTTATATAAAATTACTTAATCCATAATGTTGAAGTCATATGTTTTTTACTATATTTGTTTTATATGTCAAAAACGACTTTGGTAGGTCAAATATGGTTAAATGGGTTATTATTAAAACAACTAAATAATAATAATAATGAAATAATTATCATAGTTTTATATCAATCACACTTTTTAAAAACAATCATGAATGTTGATTATGAAAAATGAACCAACATTAAAGTCATGTAGATAGTAGGACATATGTACTTATGAGTAATGTTCCCATTTTCCAATGATCCTTATAGGAAGAAGCTAAGAAACATTAATCTTTATAAAATTATCATTTTATTATATATACTATATTATTTAATCATATATACTATTATATAGAATTATTATGGTATAAAAGGAATTACATTACGTCAAGAGGTGGTAGTCCACACTTCTATGAATGATGATATCACTTTTTCAGTGTGTCAAACCATAATAAAGAAATTGATAAATTATATTTACAGAATGGTAACTAGGAAATTAATGTCATATATACTATTCATTTAAATTATGTTTAATTAATACCATTTTTTATAAATTCCATGTAATATGTGAACATATCACATCGCTTTGAGGAGGATCACTACTAAATATTTAACATATCCCAATGATTTCAGAACCCATTGGTATGTGGGCTGTTAGGATAGACCTATACCAATGTATTACACAAAACGATCGGTATAGGATGCTTAAAATTTCATGTTAACAATAGTTCGTTATGCACCATTTGGATATATATATATATATATGCAAATGGATTACAACCATTGGAAAAGAGGCCTACCAATGGTTCCAAACTTTCGGGAAAAACCTATACCAATGGTTCACACTGAATTGTTGGTATATGAGGGTTATAATTTTATTTTACTATGCCAAATATTATAAAATTTTTAGTATAGATCCACCTAAACTCTCCAACCAATAGAATCCCTACCTCCCACTATAGAACATGAAATCAATACTTCAAAACTGAACATGTAAAACAATCCCCACTATCCATTGCACCTATAATCAAAACATTAAAATAGAACAAAGAAAATCCTCAAACCAGCTGAACAATACACCTCATATTATAATAGAACACTTAGAATGAGAACAATAGAACATATTAAACAACCAGATCATCTAAGGAAACTAATAGACCATCCTCAAATAGAAACAAACTATTAAAGAAATAATTATAACAGAGTAAATCAATTTATGAATTTAAAAAATTATTAAAACATAAAAAATATCAGATAATTTCATTCACACAAAATCATGAAGATAAATTTTTTAGAAATATCAGTAAAAAATGTAATAGAACAATATTTCCCCCATCACCATCACTATTGTCACCATCATCCTCATCCTCGTCCTTATCCTCATCCACATCCTCAGCTTCATCCTCTTCCACTCCATTATCCCCGACCTATTCCTTGTCATCAACCATACCATATTCCTTATGGCCATCATATCCATCTCCATCACAAGGAATATCATTATCCAAACCACCACTCAGAGTACAACCTAGTGCACTATATAACATATTCATTGTTCACATATATGCATCATATTCCATGATGTTCTCTGGTGGAGGTGATAGACATAAAACTACCATTAGTTTCATAAATTATTCATTTTCTATTTAATCCCATTCTTCCATATGTATGGCCCTTTTTGAATTTTTTTATTAGCCTAACCATGTTCTACCCATTCCAACTCGATGTTACTATAATCTAAACATTAAGTGGGGTAGTATATCATCAGGGAAATACTCTTCCCTGGTCGGCAGCGTACTCTACCATGGGGCTCATCTCCCAAAATATGATATAAATGACCATTTAGGCAAACAATTTCAGGTTCCTAGGCATCAAGGGACTCCAAAGTAAACTATGAAAAATACAAATAGAATATTAATTTAAAAATGGATATTTAAATTTTAAATCCACAACGTAAAACATATAATTTTCTACCGTGTTAGTTCGTTTATCACACTTCCATATTTTTTATTTCTACAAGAGAAAAACAGTTTTTCTGGAGGAACACATCCTTCAATATTTAAAACCTCCCACTAAAATTATATTTAATGTATGAAACAATAATTTAAAATAGGTTACTAATAAATAACTTCATAACTAGATCGAATGGATATTAATTTTTAATTATGTTTAAAATAAAAACATATGGTGCATGAATTATAACTAAGTATCAGTGAATGGGTTATCAATTGATATAGCGTATATATAAGTGAACGAGTCATCAGAGTAATAAATAATAATTTTTGTTGTGTGATCACCATAGTTAATGATAAGATGATCAAGTATAACTATATCAAAAATAAATATTCATGAATGGGTTATTAACAATCTAATCAGGACTATAACTGAAAGTAATTATGTTTGGGTAAGATTTAATAATACACATTTGGATTGGATAGTGTTTCTTCACCATAACCTGATTTATACAGTGATAATTAAAACACAGCTACAGACTTCCATTGTCCTAATTTAGAACAAGATGAATTAAATTGAACTAAATCATACCAACATGGACTAAATAGACTCAACCTGATCTATACCAAATTGAATAATCTTAAAATAAACTAAATTAAAAATAGTAAATCAAAATACCCAAGCATGAATAATTTTTTTTAATTTTTAGTTTGAGCTACTTTTAAATTAGTATAATGACAGGAATCAATATAAAAATAAAATATTATCTCAAATTCATCCAAGATAATGTTTCTTATCGATAAAATCTATGAATAGAAAGGATATTGAAGAAATAAGATCACAATATGTTCTTGAAGGGATAATGGATGTGGAATAATCCAATGAGGTCCAAAATTAAATCAATATACAATTAAAAATGATCTTGAGGAAATATACTCTGAAATTTCAGAGTGGAAGATCTTTACTCTAACAGAAATTCAAGAACATATTCTTCTCAGAAATAAGTACAAAATTTATTCGAATTTACTATAATTTTTTAAAAGGGAGGTAGAAAAATTTGGATATATTATTTTAACAATTGAGATCTGAATGTATGCGCATCATTTTTGAGTTAGATATTTTTTAGTAATTTCAATTTGGATCAGTTCAATTCATTTTTTTAAATTGATTTTAATTTTTTGGATCAATTAGATTCAAAAAATGATTTGGTGGGTTAGGAGTATATGGGTGTTGTTAACACTTTTCCAGTAAGGTTAACTCATATTTATTTGGTTCACGTATTTCATGTTCCTTTAGTCTAGTTTAGTTCACTTGTTGTATGTTTAATTAATTTTGATTATACTAGATTTAATTTACATTAAATTATTTTAGTTCATTCAGATAATATACTGGTTTGGATTGTTCAATTTTGGTAAATTATATTTTTGTTCATTTGATATGTCATTATCATATTCCATTATATTTTTTAAATTTTTATTTCATTTGGGTTATGTTTTTATAAATGATTTATTTTTTTTAGTTTAGATTTATTCATTGATATTTATTTCATACCATTTAAAGGCCATGAGTTTTAACATGATTATGTTTTTTTATGTTTTATTTGAATTGGTTCGAATTTATTTAATTTCACTATGTTCAGTTTATTTAAAATATGATACATATCTTCTAGTATAATTTGGGTCTTGTGAGTTTTTTTTCAATTTTATTTCATCAAATTGGATTACGTCTTGTCAGTATGATTTAAATCTATAATAATTTGATTCAGTGAAGTCAGTCTCATTTAGTTTTATCCCAATTTATTATACTCTATAATACATTATTATATTTTGATTATATTGGTTTTATTTAGTTTAATTTATTTGGAAATTGTTTGTTTGGGTCATTTATGTTTTATTTACTTACTCTTTTCTTTTCTAGATCTACTTAATTTGGTTTTCCAATAATTGAAATAGTGCAGATATTTTATCTTGGTTCACTTACGTTTACTTATTCTTGGGATAGTTTATCTTAGTCCAGTTGAACTTGGTTTGGTTTAATTAAAACAAAAATTATTCATGTTTAGTTGATTTGGTTTGAGAGTGTTCTTTTTTGATATTTCATATTACAAAACATCTCTTGATTCTTATTTCTTCAACCATCTCTTATCAAAATCTATTTTCATCTTATATATATGTCACCAAGAATTTGACATTCTATTTTTAAATATAAATTATTCAATTTAATTCAGTGACCATGTGCATTACTTAATATCTCAACTTTTTCATAAATGGAATTACCCCATGATCTCATAATTACTATTTCCTACTACTATTATGCCCTAAAAATTTCAAAGAGTCGCTCAATTTTCTCTTTCTCATTTTAGTATGATTTTTTCTCAATAAAATCTAGTATTCTATAGTCAAATATGTCATTCCAATTAAAGTGGATATCTCTTGTATTATCCTAAAACCATACACACATAATCACACAGGTGGTTGAGTTCAATATATTACAGAAATGAACAAGTACAACATCCCTCTTTGTTTCATTATACTTGAATACCGAAAGTTATTTAAATTCCCATCCGCTTGTTAATGTAGATTTAAAATATATCCAAGGATGCATCTTAACCTAAAAAATTATGATCTAATTCTTCAATTATAGTGGCATAAAATTCTTAAATTTATCTAATAACACAACCTAGGAATTATTACCTAACTAGTATATAGTGAATAAAAAATATAAGAGTTATTCTTATAATTAAAAACATTGAACATTAATTTTTTCTCTTGATCACAACATGAAATAACTCATGGGACTACTAGTTTTGTTACTTAATCTATTTCTTATTCTACCAAATAAGATAGTTTGGCAAACATTTCATCTCTTATTTTAAACTTAGAATATTTATACATCATCATGAGAATTAAAAACATTTATCCACCTCCTCGAGAGGGCGGTGATTTTATGATACTAACATAATGTAATACTGTATTACAATATTTACTAAAGGACTAATTACTGAAAGACATGTTTAAAATTATTCTTATGAAATAGTTTAATTTCATATTATTTATATAATTCTTGTATCACATCTTATTAAATAATAATGATGTATTAAACATAATCATATTAATTTAACAACATTATATATATTTTAAATCAAAATAAAAAATTATCGAAAATCCATTTGAAAACTAAAAAAGTATCTCAAACATCATAATTATTTAATATTATTCTCTAAAATTTGTAATCTGTTTATTAGAAAACTCAATATGGAATCACATTCCATTTTATTTAATTTTATCTTTATAATGATAAAATATAGATTTGGAATCATTATTGAGGATTTATTCGTTAGAATTTATTTTCTTGAAACACACTTTTTAATATACAAAAAAAATATCTCTAGAATGACTCATATGAATGTCAATGTGACTGATTCATAGAATGATATCACTTATAATAAATGTTATATGACCTGTTAATAGGTCCAGATTACTCGTAAAATGTTCACAATTAACTATACATTGTTTTAAATGAATCAAATACATATTTAAATAACTCATACACTGGTCTTGTATATTCATAAAAATGGATCATACATAGTGAGGGATGACTCATATGAAGATCAAAATGACTCATACAGAAATCAATAATTAAATTTTTTTTCATCTCAACTTGATATTCTCGTCATTCATAAAAATAATACAAGGGCCACATAAAATTTTCAATAGTCCTCTTAAAATACTTCAAATAACTACAAAATAACATAAAATAATCCATGAATTATAATAACAATTACATCCTTGTGTTTTTATTTTATATATCCTTTGAAAAATACAAATACTGAACTAAAATATTTAAATAAATTGAACTAGATTCAGATTTATAACATTACTTCATTCATTAAAATCCTTTATCTATTTTATATTTATCACTAAATCCAGCAAATGTATTTCTAAAAAATCCATTAATACTTTCTCTATATTTATTAATTATTTTATCAAATATATTGACCTAGTTTTTATACATTAAAATCAAATTTTTTGTAAACTTTGTAAGATAATAAGTTCCCTTTCGTAGGTCATAGATATCTCAGATGACCTATACACAAGTATTAATTTATCATTACATATGCTATTTGAAATTTCAGTTACCTTTACATCGAGTCAAATTTAAAATTACATATCCATTTGAAATATATATCATCATTTATATAGCACATAAAATTGTAGGGTCACCCTTATGTAATATCACTTCTAACTTTACATAGGATCGAATCATATTTACTTATTCTTAGGATATTTTTTATAATGACTAATTAACCACTAAAACTCATAGATTATCGACTATGATTAATTGGGTAAACTCTATTAAAAGATCATGAAGGATATTAAACACTAAAATGTGAGTGTTTGAAACACATCCACTTGATGTACTCTTCCAACATTAGTTATGAATAACTAAAATCAACATAAATATATTTTTCAACTCTATTTAATTATATTTTAGATAAAACTAGATCTCTTCCTTAATCACTCTTCAAATTTGTCTATAAAGGTTGATTTATTCAGTTTTCTAATTTAGGGTCTACCCATAGAACCTATACAACAAGATGTTCTTTTTTGGAGAGGTAATTTGTAAGATGATTGACCCCCATATTTTAATGAGATATAAAAAATTTATTAAATCTAAGTAAATGATTTTCGTACATTCTTCCTCTCATGGTATGACATTTCAGAGTGCCCCAATGTGTAGAGATATGTTGCAACATCCCTGTTTTTTAGCTTTCCATAATGATTCCTAAAAAACGTCAATAATACAAATGTGGGTGGCCTAAATATCCAAAGTGTCTATAATGACATTGTGAGATCATAATTTCTGGTAGATGGTATGTTAGGTGGAGGGACAGGTTATTATCGGGAATGCCAACTGGTGCACCTAGCTATAGTACCACCCCATAGAATCTCCAACCTATGAACTAGAAAAAACTAGGTTGGTTGGTGAATAAGTAGCACCTTGGTGTTGTATCCTAATTTAAATATAAAAACAAAATTAAAATCATGTCATTATATGATATTTATATATATATTTCAAATATAATACTCATAATGGTCATTGGAGGTGGGATGCCCATCTCACTCATTGGAAGATTGTTTTTTGATATCTTTTTTCTTTATTTCTCAAGAGTGTTTTTCATTTTTTTACATTTGAAAACAAATATGTAATTAATTATAATTCCATAACTAATGTATAACCAAAACAATAAAGTATTTTCATCATGATTAATTATGTAATACCACTTGACATACCAAATACTGGATACCCAGTGATATAAAAACCCATTTTAAATATAGTGGGAATAATAGAAAAAAGTCATAAAAATTAATTATGTTCAAATTATAATTTTTATCATGGGTATGATATAGTTTTATTCCATTTCCAATTCAATCCAATTAAATTTTGGTTTTGAAATTTGGATCATTCTGGTAAATTGACAAGATAATTTGTCCATTTTTATTTGCCTTATGTCATTTGGTTCATTTTTGTCAATATATTAGGTTATTTCTCCATTTTAATTATCTTAGGTCAGTTGGTTCATATTTTTTGTTAGATTATTTTTTAGTTTTTTTGTTATATCATTATTTTCATTGGTTTTGATTTTTATATCAATTAGTTTAATATTACCAATTCAATTCATATTTATTTATATAATTTAGTTATTTTGGTTATTTTGGTTTCTAGGTTTTAATATAGTTCAACTAAATATTATAAAATGAAACTAAAAGAATAATACAACCAATAAATATTTAAAATGAACATTAATGTCATATCAGATACAAAATATTTGCAACAATTTGTAAATCATTTTGTATAGCACCAACCTCAACTACCAAAATCAAGCTAAACCAAAATAACTAAGAAAAAATATAGATGATTATATATATTTCCCACTAAAATTTCATGTTCACAATATTCTATGAAAATTGAAGTATCAGAGTCATCATAAGTAATAAATAGATCAATGCCAATGGGAACAGGGATGGTGTCAGTTCCATAATCACCATAATCAATTATATATCATGGGATTTCATAAATAATGACACTAAATTTAGGTCAAAGATGATCTCTAACATAAAAAACTTGTTTCTCAATTAATGAAAATACATATGGTTCATCAGTAGCAAGTGTGTTAGTCATTTCAATAACTCTAAATCCATAATCATCAATAAATGTTACATGACTCATCATAAATTCAATCTATTTGAATTTGATCAGATTGACTTTACCATGAGATTAATAATCCAATATTAGTATTTTCTCAATGATTCCATAATAATATACATTTTCAAATCGAGGTATACTATTCAACTCACTGGAAAAATATTCTATTGTGGAAGTTTCCTGAACACCATTATGTTGTGTTTTCATGTTATTTTCTTGTTCAGTGATAATAAATATGGGCACACTAATCACAAATTATTTTCATTCACAAATCCCAAAATTTGGACCAAAATCCAATGATATCATTTCCTAAGAGAAAGATTAAGTCAGAGAAGTCAATACCTGAAATATAAATGAATGTTAAACTTTATTAAAAATATATTTTATTATTTTTTAAAGTAATATTTGTACCTTAAATTTCAACCAAGTAGAAAACGTTTTGATACCAAAATTATCTATCCTTATCAATAATAAATATTTATTCTTTCTATTTATCATTTGATTATGTTCCCTGATGAAAAAATAGAAATAAATTTACATATATGTAAAATTACATGAGATGAAATATGATATACATGTTTAATTTACTTACTTATTGTAGTCATTGAAAAAATCACAGTTAAACAAAACCATGAAATGTGCCATCTCTTACAATTCAAGGATTAATGTCATAAATGTATATGATCCAGGAATTCCCCCTAATTTGGCATGTGATATAAAACTACATTAATTTTTCCCATATTATAATTCTTTTATTAATCATTGGTCTATTCCATGTCATATTCATATTAAACAAATACATTGAATGGAAATCCTTACATTCCCAAGTTAAGTAACTTTTGTCGATATAATATTCAATATGATTTCTATTTCAGAGATAAGACATCACTGTGAACATGGTTAGTTCAGTTGGATACATCCAATGAAAATTAAAAGGTCATTTGAGATGTATTTCGGTTAGAAGATGGATAGTTAGATGCATGAGGCATGTGAATAATGTTGGAGGAAATATTTTCTATAAATCAAAAAAAATTAATGGTACCTCTGACAACATTTTTTCAAAAAACACGTTAACAAATTCTTATCATAATGATCTCTAAATAAATGGCACAACTAAGTAACTTAAAACATTATCTTATTGGACATAAGTTTATGGATTTATATTAGAATCGACTCATACTGAAGGGTGTTAAAATCATGTGTTTTCAAATATTTTAGCTTCAACTCTCACCTATTCACCCATTTTTATTAGTTTCTTGAATATCCATTAGGAACATTAACATTCTATATTACTTCTAGAAATTGATTTCTTCAGTAGGTGTCATCAAATAAGAATCACATGGAACTTTTCATTTATTTTCACTTATATAGATATGATGTAATTCTGGTCTGATTCCCCATTCCCCCAATTCACACTGAGATCATAAATCATCATTTGTCTTTATCTTGAAATTTAGAATAATTGAAATCAACATTTTACATATTTTAGTTTTTCAATGTTCATTACATCTAATAAATGACATAAACAATTGGTTGACCAATAAGAAAACTCAAAGAAGATACTCCTCTTCATCCAATTTTAATAGTATTTAATGGAAACATTATACCTCATTCTATATTTCATTTGACCCTTCCTGAATGAAAAATTGATATATTGTAATTCATTAAGAACATAAATTACATACATATGTTGAGGTGGATTGTTAGTCTCCATGGTATTATCAAATCTTTAATGATTATTCCTACATGTATGGTCCATTGGAATGAATTGTTGATTTCCCATTAAGCTGAAATTATGGTGATATTTTAGTCTTTTGAATAATTTATTCTTCACACAAATAGGACATGATGTTTTCCCTTTGTGCTCATTTTAGACATCACTTCCTAATCCAAAAAATTATTCATCATCCACATAAGTGTAAAACACATCTGAAATATGTATTTCGAACAAGCATCGTATGTGTAGAAACCAATATTCCACAGATGTTTCAATTATTTTATTAATGGTTTCTTGTATACATATATATCATTATCAGTATCAAAAGGTCTATATGTTAGTATACTCATGAAAGTGGAAGGTTTTTTCATACACAACCAAAGAGGAAGGCTAAAAACGTGTATGAAAAATGGCTATTTGATGTGAGAAGTATGTATCTATCCAAATTATTGAACCTTTCATATGAAATAATCGACCTCACATTATGCACAACAACTACAAAATCTTAATATCAAACATCAAATATCTTCCATGAAAATCCATATGTTGGGTGAACCAACACATCATTATTCATCCTTCTATTAATATCATTCCATATGATTTATATTGATATTTCATTAGACTTGAAAAAGATTATTGATTCTAGGTATCATTTTAAAATTCCCAATTACATTATATGGTACCAGGGATGGCGTTCCATAACCTTTTGGATTCCATTGGGATGTCCCACATTTTATACACTCATTCTGTATCATCTGATATTTTTATGGGAAATGTTTTGTTTTTATGTTATATACATCATCAAAGGAATATTTCACTACACACAACACTAGCTAGGCTTGCTTACACTCAATCGCGACCTTCCTTGATAGCTTGCGTTGTACACAATACTGAGTTTCACTAAACAACGATATGCTATTAAAATATAACTAAAACTAGCCGTTATGAATAGTAATAAACAATTTTTGAAATTTTTTAAATTTTATCATTCAAAATGGACATCATTTTTGGATTTGGAATATCAAAATTATCCTAGGGTGAAATTTTGGTATTTTTCTGAAAGCTTAAAATTTTTGATGAATAGTAAAAACACTAGGTTACTATTTAAAAACCGACTTATTATTTAAATAATTATTTATTTTATTTAAATTTATTTTAGGTCAAAATTGATACATAACACCTATATAAGTTCAATTTAATTCATTGGAGTCATTTTATAATAATTTTAGATATATAAAAATTTAATTGAACTTTTCACCGTCTTTTACCGACCTCCTAGGGGAATTTTCAAATTCACATAAAACATAATTTTACCGCTTCTGTGAGTGGAATTTAGAAAATACTAGAGACACGGTGAATATTAAGGACTAAAATGTGGTTCAATGAGATGAAAAATAATTTTTGGTGAATAGTAACTTTTTACTTTTTTTACCATAGTTAAAAGTAAATATGGTAATTAATGGTAAAAATGATATTATTATTACCCTAACACATGTACTAATACTATTGGATAAGTTTAATTCGACCGAAAACAACCTTAGGAATAAAATATGAACATTTAGGCCCACTTGGATTAGATTAGGACATTTAATATTATTTTATTTAAAAAATAGTTAAAATAGTTAAAATCATAGTTTAATAACTAAACCATTTTTAATATAGGGTTATACATAAAGTAGATTAGACTATAAATTTTCATTATAAATATAAAATTATTTCCTATATAATGGTATTTTATTTATAATTTTTAGAAATTAAATAGTTTAATTTATTTATGACACAATGATGGTGCAGTAATTATCTTATTAATGAAATATTAACATAATTGATGATTATAAATACTCAAATAAATGTAATTTGAGACTTTTTATGAATTCCAGTAATTTTATATGTTAATATGACATTTTATTATTGATTTAATTAACTTATTTCGAACTAATAATGCTGTTATGATTTTCACAGAAATCAATTACCAAATAGTGTCAAAATTGACATAAAATAGTTTTTAAAACAAATATTATATTATTAATTGTTATTTTATTCCAAAAAAATATAAGGTTCGGGAAAATGACTTAGATAAGGTTATATATATTAATAATTAAAAACATGGGGTTTGTTTGGATTGTTATAGTAAGTTTATTAACCTTATAGTGTAAGAAAACAAGAAGACATGGTAAAAGTAAAATTATTTAACTTAAAGTTAAATCAAAATGAAAATGTTAAAATAGAAAACAAAACTTGTCTAAATTCTATTGTATGAGAGGATTTAAACCCATACCCACCTTATCTTCTAAATAAATCAATTTGGAGCTATTAAAAACTGAATATGACTTTATAATAAAATAATATTTTAGGTTTTCCTAAGGTGACCCTCTCCTCCCTTATAAAAGAGCACCTCCTTCCTCTATTCCTCACACCACTTTGAGCCTTCAAGCTCAGACTAAACCTGCAAATTTATCCTCTCCACTTCCCTAGAAACATCCTAGAGGTTGTGTTCTTCTTCAAAGACCATCTTTAGTGCCCAAAGAGGAGGTTAAGAAGAGGTGCTTCAAAGAACAGGTAATGTTCGTTATCGATTCTTTCAACTTTATTTATTCTTATACTTCTTCTTATTTAGTTGTTTCATTATGAAGTAATAACATCATTATCACTCATATACTGATATGTTATTATAAATATGAAACAACCCTATTTCACCTTCTATCCATCCTACGAAAAATTAAATCACCGCGTGTGTGTACGTACAGAATACCGTCTCTACGCCCTGGTGTAATCTGTTTTCCACCACCACCATACATGGATGGGTATAATGGTGTAGATAATAACTATATATGATTATTTTAAAGTGATGTTGATTCTTAAATAGTATACATACACTCCAATACAATTCCACGATCATGGGAACAATATCATCGCTCGTGCGTACGTACGGAATACCGTCTCCACGATGTGATGCGACTCATTCTACATGATCTTAATTGGATAATGATTATATAAATGAATTTAATGAATAAATATGATATATATTACACAAATACTATTTTGGAAATGAGTTATCTATAACCTAAAAAGAAGAATAAGAATTTATTCGACAAAACACGCATAAGAACAAAATGTAATAAACACCTGAATAACAAGTAACAATAAAATATTACTAATAAGAAGCTAAGAATATGACCATATATGATATCATAAAAATAAGTATGATTCTGGAATAAGTCAATGACATTATTTAAATCATTATACAGTCATTTCGGACATTTATGAGGCAAATCAGACCTCAGGTAAGGGAAAATCTCGCTATCTCAATTTTTATCTGAGATTGTTTATACATCAGAATTTACTGGGGAATATTTATCATCCACATCCATGTTATCTCAATATGAAATATTATTTATATATTCCTACAATTTTTTAAATCCAATTTTACCCTTCATTGAGTTTTTATTAAAATATATGAAAGGAATCTTTTGTCATTTTTCATACAAGGTACTTTTTGACTTTTTTGGCCAAAGTACGAGAATAATGTTTTTTTAACTTATACGGTATGAATGGATTTTTAAAACATTATTTCCATGAATCTTCCTTTACAATTTCTCAAGTTTATTTTTAATCAACTTCTTTTAGTTTAAAATTATCTGACATGTTAAGAAAGGAAAATGTTTTTGAAGTAGAAAGGATATTTTCCTTAAGAATGGAGTTCAGGTGTTTTATCAAAATTATTTTCCATTTAAGATAATATAGGGTTCTGTTTCTATCCCTATTTTTACATTGTTTTTATTATTTTATGATGTAAATATTTTATGATGTACTTTTATCTTATATGGATTGTGTTATGATGGCATGATGATTAAGAATCCCATTTTTATTACATGGGTTATGCTATGATGTATGATTTGTTATTTTGTGGCACACATAAGAATTGTTTCATTATGAGATGGGTGGGACCTATATCTCCCTCAAATGCATTGGGTAAAGATTTATATCTCATGAGATGACATGGTTGGAACGATAGGTTAATCCGGTTCAGTGAAACAGGACTGAAACGAGGAGTGAACTCGGTTCAGAAATGGACTTTGTCTACTAAGATAGTCTTGGAAATGAGTCTTGACTATTAATAAATGATTCTCTATGATTATGTGTGTATGCCACAAAGTTTCATGTTTTACATTATGATTATGTGTATTACATTTCACTACTATGATTTATCCCATGTTAGGAAATTAGGATTTCTTTTGCAGGTTAAGATTTCCAAAATGTCATGTGCTTATGAATATGATGTGATTGTTATTTCTTTTGTTTACCCTTACTGAGCATTTGATCTCACCATTTTGTATTTATTCTTTCCCCAGGTCAGGAAGAAGGTCATTAAGTAGGATATGACAAAAGGGACTCTAGATATGATGAAATAAATGGGAGACAATGTAGATGATTTATGAACCAGTTGTTTATGTTTCCCAGTTTTTAAAGACACTATAGCTATTCGGTCCTTTCGTGGTTTTGTTATATGTTGTAATAAGTGTGATTCAATTTTGAATCAATAACAATGTATGTAAATTATGGGTCATTACAGTTGGTATTAGAGGAAAGGTATAGTCAACCTTTGGAAACTAGGATTTGAAATCCTTAGTAAGAACCCCAAGGATAAGTCTAAGCATAGAGCACAATCTTAGTGTTTTAGAAATGGCCATGAATAACCTATGATAAGACCTTAAGTGTGAAATTTTATTCTTGATTATGTGGTTTTCCTATTATAATTAGTGTTTATCACTCTATTCTTCTTGGTTTTAGTCAATAGATAGAACCCAAAGGAACCTTGTTAACGCGAAATGTGATGTGCAATGCAATGATTGACCCACTAAGCAACGAAACGTTATGGGAGCTAGAATGCAAAATATTGTACCCATGATCACACAACATTCTCAAGCTATGAATCATGCAACACTTCAAAACGAGAAAAGGAAGGGGCAACATTCTATTTAATCCTTCATGAGGCAACGTCCACCCTCATTCTGTGGGTTTACTGATCTATTAGGGGCTGAAAAATGGATCAGTACCACTGAAAAGATATTTTCAGTTATTCAATGTTCTGAAGATGATAAATTCATCTTAGCAGTATATTGTTTCGAAGGTTAAGTTGATCAATGGTGGAATCTTATCAAGAATACGAGGGAAAGAGATGAAATTGAGTCCATGGAATGGGACGAGTTCAAGAACATATTTTTCAATAAGTACTACCCTTGTATTCTTCGAACAAAGATGGAGAAGGAGTTTCTTGAACTGAAGCAAAAGGATGATGAATCTGTTGGTACCTACGAAGCAAATTTTACAAGACCTGCAAGGTATGATTATAGGATTATTATCCAACCTGAGAGTAAGAAAGATCGATGCTTTAGTGGCTTAAAACCAAGTCTTCGAAGGGTGTTATCCATAAGGGACTTCAATAGCTACGAGGAAATCGTTCGATGTGCTCTCAATGTTGAGATGGGTATTGGAGAAACCCATCAGTCATATGGGTTTGATAAGAAGAGGAAAATGGAATTCAAAGGAAAATATAAAGACCACACTGAAAATAAGATGAGTTTTCCTTTATGTTCAAATTGTGGAAAGAAACATGGAGGGAATTGTCTTAAAGGGACAACAAAATGTCTTAAGTGTGGAAAAGAAGGTCATCGGGCAGCTGAATGTCGAAATAATGGGAAGAAGATGTCTAATGATGCGAAAAAAGAAAGGGATACACAGAATGCACCTCCTACACTTAAATGTTTCAAGTGCAAGGATATGGGGCATTATACCAATCAATGCCCAAATCCAAGGGTTGTTGATGATGATCGACGTCAACAAACTCTTAAGGCCAAAGACAAAGGAAAGTCACATGCAATTACTATCCGCGATGTGGAGTACGATAACTAAGTGGTGAAAGGTACACTTACTATCCACTCTAAAGTAGAAAATGTTTTATTTGATTCTAGATCCACCCACTATTTTATTTCTGAAGAATTTTCTAAGGTTATCACCATATTACCTCAACAATTAGATGTTGAGTTTTCCCTGACAACTCCTAATGGCACAACCGTCACATCAAAAGTTTCTAATTCTTCTCCGATTTAAGTTTGTGGGAAAGTGTTTCCTGAAAATCTTGTGATCCTTCCTATAGTGGAATTTGATGTGATTCATGTCTTAGATTGGTTTTCTTTATATGGAGCTCATATCAATTTCCAAAGAAGGGAAGTCACATTTCATTTTCCAGATCAATCTATCATCGTCTATCGATGAAAGGATGAACATAACCTTCCAGTGGAAACTTATTCCATCTTATGGGTCTTGATTCCACTAAATGATGGTTATTTATCTCAAATGGTTGGAGAGAAACTCATGATTAATATTAAACCCATTGTACGAGAGTTTGATGATGTCCTTCCAGAGGAATTGCCAGGTCTTCCACCAAATTGTGAAGTTGAGTTTTCAATAGATCTCATACCGGGTGCATTGCCTATTTTAAAGAAACCTTATAGAATGGTCCCAATTGAGTTTCAGGAATTGAAGAAGCAACTCCAAGAGAATCTTGATAAGGGATTCATACGCCCTAGTGTGTCACCTTGGGGAGCACCTATTCTGTTTGTTAAGAAGAAAGATGGATCAATGAGACCCTGCATTGATTATTGAGAACTTAACAAGATCACTATCGATATCAAATATCCTCTCCCACACATTGATGACTTATTTGACCAACTACGCAGAGCTCAATACTTTTCCAAGATTGATCTTCGTTCAGGGTATCATCAATTAAGGGTAAAAAGTGAGGATATACCAAAGAAAACTTTCCGTACAAGGTATGGACACTATGAATTTATAGTTATGCCATTTGTTCTTACTAATGCCCCTGCTATATTCATGGATCTAAAGAATAGAGTCTTTAGAGACTATCTTGATCAGTTTGTGGTAGTCTTTATAAACGATATCCTTGTCTATTCAAAGAGCATGGAAGAACATGGAGATCACATGAGACTTGTATTGAAGACCCTGAGAAAGGACAATCTTTATGCAAAATTTACCAAGTGTAAATTTTGTCTTAAATTTTTTTTATTTTTGGGTCACATAATCTCAAAAGAGGGGATATCTATGGATCCAGAAAAAATAGAGGTTATCGAAAGATGTTCGAGACCATCAACAGTAACCGAGATCCAAAGTTTTCTTGGTTTGGCTGGATATTATCGATGTTTTGTGAAATATTTTTCACAATTATCTAATCCACTCACCAGGTTGACTCGAAAAGGAGTTAGGTTCGTTTGGACGGAGGACTGTGAAGATAATTTCAAGGAGTTAAAAAGAATGTTATCTAGTGCACCTGTGCTCACACATCCGTGTAGTGAAGAAATGCTTGTGATCTACAGTGATGCATCCAAGAAGGGATTGGGGTGTGTTCTCATGCAAAATGATATAGTGATAGCTTATGCCTCACGATAGTTGAAAATCCATGAGAAAAATTACCCAACTCATGATTTGGAGTTAGCTACGGTAATCTTTGCATTAAATATTTAGAGGAATTATCTTTATGGATAAAGGTGTGATACTTTTCTGATCATAAAAGTTTAAAGTATATTTCTACACAAAAGGAGCTGAATATGAACCAAAGAAGATGGTTGGAGTTGATTAAGGATAATGAATGCTCAATTCATTACCACCCTGGGAAAGAAAATAAGGTTGTAGATGCATTAAATTGACAAGACCATACTAGCTTATCCATGATGAGGATCACAAAAGATCCAATATTTATGGATTTACAAAGGATGGATCTTGGAATTATAATATAAGGGGGAAAATTGTATCTTTCTCAAATGAATGTTCAACCATATATACATGTGAAGATTAAAGAGGCACAGAAATAAGATGTATAATTACAAAATAAGGTGATAAATGTTCCTGAAATCAACCTTGATTGTGATGGGATAATACTATTTTGGAATCGTGTTCTTGTTCCTCCCATCCCAAAATTAAAGGAGCTGGTGGATGTGTCTCATAGTTCTTCATTCTCTATTCATCTTGGAAGCACGGAGATGTATAGGGTCCTGAAAGAGTACTTTTGGTGGGAAGTCATGAAAAGAGATGTTGCTGAATATGTCTCTCGATGCTTGGTTTGTTAGAAAGTTAAAGCTGAGAGACAGAAGTCTAAGGGGATGTTACAACCACTACCCATACCTGAATGGAAATGAGAAAACATCACTATGGACTTTGTCACTAGACTTCCGGAAACATCCAAAGGCAATAATGCTATCTGGGTCATAGTTGATCGTCTTAAAAGTCTGCACACTTCATTTCTATTAGGGAAGTTTTCTCTCTGGATTAGCTTGCCAGGATATATGTAAAGGAAGTGGTAAAATTGCATGGAGTACCACTTTACATTATATCTGATCGGGATCCGAGGTTTACCTCGATGTTCTGAAGAAGTCTTCAGTATACTATAGATACAGAGTTGAGTTTAAGCACTGCTTATCATCCTCAAAAAGACGGTCAGTCTGAGAAGAAAATTCAAACTCTAGAAGACATGTTAAGAGCTTGCTCTATGGATTTCAAAGGTGGTTGGGATTAACATCTACATTTGGTGGAATTTTCCTATAATAATAGATTTCACTCCAGTATTCACAAGGATCCTTATGAAGCTCTCTATGGAAAGAAATATAGAACTCTAACTTGCTGGGATGAAGATGGGGAATGAAAGCTATTAGGACCTGATCTTGTTGATGAGATGGAAAAAAAGGTCAGATCTATTCAACAACACATTAGAGCTGCTCAGAGTCGACAAAAAAGTTATGCCGACAACCGAAGAAAAGACCTAGAGTTTATAGTGGGTGATAATGTGTTCTTACGAATATCTCCATGGAAGAGAGTAATGATATTTGGAAAGATGGGAAAGCTGAGCCCTAAGTATATCGGTCCTTTAGAAATATTGGATCGTGTTGGGAAGGTAGCCTACCGATTGGATCTTCCACCGAATCTCTCTCAATTTCATGATGTGTTCCATGTATTGCTCCTGAGAAAGTACATACCCGATCCTTCACATGTACTCAGCTCAGAAGTTGTACCGCTGGAGCAAGATCTTTCTTATGAAGAACAGCCGGTAGAGATTCTGGATCGTAGCGAAAAATTTCTACAAAACAAGACCACTCGCTTGGTGAAAGTTTTAGGGAGGAACCACCAATTATAAGAAGCCACATGGGAGCATGAGGATATTATGAGGGAGAGGTATCCTCATCTGTTTGTTACAAAGTGATGAATTTCGAGGGTGAAATTCATTTTAAGGGGGGTAGAATGTACCACCTGAGATTTTTATGAGAAATTTTTTGTTTTTATGTTATATACATCATCAAAGGAATTTTCACTACACACAAAACTAGCTAGTCTTGCTTTACACTCAATCACGACCTTCCTCAATAGCTTGCGTCGTACACAATACTGAGTTTCACTAAACAACGACATGCTATTAAAATATTATTAAAACTAGCCGTTATGAATAGTAATACCCAATTTTTGAAATTTTTTAAATTTTATCTTTCAAAACGGACTTCATTTTTGGATTCGGAATATCGAAATTATCCTAGGGTGAAATTTAGGTATTTATTTGAAAACTTTCAATTTTTGATGAATAGTGAAAACACTGGGTTAGTATTTAAAAACTGACTTTTTATTTAAATAATTATTTGATTTATTTAAATTTATTTTAGGTACAAATTGATACATAACACCTATATAAGTTCAATTTAATTCATTGGAGTCATTTTATAATACTTTTAGATATATAAAAATTTTATTGAACTTTTCACCATCTTTTATCCACCTCCTAGGAGAATTTGAAAATTCACATAAAACATAATTTTACCACTTATGTGAGTGGAATTTTGAAAATCCTAGAGACACGGTTAATATCAAGGAATAAATTGTGGTTCAACGAGATGAAAATAATTTTTGGTGAATAGTAACTATTTACTTTTATACAACGATTAAAAGTTAATAAGGTAATTAAGGGTAAAAATGATATTATTATTACCCTAACACATGTCCTAATTATATTATATAAATTTAATTCGACCGAAGAAAACCTTAGGGATAAAATTTGACCATTTAGGCCCACTTGGATTAGATTAGGACATTTAATATTATTTTATTTAATGAATAGTTAAAATAGTTAAAATCAAAGTTTAATAACTAAAACATTTTTAATATAGGGTTATACATAAGCTAAATTTGACTATAAATATGCATTAGAAAGATAAAAATATTTCCTACATAATGGTATTGTATTTATAATTTTTAGGCATTAAATAATTTAATTTATTTATGACACAATGATGATGCAGTAATTATCTTATTAATGAAATATTAACATAATTGATGATTATAAATACTAAAATATATGTAATTTGAGACTTTTAAGAATTGAACTAACTTTATAGGTTAATATTAAATGTTATTATTGATTTAATTAACTTTGTTCGAACTAATAATTCTGTTATGATTTTCACAAAAATCAATTACCAAATAGTGTCAAAATTGACATAAAATAGTTTTTAAAACAAATATTATATTATTAATTGTTATTTTATTCATAAAAATATATGTTTCGGCCAAATGACTTAGATAAGGTTATATATATTAATAATAAACAACTTGGGGTTCGTTTGTCTTGTTATAGTAAATTTATTAACCTTATTTTGTAAGAAAACAAGAAGACATGGTAAAAGTAAAATTATTTAACTTAAAGTTAAATCTAAATGAAAGGTTAAAATATAATCCTAAACATTTATAAATACTATGGTATGAGAATATATCGACCCATCCCCACCTTAGCTTCAAAATAAATAAATTTGGAGCTGTTAAAAACAAAATATGGATTTATAATAAAATAATATTGTAAGTTTTCCTAAGGTGCCCCTCTCCTCCCTTATAAAAGGGCACCTCCTCCCTCTCTTCCTCACACCACTTTGAGAATTCATGCTCTGCCAAACCCTTCCAATTTCTCCTATACACTTCACTAGAAACATCCTAGAGGTTCTGGTCTTCTTCAAAGACAATATTTAGTGCCCAAAGAGGAGGTTAAGAAGAGGCGCTTCAAAGAAGAGGTAATGTCTGTTCCCGATTCTTTCAACTTTATTTCTTATTGTAATTCTTCTTATTTAGTTGTTTCATTATGAAGTAATAACATAAGTATCAATAATATACTGATATGTTATAATAAATGTGAAAAAAATCCTATTTCACCTTCTATGCATCCTACGGAAATTGAAATCACCGTGCGTGCGTACGTACGAAATACCGTCTCCACGCCCTGGTGTAATCTGTTTTCCACCACCACCTTACTTGGATGGGTATAATGGTGTATAGAATAACTATATATTATTATTTTAAAGTGATATTGATTCTGAAATAGTTTACATACACTCCAATACAATTCCACGATCATGGGAACGATATCATCGCTCGTGCGTACGTACAGAATACAGTCTCCACGATGTGATGCGACTCGTTCTACATGATCATCATTGCATAATGATTATATAAATGAATTAAATGAATAAATATGATATATATTACACTAATACCATTCTGTAAATGAGGTATCTATAACTTAAAAATAAGAATAAGAATTTATTCGACAAAACACTGTTTCCGACGCTTTCGCCTGGGCGCGCGCATCCGTCCGTCGGGAGGATGCGCGGCTTTGTTGCCCCGCATTCCCTCTTTCCAAAGGTGGGCGACATTCGTTCCTTGTTCAGGTACGTCTGCTCCTTGATCGAAACGGGATGATGGGATGTCGGTTCTTCCTCCTGTGGATTCCTCCTCAGAACTCGTCACCTAGTCCGGGTCTCCCTTATAGATTTAATACGTAGTTCGTGAAACTCTTCCCAGTGCCATGTTTCCATGGACACTGGTTAATTACACTGCTTCTGTCGGGACATTCCAAAGGGTCCAATCAGGGCAGCATCCTTCGGTCAGGGGAGTAGTCACGTTGAGGCATCAGTAGCGTGTCTGGATGCTGGGGTACCTGGCATGTATGTCTGTTATCCTTGATAACAAGGCTTCTCGAGGGCGTGGCAGCCCGAGGCATCCCACATCGAGCGCATGGAATTACATGTCATAGACACGTATCTGAGGTTTTCCTCAGCTTCCCATGTTCAACACGGGGTATGCCGCGAGTTTAACGTCCAGCGGAGACGGATAAACCCAACCAGAGCATTAGCTGTGATAAATCGGATTGAGGGATCCTCCTTGAAGGGATATCGACACCGGGGCTAGCCCGTGGGCGACAGTGAATGGAGTAGAAGGAGAGTGAAGTGGAACCATCGCAGGGGGGGCGATAGTGATGTTGGGCTGGAGCCTTGAGGAGGCTTCCTACGTATCCCTGTGGCAGGGAATCAAAGTCCGCGTAGTTCGGGATGGTGCCGGTAAACCGACGTGAAGGTGGAACATGGTCCGATGGGCATCGTCAGCGTACTGACGTGAAGATGGACCTTGGTCCAATGGGCATCGTCAGCGTACCGACATGAAGATGGACCTTGGTCCGATGGGAGTTGGTCTTGAACCTCTGGGAGGATTCCTACGTACCATGCCTTGACATGGATCAAAGACCTCGTAGTTCAGATGGCTGGGTCGCAATGGCTTACCACTGGACTGGAATGGGACCCGACGTGAATGAGCGACGGGTGGGCTTGAACCTCGTGGAGGCTTCCTACGTAACATGCCTTGACATGGATCAAAGACCTCGCAGTTCAGGTGGGTTGGGTCGCAATGGCTTACCACTAGACCAGAATGTAGTTTAACGTCATGCTGGACGTAGGTAGAACACGATGTGAATTGGATGATGGGTGGGCTTGAACCTCGTGGAGGCTTCCTACGTACCATGCCATGACATGGATCAAAGACCTCGTAGTTCAGGTGGGTTTCACCGGTGAACCGACGTGAAAGTAGACCTTGGTCCACTGTTGGTGGGCTTGAACCTCGTGGAGGCGTCCTACGTACCATGCCTTGACATGGATCAAAGACCTCATAGTTCAGATGGGTTTCGCTGGTGAACCGAAGTGAAAGTAGACCTTGGTCCACTGTTGGTGGGCTTGAACCTCGTGGAGGCATCCTACGTACCATGCCTTGACATGGATCAAAGACCTCGTAGTTCAGATGGGTTTCGCCGGTGAACCGACGTGAAAGTAGACCTTGGTCCACTATTGGTGGGCTTGAACCTCGTGGAGGCTTCCTACGTACCATGCCTTGACATGGATCAAAGACCTCGTAGTTCAGATGGGTTGTCAGGGTCGGTGCTCACTCTAAGCCCACGTGAGTCATGCTCGGTGTGAGAAACAAGAGGTTGCATGGACCTGACGATCACGTCGTGAAGGGTGCGTCCGTGAGAAGCGAAGAGGGGCTTACGCGTTGGGTGGCCCATGGGGTTGGGACTTACTCCAGGATGGAGGCCCAGAGGGGGGTGCCTCGTTCCCTATCACGTCCTCCACTGACCTTGGTAGTGGGGAAGTACAGAGATGCACAGGTGCAATCATCCGTACCAAAGGTTAGGGGCTTACGCTCTGAGGCAGCCCTTCCCCTGCGAACATACACCACTCCGACAAGGAGGATCTCATTCCATGTGCGGAAGAGTTCCATTCCCGTGGAGACGAGTGGTGTAAAAAATGTTCGAGCTGGGGGGACCCTTCGTGAGGGAGACGAGGTTGGGTCATAGTTTAACGTCATGTGTTGAGGACGTGGTGCTTGGAAGTTTAACGTCCTGCAGCTCGGACGAGGTGGGTTCAATCCACACCCCTAGGACTTACATAACTGGTACCCTCTGGTCCTTGGGAAAGGGAAGGTGCTGGTAAGGCCATGGTAAAGGGGGGTAGTGGGGTGAACCATCGGGGGGTCCACGTTAGCGTGGCTATGCGAAGAAGCAATAGCCGTTAGTGTGCCTATGCGAAGAAGCATTAGGCGAAGCAACGCTACGGGAGGTGTTGTCCATGGGACTTTGAAATCACATCGTGCAAACCTGGAGGGTCGCACGGAAAGAGGAATCTCTAAGCAGAGGAGTGTGCTTTGCGAAGTGGGGTGCCTTGGCCATAGCATGGGGCATTGTTGGAAGTGGGAGGTGCTTTGCGAAGTGGGACAGTGTTCGCGGAGCACTGCCTCGCGAAGAAGGTGTGGTTCGCGAAGCAGGGTCCCGCCAAGCAATGTGCTTCGCGATGCATAGTTATCCTGCCTTGGCATAGGGATTACTAGCATGGGTTGGGTGTTTCGCGAAGCACAAGTGCTCCGCGGCTGCCCGGGTTCCCTTGGGAATCCCCTTCCTTCGCGAATGCCCTTGAGCTCCGCGAAGGGCATCCCTCTCGGAAGAGGGGCTCAAAACGAGACAAAGTAGAGTCGTCTCGCGAAGTAGAAATACCTCGCGGAGCTCATGATTCTCGGGGCAAAGCGTGCTTCGCGATTCGGGAGAGGAGAAGCCGAAAGGTCGGATTGTCCGTCCTCTGGACTCAGGGGGTGTCCAGTATTTATAGGGAAGGGGCGCCGCGAAGCAGGGCTCGCGCGCCGCCTTCGGGGCTTCGCGGCGGCTCGCGAACGTCAAACGGGTTCGCGGAGGATGACCGCCTCGGGAGCTTCGCGGCGGCTCGCGAACGTCAAACGGGTTCGCGGAGGATTACCGCCTCGGGAGCTTCGCAGCGGCTCGCAAACTTCAAACGGGTTCGCGGAGGATTACCGCCTCCGGAGCTTCGCGGGGTCTCCATGGTTGGGGCGCTTCGCGGCGAGGCTTCGCGGCGGAGCATCGCGGCGGAGCTTCGCGAGGCAGCGCGCCGGCCTTTTTCGTTCCTTTGTTTCGGGCCACATTTTTGGCGCCAACAAATTCCCCCCCTCAGACTTGGAGCCGCGGAGGCCTAAGGGTAGAAGTCTGAGGGACAATCGCCAAAACTGTCGGTGGTTCGCGATGCTGCATCGTGAAGGAGGCCCGCGATGCTCGTCGGGGCCGCGGATCCGGACGCGCCGCGATGCTTCGCGTGGATAAGGCGCGCCGCGATGCTTCGGGGTCGTCGCCTATAAATAAAGGGTCCACCCTCTTTTGTCTTTACGTGCCTTCCTTGTCTTTTTGTGCTCTCGATTTCGCAAAGCTCCACGTACTCCACGACAGCCCTCCGCGAATCGAGCTTCGCGGCGAACCGCGGGTCTCCGACTCCGCGTCCGCGCCAAGCGAACCTTTGCTCGTCTTCCTTGGCCGGACTTCATGGTTTGAACTTGCGACCGACCTTCACGGTCCGGCTTCGCGATCGAGCTTCGCGATCAAGCTTCGCGACCCATCCGAAAGATTCCTTTTCTGAGGGCCAGAGTTAAAATGGCCCATCAAGAAGCTGTCTTGGGGGTCCTCGCAGATGCTGCTCGTCGATATGAGATGGCCAACCGTCCAGGCCTGGGGGAAATGGTTCAGAGCCACTCGGACCACACTTCCTTGACAGACCTGCTGTCGGAAGGACAGAAGGATTACCCGCAGTGCAAGAAACTGCCGTTGTACGGCTTCGGGCTGAGGGATGACGTCTTCATCCCTGAGGCAAGAAGGGATGAACCAGCTTGCTGGTTCAGGAGCACACCATGCCAGCACCAATGGTTCAGGGCGGCCGATGGTCATGTGTAGGAGGATTTCACACCCGTCACCGCTGAATGCCTCTACAATCATGTGAACGACATTGACGGGAGGCCACTGCAACCGGAGACGTCCCCTCCTCTCTATCGCACCATGCTGAAGGCGACTCTGCAGGATCCGAAGAAGGGATGGTCCGATGAGTGGGACCTGCGCCAGGGCGGCAACTTTACCGATGACTGGGCCTGGGCCTACTGGGTAGGCGCCTCATGCGAGGAGTTCGAGGCCGAGCTGAGGAGAGTGGGATTGTATGAGGCAGCATGGGCCTCTCAGTTCCACATTTACCAACCAAAGCAGCTGATGCCGGAATTGCTGAGTAGATGGTCGTCCAGGACCAACACTTTTCACCTGCATCACGGGGAGGTGGGCATCAGCCTGTGGGATGTCCACCAGGTTTCTGGGGTCCTGATCTTGGGGGCCATGTATGACGAGTTCCTCCCAGTTGCCAGCGTGTGGGGAGATGCTGAGCAAATGCCGCGGCAGGCATCAGCGCTGATGGCGCTTGTCCCTGGAGAGGACAAGGAAGCAGTGAGGGATGTCCACTTCAGAAGATGGTTCAAATGCTTCCAGAACTTCCCAGAAGATCGAGAGTTCCATCCAAGGCCTCGAACTTGTCCAAGGGAAGCCCAGCGTGGCAAGGGGCACTCGTATTGGCGGGTTTTGGAGGACAGCCAATGGAAGACTTGGGGTTTCAGTGTTAGCACTGAACAATAGCCAATAGTCAGGCTGGCGGCGTTCATCGCGGCTCTCATCTGTGGGTGGATCCTACCGGTGAGAGATAAAAGCATGGGGGTACGGCCCAGCTCGTTCATCATGGCATCAATGTTGACCATGGGGCAGCGGATCAACCTGGGGATCCCGATGCTCGCCAAACTATACAGAATGCTGCGGCGTATTATCGAGGGCATAAAGCCGCCAAGAATATGCGAGCCCTTCCACCTCCTGTATGGGTGGATCGCGGCCCATATCAGGGGGATTTACGAGTATCCAAACCCCATTTCGCCGCCGAGATCAGACTTTCGCCCCTCCATTCTGAACGCAGTTGGGAGCTTCCCATTCAAAATGGCCGTTCCGATGGTGCTGAATAGTGTGTGGAGGGTGGACGAGTTCAACTTTCATCCCTTCCCACTGCCGACGAGGAGGATTACTGATGATGGAAGGGGAACAGAAGAACATCGGGCTTACCTCCTGGCCTTCCGAGGTGGAGTTTTGGTGGCTCGGATAGACCGTGATCCAATCTGTGAACCGTACACCCCGCATCGTTTTGCGAGGAAGTTCCGGTGCCTCCAGCCGCTGACCCCGCAGGTATACTGGGAGGTGCATCACGAGGAGCACCCGTGTGTGATGAGGCAGCTGTGGCTCATGTTCACACATGAGGATGGAAAGATGCAGATCGCATTGCCTCCGTCCACCGCCGCCTTCGGCTTAGTGAATGAGTACGCCATCAGCTAGGAGGCCGCTTATCCCGGGGAGATGCTGAAACAGCCAACGATCCGGGTTGGTGACGGTGGGCCTCCTTTATCTCGAGGTCGGGGTTGGAGGGCAGCTAGGTCCGCTCGCGGCTGCGGGGCTTCCATGGCGGCGAGACCCGCACCGGCCGAGGGTATGGCAGCAGCGGCGGATCCGGTGGTTCCGGGAGAGCAGGGTCATCCGGAGGGGCGGCCACCGAGGGGATTCCGTAGGATATCCACTCAGGCTCCGGGGAAGCGGCTGCGTCACATTGACAAGGTAGAAGATGCTGTCTTTCCGGATGCTTGGGACATTTGGGATGTCAACTGGCAATTCCTCAGCCCACCTGAGATGTGGGCTCACTTGAATCGCCTCGGGATGGAATTGCCGGGCATAGGCCCAGTTCGGGCTGGATTCATGGTGTCTCTGACGGAGGCGGAGCAATACATGAACGAGCTGGAGGATTACGTCCACTCCAGCGGTGTTCCTCGCCCAATGACGGATCGGGTGAGGGTACTGTTGAATCAGATGGCGCCCCCGCAGCTATCGGCTGCCGATCTGAGGGAGCGCTTCCCTTTGCCGGAGGAATCAGGGGACTCTTCTAGGGGGGACGAGGCTGGAGGAGGGAGCCCATTGGAGGAGGGTGAGGTCGGAGACCGAAGCTCAGAATCCGACGACTTCGCGGAGGCTCTCGAGGTAGCATTCCGAACTTCTCTCCCTACGACCTGTTTTTGGGTCCCTACGGACTTCTCACCAATGTTTGAGCCATGCAGGAGGAACTTGTTCATAGGCCTCGTTCTCTCTCCTTGGCGGGTGACGATGCGGGACCTTCGGAACCCGCGCCTATGGCTACGTCCAGTTCTGCGTCTGGTGGGACCAGGGGGTCTGAGGCGGCTCCTCTGGAATCTCCAGACCTTCCAACAGTATACGGGGGCCCTCGTCTCGGAGTCCCATCGGTACCGGCCCAAGAGCAGCGCTCGGAGGTCGATCTTCGTAAGTCTCCTCCACCGGTCTCCTTGTTGTCACATGTAGGCCATGCCAAATAACGTTTATGTCTCTCTGTCGTACAGTTCTTCGACTGGCGTGGGCTGCTGCAGCGAGGCTGGTCGGGATGTTTGGCGGCGTCCCTCCTAGGGGCATGCCGGTGATGGTGGCGATTGTCCATTCACCTCCTCAAGCTGCGGCGCACACCATCACTGGCGGGACCACCAGCAGGGCCATACCTGAAGTCATCGAGGTGGATTCTGAGGAAGAGTATCAACCGGTCAGTCCCAGTCCTGTCGTGTCTGCGCCGGCGTCAGGTGTCGTACCAGACTCAACACTAGATGCAGATCCCGCTGAGGAATTCCTACAGACATATCCTGCGTACGAGCCTGCCGACCGCGCGGATTGGGACGAAACGACCTCTGATGAGGAAGACAGCAGCATAGTCCGTCACCGGTCGTGGAAGCTGATCACGCGCTTTATCAGGGACACTCCCCAAGCGCAATGGCTGGCCGAATTGGATAGAATCCGCTCGCGGTTACGTGAACTGTGTGCCGGGGGAGTGGATGCCCAACGCCCTCACGTGCTCATCCGAGACCTCATGGCTGAGAAGATCCGGGAGCATGATCGTGGGCTGAGCGTGGGATGGCAGTGGAGGAAGGCGACCAGCATTAGGAAGCTCTAGGAGGCTGAAGGTGAGGTCCAACAGATGCATATCCGGGCCAACGAGCTTTCAGCCACTCTCGATGCACAGTCTGAGCTGGTCTCAAGATTGAAGGCCCAGCTAGCGGAGGCTGAGGAGCATATGGGGAAGACCTCTGGAAAGAGGGCTGTCGTCCAGGCCGAGGTAGAAAGGGCCAGGGCCAGAGTTGACGAATTACGCCCCGCCGCTGCTGAAGAGGAGCGGGAGTTGAATCAGCGGCAACAAGCTTTGGACGCTGCAAGTCAGCGGGTGGCGGAGCTGCAACACTCTTTTGACGGGGTCAACCCATCCATGGGGGAAGTCAACCCCCGAGTATTGTAGCAAACCCGAAAGAAACCTTTATTAACACTTTTGTGCTTCAACTCTTTCTTTCTCCTTTGTTTTGAGTTCCGTGGCACGCACGATTTCCACTGTTGAATTGCCTTGTTACATCCCTACAATGTATGTGGGACGTTTGGAAACAATTCCCCCAAACCAGTCCAGATTCCCGAAAGATGGGGAAGGCTTTATCGGAGGAGGAACTTCCAGGATAGCCAAATTACCGTTTCTCCAACGTGCTCTTATGCACGAACGGGGCAACACCAGGGGCGCTGAAATCGGTTCAAACAGATGAAAATGGGAAGTGTGAATCACGATATCCAAATTCAGAATACTGTGGGGATGGCGTGACAATAAAGGACAACCGCTAACCTTGGCGGACAAACGATATCCTTACTGTGTTAGCCTGAACTGGGGACAACAAATGAGAATCGACCACTGACCATATTCGCAACGCCGGATTTGTATCGATTTGTTGTCGATCAATCTTTCAGGACGTTGGCCCAGGATAGTTGGTGGACCATAGGTCAGACATCCATACTGTTAGGGGGTCCTTCCGGACCTGACCCGTCTTCCGGAACGTTGGCCCATGACGGTAGGTAAGCCGATGCGGCATGTGACCAGGCCATTAGGGGGTTCCTTCAGACATGAAAGAGGACGAGGGTCCGAATAAGGGACACGCAAAGCATGGAACATGGAGTGGTGGTTTGTTCAAATAGAATCCAACACCTCGGTAGTTGCACCACCGTGGTGTGAGCACGCCATATTGGGCGCATTGGCCTGATCACGGATCATTCTTTCTTCCAGATAGGGCCTCTGGCGAGGGCTGGAAATGGGGAGGAACAAGATTTCGTGATTCCGGGGGCAGAACCCTAGGTGAAATGCCTGGGTGTCTCTACGTATCCCACGTGATGATGGGAATCAAGCCGCACGTAGTTCTGGAAGCGCAGTTTAATGTCATACTGGACGAGGAGCAGCCTGACCGTGTTGGTACACATCCTGCCAAGACTACTAAGCCCGCGTGAGTCGTGCTCAGTGCGGGAAACAAGCAGTAGTGGTGGGAATTTCCCGACACAAAAGGGGCAGGTTAGGGCAAAGGGACGCTCGGTGGATACCAGCCTGACGACACTAAAACCATCATTTAGCGCACCTATATGCGCGAAGAGAAAGAGCCGAGTATGATGGAGTTCCACTTGAACATGAGGGAGTGGAAATGTGTGAATCATGACGCTCGAGATTCGGATCGCGATGATGACGGCGTGACGATGGAGGATTACTACTGACCATGTTCGCAACACAGTATCCTGTCGCGTTAGCCTAAAATGGGGACAAACAAATGAGGGTCGACCGTTGACCATGTTCGAAACACGAGACCATGTCACAAATGTTATTAGATATACGTAGGGACGTTGGCCCGAAATGATTGAAGGGCCCTTAGGTCCATCATTCATGGAGAGCCCTTAAGCTTTGTATCCACGTCGTCCGAGGGTCCTTTTGGATGTGGAAGAGGATGAGGATCCAAAAATTGAGCTCACGAAGCTTGGTCATGAGATGAGGGGAATGTCCCTGTGAAAATCCCATGCTTCGGGCTTTTTGTCAAAACACACCTGAATACGTCAACGAAACGTATTAGAGAGAGGGAGCAGATTCCTTTCCCTTTGGGAGATCTTAGTTTAGGGTCATAGAATTCGGATCATAGATGGGTAAAGGGATCAGGGGACGCATGACATCAGAACCTGACGTGAATGAGGACATAATCCTACTTACCATGCATTCTCTGGGGAAATGCCCGAGTCGAGGGACCGAACTCAAGGGTTAGGCTGGGCCCGCGGGGAAGTACCCGGGCGCTCCTACGTATCTCATCAGGATGAGAATCAAGCCATACGTAGTTCTGGAAGGTGGCACGGTAAGGTACTAGTGCCAGGGGAAAAGGGAAGTGTGGGTATAGCCCTTGCACTTAGAGAAGCGGAATTTGATGTATCTTGTTTGTTCTTTAAGGTGAATGGTTTTTTTTGTGAAGCGACCGGCCTAGAACAGTAGGTCGTGATGTCTCCACAAGAATCAAGCTGTGATGGGCGTTGACAAATGGCATGGCACACGACCAATACCCAATGTGATTTCCTCTACTGCGAGGTCACCACAATGCGGTGCCGTTTTTCGTCGTGCGGCCAGGACGATAATGTCACAGTTTAGGGTCGTATGATAGGACCAAGAATTCATTTTATCATCATGCAGCGCGGACGTAGCAGAGACGATGCTAGGCAGGAAATGTGCGCAGTGTTATAAAATACAATTGATAGAGACCTGATCCCACATCAAATTGTAAGCCATCCAGAGAGGGGAACCTTAGGCCGAGGGGCCTACCCGGAGGTGAAACAGGGAGAGAGACTGGCTTCCTGAATGGGTTGTACCCAGAGACAGGGTGTCTGGGTGGTCCTACGTGTCCCATGAGGATGGGAATAAAGTTAAACGTAGTCCCGAATGGATCTTAGTTTATGGTCTTAGAGCTCGGACCATGGGAGCCCCAAAGGGCGCCAGATTGCAGCTTTGTCCCCCAAGCATACAAAGGTGCACTGAGGGATAGTGCCAACAGTGTCGAGATTCCACCTGGACATGATGGGGTGGAAAATGATGTGAATCATGAAACCAACAATCAAGGACTGAAGGGGCTGGCGTGACGAAAGAGGATTACTGCTGACCATGTTCGCAACACACCATCCTGTCGCGTTAGCCTGAAATGAGGACTAACAAAACGAGCATCGACCGCTGACCATATTCGCAACGCGGGATTTTATCGATTTGTTGTCCGTAACCCTGGAGGGCGTTGGCCCGTATCGGTAGGAGAGCCCTTGGGCATTGTATCCAGGCCGTTATTGGGGGTCTCTCCGGGTGTGAAAGATGATGGAAGTCCGAATAGAGGGGAACACGAAGCTTGAAAAGTGGAAGGAACTTCATCAAGTTGAATCTGACACTCTTTGTCCTAGACTAGAGTACTCTTAATACATGGGTTAACCACTGCAAGGAGTCAAGGGACTCAACTTTGAGGGTGATCGGGAGATGGGGCTGGACCCGAACCTTGGACATCCAGGTGGTCCTACGTATCCCATTAGGATGGGAATCAAGCCACACCTAGTTCTGAAGGGTGCCTTTTAAAGTCATGCAGGACAGGGAATAGGAGGACTGAACCTCAGGATGGGGGCGTGTGTGGTGCAGTTGTTGCAAACCCGACGTGAATGAGGACGTAGTCCTACACTGCACCACGCAGCCCTGTAATCAGGGTCCTGGAGGCAGGACTAGAAAGGCAGATTAGCTGGACTCAATCTGGACCCAAAGACAGGAGGTCTGGGAACTTCTACGCATTCCGTTAGGATGGGAGTCACACGTAGTTCCAGATGAGAATCTTAGTTTAGGGTCTTAGAGCTCGGACCGTGAACGGTGGCAACTTCCCAAGCAAGCACAGATGCCGACCCAACCCCTAAGCCCACGTGAGATAAACTCGGTGTGGGAAACAAGGGGGGTATCCTCATCGCAATACTTGGGGCGTCCATCAAAGGGGAATCAGCAGAGAGTTTCGAAGGACGCCTTAGATGTAGCTTGTTCTCCCAATGCGCGGACGTGCATGGAGGAAAAGTACCAAGAGTCCCAAGACTCTACTTGGACATGATGTAGAGATGAAGGGTGTGAATTGTGTACCCAGTGTTTGGGTTTAATGGGTTGGCGTTGCGATATAGGACTACTGCTGACCATGTTCGCAACACAGTGTCCATATCGCGTTAGCCTGAGGTGGGAACAAAAAATGAGCATCGACCGCTGACCATATTCGCAATGCGGGATTTTATCAATTTGTTGTCCGAAACCCTCGGGGGCGTTGGACCGTATCGGTAGGAGAGCCCTTGTGCATTGTATCCAGGCCGTTCTTGGGGGTCCCTTCAGGTGTGAAAGATGATGAAAGCCCTGATGCGGGGATACGCAAAGCCTGGAAAGCGGGTGCATACGTGTCCGAGTAAAGCTTGGTATTCCAGGTAATAAACCAGAGTACCCTTAAGCACATTGGCGAACCGCCGGAGAAAAAGGATCGACGAACCAGCTTAGTAGGGGGGAGCATGGCGTGGTCATTATGAGGTCGCCGTGGATGAGGACATAATCCCACACCACACCATATGGTCCCCTCATGGAGGAAGGGTAGGCCAAGGGGCCAAGATGGGATGAGGATTCCCGAGAGATGGGGCTGGACCCGAATCCTGAATATCCAGGTGGTCCTACGTATCCCATTAGGATGGGAATCAAGCCACACGTAGTTCTTGAAATGCAGTTTAACGTCATACTGGACGAGGAGGGGAGTAATATACCCCTAAACAAGGGAGGTGTATGGCATGGTAAAGAAGCCGTCGTGAACGAGGACGTAGTCCTACGTCACACCATACGATCCCTGGGCCGCGGCCCGGAAAGGCCAAGGGGCCTGAGGCTGGGTCTCGTAAGGGGAGTCGTACGGCAGGGTACATGATCCCGATGTGAATGAGGACGTAGTCCTACACCACACCATACACTCCGGGTAAGAAGGGACCTAGGCTGTGACCTGGAAAGGCCAAGGGTCCTAAGGTCAAGCATCAGTCTGGAAGGCCTGACTGGTTTGTAGTTTAACGTCTTACATGAGGATGGGGGCCCAGGGGCCCAAGGAGGCCAAAGGGCCTGAGGCTGGGCCTCATAAGGGGAGTTGCACGGCATGGTACATGATCCCGACATGAATGAGGACGTAGTCCCACACCACACCGTACACTCCAGGTGAGGAATCCTGGGCCATGGCCCAGAGAAAAAGGGAAGTTATCAGTTAGAAAGGCCTGACTGGTTTGTAGTTTAACGTCTTACATGAGGACGAGGGTCGGGGACCCGAAAAGGCCAAGGGGCCTGAGGCTGAGCCTCGTAAAGGGAGGGCGTACGGCATGGTACATGATCCCGACGTGAATGAGGACGTAATCCTACATCACACCGTACACTCCGGGTAATAAGGGACCTAGGCTGTGACCTGGAAAGGCCAAGGGGCCTAAGGTCAAGCATCAGTCAGGAAGGCCTGACTGGTTTGTAGTTTAACGTCTTACATGAGGACGGGGGGCCAGGGGCCCAAGGAGGCCAAAGGACCTGGGGCTGGGCCTCATAAGGGGAGTTGCACGGCATGGTACATGATCCCGACGTGAATGAGGACGTAGTCCCACACCACACCGTACACTCCCGTAAGAGGGTAAATCAGAGAGAAACGAGGGGGCATGGGGCCAGACCGCGGTGGAGACGGGGCCAGGGGCCCAAAGAGGCCGAGGGGCCTGAGGCTGAGCCTCGGTCAGGAAGACCTGACTGGCTTGCATTTTAACGTCTTGTCGTGAGGACGGAGATGCAGTTTAAGGTCATGCGGGACCGAGTCGCTGTTTAGGGTCATGCAGGACCCTCTCGCAATTTAGGGTCGTGCAGGACCACTTTTTCCCTAGGAAAAGTATCGCTTGAGGAATCTGGCATTGGTGGGAGGGGTTATACGCTCTCCATCTGTGGTCACCAAGGAGTATGCTTCATTGGGGTAAACCTTATGGATGATATAAGGCCCTTCCCACTTGGGTTCTAACTTGGGCGGTTTCCTACCGGGAATCATTGGTGCTCGTAGGGCCAGTACCAGGTCACCCTGTAGAAAAGAGCGGAGACGAACCTTCTTGTCAAAAGCTCTCGCTATCTTGTCCTGATGCATTTCCAGATTGTTTAGGGCACGAAGCCGGTTCTCGTCCAGTGCCTCTAATTCCGCCAGACGGATCTCGGCTACCTCATCTGATGTTTGGTGATCATAAACTGCAGTGCGTAGCGACGGCAGCTGGATCTAAATGGGTAGGACGGCCTCAGCTCCATACACCAGGGAATATGGGGTCACCTGGGTAGAGTTGCGAGTCATCGTCCGGTAAGCCCATAGGGCGTTAGGGAGCTTGTCCGGCCAACTTTTCTTGTTCTGACCAACCATCTTCTGCAGAATGTTAGAGAGGGTCTTGTTGAACGCCTCGATCTGTCCATTCGCCTGCGCGTGGTAGCGGGAGGTATGGTTCGACCAGATGTCGTACTTAGCATACAATTTCTTCAATTCAGCTGCTCGGAAGTTGGTGCCGTTATCGGTGAGGACGGCATGAGGGACTCCAAACCGGTGGATAATGTTGGAGCTCACAAAGTCAACGATGGAACGGGCCTTGACTTCTTTGAGCGGGACTGCTTCTGCCCACTTGGAGAAGAAATTTGTAGCAGTCAGGATGAACCTGCATTGGCGGGCTGTTGCCGGTGGATACGGTCCCACTACATCGAGTCGCCATACCGCAAATGGCCAAGAGTACTTGGTGGGGTGGAGGGGTTCTGGCGGCTGATGCAAGAAGTTGGCGTGTACATGGCATGCGTGGCATCTCTTGGCGTATAAAATGCAATCGGGGATCATAGAGGGCCAGAACTAACCTAACCTTCGGATTTGATGGGACAGTTTCGGCCCAGCTTGATGGGCACCACAGGAACCGGCGTGAACCTCTTGCATAACTTGAGGTATCTCTACTCCTTGGATGCAACGGAGGAGGACACCATCGAAACTCCGCTTATAGAGGATCTGCTCAAGACTGGGGCCGCTCTGGAGGGTAAATTGAAGTGCGCGGCATCGGATTCGCTCGTGCTTGGCCCGGTCGTCCGGGAGCTGGCCATTTTGGAGATACTCGACAAAAGGTGCTCTCCAGTCGGGGGTGGTTTCAACCACTGCGTCTGACGAACCCGGGACTCCCGATATGGAGGGTCCGGCGGTGAGATGACATACCCGCAGGCTATCACGGTCCTCTTGGGTGATGGGAGCAATGACTCTCTGGTGGGCCACGTGTATGACCAAATCATCTTGCTCGGGTTCTGCGAGCGACGCGGCTAAGCCAGCTAGGGCGTCCGCTTGGCCGTTCTGCGACCGTGGGACATGGGTAACCTCTGGCCGAGGAGAGAACTGTGCCATTAAGAGGAGGGTGTACTCCAGCAACGGTGCAAGCTCTGGCTTCCTGACGACGTAGTCGCCATTAACCTGTTTGATTACCAGCTCAGAATCTCCCTTCACATGTAGATGTGGAACATGGATCTCAAGGGCCAACTCGAGGCCAGTGATGAGAGCTTGGTACTCTGCCTCGTTGTTCGTACAACCTTCTGACAACAGGAACGAGTATGGAAGGACGTCTTGCGCTGGGGTAATGAAGACAATACCCAGACCCACTCTGTTGAGCTTGGGGTTATTGAGCCTTCTACCGGTGGGACTCCGGGAGGCGCTATCTAAATGCATTTGCCAACACGGGACATCATGATCGACTGAGAGGATCGTCTCGTCGGGGAAATCCAGGTCCAGGGATTGATCCGCGGAGGTTGGATGGGCAGCTAAAAAGTCTACCAACGCCTGTCCCTTAACGGCCTTCTAAGGCACGAACCTGATATCAAACTGCTGGAGAATGGCTGCCCACCGTGCTAGTCGGCCAGTCAGCATGGGGCGTGTAACAGCCCGAGATTTTATGAAAAATATTCTTTTTTTTTATTTCACTAATGTCTTGTGTTGTACGCTACACCAAAAGGAGCTTGCACAACACACATCCTTGACTTGACTTGCATTAAACGCAATCGCGACCTTCCACGATAGCGTGTGTAGTACGCAATACCGAGTTTCACTAAACAACGATATGCTATAAAAATATTATTAAAACTAGCCGTTATGAATAGTAATAACCACTTTTTGAAATCCAGTAAATCTTATTTTTCAAAATGAACTTTATTTTTGGATTCAGAGTATAGAATTTAGCCTAAGGTGAAATTTTGGTACTTTTCGGATAACTTTCATATTCTGATGAATAGTGAAAAATTACTAAATTATAATTAAAAACAACTTTTTTAATCGAAATAATTAATAGTGATAAATTATTAATTTGAGTGGTTTTAAAGTATATTTAGAATATATTTTTACAATTTAATACAATGTTGGTCATTGGTTGTAATTTCACATTTAAACCAGACATAATCAAGTGTCAATCTTTTGATATATATTGTTTCCTAAAAACACGCTATTTATTTTAACAGCGGGATTTAATTATAAAATTAATTAATGCAACTTCTATGTTATGAATTTGGTAAAATAGATTTCATTTTTGAATTCGGAATATGAAATATATCTTAGGATGAAATTTTGGCATTGTTCTGAAAAACATCAATTTTTGATGAATAGTGAAACTACTAAGTGGTAGTTAAAAAAACTGAATTTTTCATAAAACTTAATTTTGCCGCTTTTGTGAATGGAATTTCGAAAATCCGAGAGACACGGTTAATATCAAGGACTAAAATGTGGTTCAATGAGATGAAAATAATTTTTTGGTGAATAGTAACTTTTTACTTTTTTTTTACCACGGTTAATAGTAAATAGGGTAACTAAGGGGAAATATGATATTAATATTACCCTAACACATGTCCTAATTCTATTGGACAAGTGTAATTCGACCAAAAACAAACTTAGGAATAAAATATGACCATTTAGGCCCACTTGGATTAGATTAGGACATTTATTATTAATTTATTTAAAGAAGGGTTAAAATAGTTAAAATCAAAGTTTAATAAGTAAATCATTTTTAATATGGGGTTATACATAAGATAAATTCGATTGTAAATATACATTAGAAAGCTAAAAAGCTTTCCTACATGATGGTATTTTATTTGTAATTTTTAGACATCAAATAATTTAATTTATTTATGACACAAAGATGATGCAGTAATTATCTTATTAATGAAATATTGACATAATTGATGTTATAAACACCAAAATAAATGTAATTTAAGAATTTTTATGAATTACACTAATTTTCTAGGTTAATATGATATATTAGTGTTGATTTAATCAACTTGGTTCGAACATTTAATTCTGTTATGACTTTCACAAAAGTCATATATCAAATAGTGTCAAAATTGACACAAAATAGTTTTTAAATCAAATATTATATTATTAATTGTTATTTTATTCCTAAAAATCTAAGGTTCGGCCAAATGACTTAGATAAGGATATGTATATTAATAATAAACAATTTGGGGTTCGTTTGGCATGTTATAGTAAGTGTATTAACCATATAGTGAAAGAAAACAAAAAGACATGGTAAAAGTTAAATTATTTAACTTAATGTTAAATCTAAATGATAAGGTTAAAATAGGAACCTAAACTTGTCTAAATTCTATTGGATGAGAGGATTTCGACCCTTCCCCACCTTATCTTCGAAATAGGACCCTTTGGAACCATTATAAACCGATTTTGACTTTAATATAAAATAATGTTTTTAGTTATTCCTAAGGTGCCCCTCTCCTCCCCTATAAAAGGACACCTCCTCCCCCTCCTCCTCACACCAATTTGAGAACTCAAGCTCGGCCAACCCCTTCCATTTTCTCCTCCCCACATCCCTAGAGTAATCCTAGAGGTCCTGGTCTTCTTCAAAGACCAATCTTAGTTCCCTAAGTGGAGGATTCAAAGAGGCCTTCCAAAGAAGAGGTAATATCCATTACCGATCTTTTCAATTTCTTTCGTCTTCAACTTCTTCTTATTTAGTTGTTTCATGACAAAGTAATAACATCAGTATTACTTACATACTGATATGTTATTATAAATATGAAACAACCCTAATTCACCTTCTATCCATCCTACGGAAAAATGAAATCACCACGCGTGCGTACGTACGGAATACCGTCTCCATGCCGTGGTGTAATCTATTTTCCACCATCACCTTACAAGGATGGGTATAATGGTGTAATGAGTAACTATATATGATTATTATAAAGTAATATTGATACTGAAATAATATATTTATACTCCAATACAGTTCCACGATCATAGGAATGATATCATCACTCGTGCGTACGTACGGAATACCGTCTCCACGATGTGATGCGACTCGTTCTACATGATCATCATTACATAGTAATTATATAAATGAATTGAATGAATAAATATGATATATGTTACACTAATAACATTCTGGATATAAGGTATCTATAACCTTAAAAGAAGAATAAGAATTTATTCGGAAAAACACGCATAAGAACAAAAGGCAATAAAGACCCGAGTAACAAGTAACAATGAAATATTACTAACAATAAGCTACGAATATGACCATATATGATATCATATCAATATGTATGATTCTGGAATAAGTCAATAACATTATTTAAACCATTATACAGGAGCTTCGGACACGTACAAAGCAAATTGGACCTAAGGTAAGGGAAATATCACAATCTCATTTTTATCCGAGATTGTTTATACTTTGGTATTTACTGGGGTGTATTTTATCATCCACATCCATGTTTCTTCAATATGTAATATTATTTCCATCCACCTACAATTGTTTAAATCCAATTTTACCCTTCGGTGAGTTTTTAGTAAAAGATATGAAAGGAATCTTTTGTCGTTTTTTTATACGAGGTACTTTTTGACTTTTCCGACAAAAGTACAAAAAATGTTTTTTTTAACTTATACGGCACGAACGGATTTATACTGTTTTATAAAGCCTTATTTTCATGAAGCTTCCTCTAAAAAATTTCATGACTATTTTCAATAAAATCTATTTCTTTTAAAATTGCATGATGTTTTGTGAAAAGAAATTGATTTTGAAGAAGAAAGGATATTTTCCTCAAGAATTCGATTCAAGTGTTTTACCAAAATTATTTTCCATATAAGATAATAAAGGGTTCTGTTTCTATCCATATTTTTTACATTGATTTGACTATGTTGTGATGGAATTATGTTTATGAATTCCTTTATCTTATATGAATGGTTTTATGATGTCATATTGTTTAAGAATCCCATTTTTATTACATGGGTTATGCAATGATGTATGATTTATGATTTTGTGGCACACATAAGAAAGGATTCATTATAAGATGGGTGGGACCTATATCTCCCTCCAATGCATTGGGTAAAGATTTTATATCTCATGAGATAGACATGGCTGGAATGGTAGGTTATACCGGTTCAGTGAAACAGGACTGAAACGAGGATTACTCGATTCAGAAAGGGACTTTGTCCACTAAGATAGTCTTGGCAATGAGTCTTGACTAACAAGAAATGATTCTCTATGATTATGTGTGTATGCCACAATGAGTAATGTTTTAAGTTATGACTTCATTTTCACTTCTATGATTTATCCCATGTTATGATATTATGAGCTCTTTTGCAGGTTAAGATTTCCAAAAGCTATGTGCTTATGTATATGATGTGATTGATTTTTCTTTTGTTTACCCTTACTGAGCATTTGAGCTCACCCTTTTATGTTTTCTTTTCCCCAGGATATAAAGAAAGGTTTTAGGTAAAAAAAAATGGAAGATATTTATGGGAGATATTGAAGATCTTTCACCAGGATTAGAAGATTATGTTCCGAGTTTCCAAAGACACTAAACTATTACGATCCTTGTGTGTGTGTTTTTGTTATGTACTAAGTATTCCGCAAATGTAATGTAATGTCCATGTACGTCAGGCTTCGGGTCTCTACAGTTGGTATCAGAGGAAAGGTTTAGTCAACCTTTGGAAACTAGGACGCGAAAACATTAGTGAGATCCCTAGAGATATTTCTATGGTATGTCTAGGGATGTCCCTAAGGATAAGTATACGTATAGGTTATAGTACTAGAACTACGCTAACGATCATATAATTAAACCTAAGATGTTAGATATTGAAGGTACTCCCCCTTTATTATGTTGTCTTCCCTAGCATGATTTTTGCCTCTCACACTATTTATTTTGGGTTTTAGAAAATGGATTGAAACAAGATGATTCACGATAATGGAGGATATGATGGACAATGGAATGATATTCTTCATAATGAAATGGGATTTGGAAGTCCAAACATCATTATTATGCCGAATCAGCAATCTCATAATATGATCAATAAAGTAAAATTTGGTAAGTTTCCTGACTCGGCTAATAAGAGAAAGATGGAGTTTCATGATGATCATAGAGGAAAGAAAGTTCAATTTCCCCTATGTAAATCATGTGGGAAGAGGCATAAAGGAGAATGTTTCAAAGGAACTGGAAGATGATTTGGGTGTGGAAAATAAGGACACAAAGAAAGTAAAGGCAAAGGAAAAGGTTCATTTAACAACATGGATGAGGATAATGGTGTTGCTACGACATCAACAATGGTTAAATGTTTTAAATGTGGAATGTGCGGGCATTATGCAAACCAATGCCCTAAGGGAAAGTCTCATGAAGATAATCAGTATGGTCGTATGGGAAGTATTTATGTGGATGATGATGAAGAGACTACAAATGATATGTGAGATGAAATAATTGTTGAAGCTCGGTCAATGGTTTAAGAATGTAGTGGAATGATTACATGTTTATCACGTGTAATGTTGTATAAGTAATCTCATGGTACTATGGAATAAAAAGACATCTAAGGATTGTTACACTGTTGTCTTTCCTTGAGTTTTGAAAGTGTATGATTAATGGTACAAGTATCCATGAAAGGTTATTCAGATATTTTTGGAATGTAGATGATATGTGCATAATGAAGGGATAAGACGATAATGATATGTTTAATAGTATTCATGTGCTCATGATTGATATAAGGACTAAGTGATATCATGGTTTGAGTATATAGAATTTTGAGGATTTTGGTATATGGAAAGTGTTAACTTTTAACTGCACTCACTAAGGTATTCAAGAGAATACACGATTAAGGACTTTGAATGTTTGGAATGTGACCAACAAGACATATCTTATGTGGGGATCAACGACAGTATTAAATCTCTGGTAATCGTTGTCACTATATTATGAGAGTGGATTGCAGTATTATGTATAAGCCTAAAGATTAGACTGGATTATGTTGGACATAAGTTAGTATTGTTTAAGGATAGAAGATTTTCGATATTATTGATGGGATGTTATAGTAACGTAGTTTTAGAAAAAGGACAACCTGCAGGACGGGCGACAGCCCATCGCTTCGGACAAGGCTGTAGGAATCGAACCCACAACCGATGTGCGACTGGCCTTTATCGCCTACCACTGACCTACAGGAATTCCCTGTTTAGTAGAAACTAGTTTTATTATATTAAGCAGTATGATATATGAAGTATAAGTCCATTTTAGGAACCATATGTGATTAATCTCACTATAGATCGACTTATGTATATAATTTTTGCTAACCTTTTGTTTGAGACAGATGGAATGACCCGTCATTCTATCACATGATCTGCTAACACTTCACGAATAACAAATTCAACTTCATTTATTTAAGAGATGAAGTGGAAATTGTTAAAGGCACGAACAACAGCGAGATGGTACCAAAATAAAGTAAGTATTTATTCTAATTCGAATTCTTTAACTTTAGGGAAATGATCTTGAAAACCAAAAATGTTGTCCTAGTTCTCTTATACCTGATGAATCAGATGGTACCTTAGATCGTCACAAATTTATGGATTTGTGATTACTGGCTTTTCCATAGCCAAGTTCTCTACCACTCTCCATCAGAACTTGATGGTTAGATTTCTCTTCCATATCCATATTTTCACCTATGTGGAAACCTAGTGATTAGTTTATTTGGGTAATCGTTACATTTCATACTTTAGTTTTTAAAGCCAAGTTTTGGTATTCCCTTTTACGATGTGGGTTTCTATTAAAGAAACTTTCGAATAGTAAACCATTTATAACCCCGACGAATTTCGAGGGCGAAATTCATTTTAAGGGGGGTAGAATGTAACAGCCCGAGATTTTATGAAAAATATTCTTTTTTTTTATTTCACTAATGTCTTGTGTTGTACGCTACACCAAAAGGAGCTTGCACAACACACATCCTTGACTTGACTTGCATTAAACGCAATCGCGACCTTCCACGATAGCGTGTGTAGTACGCAATACCGAGTTTCACTAAACAACAATATGCTATAAAAATATTATTAAAACTAGCCGTTATGAATAGTAATAACCACCTTTTGAAATCCAGTAAATCTTATTTTTCAAAATGAACTTTATTTTTGGATTCAGAGTATAGAATTTAGCCTAAGGTGAAATTTTGGTACTTTTTGGATAACTTTCATATTCTGATGAATAGTGAAAAATTACTAAATTATAATTAAAAACAACTTTTTTAATCGAAATAATTAATAGTGATAAATTATTAATTTGAGTGGTTTTAAAGTATATTTAGAATATATTTTTACAATTTAATACAATGTTGGTCATTGGTTGTAATTTCACATTTAAACCAGACATAATCAAGTGTCAATCTTTTGATATATATTGTTTCCTAAAAACACGCTATTTATTTTAACAGCGGGATTTAATTATAAAATTAATTAATGCAACTTCTATGTTATGAATTTGGTAAAATAGATTTCATTTTTGAATTCGGAATATGAAATATATCTTAGGATGAAATTTTGGCATTGTTCTGAAAAACATCAATTTTTGATGAATAGTGAAACTACTAAGTGGTAGTTAAAAAAACTAAATTTTTCATAAAACTTAATTTTGCCGCTTTTGTGAATGGAATTTCGAAAATCCGAGAGACACGGTTAATATCAAGGACTAAAATGTGGTTCAATGAGATGAAAATAATTTTTTGGTGAATAGTAACTTTTTACTTTTTTTTACCACGGTTAATAATAAATAGGGTAACTAAGGGTAAATATGATATTAATATTACCCTAACACATGTCCTAATTCTATTGGACAAGTGTAATTCGACCAAAAACAAACTTAGGAATAAAATATGACCATTTAGGCCCACTTGGATTAGATTAGGACATTTATTATTAATTTATTTAAAGAAGGGTTAAAATAGTTAAAATCAAAGTTTAATAAGTAAATCATTTTTAATATGGGGCTATACATAAGATAAATTCGATTGTAAATATTCATTAGAAAGCTAAAAAGCTTTCCTACATGATGGTATTTTATTTTTAATTTTTAGACATCAAATAATTTAATTTATTTATGACACAAAGATGATGCAGTAATTATCTTATTAATGAAATATTGACATAATTGATGTTATAAACACCAAAATAAATGTAATTTAAGAATTTTTATGAATTACACTAATTTTCTAGGTTAATATGATATATTAGTGTTGATTTAATCAACTTGGTTCGAACATTTAATTCTGTTATGACTTTCACAAAAGTCATATATCAAATAGTGTCAAAATTGACACAAAATAGTTTTTAAATCAAATATTATATTATTAATTGTTATTTTATTCCTAAAAATCTAAGGTTCGGCCAAATGACTTAGATAAGGATATGTATATTAATAATAAACAATTTGGGGTTCGTTTGGCATGTTATAGTAAGTGTATTAACCATATAGTGAAAGAAAACAAAAAGACATGGTAAAAGTTAAATTATTTAACTTAATGTTAAATCTAAATGATAAGGTTAAAATAGGAACCTAAACTTGTCTAAATTCTATTGGATGAGAGGATTTCGACCCTTCCCCACCTTATCTTCGAAATAGGACCCTTTGGAACCATTATAAACCGATTTTGACTTTAATATAAAATAATGTTTTTAGTTATTCCTAAGGTGCCCCTCTCCTCCCCTATAAAAGGACACCTCCTCCCCCTCCTCCTCACACCAATTTGAGCACTCAAGCTCGGCCAACCCCTGCCATTTTCTCCTCCCCACATCCCTAGAGTAATCCTAGAGGTCCTGGTCTTCTTCAAAGACCAATCTTAGTTCCCTAAGTGGAGGATTCAAAGAGGCCTTCCAAAGAAGAGGTAATATCCATTACCGATCTTTTCAATTTCTTTCATCTTCAACTTCTTCTTCTTTAGTTGTTTCATGAAAAAGTAATAACATAAGTATTACTTACATACTGATATGTTATTATAAATATGAAACAACCCTAATTCACCTTCTATCCATCCTACGGAAAAATGAAATCACCACGCGTGCGTACGTACGGAATACCGTCTCCACGCCGTGGTGTAATCTATTTTCCACCATCACCTTACAAGGATGGGTATAATGGTGTAATGAGTAACTATATATGATTATTATAAAGTAATATTGATACTGAAATAATATATTTATACTCCAATACAGTTCCACGATCATAGGAATGATATCATCACTCGTGCGTACGTACGGAATACCGTCTCCACGATGTGATGCGACTCGTTCTACATGATCATCATTACATAGTAATTATATAAATGAATTGAATGAATAAATATGATATATGTTACACTAATAACATTCTGGATATAAGGTATCTATAACCTTAAAAGAAGAATAAGAATTTATTCGGAAAAACACGCATAAGAACAAAAGGCAATAAAGACCCGAGTAACAAGTAACAATGAAATATTACTAACAATAAGCTACGAATATGACCATATATGATATCATATCAATATGTATGATTCTGTAATAAGTCAATAACATTATTTAAACCATTATACAGGAGCTTCGGACACGTACAAAGCAAATTGGACCTAAGGTAAGGGAAATATCACAATCTCATTTTTATCCGAGATTGTTTATACTTTGGTATTTACTGGGGTGTATTTTATCATCCACATCCATGTTTCTTCAATATGTAATATTATTTCCATCCACCTACAATTGTTTAAATCCAATTTTACCCTTCGGTGAGTTTTTAGTAAAAGATATGAAAGGAATCTTTTGTCGTTTTTTTTATACGAGGTACTTTTTGACTTTTCCGACAAAAGTACAAAAAATGTTTTTTTTAACTTATACGGCACGAACGGATTTATACTGTTTTATAAAGCCTTATTTTCATGAAGCTTCCTCTAAAAGATTTCATGACTATTTTCAATAAAATCTATTTCTTTTAAAATTGCATGATGTTTTGTGAAAAGAAATTGATTTTGAAGAAGAAAGGATATTTTCCTCAAGAATTCGATTCAAGTGTTTTACCAAAATTATTTTCCATATAAGATAATAAAGGGTTCTGTTTCTATCCATATTTTTTACATTGATTTGACTATGTTGTGATGGAATTATGTTTATGAATTCCTTTATCTTATATGAATGGTTTTATGATGTCATATTGTTTAAGAATCCCATTTTTATTACATGGGTTATGCAATGATGTATGATTTATGATTTTGTGGCACACATAAGAAAGGATTCATTATAAGATGGGTGGGACCTATATCTCCCTCCAATGCATTGGGTAAAGATTTTATATCTCATGAGATAGACATGGCTGGAATGGTAGGTTATACCGGTTCAGTGAAACAGGACTGAAACGAGGATTACTCGATTCAGAAAGGGACTTTGTCCACTAAGATAGTCTTGGCAATGAGTCTTGACTAACAAGAAATGATTCTCTATGATTATGTGTGTATGCCACAATGAGTAATGTTTTAAGTTATGACTTCATTTTCACTTCTATGATTTATCCCATGTTATGATATTATGAGCTCTTTTGCAGGTTAAGATTTCCAAAAGCTATGTGCTTATGTATATGATGTGATTGATTTTTCTTTTGTTTACCCTTACTGAGCATTTGAGCTCACCCTTTTATGTTTTCTTTTCCCCAGGATATAAAGAAAGGTTTTAGGTAAAAAAAATGGAAGATATTTATGGGAGATATTGAAGATCTTTCACCAGGATTAGAAGATTATGTTCCGAGTTTCCAAAGACACTAAACTATTACGATCCTTGTGTGTGTGTTTTTGTTATGTACTAAGTATTCCGCAAATGTAATGTAATGTCCATGTACGTCAGGCTTCGGGTCTCTACAGGGCGGTTCAGGATGTACTTCAGCGGATCTACCCGAGAGACCAATTGTACCTCGTGGTGTTGCAGGTAGTGCCGCAACATCTGCACAGCGAAGACGAGCGCAAGGCAGCTCTTTTCGATAGGGGAGTATCTGACCTCCGTATCGAGAAGCATGCGGCTGAGATAGTAGAGACTGTTCTCAGTACCCTCGTTATTCTTCTGGGCGAGCAGCGCACCGAGGGATCTCTCCGGGGCGGTCACATAAAGGACCAACGGCTTTCCAGAGACGGGTGGCATCAGGACCAGAGGTTGGAGCATATACTGCTTGATTTCCTCGAAGGCGGCCCGACACTCCTCATCCCATTCGTAGGCAGGGTCTTTCTTCATGAGCCGGGAAAAGGGCTTACACTTGTCGGCCAGATTCACAATGAATCGGCGTATATAGGCTAAGTGGCCTTGCAGGCCTCAAAGCTCCCGAATGTTGCTCAGGGGTGGCATTTGGATGATGGCCTTGATCTTCTCCGGGTCGATCTCGATACCTCGGTATCTGACAACAAAACCCAGAAACTTCCCGGAGGTGACTCCGAAGGCACACTTCAGCGGGTTCATCTTCACGTGACGGGAACGGAGGAAACCGAACACTTGCTAAAGGTATTTGAGATGGTCGTGGCGCTGGCATGATTTGACTACAAGGTCATCCACGTAGCATTCCACCAATGTCCCGAGGATCGGTTTGAATATGCGATGCATGGACCTCTGATAAGTGGCACCTGCATTTTTCAAACCGAATGGCATTACCCAGTAGAAAAAGGTACCCTGGGGAGCCCTGAAGGAAGTGGAATCCTCGTCTTCGGGGGCCATCTGGATCTGGTTATACCCGGAATACTCATCCGTGAAAGAGAGGTCTTGGAACCCAGCTGTGGCGTCAATCAACAGCTCCGTAACTGGGAGTGGGAAGTCATCCTTTGGGCAGTGGCGATTGAGATGGTGGAAGTCAATGCATACTCTGATCTGCCCATTCTTCTTCTTGATCGGCACAATGTTGGCGAGCCATTTGGGGTACTGGACCTCCTTAATGATGTTGGATTTGATAAGCTTGTCAACTTCGGCCTCCACCATAGCACCATGAGAAGGGTGCCTTTTCCTGGGAGGCTGCTTGAACCCACGGTGTTTTGCCGGGAGACCCAGACGGTGGACGGCCACTTGGCGATCCAGCCCTGGCATCTCATCGTAACTCCAGGAAAACACATCGCGGTGCTGTTTGAGGAAGTCTACATACTGCTGCCGCTCCTCGAGGGACATGGCCGCACTGATCAATGTGGGTCTCAGATCTGCCTCGCTACCAAGGTTCACCTATACCAGTTCATCAACCCTGGTAGAGACTCCTTCTTCAAAGGCTGGGGGAGCATCCTCCAAGTCTTCCTCCCCAGCCGTGGGGGGACATCCTACGACGGAAGATACTTCTGGGCTCTCAAAACCCGAGGGGCAGCTGGTGCCGGCTTGGGCAGCAGCGGTCATCACATCAGGATACTCACTTGTCATTGAGACCATAGCAATGAATGCATTTGATCCGATCCCATCTGGCCTTCGGCCTAAGGGGCCACGCTTGATGATATCAAAGCAGTGGTGATGTGTCGGCCTGAATCGGTTAATTCCAGCCCGGCGGAATAGACACGTATAGCGCACCGCCGTTGTCATCAGCTTGACGTCCCAGTACCGTACAGGGGTAGGAGGTTCCGGGATCACCTGAGCCTGGTTGATGTAGGAGTACGAGGTGATTTTCCGTCGCCTCTTGGACACGGGAACATGCCTTCCTTGCGTACCCGAAACAACGAAACATTTCCCCATGTCGGGGGTCGTGGCCTCCAACCGGTGGATCAGGAGGATGTAGGCATCATCCATGCTAGCCCAGGGGTCACTTGTGATCGGGGCGGGCTCATCCTCGCTTACCAGGATTTTCTTGTCCTTACTTTTGTAATAACCCGCATCTAGATAGCGGGCCTCACAAGAAGCAAAAGGGGACGCGTCTCCTTGGAGCACGCCTACTCGACCGTTAAGCGAGTACTTGAGGCACTGGTGATACGACAGGGGGACCGCTTCATGCAGATGGAGCCATGGCCTACCCATCAATGCGTTGTAGGTGGTGTCCTGAGAAACAACCATGAACTCGGTGCTGGCAATTAAGCCACCGAACTGAGTCTTCAGGCGGATCTTGCCGACTGGGGTTTGCTCTGTCCTGTCTTACCCCTGGATCCTGAGGTCAGAGGGAGTCAAATCACCTTCAGATAGACCCAGCTTTCGCAGCGTTCGGGTCGGAATTAAGTTGATTCCAGAACCCGTGTCAACGAGGCATCGACGGACTTCCACACCGTTGAAGTGGCTAGTGATATACAGTGGGAGAATGTGCCCCCATATGGGAGGGTCTTCATCTTCACCGGAGAACGAGATAACCGCCTGACATTCGGCGTCTTCAATCATCTCAGTATGGAAGGCTTCTGCAGCTGCTACTTCCGTCTCGAACTGGAGGGGGCTCCTTAGGGCCTCGGCAAGTGCCTCGCGCATTTCCGATGACAGGCGTAGGGCCTCAAGGATGGAAAGCCTCACCGGAATGCCGACCAGGTGCTTTAGGACATCATACTTGCGTGCCAAACGCGAACCTCTGCTTACAGGGGTTTTTCGGCATTTGGAGGCACAGCGGGTCCTGCCGGTCGAACTGGCGGTCGGCTAGCACTGGGTACATCCTGCTGCCTGCTAGTAGAAGCCTTGAGAGTAGTCGCCGGGCTAGGATCGGACAGCAGAGGCTGGCCTGTAGCCGGGCAAGACTGACCATGATACGGATGAGGCGACTCCCCCCGATCCAGTAGAACGAACGACGGTGGAGGTAGAGACGAGGATGTTGTATGGGTCTGCGCGTGCTGAGATCTGCGTTGAGCCTGCTACCTGGTCTCAGTAGCGTGCACGGCTTGGCCACAAGTGCCGGCTGACATGCCTCGATGACCGGCGCGATTTCGATTCCGCTGACGTTGACATCAGCTGGGAACGTTGCAGAGGTCTGCCTGGGGTTCCCCCTCGTCGGGGGTCATATAGGGATTTACCAGCTCCACGGTGTTAACCGAAGCGTACCCTTGACTGTCACTCGAAGAGTCATCCAACGCTGGGCGGATTCTGGGAGGAATCCCCATTTTGGGAGGCATACAGTCACCGAGAGTGCAGGACGGCGACGGCACTGGCGGTGCACGTTGCTTCTTCTTGCGTCGCCGCTGCTTTCCCTTTTGGGCAGAAGTCGACTGTGAAGATGACGCAGAGGCACCGACTACTTCTTCTGAAGGTTCTGACTGCTTCAGACATGCCCGGATGATACCCTGGGCACAGACGACAGTTTTTCGGGCCATCCAGTTGTCATATTTCTGGGATCCGCAGCTAGGGACCTGCTGCCACTCACCTTCGCTGTCGCTGCCGATTTCGGATCCTGCAAAGACGCCTGCCACTTGCGCTGGCGCTGGGCCCAACTTGACTATGTTGTTGTTGACCTGGTCCTGAAGCCAGTCTTTAAACACATAGCATCGCTTGAGGGAGTGCCCCAGGATTCGATGATAAGGGCAGTAGTTGGGGTGATCGGTGAGATGCGCCTCTGCCGGCCTCCTGCACTCAGGCAGCCACACGATCCCTTGCTCTAGAGCACTTCAGAAGTAGCCAGGGACCTGATTTTCTTTGAACGAATAGGTATGGTACTTTCTTTCCGGGTAAGGAGCCCTGGGGGCCTGGTCATGTCGAGGGACCGGAGGGGCCTGCCGAGGAGGCGGCGCCTGGTTGTCTCGCCTAGGTTGCGGTGGCGCATTGCGCAGGGGAACCTGTCGGTTCTGAGGCGGTCGCTGCTGGGCAGGAGCCTGTGCTTGAGGTGGAGGACCTCTGCGGGGTTGCGGGGGTGGTTCCGCCGGTAGCAATTCCAGCTACCTCGGGGATTCTATTTGAGCCATCGCGGCGGGTTCAGCCCTGGAGGCCCTCCTGGCTGGGATCATAGGGGGCAGCAAACGTGCCTGACTAGCCTGTTGCAGGGCCTCCTCGAGGCGCTGGGCCTTATCCGAGAAATCTCTGAACCCTCCAGGGTAGTTCTGGGTAATCAAGGAGGGTACCAGATCTGTCTTGACGTTCCCCACACACATCGTCAGTAATTTCTCCTGAGTCAGTGGCATATCGAGGGAATACGTAGGTCCTTTCCACCGGGCGATGAAGTCTGCAACCCGCTCATCAGGCCTCTGTTTGCACTTGAAGAGGTCCACGATGATGGTCTTTCGTGTGGTGGAGCTAAACTGGTATAAGAACTGCCAGCGAAGATCCTCCCAACCGGTCACTGATCCGATAGGGAGCTGGCTGTACCAGACGAATGCCGGACCTTCTAATGTCTGTACAAAACATCGGAGCTTAGCGGCTTCTTGCTGAGCTGGGGTCCCCAGCATGGGGCCACACCTGGAAGAGAAATGAGCCAAGTGCTGGGGTGGGTCCCCTGTCCCGTTAAAAGGCGAGAAAGTGGGGTTCCCAAAACCCGGAGGCGCGGGCATATCATCCACCCACGCGGGATAAGGCTTGCCATCCGGTGGGACCGCAACCTGCCGTGTTTCCAACGCCTCGAGGCGGGCTGTGAGTGCAGCAATAAGGTCCTCCGGGTGGGGGTCCAGTCTTGACGGGGATCCCTAACCACAAGCGAATTTTCAGGTTCTTCAACACGGTAGACGGCTTCGGCTGCTCGCGGGTCGACTGGCTGGACGACCTGCGGGGCGACTGGGGGAACCCCTGTTGGATTCTTCAGATTGCCCCATCTCTCAGGGGGGTTTGGCGAGACGTATCGCGCCCTCTTGCCGTATGTCCCGGCTTCCGCCCTGTCCGCGGCAGTAGCATGATCAGGGTTTCCCGGAGGCATCTCAACGAGGGGAAATTGTTCCTGCCCCTGCTGCCCCGGCTTGGGATTACCATAATCGGGTCGCCGCTCTGCGGCGCGCTCAGCCAATAGTTCGTCAACCAGCCGCTTCTGCTCAGAAAGCTGCTGGCGTAACGCGGCCTTCTCAGGATCCTCGTCCGTTTTCTGCACAGAGGCGGACGGGTCGGAGTGCTTGACAGTTCCGACGTGCTCTTTACCTTTGCCAGTGTTTCGACCGAGTACCAGCGACTCTGTGGGTACGGGGAGGCCTAGCAGGTTCCTCTGCTGACGGGTAACTCTCCCTGACGAGTCAAGTAGTGGCGGCGCACCCTTTGGGGGGAAGTCTCCATCAAGGAGTTCCAGTTCGTCTTCCCTGTCCACAATGTCGGCCATGTGGACCGCGATTCCTCTCGAGGGCATGTCCTTGATGTCGCATAGCGAATCGGGTTGTCGTCGAATAGGATCGAACAGAAGGGCAGCATAGTGTCCCCAACAACGGACTTGCACATGGGGGGTGGCTTCCCTGACGATCTTGCGGAGTGCCTTGAAACTCTGAACGCATTTTCGTTGGAGGGCACTCTGGTGACCGGGCGACTCGGGGTGCTGGGCCACAAGGAGCGCCGCTGCATCAATCAGGCGGCACTGTTTGCCAATCTCCTCGAAGTGCCCTCGACTCCTGGGGTATACTACCCGTTCACAGCGGAGGTGGAAGTGCGTCGCCCACAGGGTTCGACAAAAGCATCCCACTTCTTCAGGGGTAAGAGACTCTGGTATGTGGAAATTTAGTGCCGCTGTAGGCCAAAACATCTCTGGGAAGTAGTCCGCTGCAAGAATACTCCAGAAGCTCCTGGGTTCGTCCTCGGGGTTCGGCCCTACATTACCCCACTCATCAAACGGGGGCGGCTGAGGGACCGGTAGCGGTACCGAGGCGGACCTCTGGGATAGCAAACTCGGCAGTGGAGAATACGGCGAGCGAGCAGACTGGCCACCGAATTCTGGGCCTTCCTCTGAAGAGCGAGGTGACCTGACCACAATGTCACGATAGGACGAGCTAACAACCACTGCTTCGGGTACAGGAATCGCCGTTACCGGTGTCCGGCCATGTCGTGGCTCTACCGCCGTTGACCCCCAAAACAGCTCCTCGTGATCCCGAGTAGAGGTAGAGGGCGCTTCGGGTGACGATGGCGGTGACTGAGCGGTCGAGACCTGCGGAATTCCCAGGATTTCTTCCTCCTGGATGTACCCGCGGAGAGAGACGGGAACCCGGTGGACCTCAAATTCTGGGAGAACGAGGCTGACACGTCTGGTTCCTGCCCCAGTCCTTGATACGGAGGAGCTGGGAGAGGGTTCCATCACTGAATCGCATTCCGCTTCCGAATCGGAGAAGCGGGCAGGTTTGATCTCCACCTGGGCCTTCCCAGGATTCTTCTTGTGGCGGTGATGACCCGCTCTTCTGCCCCTGGGTGGCTCTTCGGGACAGGGTTGACCCCTATCAGGCAGCCTTGGGGCGGCGCTGGCGCCGTGGCGGAGAGGGCCCCCACTCGAGACAGCCGGGGTGCGAGGGGCACTAGGGAAAATGTCGAAGGGTACATGGGGAGGACCTCCATGAACAGTACCCACGTGGGCGGGGCCTCTGTTGGAACTGGCAGGAGCATGGGGAAGACCTCCATGGTCGACGCGAGTGGAGCGAGGTCGACCTTCACTCCTCGGGTTGCTGGGGCGAGGAGGACCTTCACCGGTTGCAGAGAGGACGTAGGGAGGACCCCCACGTTGAAGAAGGACCGGATGGACGGTGTCTTCATAAGGATAGACCCCATACCCCGTACAGCGGGCGCGGGAAATGTTTTTGTGCTGAGCATCACTGCCGCGGGGCAGGTCTTCCTGCAGGATGGGGGCGGCACGAGGCATGCCACCATGACGAACCTCGGAGTGGGGAAGGCCCACGCTCTGTGGAGAAGTGGTACGGGGGGGGGGGGCCTCCGTACGGGGTGGCACCACCGCGGGTTAGCTCGCGGCGATCACTACATGGGCCTGCAACCCGGAGAGTCAACCTAGCCTGCCCATGGTGCGGTTGGGGTCTCAATATTGGTTGGTCGAAGGGGTGCCCCTGCTCAATGCACGTGGGGGCTTCATGATGCACGTCGGCGGTGGCTCGGGCCACTGTAGCTGTCGACATGGACGCGCCTAGGCGAGCGTCCTCAGCCCAGGCCCGACGCTGACGTCGGGTCAGGCGGGCCAGTGCAAGCGGTGCAGGGACGTAGTCCACCTTCTCTTCCTGCGAGGCCGGACGGCGGCGCTGACGCGGCCGGACGGGAGCTCTCGCCTGGGGGCCCCGGGTCGGGGCCCTGAGTGGACTGAGCTGGACAGCGCCTGCCTCTTCCGCGTAAGGCGAAGAGTCATCAAGGCGTTCTAGGGATAGGCTCCCGAAACGGTTGAATGTCGGGGTGGGGAGCAGGGTCTCCCTGCGCGGACTGTTAGGGCGGCGTTGACGGTGGGTCCTGGAGGCTTCCAGGTCCAAGCGGGCCATATCCCTGGTTGGGATGACCCCTTCCTCCTCGTACCTGCGCACGAGGCTGTTGATCACCCTTCGTTGGATGACCTCTGATGGGGAAAGGGGACGTGGACGCCCCATATTCCGTGACGTGGCAGCCGTCGTGGCGGTAGTGGCGCCATGTGGCGTGGCCGTCGTGGTGTTGCCCCTGCCCCTGCGCGGGCGAGGAGCGGATGGTGACCGCATCTCTTAAATAGCAACCTGGTTCCTGGCAAACGAAGGGATCAACTCATCAGTGCTGAGAGGAAAAGGATTGACAGCCAGTGCCCCAACGTTCTTCCATCCTCCAGGTCTGTGAGAAGGATCCACGCCAACACGCTGCAGAGCGGAGTGCCCCATGTTCTACTACCCCGACTGCCGGTGAGTTTCATGACAGGCCCGCCGTTTGCTTGGCGGGACCAGGCAACGGATATCTGGATCCGGTGACACGTCAATCTACTGGTGTCTCGAACACTACTAATCTCCATGCTAAGGGGAAGAATTTCACGTCGGGTTCACCATTTCTGTTTCTGACGCTTTCGCCGGGGCGCGCACATCCGTCCGTCGGGAGGACGCGCGGCTTTGTTGCCCCGCATTCCCGCTTTCCAAAGGCGGGCGGCATTCGTTCCTTGTTCAGGTACGTCTGCTCCTTGATCGAAACGGGATGATGGGATGTCGGTTCTTCCTCCTGCGGATTCCTCCTCAGAACTCTTCACCTAGTCCGGGTCTCCCTTATAGATTTAATACGTAGTTCGTGAAACTCTTCCCAGTGCCATGTTTCCATGGACACTGGTTAATTACACTGCTTCTGTCGGGACATTCCAAAGGGTCCAATCAGGGCAGCAACCTTCGGTCAGGGGAGTAGTCACGTTGAGGCATCAGTAGCGTGTCTGGATGCTGGGGTACCTGGCATGTCTGTCTGTTATCCTTGATCACAAGGCTTCTCGAGGGCGTGGAAGCCCGAGGAATCCCACATCGAGCGCGGGGAATTACATGTCATAGACACGTATCTGAGGTTTTCCTCAGCTTCCCATGTTCAACATGGGGTATGCCGCGAGTTTAACGTCCAGCGGAGACGGATCAACCCAACCAGAGCATTAGCTGGGATAAATCGGATTGAGGGATCCTCCTTGAAGGGATATCGACACCGGGGCTAGCCCGTGGGTGACAGTGAATGGAGTAGAAGGAAAGTGAAGTGGAACCATCGTAGGGGGGGCGTCAGTGAAGTTGGGATTGAGCCTTGAGAAGGCTTCCTACGTATCCCTGTGGCAGGGAATCAAAGTCCGCGTAGTTCGGGATGGTGCCGGTAAACCGACGTGAAGGTGGACCTTGGTCCGATGGGCATCGTCAGCGTACTGACGTGAAGATGGACCTTGGTCCAATGGGCGTCATCAGCATACCGACGTGAAGATGGACCTTGGTCCGATGGTAGTTGGGCTTGAACCTCTGGGAGGATTCCTACGTACCATGCCTTGACATGGATAAAAGACCTTGTAGTTTGGATGGCTGGGTCGCAATGGCTTACCACTGGACTGGAATGGGACCCGACGTGAATGAGTGACGGGTGGGCTTGAACCTCGTGGAGGCTTCCTATGTACCATGCCTTGACATGGATCAAAGACCTCGTAGTTCAGGTGGGTTGGGTCGCAATGGCTTACCACTGGACCAGAATGTAGTTTAACGTCATGCTGGACATAGGTAGAACACGACGTGAATTGGATGATGGGTGGGCTTGAACCTCGTGGAGTCTTCCTACGTACCATGCCTTGACATGGATCAAAGACCTCGTAGTTCAGGTGGGTTTCGCCAGTGAACCGACGTGAAAGTAGACCTTGGTCCACTGTTGGTGGGCTTGAACCTCATGGAGGCGTCCTACTTACCATGCCTTGACAGGGATCAAAGACCTCATAGTTCAGATGGGTTTCGCCGGTGAACCGACGTGAAAGTAGACCTTGGTCCACTGTTGGTGGGCTTGAACCTCGTGGAGGCATCCTACGTACCATGCCATGACATGGATCAAAGACCTCATAGTTCAGATGGGTTTCGCCGGTGAACCGACGTGAAAGTAGACCTTGGTCCACTATTGGTGGGCTTGAACCTCGTGGAGGCTTCCTACGTACCATGCCTTGACATGGATCAAAGACCTCGTAGTTCAGATGGGTTTTCAGGGTCGGTGCTCACTCTAAGCCCACGTGAGTCATGCTCGGTGTGAGAAACAAGAGGTTGCATGGACCTGACGATCACTTTGCGAAGGGTGCGTCTGTGAGAAGCGAAGAGGGGCTTACGCGTTGGGCGGCCCATGGTGTTGGGACTTACTCCAGGATGGAGGCCCAGAAGGGGGTGCCTCGTTCCCTATCACATCCTCCACTGACCTTGGTAGTGGGGAAGTACAGAGATGCACGGGTGCAATCATCCGTACCAAAGGTTAGGGGCTTATGCTCTGAGGCAGCCCTTCCCCTGCGAACATACACCACTCCGACAAGGAGGATCTCATTCCATGTGTGGAAGAGTTCCATTCCCGTGGAGACGAGTGGTGTAAAAAATGTTCGAGCTGGGGGGACCCTTCGTGAGGTAGACGAGGTTGGGTCACAGTTTAACGTCATGTGTTGAGGACGTGGTGCTTGGCAGTTTAACGTCCTGCAGCTCGGACGAGGTGGGTTCACTCCACACCCCTAGGACTTACATAACCGGTACCCTCTGGTCCTTGGGGAAGGGAAGGTGCCGGTAAGGCCATGGTAAAGGGGGGTAGTAGGGCGAACCATCGGGGGGTCCACGTTAGCGTGGCTATGCGAAGAAGAAATAGCCGTTAGCGTGCCTATGCGAAGAAGCATTAGGCGAAGCAATGCTAAGGGAGGTGTTGTCCATGGGACTTTGAAATCACATCGTGCAAACCTGGAGGGTCGCACGGAAAGAGGAATCGCTAAGCAGAGGAGTGTGCTTTGCGAAGTGGGACAGTGTTCGCGGAGCACTGCCTCGCGAAGAAGGTGTGGTTCGCGAAGCAGGGTCCCGCCAAGCAATGTGCTTCATGATGCATAGTTATCCTGCCTTGGCATAGGGATTACTAGCATGGGTTGGGTGTTTCGCGCAGCACAAGTGCTCCGCGGTTGCCCGGGTTCCCTTGGGAATCCCCTTCCTTCGCGAATGCCGTTGAGCTCTGCAAAGGGCATCCCTCTCGGAAGAGGGGCTCAAAACAAGACAAAGCAGAGTCGTCTCGCGAAGTAGAAATACCTCGCGGAGCTCATGATTCCTGGGGCAAAGCGTGCTTCGCGATTCGGGAGAGGAGAAGACAAAAGGTCGGATTGTCCGTCCTCTGGACTCAGGGGGAGTCCAGTATTTATAGGGAAGGGGCACCGCGAAGCAGGGCTCGCGCGCCGCCTTCGGGGCTTCGTGGCGGCTCGCGAACGTCAAATGGGTTCGCAGAGGATGACCGACTCGGGAGCTTCGCGACGGCTCGCGAACGTCAAACGGGTTCGCGGAGGATTACCGCCTCGGGAGCTTCGCGGCGGCTCGCGAATGTCAAACGGTTTCGCGGAGGATTACCGCCTCCGATGCTTCGCGGGGTCACCATGGTTGGGGCACTTCGCGGCGAGGCTTCACGGCGGAGCTTTGCGGCGAAGCTTCGCGAGGCAGCGCGCCGGCCTTTTCGTTCCTTTGTTTCGGGCCACATTTTTGGCGCCAACAAACACGCATAAGAACAAAAAGTAATAAAGACCTGAATAACAAGTAGCAGTGAAATATTACTAATAAGAAGCTAATAATATCACAATATATGATATCATAACAATAATTATGATTCGGGAATAAGTCAATGAAATTATTTAAATCATTATACAGGAGGTTCGGACACTTACGAAGCAAATTAGACCTAAGGTAAGGGAAAATATCACAATCTCAATTTTTATCCTATATTGTTTATACTTCAAAATTTACTAGGGAATATTTATCATCCACATAAATGTTTCCTCAATATGTAATATTATTTATATCCTCCAAAAATTGCTTAAATCCAATTTTAGCCTTCGGTGGGTTTTTAGTAAAATATATGATAGGAATCTTTTGTCATTTTTCGTACGAGTTACATTTTGACATTTTCGGCCAAAGTATGAGTATAATGTTTTTTAAAACTATACGGTATGAATTTATTTTTAGAACATTATTTCCAGGAAGCTTCCTTTACAAGTTCTCAAGTTTATTTTAAATCAACATCTTTTAGTTTAAAATTATATGACATGTTAAGAAAGAAAAATGTTTTTGAAGTAGAAATGATATTTTCCTCAAGAATGGAGTTCGAGTGTTTTATCAAAATTATTTTCCATCTATGATAATATAGTGTTCCATTTATATCCCTATTTTTACGTTGTTATGATTATGTTATGATGGAATTATTTTTATGATGTCGTTTTATCTTATATGGATTGTGTTATGATGGCACGATGATTTAGAATCCCATTTTTATTACATGGGTTATACTGTGATATATGATTTATGATTTTGTGGCACACATAAGAATGGTTTCATTATGATATGGGTGGGACCTATATCTTCCTCCAATTCATTAGGTAAAGATTTTTATCTCATGAGATGACATGGCTGGAATGGTAGGTTAATCTGGTTCAGTGAAACAAGAATGAAACGAGGAGTGAACTCGGTTCAGAAATGGACTTTGTCCTCTAAGATAGTCTTGGAAATGAGTCTTGACTACTATGAAATTATTCCCTATGATTATGTGTGTATTCCAAAGAGTTTCATGTTTTATGTTATTATTATTGGGATTACATTTCAATAATATGATTTATCCCATGTTATGAAATTATGATATCTTTTGTAGGTTAATATTTCCAAAATGTCATGTTCTAATGAATATGATGTGATTGATATTTCTTTTTTTACCCTTAATGAGCATTTGATCTCACCCTTTTGTATTTTTTCTTTCCCTAGGTCGGGAAGAATTTTATTAAGTAGGATATTCCAAAGGGGACTCTAGATATGTTGAAATAAATGGGAGACATTGTAGATGCTTTATGAACCAGTTATTTATGTTTCCCAGTTTCTAAAGACACTATACCTATATGGTCCATTCATGGTTTTTATATGTTGTAATTAGTGTGATTCAATTTTTAAGCAATAAAAATGTATGTAAAGTATGGGTCATTTTACATTTCATTAAGTAGTTTCCTCCCAAAATAAGCTTCAATATTTTGGGAAAGCATGATTTTTATTAGAAACTCCAAGTTCCTCAACTAACATACATGCTATATAGTAATTTGAGGGAATATCATCATCATTTGGAAGCAATTAATTCAAAAATTTAAGATTATAACAAATATTGGTATTAGAAATACCACACATTGTTTTCCCATGAAATAATCCGATTAAAAATTCTTGCTACTTTATTTTACCACATTGTCGATATAATCGTGTCGTGGTAGCATCATTTAATTTTTCATCATGTTAACATCATAATTTTCTTCAATAATATCATATTTTCTTGTATCTAAGCCTTCTAAGGTTAGAATTGCTTCATTATCATGATGACGAATAAATAGAAATTATCCACTAACAGATTCTCTAATCAAGTCCTCTCATTTAAATCACGAGAATTTTTAGATTTCATTTTATCCTCATTTTGATTCCACACATATCTATTTTTTTGAAATCCATATATTTTTATATGATATCTAACTTATCCACATCTCATCTAAGGTATTCCAACACAATTATAACATGGGAAATTTATGTGACCACTATGTGAAGCCTTGTCAAATGAAAAATCAAAAAAGCACTCCAACTTTTTTTGAAAATGACTTTAGATCAGATCAGTTTCATACAACCAGCTTATATCAATTCTATTAAAAATTATTATATTTAATTTCATAAAAGTAATAAAATATGATCGAAGTTTAACTGAAAATATATTTAAGGAAATGAGAATGATTTAATTTATATGAAAGCATAATTGACACACTAGTCTATATGATAATCATAATATAATAGAAAAAATACGATATATATAAGAAAAAACTATAAATATTAATCCATGATATTGAATTCCTTTTATCAATTATCAATAGTGGCCAAATCTATTAAGGGTAAAGGATTTAATTATGAAAATGTTTCGTATATAATATAAATATCTAGTGGTGTTATTTAAATTTGATGTAATTGAGTGAATAAATTGATGAGGCATAAGGGACCATTAGATAGGTGCCTTAGTGACTACCCCTTTCAATTTGGTATGCTTCAAGATTATTTGATTCAGTTTATTTTTATTTGGGTTAATTAGATGTTATTAGGTTCATTTAAATTCATTTTTAGTCAGGTTATGTTAGGTATGTTTTTTTTTGATTTGTCTTAGTTTCATTCATTTGGGGTTGTGTTTCTTAAGTTCAAGAACATATAGTATTATTTAATTTCAATTGTTTCTATTTGGAATAGTTTGCTTCAAAGTGGGGTTTTTGGGTTTAAATTGGTTCTATTTACATTGGTTAAAATAAATTCTATTTTGTTTGGTTTTGTGTTTTTTGATATGGTTTGGTCCAGCATGGTACAACAGGGTTTTATTCAATTTGGTCAGTTCTGTTTGTTTATAATTAGTGAAAATGTGGTAGATATTTATTCTAGAAGTATACTTGAGGGTTGATGTCTCATTTTTATTGAGTGTAACAGATGCATGAAGGTTAATTAGAGATAACCTAGGAGAAAAAGTAGTTCACATATATCACGTCTTATCTAGGGTTTGGTTTTCATTAAAAAAATGACTAAACTAGATATCTTGATAATAAACACACAAGAATATATATTTTTCATTCAATAAACCATGATCAAATTCATAAAGTTGAGGTAGAAAAGACATTCATTACCATATTTTAATTATCTCAAGTTAAATCATATATCATGTCACCATTATATAATTCACAAGGTGATACCATTATCTAATATCCTCTCACGACTTTTTGGAAATGGGTACTCGAAATCATGGTAAAGAAAGATCACAACATGTTTCTTCATTGACTATTATTCCATGTTGGTATTTAAATAGTAATAAAATTTTGGAGATAGAGGATGCAATTCTGCAAACAACTTGTTGCCATGCTATATTAAGTTACAGATAAGAATATGAAAAGATCATATAATAATAATAATAATAATAATAATAATAACCACATTCCATATAAGATTACTTATAGATAGACCACATCATATGAGTATATTCCAAACTGTAAACAATTCAATGTAAGAGTAATATGGAGTTCATGATGATTTGATACACCATGAAGGAAGAGACAATGATATATGTAGTATTTCATAGGAGTATAAAAAATATTTATAATATTGAACATCACTACAACCATTCATTCTTAAAAATAAAATCGATGTATGTAAGAGTAATTTATTGAGTTTCACCACACAATGATGTATATATCACTACGGATAGGATGGTTTTTCTTCAGTGAAGGTCTCATAATAAATTTTTGTGTTTTTGGAATGTAATGGTGGATTCGATCAGTCAATATTAAGAATTCCCTAGAATAGTTATGTGAGACATCGAGAAGAGTAAAAAATGGTCACATTGTAAAATTCATGTTATGTTTTGATGTTTAAAACATTGTAACAATCGATTGAAAGAAAGAATGAATTTAAAATTTAAGTCCACAGTAAAACTATAGGACCACACTAAAATGTTCCATATTTTAGGGATATATGAGAATCCATTTATCCAAAAGTATTTATCTATATATATTAATGTTTAAATTTACTATTTTGGATGTTTTACTAATAAATCTTATTATAAAATATTATATAATTTATTTGTTAATGCCAATCAAAAATGTAATATTAATTCTTAGGATACTCCAATTGATGATTTAATGAATGGTTATAAAATATAAATTTCATTTTAATGTTTTATACTACACATATGTAGGCAGCTTAATAAAGCTATAGTATATATGAAAAAAACATAATTCATATATAATGAATATTTAATAAATTTTTTCCATTTGTAATTTAATATTATAGATAATAAATAATATTATGTACAATTTATAACAATTAGTAGATTATATAAAGAGTGTTTCTTAAGACAGTGTTGTTTACACATAAATGAAAGGATTTTGAGTATTCATAACACTTAAAACCATACTTTACAAGGCTGGTTAATTTCACTAAAAAATATTTTAGAATATATTAATCTAAACCCTTACTAATGAAGTTGGATTAACACCATTTCACCTGAAATCTTGGAAAAATATTTTTTTTATCACAAATAAAAACATAGAGAGATATTTTTATAAAAACAAAAAACAAATCAGGTTAAACTATAGTAGGGGAATACTAAATGATAGATCTAGAACTCACTGATCTGACATTGAAGAAAAAATTAATGAAAATAGATGCTTGAGGATGGGTCATAGTGGTTTTAGAATTAAATGGAAGCACTCCTAGTGCTCAATATTGGTAGAAATCATAGGGGAGGGGTGTGGGCCACTTCAAGCTTAGTATTAGATCTAGATTAGAGTGCTGGTAGTGACCGAGATAGGAGCTCTACTAGGGATCATGGTTGGGAAGGAGCGCCCAAAGTGAAGGGGCGCCCAATGTGAAATTTTAGTGGAGACCAATGGCAAATATTTTTATAAAATTGTTTTCATATCTTAGATATCCCAATTGTTTGGCCAAACCATTGGGATAGGTTTGTGTGTATAGGGGTGATTTCCAGTAGTTGTGATAGCCCACACATCCACAAACGGTGTTATCATATTTTCAAAAAATGGAAAGCATAATTGTATGTGATATTTAGAAATTATAGAAGTATTATGAAAAAATAAATATAATATATATCATATAATGATAGGTTGTTCAACATAATTCTCAACCATGATAGATGGTAATGGAAAATCAAACAACAATGTTTCACGATGCAATAGTTTTATGTACACGAATGGTAATTTCATTAACTGGTCAATGGAAGTGTGTGTAGGATTAAGTATAATCCATAACCTAACAATTCCTCAATATATTTAGTATTATGATGTTATTATATAATCATGTAATAATAAAAATTTATTGGGTGGAGAAATAAATAAAACATAAATACATGTTGAATATTGTTACCTTGTTTTCGGGCAACTCCTTTAGGATTTCACCAATGAGATTTTTTAATTTTATTTAGTCCCAAATTGAGGACTCTAGTATGAGGGGATGGATTTTTGGAGCTTGTTCGAGAAGAGTTTGGATGATCAAAAGTGGATTTATTTGTTTGAGTAATAGGAAGAGTGAATTCCTTTTATAGTGGAGGAGGAGTGGAATTCTGGTAAATACCAAAAGGTAAACATAATTGGAAGGTCTCCCTCAACTAATGTTCTTAAAAAATGAAAAAATAATATATTAAATGAGATTTATGTTCTAGAAACACTCAAAAAGCATAAATAAATGAATTTTTATACTTTTTTCAATATAATTTAAGTTTCATTATTTTATCATTTTAGTTTTTATTAAAGTAACTTGTTTTATATCCTATGTAATTAAACCATAAAGAATATAAACAAAAAATATGCATCCATAAAGACCAATTTGTTTAGTATCTTTTGTAACAATATATATATATAACATCAACATTACAACTAGAAATTGAAAGCAATTTAGAACCTCCTTTGACTACATCCATAACTCCTAGGTTATTAATTCACATCATTCTTAATATACCTCTTAATGTATTGGGAAAATGAAACATATGAAAGGGATGGTATAAAATGCTCAGTAAGGGTAATTAATACAATGTAAGATATCAAAAACATAAAAATTAGGCACGGTGAATAAATAAAAAGACATGCCTTTAAAAATGAACTTGGACACATTATAAAAGGAAAAAATTTGAATAAACAATGCCATAATAAAGAATAATCATGTGTATTCTATTAGTAGTATAACCTAATGAAATTTAAATTAATAGTTTCATAAATATGGAATGCATAATTCAAGAAATCATAACCATATTATCAAGGCCTCATGCCAAGACCATAAATAATCATTTTTTCAAGGCCTTTTACCAAGACCGTAGTTTCTCTGATGAGACCTACAGATGCATCAATTGTATATAGAGGGAACCAAACATAACTTAATTAGTACAATTAATTCCTAATATAAATTTTTTAAAAATAAAAAACATATAAAATCATATTAAAAGAAAAATATAAAATGTCAATAATGTTCCCCAAATATTAAACAGTAATACTAACCATTCGAAGTAAATTGGTGAATAGTTTTAAGATAGAAGTTCCACAATAATACTAATAATAAAACAGTAAAATTAATATGGTAAATTATGTCATAAAATATTAATCCAAACAATACATAAGAATCAAAAAAGTTTTGAAATAGAGGAATATAATCTTATAAAATCATCTAGTAATTCTTCAGATAAAACTCTTTTACTTTAAAAAGGACTGTTCATTTGGAAAAGTATTTGTATAAAAATAGAAGTTAAGTAAGATCATATTTTAATAATAAAATGAGTTATTTTATAATGATAATGGTTACTAGAAAATAATTATATATTTCCCATGAAAATAAGTAAGAATTTGAGAAATTCCTTTGAATCGGGCTTGTATTTCGAAAAGAATTTTGAAGGTTCCTTTTAAAACGTGTAGCTCCCCATAAAATAAAGAAGGATTGTGGTTTTTAATCATATATATAACAATAAAAAATATTTAATTATGAGTAAATAATAATAAATAAGAATTTAAATGAGGTATGTATACAATAAGAGTAACCCGAATGAAAATGGAGGTTCGGGTAGAAAACCCTTACATTAAGTATGAAGGTATTCATCTCTGTATCTTAATGTCCTGAATAATAAAATTTAGGTTCATAAATTAATGATTAAAAAACCTAATAAATATTTAATTTATTTGTTATAACCTTATTAGGATCATTCATGACCTTTTGATGGGTTAAGAGATTCAGTTTCATTGTTTGGGAGCATTTTTTTCCTTTGATTTCATGATTGATTTACTTATATTCATGTATGGATAAACATATAGAATGAGAATGGTTTTCTAGAATAGAAGTTGTATGCTATTATTAAACAACCATAAAATTTCATGTTTATAAACTTAATTTGGTTAATTTGAGTAAAGATAAATCATTATATAAAACTTTAATGAAAATTGTTTAGGTTAATGGGCGGTTTTTTATCACAACGAACTCATTTTGGTTTAAAAATTACTATCATTTGTAAAAACAGATTAAAGATCATTTAATAGGTTATAATATATATATTATAGTCTGGCTCATATATCAAAATGGTTTCAGGAATTCAATTGAATATGATAATAGAAATTGAAAACTAGTTGTCTTTGAATGTGATAAATTAACACATCTTGAATGTTGTTTTAATTTCAAGTATAAAAGAAGGGGAATGGAGAGATGTTAAAAAATTCTAAATTTATCATAAAAAAATTCATGTACATTTATGTTACTGGAGTCATCACAACATATGGATGAAAGGATGTGAGGAAATAAAAATAAAATAAAGGAACACGAAATAAAAGAAATAAAAAGTGGAATTTACCTCTTGATGTAATCTTCCTAGAGAGCCTCTTTATGGGAGAGGTTTTGGTATTTTAATGAGACCAAGGGATGATGTATGTAGGGGAGGATCTTGGGAGGAAATTTTGGACAAAATTTAAACAAGTTACAAGGCTTGAGAATAGTGGATAAAAGAGGGAGTGAGGGGGGTTATAGTGGACGAGAGGAGGGTTTTCCCATTATTTTACTCATTATTTAATTTTTTTTATCAAAAAAACCCAATAGTATTGATTCTTATGACCATGAATAGTTATATGTGCATGTGAGTTGGAACCAAGTGGTGTTACATCCTATTTACATCACATATGACTCAATAAATCATGTATTTATTTTTTATCATAAATTATCGTAATTTAATATTCACCTAAAATTGAAGTATTTTAAAAAAATACTAAAAATTAACGACAATATTTTTTCAATGTTTATAATAAAAAAATGAAATCAATTTTTGAAAATATTTTTCTATTTTTTTCATTTAATTTTTATATAAAATCATAATTTATTAGAAAAAACAACATTAAAACTATAAAATGTTTTATAACACCATGAAAATTTAATCAAGGTCCCATAAAAATATCTTATAACCATAAGAAAATAAAATACAAAATTATGGTTACATTTTATGAAAATAAATTTCCAATTTAAAATATTAAATTAGTAATAAAATTTTAATTAAAATATATATTTCATACAAAAATAACAATACTTATACTATGGTTGTTTCTTCACTTATAAGATGTCTATATTGTATTCATAAATTCATGGGTGAAGTTTCTATTTTCTATCTCCAATAATATTCATAGTTATTCATTACAATTTATTACTATTTATAAGTGTATTTTTCTGTTCATAAGGATTTGTTACTATTTATAAAAACGTAAGTTGATTTTATCAAACTCTAAATATCTTTCATAAAACAATTGTGTATGTGAGTTTTTTTAAATTAAAATCACAGAGGTGGAAAAATTATATTTACTAGCTAGTATATAACATAGTGGTGTTTCGTAAAGACTTAGTCTTTCATTCATTCAATGTTAAATTTATTTTCAAAATCTTGGGGTGTTACATTATCCCCTCCTTACAAAAATTTGTCCCCGAAATTACAAGAATGTTACCTCTCAAAAATATTTGGGTAGTTCTTCCTCAAAATATCCTCATGATCCCATGTTGCCTCTTCAATTTTATGAATTTTCTATAGTATATTTACCATTCAATTCAACTAATTCCTCAAACCTTGTTCTTTAGTGTCCATGATATGGATAGGTTCTTCACAGTAAGATAGGTCAGGTTCCTGTTCTTTACCATTAGAAGTGAGGAAATGTGTTGGGTATAACATTTAATTTCTCAGCAATGATATATAGAACACATTGTTTACATTACATAGGCTAGGTCTTACAACAAAATTATATGCAACAGATCCATTTATCTTTAGAATTTCAAAAGGTTTTATGTACATTGGGCTCAGTTTCCCTTTATTTTAAAATCTTATAACACACTTCCATATAGATACTTTTAAGAAACAGGATCATCAACATGAAACTCCCAATACTTCCTTCGATTATCAGAATAGATTTTTTATCATCTTTGAGATGCTTTGATATGACCTTGAATAGTCTTTATATTTGTTGTTGTTTCCTCCACAAGCTATGGGCCCACTATCTTCCTTTCACCAACATCATCCCAACATGTTGGTGTACGAAATATATTTTTGCACAATGCTTCATATGGTGTCATTTTTATTCTAGAATGAAAACAATTATTGTAGGAAAACTCCTCAAAGAGTAAATACTAATCCCACATACTTTTAAAGTCGCATGAACATGATCTAAATAGGTCCTCTATGGTTTGAATCATCCTTTCTGATTAACCGTCAGATTGAGGATGATAAGATGTACTCAAATGAAGCTCAGTATCTAAAGATTTCTAAAGACATTTTTAGAATTACGATGTAAATCATTGATCACAATCAAACACTATTGAAAGAGTTTCTTTGTGAATTTTAGAAAATAAATAATCAATGTGAGATAGGGTATACTTATTATTTATTTTATGGAAATGATCTCCCGGTAGTCAATGCACAACCTCATAGATCCATCTTTTTTCTTAAAAAAGGACTAGGGTCCCCATAGAGACACACTAGGGAGAAAAAACCCATTATTACTGAATTTCTCTAGTTTTTTATTAAATTATACTAATTCCTAAATGTAAATTCTATAAGGGGTCTTTAATATGGGCCTTGAATCAGGAATTAAGTCAATGGGAAACTCAACTTCTCACTCTGGAGGATATCCTGGTAAATCCTCTGGAAAGACATCAACATATTCTTTAGTAATATGTATGTCCGGTAATGACCCAAAAATTAATTCCTTTTATATATGGATCTATTTCCTCCTAATAACTTTTTATTATGTTTTATAATAGTAGCACATTGAATTAGATTAGACCCAAATCATAATTCTCATAGACGATAAAATTATTATAAACAATTAATGTATATGTAATAATTATTATTTTAATTAAATACTATGATTAAAACACCCCTTTTTAAGTTTAATTGATAAAATAATTCTACCATTTTGGTTTCAAAAATTTCATTATGTAATTTCACTATTAATTTTCTATCTGTTGTTATTTTTAATTAGGATTTTTAAAGTTAAAATTTAAATTTCTAATACATAGAAAATATTTATGGTTAAATAAACATCATTTTTTAATTTCAAATGTAAAAATTAATATTCGTTGGATTTTTATTAGTTCTCAAGGAAGATACAATTTTTTGAAGAATAGCATTTTTTGATGAATTATATTTTATTAATTGTTTTTTATGAATAGTAAAAAATATTTTATTATTAAATAATGTTTTCTGTGTTATGATTTTCGAAAAATGGATATACATGGTTGCGATCAGTAAGACATTTAGAGTCTAATGAGGTTAACATTATTTTTTAGGGGAATAGTACTTTATCCCTTTGGAATAGTAATTCTACCTTTATGAATCGTAATAAATAGTAAATGTTCCAAAAAATAAACATAAAAAATGAATGTATAAATACAATTTAGACAAATTAAAAGTGAAAAAACGGTCATTGTATAAGCATTGGTATTTTTCTAAGTCATTAATATTTTACTTACAATTTTATGATTAATTTAATAATTTAAAATGGAAAATTATTCTCATAAAATTTAATTATAAATTTTAACTTTATTGTCTTATGGTTATATAATAACTTTATGGGACCTTGATTACTTTCTCAAGGTGTTATAAAACGAGTTATAGTTTTAATGTTATTTTTAGGAATAAAAAAAGATTTTATTAAAAGTTAAGTAAAAAATATTTGGAAAATTATTTTAATAAAATGGAGTTAACTTTTGGATTCTACACATTGAAAAATGGTTATAGTGAAGTTTTGGTATTTTTCTAATACAGTTGAATATTCAATGAATATTAAAAATATTATTTTGAGTTTCCATGTGTTTAATGACATCGTTAATGATGTAATCATGATGTAATAATTCGGGTAGACTTTTGAATAGTAAGATATGTTATGAGGTGTACCAAGTGTCCAATACCATTGGTAAATACCCTTTGAAATCCCTTGGGGTTTCAATTACCACTAATGTGGTGTCCCTTGGAAATTAATAAAATATTTGCTCACCGTTTCTACAATTACCAACCCATTCCATCGTTACATCTTTCCAAATTCAACGTACATGAATCCATAGTATTTTTATCTCCTAATGAGTCCTCCCAAGTTTCCCTCAAGCCCCAGAATGTCCCAACCATTGAGTTTTTGAGGTTACTATTCTTGGTAAGTGATCATTTCACCCACTTGTTTTAGTCATTACTTCATTTATGTCATGCCTTCTACTTTCCATTTTATTACATGGGGGTATGTTATTATATATCCTTATTACTACCCATTTAATTTCCAATTGATGAGTGACCCATTCCACTATCATCAACTGATTTTCTTAATATTTATGTGATGCTGTTAAGCTGTAGAAATTTCATAAAAGAAATCACATCTTCTTTCATGTTTCCTTTTCATGTGGTGTGTCATTAGAAAATTCATACCATAGTATTATTTAAATTGTATTATGTACTTATACATTATTATGAGTTATTTGTGATTGGGTGACCCTTTTATCCCCTATTTTTATGTTTTCTAAAACCATGTTATATTGCTGTTATGCTGGAGAAGTTTCGTCTAAAAATCTCTCTCTTTTTCTAATGAAATTATTTTTTTAATTTATGTGAATAACAAAATATATTTCAATTTATAGAGTTATTAATAAATATATAAATTGATATATTTTATTATATAATTGAAATATATAAAACCCTCACTCCATTACCATGGGTTATAAATGACATAATGATCATATTTTTAAGCACTTTTTAAACGTCACGATTTTGACATAAAACCAATTTCTTTTATTTCCTTCATGTTATTTCTGAAATATTTAATTATGATATATGTAGATAAAAAGAAAATAAATAAATGTCAAGGTTGCGCCATGATATCACTCCAATGCATTTGGTAAAGAATTTAATCTCTTGAGATGACAATTTTCCCGATACCTTGGTGAATTACCTTGGTAATTTTTATGACACCTTGGGGATAGACCTTGGTGATATGTTTAGGAATGTCTAAATTAAATATTGTAGAGACATTTTCATGTTATTATTCATGTTATTATTGATGTGATAATCCTCTTTATCATTATTTTATTATATCCCTCATGTTTTTATTAATATCTCTCAAGATCACATGTAAACTATTTCGCATGTTTTCCTTACTGGGCCTTCTGCTCACCCTTTACATTGATGTATGTCCCTAGGTTATGTGATGAAGTAATTGTATATAATATGAACTTATAATTAATCCTTACAAGTGGATTAGGAGAATTTGTATTTTTTTCATGTAAATTGTTCCTGATATACATGTCATTAAATTTTAAAGATCCTCTATTTATAAAACATAATGAAAAGATATGTAAAAAAAAGGTGGGATGCCATATTTCCTATATTTGAACATTATTTTCCTCAACCATAGTTATATAATTCTATTCATCCCAAATGATTTAATTCTATAGAAATTCTATTGTTGCATCTAGATGAGAATCAGATGGTGATGTTTTTACCCTAAATATGAGGGATTCTACATTGTCCTAAAAAATTGTAACCTCCTTCTTCATGAAATTAATTTTCCAACCATGGTTTGAAATACAAAACATAATGAGGATTATATCAATGTAAATCGTGGGTATGAAAATAAAATTAGTAGATAAAGCACATTTATATGCCATAATTGGGACTGCCTGACACAACTCTATTGCAATGATACTTCCCTTAGGAGTTTTTACTAAAAACTATATTGTTAAATAAAATTGGAAATATCTAATTTTATTTGGAAACTTGGAAGATATGAAATAATGATATGATACAAAATCAAATAAATAATTGGATATGTTCTTGGAGGCGATTGAATTACCTACCACCACAGCGTTAGGAACTTCAACCTCTGCAGTTGTGCTGGCATAAGCTTGTACTTTCTCCCTTATCATTCTTTGGGAGAATGTTTCATTTTATTTATAGGTCAATAATTTTCATAATGTACCCTCTCCCTACAATTTTAACATTGAAAATTTGTATCATCATTCCTCCCCTAGAAATCCTGAGAGAGGTGGCCTCTTTCTTCATACATATAATAAAAAACCATACCCTCAGGAAAGTACCAGGGTGTCTCTTCCCACAATTATCATATGGTGGAAGGGAAAATCACCCCTTCATCCCCATTTCCATATTTACTTTTCTAGAGTTTTCATCCACCCTCTTCTTCTCTTTCTTTACCTTAAAATTATAAGACATACTAAATTCATTTTCTGTATTGATAGCACTTGAGACTATATCTTCATATGATGATAATATTTGGGAGACTAGTGACCTTTGGATGTATGGTTTTAAACCATAGAAGAATATATCAACCATGAACATTGTATTATGTATGTATTCTGTGACATGTCTTTCTAAAATTTGAAATTAGCTTCATTCTTTGCAACATTCTCATCCTAATTTTGCTTCAAATTCATAAACTAACTTTCAATATCTACTCGTTGTTTATGAGTGAAGTATTTTTCTTATAATATTTCCTTAAAATAACTTCATTGAATTTATTACATTTATTCATTCTCCTTTGAGATTTGTATTAAATACCACCACTAATCTACATCTCCCTATAGAAGATAAACCACCATGAAAACCTTCTCTCTATCATTACATCCCAAATCGAGAAATATCATCTTTAATGAACGTAGCCATTACTCCTCTACAAATGGGGTTTTAGTCCCATTAAATGATGGAGGTTGTTATCACATAAAGTATTCTAGAATAGCTTTTCTATGTTGGGAATTAGGATTCTACAAATGGGTAAGGATATTGTTCATAACCTAAGTCAATAGTCCTAGAATAGTTAAATGCTTCAGCACCAGTAGAAGCACTAGAGAAAACATTATTATCTTGAATTAGAGGGAACTCCCTATAAGGGACATGTGCATTAATTTGGTATCCATTCCTTCCACTTGGCATCATTTCTAAATAATGGGATGCACTAGATTAGTTTATGAATCATAATGTATAATCCCAATGTAGAAAAATATATATCATAGCTAATCTCATAACCCCAAACATGGTTTCTTTAAGGAAAAATATATATTTAAATCCTCTATAATTTATTATAATGAAAATTTGAATTATACTATGCATATCCCCCTTGTGTGTCAATCTAGGTGCGCAGTAATACCATTTTCAAGTACCAGGACTCCCTGGGTCAAACCTAAAACTCCTTATTAGAGTTATTACTCCCAGGTAAATCTATGCCAGAACAACCACCACTTATAGTATCTTGATATGGATGTATTTTTTAGAAATATCAACATAATATATTCCTTACAAAAATTCCAGTACGTTCTTGTATGTTTTCCCCTCAAATAATATCTTAGGCATTTGTTCCCAAATTTACATTTTCTAAATCTAGTTTCCAAGTATTATGTTAAACTTCCTTTAATACCAAATGTAAGGACCTGACCATAGTTTCCCCAATATGGTGCCTTATTTTATTACTTTAGAATATAAACAAGGAATATGAATCCCAATGTACTGAGTTGTTTAGTATCTTTGGAATAAAGATATATACATAATTTCAAAATTACAACTTGAAACAGAAAAAAATTTAAATACTCCATTGACGACATCCATAACACCGAGGTTAATTCTACACATCATTCACAATATTCCTCTTCATGTACATAGAAAATGAAACATAATAAAGTGGTGATCTCAAATGATTAGTAAGGGTAAGAAATACATTGTAATATATCATAAACCTAATCATTAGGCATGGTGAATAACTAAAAACACATGCCTTTAAAAATGAACTTGAACACCTTATGGAAGGAAAATATCTAAATAAAAATTCCATAGTAAAGCATAATCATGGGTATTATACTAGTCCAATAACCTCATGAACTTTCAATTACTATTTTTAAAATGAGTTATTGCAAAATTTTGGACATCATAACTAAACTGTCAGGGCCTTGGGTGAAGTCCATAAATATTCATTCTGTTAAGGACTTGTGCCAACACTGTAGTTTGTCTCATGAGACCTAGCGATACATCGAGGGGCTATAGAAGGCCCCAACATTCACATAATAAGTCAAATTATTTCTTGATATGATTTTGTATAATCCAAAAAAACAAATATATTCATACTGAAAGTAACATATGAATGGTCAATAATGTTCCTTAAACATTAAGCACAAACATTAACCATATGGAGTAAATTGGTGAATGGTTTTATGATTGAATTTCAATAATAAAAATAATAAAAAACCATTAAATTAAATATAGTATATTATATAATAAAATATTAATCCCAAAAACACATAAGAATCAACAAAAATGGTGAAACTGATAAATATACTATTATAAAATCATCGAGTAATTCTTGAGATAAATATACTTTTACTTTGAAAAGAATAGTTCTTTGAGAAAAGTCATTGAATAAAAATTTAATTAAAGTAAGATAGTATTTTAATAATATAATTATTTTTTATAAAGATAATTTTTAATAACAAAGACTATATAGTTCCATTGAAAATATGTAATAATTTGAGAATTTCTCTTAAATCGGGCTTGTATTTCGAAAAGAATTTTGAAAGCTCCATTTAAAATGTGTATCACCACATAAAATAAAGAAGTAATAAGGTTGGTAAATATATATTTAATACTCAAAAAGAATTTATGAGGGTAAAATAACAATGCATAAAAATTTCCATGAGGTCCGTAGATAATAAGATTAACACGAATGAATATTGAGGTTTGGGTAGAAAACTCATACCTTAAGTTTGAAGGTGATCCTCTCTTGATATTATTAATATGAATAATAAAATTTATGTTCATAAATTAATTATTACAGAACCTAATATATATTTAATTTATTTGGAATAACCTTATTAGGTTCATTCATTTCCTTTTGATGGGTTAACAGATTCAATTTCATTATTTGAGAGCATTTTCTTCATTGGTTTTCATGATCAATTTAATTATATTCATGAATGGATAAAAATGTAGAATGAGATTATTTGTCTAGAATATAATTTTTATGTTATTAGTGAACAACCATAAGATTACATGGTTATAATATTCATTCAGTTATTTGGAGTGAAGATGAGTCATTATATAAAACATTAATGACAATTGTTTGGGTTAGTTGGAGGTTTTTTGTCACAATGAATTCATTTGGATTTATAAATTAATTTAATTTTTAAAAAAGGATTAAAAATAATTTAATAAGTTATAATAAATATATTATAGTCTGTTTCAACCATAAAAATTATTTCATGGCCAGAATTGAATATGGCTATATAAATTGAAAACTTTTCATCAATGAATGTGAATCATTAACACAACTCAGATGTTGTTTTCATTTTCAGTGTAAATGAAGGGTAAAAGAGAGTTGATGAATAATTATTCCTCTATCATAAAACAATTATAGTACATTTAAGTTACGTTATTAATCACAATATTTGGATTAAAGGTGGTGAGAAAACAAAACGAAAATAATGGAACTTGAAATAAATGAAATGAAAAGTGGAATTTACCTCTTGAAGTAATCTTCTTTGAAATACACTTTAGGGGATAGGGTTTTGTCTTTCCATGAGACCAAGGGATTTTGGACATGAGGGAAGATATTGGGAGGATTTTTGGGAAGAATTTAGACTAGGAAACAGGCTATTGAGGAGTGAAGAGAATCAAGAGTGAGGGGGTTATTGTAGAGGAGAGGAGGGTTTTCCCATTATTTTACTCATTATTATATTATTTTTTCAAAGGTATCCAATAGTATTGATTATTGTGACACATAATAGTAAATGTGGATGTCATTTCAAACCATTCTGCCTTACATTAGACTTATATTACTTATGACTCAATAAAACATGAATTTAGTTTTTTTTGTAAATTACCATATTTTACTATTCACCTAAAATTGAATTATTTTAGAAAAATATCCCAAATTCACCCCAACCATTTTTTGACATGTAGAATTAAAAATGAAATCCATTTTTTGAAAATAATTTTGTATATATTTTAAATCTAATTTTTATATGAAATTATAATTTATTCGAAAAAAACAACATTAAATCTATAACTCATTTTATAACTCCTTGAAAAATTAATCAATGTCCCATAAAAATATCTTACAAACATAAGAAAATTAAATTAAAATTTATGATTACCTTTTATGAAAATACATTTACATTTTAAATTATTAAATTAATCATAAAATTTTAATTAAAATATTTTTGTCTTACAAAAATTTCAATACTTATACTATGATCGTTTATTCACTTATAATATGTCTATATTGTATTTATAAATTCAAGGGTGAGGTTTCTAATTTTTTCCTGATTTAATATTCTTTAATATTAATTACAATTCATTAGGGTATGTTACTTTTAATAAGGGTGTGTTACTATTCATAAAAAACAAATTAGATTCTATAAAACTCAAAATATCTTACTGAACGCAACCGTGTATGTCAGTTTTTCAAAATTAAAATAACAGTGGTGGAAAATTTAAGTTTACTGGTAGGTTATAACAAAGTGGTGTACTTTATAGACATATTATTTCATAGAATCAATGTTAAATTTATTTACAAAATCATGGTGTGTTACAAATTTCATGTATGCCAATTAATTATCTTTAATATTCCTAGCCTTAATATCCTCCCAAAGGAAAGAAAACCCATGAATATCTCACACGTAACATATAAAAGAAGTGATAATGAGTATGGCCTACCTCAAAGAAGTTATATGATCTCACTATAAACCAAGGGTAATAGAAGAAACTTCCAAAAAACTGTAACCTTACCCAGAGATCATGTATCATCCTACACTGCATCAAGGGGTTGTTAGAACTTATCCAATAATTTCCCAAAACCAACATAACATCCCCACAACAAATACCCTATAAGAATAATTTTAATAAAACCTTGGGAAATAGAGGATAGCATATATAAATAATAAATAAGAAACCATTGGAACTTGAGGATCAAAATTGGGGATGGTGGGTTTGATGATCTCCTAAAGGCTCCTAGGGTTACCCCAAAAATGAGAGGGAGAAAGTGAAGAATGAAGGGTTTTTCCCAAAGGAAATCCTTATTTGCAACACTGATTCTCCAATTTTCACATCATGATTTATAATTTCATGACTTGAATTAAATGGGGGATGAGGTGTAGAATCAATGAAACTAGTACAAGGCATGAAACCTCCATATCTTTGATTTCCATTGAAAATTAAGTTACCTAATATTGATTTAATTACAATTAATAAATTACCCTTTCATAATGTGAATACATTTCATGGACTCCCCTTAACTAAAATATAATCCATGAATTCCCCAGCTACATATTCCATGAATGACCAAATCACAGGGTGAATAAATACCACATCATGAACCACTTGATGTTGTCCTCCTATAGCTCCAACATCCCCCAGAACTCCTTAACAATTTGAAAAACCTATAATACCCTAAACCCATAAATTAACAGAATAGTAAGGAATGAACATTCATAACATTAATCAATTGAAAATATAATAAATATTAAATTTAACAAACTTGCACATATTTTTTTTATTATTTATCCCACTTTTTCTATCAAATAACTTAAGATTAAATTATAGATATCAAACAAATCTGAAAAAATATTATTTATTCTAACATGTAAAATTAAATACTTAAAATTAAAAAATATTGTGAATAAACTTAGTATTTGGACCTCTGGTCCTCTTTATCAGGGAGATTTGGCATAACAACCTCAATTCAATGTTTATCATCCAGAAACTTGCCAAGTCTCCTATAGAGAGAGAAGTTAATGTCACAATGAAATCCAAACTCCTACCAATTTTTATTTTGTAATATAATCAATTTATTATGATAACATGGATCAAGAAGGTTGCATGTCAGTGCCATTAACCGATATTCTTGATGTCTCTCTCTTTTAAGTTTCATAAATTAACATTCCCATAAGATACCATGAACATGGATTTATTTAGAAAGTTTTATTCCCATAAATTTTCTTGAAATATCGACTTATGACAAGGGATGGAAGGGATAAATCCTTTCTCGCTTTACCCATTAATTCAATATCACTCAAGTAACAACCAACATAGAATATTTCATCATTAGAATATGTCATCATGATTTTCATCAATTCATAAAGTCACATGATTCATGATATCCATTAATGAAAATGTTAAATTATAATGATAAATAAGCCAATCTACATATAGGACAATCCAATGAAACATGAAAATGTTGATATGCTATTGATGTTTTGTTCTCATTAATTTCTATCTTGGATATTACCAAGGGAGAACACCATGAGAAGGTATCACAATTTCATTGGAGCCACCTTCCCCTGATAGCTTATATTGTCTGTGTTTTATAATTCAATTCATTAAGCCATATAATTTGTTCATGAACAATTATTTGGAACCTCTAGGATCTCATCATAGTGAGAAACTTATATGATCTTTCAAAAAGACATATATTCCTAAAATCATATAAAAATTTCATGTAGAGGAATAAAAATAATGTTATAAGAAAACATAATTCATAATTCAAACATATAATCAAGTACTAAAAAAGTTGGTTCTAGTGAACCAAATCTAATAGAATCCCACTAAAACTGGAGCCTACCAATAATAACTTTCATTCCACTATCTCTAAAATGATACTCATGGATATACTGAGATAAATCTTTGGTCAATGGGTTTGCCACATTTTTTCTATGAATACTCTACTCACCACAAATTCTCCTCATTGAGAAAAATCCCTCAATAGATGAAACTTATTATGTATGTGCTTTTTCCTATGGTTTGACATCATATTATTATATAGAGACACTTATATAGTGTTATTATAGTAAACTATAATGGGGGATTTTATTCTAGGAACCACAACAATCTCTTCAAAAAAAATTAAATCTGAACGAATTCCTTTTCTACATTGTAATCCATAATATACTGTAAATATTCTATAAAATATAGGGAAATTGGATTCTTTTAACTCTTAAAAATCACATATCTGAAAATGTGACAAAAAATATATCCAAATTGTGACATCCAATCATCTTTATCAATCTAAAATCTAGTAGTTTTATAACCATTTATGACATGCTCTTTATCTTCTGCATACACTAGGAATATATCATTAATTTTCCTTATATACATAGGGATATCCTTGAATGTTGTCCAATGATTTTCACCTAGATATTCTTGATACCTACCTACCATGATAAAAGCATATGAGAAATCAAGCCTCATATATATCACTTCAAACATGATAGATCCTATTATAGAATCGTATGGGATCATTCTCATTCTGTCTCTTACCTCGTGTTTCTAAGGACACATTATCTCAGAAAGATGTATACAATGTGAAACTAGAGAAATATCATCTTATGTTATTCCATGCTGATACTCTTCAGTACCTGGTTAATTTATTTACCTTTAATTTTTTTAAGAAGTCTCTTTTATCTATCATGAATGATATTGATCCCTTGAATATAGGTCGATTCACCTAAGTCTTTCACGGTGAATCACTTGATCAACCATACCTTATCCTATCATAATGATGGAATATCATTTCTAATTAGTAATATTTCATCACCATATTCTAATATGAATAAAATCCTACCCCTACTAAACCTCTTATTAACTCATGGATTACATTTGTTCTTAATGAAAGCAAATACATTTATAGATTCATTGAATTGAATGTTTCACGACCTATATATTTTCTTTAATCCATAGATGGATATAAGAAACTTTAATACCTTTTTGGCTTTTCTTGGAGTAATAAACCCTTATGGTTGTGTCATATACAAATTATATTGATGGTTACCATTATGTAATGATGTTTTGAAATCCATTTTCTACATTTTATACTCATCGTAAATTGTTATGGAAAACAAAATTCTAATAGATCTAAAAATCCAAAATAGAGAAAATATTTTTACATAGTCAATATATTGAAATTTTCTAAACCATTTATCCACTAGTTGTGATTTTTAGGCATTTAATTCACCTTCCAGGATGATATTTCTCTTGAATACCCATATTCACCTAATAGTATTGACATCATCTAGTGGATTGATCATATCCCAAACTTGGTTTTAATCACAGTATACATCTCATAATTCATGGATTCTTTCCATAAATTAGTTTTTGATCTCTCTACTACCTTATTGTAGGAGATATGATCATTATTGTCAACCAATAACGAGTCACCACCATCAGTTACTAGAAAACCATATATCTCTAGTTCACTCGCATCTCTTGAGCTCTTTTTTTCACTTGTGTTTCAGAAATATCTTCTTCTATGAGGACCTATGGATTTGGTCCCTATATTAACTCTTTTATACCTTGAGAATCTACTTAATTTAAGTCTATGTTGCTCCCTCTAATATCCTTAAGTGCATGGAACTGACCCTAGTTTTCTGGAGTTTATACCTTATTTTATTAAATTGGCATATAAACAAGGAATAGGAATCCAGAAGGAACAAGTAGTTTAGTAATATTAGAAACAAGATACATACATAAGTTCAAAATTACACCTTTAAATGAAATACAACATCAAAAATATTTTGACAACATCCATAATTCCTAGATTATTTATGTATGTCATTCATAATATTCCTCTTAATGTCCTAGGAAAATGAGATATAATAAAGGGGTGAGCTCAAATGCTTAGTAAGGGTAATAAATACAGTGGAATATATCATAAACATAAACATTAGGCAAAGTGAATAACTAAAAACACATACCTTTAAAAATGAACTTGAACACAATATGGAAGTAATGGAGTGGAATAAATAATTCCATAAGAAAGCATAATCATGGTTATTATACTAGTCAAATAACCTCATGAACATGAAATTAATAGTTTCATAATGAGGGAATTCATAATGTAGAACATCATAATAGTACCGTCAAGGCATCTTGTGAAGACCATAAAAAATCATTTTGTCAGGGCTTTGTGCCAAGACCGTAGTTTGTCTCATGAGACCTACCAATGCATAGAGGGATATAGTGGTTACCACCCATCACTTACTAAGTCTAATTAATTCCTAATATGATTGGGGATAAACAAAAACAACATATATATTCATATTGAAACTAATATATGAAATGTCAATAACATTCCCCAAACATTAAGCATAAACACTCACTATTTAGAGTAAAATGGTAAGTGGTTTTAAGATATCACATCCACAATCAAAATAATAACAAAACATTAAATTTAATATGGTATATGATTTCAAAAAATATTAACTCTAGAAATACATAATAATAAACCAGATTTTAGAAAAATATGAAGATACTCTTATGAAATCATTGAGTAGTTCTTGAGATACATACTAATTTACTTTGAAAAGAAGTGTTCTTTTGGAAAATTATTTGCATAAAACCAAAAGTGGAGTAGATATTATTTTCATAATAAAATTATTGAATTTATAAATATAATGCTGGCTAAAAATATATTATATAGTTCCCTTAAAAATAGTTAAGAATTTGTTAAATTCCCTTGAATTGGACTTGTATTTTGGATAGAATTTTGAATGTTCATTATAAAATGTGTAAATTACCATAAAATAAAGAAGGATTATACTTAGCTAACATATATAGTTCACTGAAACATTATTTATTAGGAGTAAATAGCAATAAATAATAATTTCATTGAAGTAAGTTAAAAATAAAAGTAACACGAATGAAAATGGAGGTTCTGGTGGAAACCCCTTACCTTAAGTCAGAAGGGGTTCCTCACTAGATCTTAATGAAATGAGTAATCAAATTGAGGTTTATAAATTAATTATTACATAACCTAATAAACTTTTAATTGATTTATTATAAACTTTTAAGGTCTCTTCAAGTCCTTTTATGGGTTATGAGATTCAATTTAATTGTTTGGGAGTGTTTTCTTCCTAGGTTTTCATGACCGGTATACCTATATTCATTTATGGATAAACATGTAGAATGAGAATGGTTTTCCAGAATAGAATTTGTATTTTATTAGTGAAAAAACATAATATTTAATTGTTAGAAAATAAATGTTGTTATTGGGAGTGAAGATTAATCATTACATAAAATATTAATGACAATTATTTGGTTTAATTGGTGGTTCATGGTCACAACGAACTCATTTTTATTTATAAATTAATATCACATGTAAAAAATTATTCTATAAAATTATGTAAGTTATAATACATTCATTATAGCCTGGTTAAACCGAAAAAATGGTTTAATTACAAGAATTCAAGACAGTAATAGGAATTGAAAACTCACCATCCTTGAATATGGTAGATTAACACATCTCAGATGGTGTTTTCATTTCAAGTATAAAAGAAGGGAAAATTCTAGTTGATGAAGAATAATTCATTTATAATAAAAAATTCCATTATTTTTAAGGTACTTGATTTATCACAAAATTTAGATTACAGGATATGAGGAATGAAAAATAAAAGAAAGCAACCTGAAATAAGGGAAATGAAAAGAGGAATTTACCTCTTGAATTAATCTTCCTTGATATCCTTTTCAAGGGATAGGTTTTGGTATTTTTATGAGAACAAGGGATGCTGAATGTGGGGGGGGGGCATATTGGGAGGATATTTGTGCATAATTGATACTTGAAAAATGTATTGAGAAAATTGAAGAGAAGAGGAAGGGAAGGAGTTATAGTGGAGGAGAGGAGTGAATTTTGAATATTTATTTCATTATTAGCTCAAGACAAGCAACAATGTTCGTTTAATGTGACCAAAATAGTAATAAGTGCTTATCTTTTATAATCTAGTGGGATAAAATCATCCTTTCATCACTTATGACCCAATAAATCATGTATTAATCATTTATTTTAAATTATCATATTTTACTATTCACCAAAAATTCATGTATTTAAAAAAACACCAAAATTTCACCCAAACCAATTCTCGTTGTGTAGAATTTAAAAATGAAATCCATTTTTTGAAAATAATTTTCAAAATAATTTTAATTTAATTTTTGAATAAAATTATAATTTTGTTTGAAAAAACAACATTAAAACTATAACTCATTTTGTAACACCATGAAAAATCAATCAAGGTCCCAAAAAATTATCTTATAACCATAAGACAATAAAATAAAAATTTATTATTACATTTTATTAAACTAAATTTCTATTTTAAATTATTAAATTAATCATAACATTATAATTAAAATATTTATGACATACAAAAATTCCAATACTTATACTATGATCATTTTTTCACTTATAAGTTGTGTAAATTGTATTTATACATTCATGGATGAAGTTTTTAATTTTTATGATAGATATACTATTCATTACTATTCATATGTGTAAAATTATTATTCATAATGGTATGTTACAATTCAAAGGGTTTTGTTTCTATTCATAAAAAACTAACTTGATTCTATCTGACTCAAAATATATCCCCAAACGCAACCACGGATGTCAGTTTTTCAAAATTCGAGTCACATAGGTGGTAAAATTATGTTTACTGGATAGGTTATAAGAAAGTGTTTTTTATTGGATAATCAAGTTTTCATGAATTTATTTATAAATACTTGGGGTTTTATATTGAAGATGTCCTTCCTCTTAAGAAATATGGAATTTCTTACCACCATCTCTTTCTTTTATGATGAGATATATAAATAGAATTACCTTATTTTATTTAGATACTCTATTAAGATACACATCAATCCTCAGGGTGCTAGATGGTTCCTTGTGCTTGCCTCAACAATGACCTCACAACCCCATGTAAGAACATGTCACAAAATAGATTTATTTTCACTCCATAACTCAAAAGGAATACTTCTTACCACTTTAGTTGGTACATTGTTTAGTAATAGTCATTTAATCTATAATCAATATCCCAAAACGTATAACGGAGATATGGTGTGACTCATCATAAACCTTACCATTTTCAACACAATGTCATTACTACTTCACCAAACGTCATTATACAATCTTGTATAAGGTGGGGTGAGTTGAGATAAGATCACATACTCCCATAGAAATTCAATAAAGTCATCGTCAAGATATTCACCCCTTGATCCAATTGAGGTTCATTTATCCTCTTGTCATACTGATTCTCAACCTCATTCTGAATTTCTTTGAACTTATCAAAGGATTTATACTTATATCTCATCATGTATATATATACATACGTTCTCAATTAATCAATAAAAGTAATAAAGTTTGAGAATCAACCTCTATCCTCTACTTGAAAATGTTTATAGACATTGGTGTATTCAAAATATATAATCTCTATGGACCTTTCACCTTGACCACCGAATGTCAGTATGGTTATCTTGCCTTGTAAACAAAATTGACATATTTCAAGTGTCTTGAACTTAAAAGAGTCTAATTAACCATTCTGATCTATATTTTTCAGAATTATTTTCTTTTATGTGACCACGATGTTGATGGAATAACTGTGTGTTATATTATTTGTGTGTATTTGTTTCATTATAAAATTTCAATATTGGTTTTTCACAATTTAATACATATATACCATAATTTAGCTATGCAGAACCATAATATCTGATATCATTATAAAATTAGAATCCCTTATTTCCAAATATGAATGTAAATCCATCCATATCTAGAAAATAAATGAAATTAATGTTTTTGGTAGCACCAAACACATAATAAAAATTATTTCAAACAAGAATATATCATATTGGTAATGTGATATGGTATTTTACAATGGATAGGGAATTTATCCTCACTATATTGGTAGCTCATAGATCCACCTCATCTCCAATAATATTCTTAAATCTATTTAGTTCCTGTATTTGGATAAACATTTCATCACCATGGGTAGAATCTAATACCCAACTTATATATATGGAAATATTACACTCAATAAAAAATGAAACTCAAGCTTCCACTTATTCTTTGGTTGTGTATAATTCATCTTATATTGTCACTTCTTATCCCCTCGAAAACATACAAAATATTGTTCCTTTCCATTCCTTTCAATCATCATCTTCTTAGAAGGATAGTGCACCAGAGCCTCAGACTTGGAATGAGTCTTTTTCACATTTTCCTTATTCCTTATCTTATTTTTTCCCCATATAGACAATTGGTTTTTCACACCATATGTATTTATTAACATCGAAAATAAGTGTAATAAGTTTCAAAAGTGACATCTCACTATCGATCATATTATAATTCAAAATAGAAATTTAGAAGTTTTTAGGTAGTGAGGATATATTGTTATATATGAGTAGCTCATTAGGGATCTTAAAACCCAAGATATCAAAGAACACAATATATACAATCATCATGACTATAAATTGGATATTTTATATCTATATGATCTCACATTCTCTTAATAGAGATTCTTAAGGTGAGAAATGATTCCATATACATCCATATACTCATATTTCTTTTAAAGATCATTGGACGTGGAAGATAGAATGAAATATTAGACATTCATAGCATCTTCCACATTCTTCAAATATGGAGATACTAATTTTTAATTATCCTCTTTGTAAATGATCTTAGAATGTGGGTATTATAGTATGTATAATTTCCATTCATGGCATAGTATATAGTCAAAGCATTTATACCATTCCTGGAAATTTTCACTGGTGAGAAGGTTATACATCACAAGTTTATATCATAGTGATTTTGTAGAATTTGATTTATTTTCCATTTTTCTATAAATTATGTGCAGATAATTAGTACTTGTTTTGACTACAAAAACATATTAGAAAATATAAAATTAATTAAATTATTATTAATCTCTAAATATTTTTGGAAACCCAATATCCCTTAACATTAGTTTTGGAATATCTTATCACATGGATATTCTATTGGAAAGAAAAAATATTACCCTTCTCATAACCTATCATTGGCATGAAAATTTATTTGAATGGTTTTAGATAGGTTTAACTTACCAACTAAATTAACTCAAAATTTTGTGATCTATTGAGTGGACTCCCAAATCCTAAAATCATATTTTTAATATTTCCTCAACCTTTTCCTCTTAGTTACACCAAATCCTACTTGGGAAGTTATATCTTGATTTAAAATAATTAAATTCAACCTAAAACATCGCGCTAAAATATCCATGATAATTTAAATAACCCGAATATGGGTTTGTTAAGAACATTGAACTATGAGTTCATTGTTATCTTAAGTAGTGGAAGGCTATACCAAATTAATATTTTATTTAAGTAATCTTTATCTTTATTCATAAAGACCATTTTATCTTTTCTTATTCTTTGTTAATATTAAGGGTATTTTACTAAATTGAATAACCATGTGTGAGAAAATATTTATGCATAATCCAAATATATTTTATTCTATCATTCGTGCTTTGTTAATTCATTTAATAGGTGATCGTGAAAAATTAACCTACATAAATTATTAACCATGTAACAAATATAAATAAAATATAAGTGGCATGATCATGAGATTATCTAGTGGTTAGTTTATGTAGATGAAGATAAATTATGCCCTCAAAGATAAGGGAAAATACCTTAAACCATAGCTTGGTTCATGTTACAGTATTCCATCTTTGGCAACTATGTGTCACATAAATCAGTTTTTCCTCAACTCCTAGACTTGGACCACATTGACTCACCTAGTTGCTCTATCTTTAAATAATATTTTACTCACCTACATTTGAGCGTGTCCAATGGATTGGATAAATGGGTTTTACATAAAATAAACCACATGAACATAGTCTCTTATATAATAATGACGAGGTGATGACACATAGACCATCAATAATAATCTTACAATAAATAATTAAAGGAATACAATCCCATAAAATGGTTGGTTTTATCTCATGATCATCCACCCACCAAGAAATGAGCATTCATTTTCTATCCAGTTATAAATTACATTGATTTATTCGTTAATTATAATAATGTTCTATGAATTAATTCAATTATTTCAATTTACATTAATTCCATCCAACCATAATTAACTCAACATCATCAATAATTTTAAATAAAATTAATTATACTTAAAAATAATGTTGTAAAGAAATGTACCTGGAAGAAAACTCTTGTTTTCAATGAAAATTTTAACATAGAAATTAATTTAATATATAATTGTTAATCCTATAACATGGAATTTAATAATTAATGAATGATACACTAAAAATATAATTAATAAGTTTAATTATATAATTTATTCTTCTATATATAAAAAATTGAGAGATATTTTAGTAGCATACAACATTTCATGTGGTATTTTACACAGTGTGTACTGGTCTTCAATCCATATATATGCGACACACGTCTTTAGAGTAGATGTGTTTTCTAACATAGGTTTGATCAATGTACATGGATTGTTTCCAAACATACAGGGCATGAACTATCGTGTTTCTATTTCTACATCACATACCTTGGGGTTTTCTATGTTTCATGTTGTGGATGAGTTTTAGGTACACGGTGTGTAGTCTAACTTACACAGTGTGTTACCCCTATGTTGCATGGATCACCCATCCCAAAGTTTTTCATCTGATATATAGATCACTAGGATACCATATTTTATAAACCATGGTATAATAAGGAATACATGTTGTGTAGAGTTGTTACATAACATGTAGTTGTTCAATTAATGTGCTACTCTATCCAACTCTACACATCAATATTCTTTTATCAGATATTAGATCCAATTTCATTGGATCTATCTGAATTTAGCATGAGATACACAAAAAATTGACATGGAATTTATGTAGTAATTATATGTTGTTTACAATATATTTTTTAAAGAAAAGCCTTTGGAACATCCAGATTTTATGGATCAAATGCTTTTTGTTCTTAATTATTAACCTATTGTTGGTTATGAAATATAGAATGATGAAAGGGAGGATACAATGACATTCAGTTTTCAAAATGAGTTTTTATAAATAAAATTAAACACAAACACATGCATCCATTAAATTAATAATAAATAATTATAAATTAAATATTTGACTCCTCTAATACCACTTCTAGGTTTCAGATGCAGTAGAATCATCCTTTGATAGTATGACCAACTCAGCCTTTAGTGTATATTTACATGTATTATTTATTCACATGATAAAAATGTCCTGACCAATGAAAATAGTAAATTACATTTCTTGATTAAGATACTAAAACCAAAATAACCGGATCATCACAAGTATTTTATAATTCATTTATTAGAAAATATATAATTACCTCAAATTTTAATTCTTTTTTTGTTGATGATCCGGTTAACTAGATATCATAATACCTTCATTTTAGTGAATGATCAAAGTATTGAATCCATCATGAGGTGATCCACAAATTCACCACAATCACTGAATGATGTTGTAGAATCTCATGGTTGTTCATGGTTGATCTCAAAAGTATTCTTCTCCATAGAGGATAATCTCTTGATGTTATCTTGAAATATTAAGAGAAGTGGAAAAAAATATTTATCTTGGGATTGATAAAGTCATTATATATCAATTTTACAAACCAAAAGTGATTTAGGATATTAGTATAATTAGATATTTAATATTACAGGTTTAGGGTTAGAAAATCACAAAACATCCCTCAGCATTTTAATATTCCTAGTTGACCAAAAGTACATTGATAATAATGAAAATATTAATAATCACTTGATATGTACAATGAATTAAAGAAAATACAGAAATATATTTAATATCATTTCTAACTAGAACATTAATCTCAACACACTTTCCCTTAACAACATTTATCGATCCCTAAATAATGACTAATGAATAAATAAATAAATTTCATTGAATTAATCTATGGTAAATATAATATATATTCTATTCCCTAAGCCTAAAAAAAATATTTAGTATTATAACATAACTAACTTATTATTTCAAAAAAACATATCATTAAATTATGGAGATTAATCAAACCCAAATTAATCTTATTTATTCCAACTTTTTAAATTAAATATTGAATTTATCTAATATAGTGGATACACAAAGTGTGTAACCTAGTAGGACTATTTTTTAGTGAAATTTGGTATAAGAGCCTAAAGTCCATGGTTTTCATCCAGAAACATGTCAAGGATCACATATATCATGAATTGAATGTTTCAAAAAATCCAAAATCCTACGAATTATTACCATGTAATATAATTCCATTATCACAATATCCTAAATCAAGAAGGTGCCATGCTGGTACAATCATCTTATATGCTCGATGCCTCTTTCATTGAATTTTTTGAAACCAACTCATGCAGTTAATTCCATATAGGTTGATTTATTCAATAATTTACATTACCATCAAAGATCCAAATATATCAACTTCATCGAGGGACATAAGGGATAAATCCTTTCTTATATTATCCATTATTACAATATCAATCATGATGCACCCAATGTACCCCACCACACTACAAGAATATATCATCACAGTTCTCATCAAAAAATCTAATCAGTTGATTCATTATATCTATTAATTATAATATTAAATAATGAGGATAAATACATATATATATATATAGTTACATACAATGACACATAGATATGTGGATTTCCTATTGGCATGTTTGTTCACATAACCACCTACCATGGAGATTACCAAGGGTGAACACTATGAGAAGTTGTCTCAATGTATTATAAGAAACCTACCCCTGATATCATGCATCGTATATTTCACATCATACAATATCATCTAACAATAGAAAATGGTTCAATAAGATGTTTTTCATGCCTCTAGGTTCTCATCATAGAGGGGAACTACTATGACCTCTCAATTAATCTTATATACTTAGAACAATATCACATAAAAATTTCATGAAAATGAATAATTATATTGTGATAAAAAACAACAATAATAATTAAAACATGTAATAAAGTACTAAAAAAGTTGGTTATAGGGAACCAACTCTAAAAATAATATTGTGAACCCTCTACACAGGGGAAAGGATGAGTTAAGGGCATGGAAAATCAACACTCTTATATACACATCATGTCATTAATTAATTTTAAATATATTTTATTATTATTATTTTTTAAATTAAAAATTATGGGAATATGAAGGTCTAATTTCATGGATATTAAGATAATTGAATTAATTATTAATTGAAATAAAAAATTAATTTAGGCATGTATTATCTCAATTAAAAATTGTTGACATGAATAGTAGTTTATTAAATATTTATTCGTTGTATGAATTATTTCTCATGAGCTTCATCAAACTTTTTCTAGTTTGGATTTATTTTAATTTAATTTTTTCATGTTTTCTTTTGTAATTAATATTATTAATGTAAAACGATGACTTCAGTTCCATCCACTACTCTTATTATAATATAGGCTATGTGTTTGTGATTTATTTTATGTAAACACCATAACCATTTCATTGGTTCCCCTACCCTAGTGTTAGTAAATTATAATTATAGATATCTAAATTCATTAGATTTGGCATAAGGAAAAGCCAATGTGAAATCAACCCAGGTGATAAATAGGAAAAAGGTGAAATGTATAAACTTAATCCAATATCGACTAAAAATAATAATCTAAGATGAATTGTTTATTTATATTCTGTGGAATAAACAAACAGGTTGTTAAATATCATAATCAAGAAACATATTTTATTATATATTTTTTATGGTTATTTATTTTATGAATTCATTATTAGTATCACATACAAAAATGAATTAAATAACAAGCTTCTTCATAAGGAATAAAATAAATGGATTATGTGTTGACATTTTATCAACACATGGTTAGTCACTTAAGTAAAATAAAGTTCATTTTAAAAGTCATGTAAAAGAGTAAAATAAATAAATTTATGAAAATTAAATAAAACATATTTATATAATATCAAGTCAGACTAAGCCTTATATCATATGAATGAGGATACTCTCAATTTTATGGTGTCAGTTATGGAATTTCTTATGTTACTTTTAATTATTAATGATTTTTAATAAATATAGAGGACTGAATTAATAAAACTTGTATTGGATTTAAAAAAAATTATATTAAATAAAAATTTGGAGGAATGTTTTGAAAAGAATACATGTTAGGATTTTAGGATTGGGGATTTTACTTAATGGATCAAGGAACAAGAAGTTATAATTTTTAAACACCACCAAACTAAATAATTTATTATAATTTTCATGGTCTTTTATAGTTTATGAGGTGGGAAATATGGTTCCATTCCAAAATAATTCTAATGAGATTTCGAATTCTCTATTTAATATTGAGGGCATTTAATACTTGAAGCAATATTGATAGAGTAATAATAAAATTAAATTGTTTCACCTCATGTATTTTGTAATAATGAAAATTACATAAAATATATTTCATATTTTTGTAGTAAAATAGAAATTTTATCATCAAATTTATCCCTACGATAAATTCCCATGAATGAAATTTTTATTACAGGAACTGACCTCAAAAAAATCATATAGGGACTTGTGCATTATATTATTCCATGAATGAATGTTTTCCATGGTTGAATCCCAAATTCCTAAACTTCCTAGTACGGAGGAAAATTGATAATGATTTAAATGCCTATAAAAACTTGAATGATTCCCTAAATGATTAACTTTTGATTATTTAATCATTGTATAATGAATTCCTAAAATATAGTAAGAGGATGGAGTCTTATAACATGATCAAGAATCTTCATGTACTTTATCATAGGATAGCTAGAAATGATAACTTCGAGATATCCAATCAATTATTCATGAGAAAACATAGAGTGTAGGTGTTGGATGGACATCATGTGGTCAAAAAATTGATAAATCGTGTGTCTTAATATTAAAGGGTTTAAATTATCTGATTAATTGTGAAGTGGTCTCATTGTTTTCCTCACCCCTCAGATCTTCTACAAAATTCATATGATTCTAAATTTGAAAAACACTGTGAAGTCTATCCTATATCTACTTGATTTAATTATCCATGTTGACATGTACATAAAGGGTGAAAATCATTATATCCTTATGTAAAAAATGTGGAAAATAAAATAAAAATACCCTAGGAATTAATCTAATGCATCTGTGAAGCACCCAACTTAGAGAAGGAAAATAAAGGGGAGAGTAAAAGAATATAATTATATTTTCTTTATTTTGGGGTAGGAAATTAAACTGGAAGGAAAACTATAATGAATTGAAGAGTAACTAATCTATTAAATATACTTATGGTATATTCATCATTATAATTAATACTTATTGATTACTTTTTACGTATTATAAAATATATGTTTATATATGTGTATTCAAATAGAGTGTTCAAGAAAGTGTAAAATATATTAAGAGAAAATTTTAACATCCTTACGGAAGACGGAGGGGGGTGATCCGTATATCAGTATAAATAAGTGAAAAACTCTTTATTTTTTTGATAAATTCATGACAAATTATTATTTTATATTAATTATAACCAAAACTTTTTTCAATTTCTAATTAGAAACAAAACAAGATATTGATTTATATTTTGAAGATGATTTTAATGGTATTTCAATACTCAACTAATAGTTCACTGAATCATGAATCACATATATCTAATGGTTAGTGAAGAAATGAAAACACTATATAGAGGATATTAGATCCCCTAGGCCAGTTTTTATATGTGTGTCATGACCATGTATTCAAAGATCAATAATATGTGATGTAATGGTTATCCTAAACTCACATTACCTTATATATAATGTTTTTGTGGTAATAATATGGGATCAATGAAATGTATTATATGTATAATAAGTATTACATAATTTATTTAGAGATATTTTTCTCAAATAGTAGTACAATCATTAATCATATCCTAATTACATTAAATAATGGATATCAGATCAACTATATTATAATAAGGAATCAATTAGTTATAGATTATAGTGTTTAGTGTGAATCATTTGTTAGATTATTACTTTAGCTACAAATGAACATCAATAAAATAGTAAGTGCATCTATATTAATTATCTTATAGCCACTACGGATATTAAACACCTCTATTAGTCTAGACTGGTTACATTTCTATATAAGGTGTGCACATCCATTTTGAGATTGTGGGACCATTCTCTACTTCACAAAAATTCTAGGATATATATACTTATAAATTAGCACTTGAACACACATTCCACTAACCATGGAGGGGGAATTTGTTCCAAGAGACACATTCTTTGTAAGAAGTTAAAGCCATCATGGATTTATATTCACCTTGACTAGTGATGTATTATTAAATATGAAAAAAATCTGGAAATGAATTAGTAAATGGAATCCTTCTAAGATTGATACGTATGTATGAATTTAGTAGTGGATTCCATGATCCAAAATTCAAGGACTATATATTTTGGATGTATCTATACATGATACAGCTAGTGGGTATTCAATAGGAACTATAGATAAATGGAACAATATCTTAGTAATAAATCCAAATTTATTATTAAAAGGACTTATAAAATATATTCTATGAAAAAAACATTTCTTCATCACAATGCTAAAAATGTATTTACATTTAACTTCTCAAATTATCATTATATACCCATTTTATTGGGAGGTTGGATATCAACACAGTTTCCTTAACTGAGACCCTATGGAAGATGTGTATATGACATATCTAAAAGGTTTTGTGACACCAATGAATTCTAGTAAGATATAAAAATTTAGCATAACTATTTATGTATAATATAAATTACAATGATTATATATTTTTATTTTTAGTAAATAACTGACATATGTTTACAAGTTGTTAGTAGGAGTGTTGTTTTTTCAATATAGATAAGATAATAACACATTGAAAACAAATTGTTCATCTTACCAGATTACTAAGGATAAAGAAAGAAAATTCTCTAATAATGAATTAAAATAGAAACCAATGTTCTAGGGAACTATATTTATAGACATAGATCAACGAGGAATTGTAATCTAGTCATGGAATATACCATAAAAAGAAGGAATAATTCAAGACTGGATTATTGTCCATTTGACATGGTGTAAAATCACTCTATGATAACATGAATGGGAATAAGAGAAGATTATGAATAAATTTTCATGATCTTAAGTGCAAGTAAATTATTCAATATTACTTGATAGGAAATGATATATTGTTAATCAAATGAAAATATCAATGAAAACTAGTGGAAATACATAGGCTTATTGTTAAAACTATCTAACAGTGCTTGAGAAAGTAGAACTGGATAAGTTCCTCGTATAAGTAGAAATGAGAACCCTAACGATCAATGTTTTATATGACTAGTTTTATTTCACATCATTTTGATCAAATAACATATAATGGTGAAATTAATATGAATGAAAAACTTATTAAAACATGTGTTTTTCATATATTTAAATAGCCAAGTACATTGTGTCTTTTTATATATCCTATGAAGCTGTTTATTAATAGTTTTTTAAATTTTAGGTTATAAAAAAATAGTAATATTATTATCATTATTATGTAAAACATTGAAAATAGTTTTATCTAAAATGTTAGACTTATAAAAAGGGAATAATAAGTGGATACTCAAGGATTTTACTACTTGATAAATTTTTTCAAGGTATTGATTCCACAACAAAAAAATCCCCCCCTCATTCATGTGGCAGTACCAACTCTATACAAAACAACATGATGGGACAAATAGTTATATCCATAGTTAGTAGAATTATGTTTTATATATGGTAAATAACTTGTTAGTTAATAGATGTCTCTAGTGAAAGTGGGAGACCTTTGGAGTTGATTCCCTAGATCTTACTATATTTTACATTTTATTTCTTATTTTTTATATCTCATGATTCCTTTAGATGAGAGGGGTGGAAAAGGGTGTTAATTTTTCTTTTGGTTTGAATGGATCTTACTACCATTTTGGTAGTACCACATTAAGCATATTAAGTTTTCATTATTATCCATAAAATACATAAATAATGATTTAGAATATAACTCAATTCTTTTAACATGATTCTCCATTAATGGATATTTTAAGGATTATATGTCGATAATGATACAGTCATACCAGAATCCACTATTCTTCACCAGGTTTTTTGGATTAATTTTTTTTCCATTGGTCACTCTATTTCAGCCTCACTACATTTACAATGAATTCAGGCAAAACACACTACCTCCCTCAATAACTTTTATCAAATCCTTCTTATACACTATGTTGGATAATGTCTTCCAAAATTTAATGACTTGAATGTCACTCCATTATTATAAAAAAATTAACTAATATGTTCTATTTGGAATTAAAAAATATGATTCCACAAATGAATCCTTATTCGTCCTAAAAATCACATGATATAACTTCATAAAATGAAAGAAATAAAAAAAAATTATAGTGAATAACAATTATAAGGTTTAATATTCACCATATACTTTTATTCAGGAACAAACCTCTGTAAATATAGAACCCCAAGGTAAGCCCAGAAATCCCCTATATTATGTATCTACTGTGTATGTATTGTACATACACTATAGTACCTTGGAAGGGGAAACAATTATACTCTTTGTATTGGGAACCACAATTTAAAAGGGTTTTTAGGCAGTAAATATGATATGTGGTCACTGTTCTTATATGAAGTATAGATCCACATGAAATAGTTTTTCAAGATAGTATATCCTTACAATGTGGACCCCCTTTTTATATAGTTGATACCTACTATTTGTATGACCTACATGATGTGCTCGTACAAAATTCTCCAATATTGCAACATAACTCTATATATTCTTAAACTTCGCTTTTTTATTCCTAAGTATGTGATTAGCTGGGTATTTATAAGAAAACATATCTACAAACATTCTTAATCACTAAAATTCAACTAAATACCATTTATGAACGAAGATAAATGCTACAAGGATAATCCTCAAATAACCAACCAAAAACACTTCAACCAAATGAAAATGACATATATGCAATTTAAGGTTTTTGAATTTTAAAAACTATAAAGATCACCACCGTTCTATTACAAACAACTATACTTTCATTGTGAACTACCTCATATAATTTTTTTGTCACACATTCTTGCAAAGAACACATATTTAGTTTTTAATGTTTCATATGCTGAAAAATTATGACATGGTTTATCATACTTTTTATGCAGTGAAACACCCCCACCATTATCTATTTTAATTATTATGTGGTCTTCATGAACATATATTGATGTTATCTGGAAATCCATCATTTTACAACAATACTACATGACATCCAATAAAACAACCTTTCATGGATTTCAAACTCCAAAATCAGCCAATGAAAACAAACACAACACACAATAAATATCTATCATATATAACTTTAGTTATAACATTCTCTCTATTTGGGTTTGTTATAAATCCAAAGACAAATTCAAATTCATATAAATTCTCTAATTCTTCCATATAGTAGTAAAATAACCCTTATATAACACTAATTTTATGTGAGAAGTTCTCGGTGTAGAAAATAAGAGGTAAAATGAGCATTTTATGCATCATGTAATTCTAGGTTCCATAACTCCCCCTATCTCGGTGCTCAATAAACTTCCATTCCTCACACAATATTTAACTCCTCATGGATCTCATACCCCTAGAATTTCATACCATAAAATTCAGACTGAATTTTACACCAATTTCTATCCATTTTACAATGAATGTAAAGAAATTATGAACCTAAGAAATCATTAAAAAATAGTTAAAATATTATATACAATGAAGTGAGGGTAATTTAGAGACCTCTTCAAGTAAGGGTAGGTGTTTGAATGTAGAGACCCGAAGCCTGACTTACATGGACATTACATTACTTTTGAAGAATACTTAGTACATAACAAAAACACACACACAAGGATCGTAATAGTTTAGTGTCTTTGGAAACTCGGAATAAAATCTTCTAATCGTGGTGAAAGATCTTCAACATCTCCCATAAATATCTTCCCTTTTTTTTACCTAAAAACCTTTCTTTATATCCTGGGGAAAAGAAAACATAAAAGGGTGAGCTCAAATGCTCAGTAAGGGTAAACAAAAGAAATATCAATCACATCATATACATAAGAACATAGCCTTTGGAAATCTTAACCTGCAAAAGAGCTCATAATATCATAACATGGGATAAATCATAGAAGTGAAAATGAGATCACCATAATCATAACATGAAACTTAAAACTTTGTGGCATGCACACATAATTATGGAAAATCATTTCTTGTTAGTCATGACTCATTGCCAAGACTATCTTAGTGGACAAAGTCCCTTTCTGAATCGAGTAACCCTCGTTTCAGTCCTGTTTCACTGAACCGGTATTACCTACCATTTCAGCCATGTCTATCTCATGAGATATAAAATCTTTACCCAATGCATTGGAGGGAGATATAGGTCCCACCCATCTTATAATGAATCCTTTCTTATGTGTGCCACATAATCATAAATCATACATTATCGCATAACCCATGTAATAAAAAAATGGGATTCTTAAACAACATGACATCATAAAACAATTCATATAAGATAAAGGAATTCATAAAAATGTTTCCATCACAACATAATCAAATCCATGTAATAATAGGGATAAAAACAGAACCCTTTATTATCTTAGATGGAAAATAATTTTGATAAAACACTTGAACTCCATTCTTGAGGAAAATATCCTTTCTTCTTCAAAATCATTTTTCCTTTTATAACATGTCATACGACTTTAAAATAAAAGAAGTTGATTAAAAATAAACTTGAAATCTTGTAAAGGAAGATTCTTGGAAATTTTGTTTTAAAAATCCATTCATGCCGTATAAGTTAAAAAAAACATTCTTCGCACTTTTGTCGGAAAAGTCAAAAAGTACCTCGTACGAAAAATGACAAAAGATTCCTTTCATTTCTTTTACTAAAAACTCACCGAAGGGTAAAAATGGATTTAAAAAATTGTAGGTGGATGGAAGTAATATTACATATTGATGAAACATGGACGTGGATGATAAAATACACCCCAGTAAATACTTACGAATAAACAATCTCGGATAAAAATGAGATTGTGATATTTCCCTTACCTTAGGTCCGATTTGCTTCGTATTTGTCCGAACCTCCTGTATAATGATTTAAATAATGTAATTGACTTATTAAAGAATCATATTCATTGTTATGATATCATATATGGTTCACTTATGACATTATATTACCCGTTCTTTTGTAAATTCCATGTTAAAGAAGCGTTTTGGGTAAAATCGTTTCATTTATCGTAGGTGTTTTGACTTGTTGTTCTTGACATAATTATTACTTATATCATGATTTACTTACTTCCAGAATATAAAACATGATTTATATATCATATATATTCAGTATATAAATATATAATAGATAGATAAATAAAATGAAAAACACCGTTCATGGAGACGGTAGTCCGTACGTACGTATGAACGCTGTTTTCCTTTCCTTATTGTCTTGAAATGGAAGTAAGTAGATGACATACATATATATATATACATAAATCCAGTAGCTTTATAATGTCATATATTTCATTATTATTTCTTATATATACTTTATAATCATTCTTAAATGGTTAACATGGAGAATGAATCTCATCGCGTCGTGGAGACGGTAGTCCGTACGTACGCACGAGCGATGATATCATTTCTATAAATATTGAATTGAATTGTAGGGGATTATAAAATATATCAGAATCAATATGATGTTGTAATAACTATGTATAGTTATTCTTTACACCATTATACCCATCCATTTAAGGTGGTGGTGGAAAATAGATTACACCACGGCGTGGAGACGGTATTCCGTACGTACGCACGCGCGGTGATTTCTTTTTCCGTAGGATGGATAGATGGTGAAATAGGGTTGTTTCATACTTATAATAACATATCACTATATGAGTGATACGGATGTTATTACTTCATAATGAAACAACCTAAGAAGAATAAGTGGAAGAAGAAATAAAGATGAAAGAATTGGTAACGGTAATTACCTCTTCTTTGAAGTGCCTCTTTGAGACCTCCTCTTAGGGTACTAGAATTGGTCTTTGAGGAAGACCAGAACATCTTGGATGTTGCTAGGGAAGTGTAGAAGGGATTTTGGCAGGGTTTGGCCGAGCTTGAGTGCTCAAATTGGTGTGAGGAGGAGGGGGAGGAGGTGTCCTTTTATAGGGGAGGAGAGGGGCACCTTAGGAATATCTCAAAATATTATTTTATATTAAAGTCAAAATCGGTTTATAATGGTTCCAAAGGGTCTTATTTAGAAGATAAGGTGGGGATGGGTCTAAATCCTATCAACCAATAGAATTTAGACAAGTTTAGGATATTATTTTAACCTTATCAATTAGATTTAACTCCGAGTTAAATAATTTAACTTTTACCGTGTCTTTTTGTTTTCTTTCAGTATATGGTTAATACACTTACTATAACATGCCAAACGAACCCCAAATTGTTTATTATTAATATATATATCCTTATCTAAGTCGTTTGGCCGATCCTTATAGTTTTAGGAATAAAATAACAATTAATAATATAATATTTGATTTAAAAACTATTTTGTGTCAATTTTGACACTATTTGATATATGATTTTTGTGAAAGTCATAAAAGAAATAAATGTTCGAAGAAAGTTAATTAAATCAACATTAATATATCATATTAACCTAGAAAATTAGTGGAATTCATAAAAAGTCTCAAATTACATTTATTTTGGTGTTTATAACATCAATTATGTCAATATTTCATTAATAAGATAATTACTGCATCATCATTGTGTCATAAATAAATTAAATTATTTAAAGTCTAAAAATTACAAATAAAATACAATTATGTAGGAAATCTTTTTATATTTCTAATGAATATTTATAATCTAAAATCCAACATATATAACCCTATGTAACAATTGTTTTGCTAAAAGCTATATGCTTGTGTCAATTTTGTATTCATTTTAACTTAATTAAAATAAAGTGTCATTATCACTTACAAGTGGATCAATGGGGTCCCGAAATCGACCCAAAGATGCCCATGGTCGACCATGTATCAACCAATGGGGTTAAGACACGTTTTAGGGTAATTTAATATTATTATAATATTATTTTTTAACCCTTATTTACCGGATTTACCCTTAACCATGGTAAATAAAATATTTACCGCAGTAATTATTCAAAATGTCTAAAAATAAAAGTTATCTATTTACAAAATTTGAACATCCTGATTCCAAATATGGAATCCATTTTTCTAAATTCAAAACACAGAAGTGGCAGAAATTAATTTAAAATTAATTCCCGCTGTCAAAACAAAAAGTGTGTTTTTAAGAGATAACAACTATCAAAAGATTGACACTTGTTTATGTTCGGTTTAATTGTAAAATTGTGTCCAATGACCAACATTATATTAAGTGGTAAAAATATATTCTAAATATACTTTAAAACCATTCAATACTATAATTTAACCACATAATATATTACGATGAAAAAAGTTGTTTTTAATTAAAATATAACGTGTTTTTACTATTCATTAAAATATGAAAGTTGTCGGAAAAATATCAAAACATTATCTAATGTAAATTTTTACATCCTGATTCAAAAGAAGAATATTATTTTGTCAAATTGAACATATAAACATGTCAAAAACTATATTTAAAGTGGGTGCGCCATCAAAAGGCGGTAAAACTGCATTTTTTTAAAAATACTTATTTTACCCGAAAATTGTATTTTGTTCTTATACCATGATCTAGAAATGTGTAAGATGAATAATAATGTTATAAAATTCAAAATTTAGTTAATACTATTCATAATGGCTAGTTCATTACAATATTATAATAATATAACATTGTTTATTAAAACCCGGTATTGCGTACAACACACGCTATCGAGGAAGGTCGCGATTGCGTGTAATGCAAGCCAAGTCAGGGTTGCGTGTTGTGAAAGAATCCTTCATTGTTTCGTATAACAGAATCCAACCATATTTCATTTATACATTTAATATATATATATATATATATACTCAATGTTGCGTAGAATAACTATTATCAAAATTGTGTGTAACACGATCCAAGAATAGTGTTGCGTATACTGCAAGCTAATACGGTGTTGCGTATAGCGCAAGGTAATGTTGGTGTATAATACAACACAAGACATTAATGAAATTAAAAGAATATTTTTCATAAAATCTCGGGGTGTTACATTCTACCCCCCTTAAAATGAATTTCGCCCTCGAAATTCGTCGGGGTTATAAATAGTTTACTATTTGAAAGTTTCTTTGATAGAAACCCACATCGTAAAAAGGAATACCAAAACTTATCTTTAAAAACAAATGTATGAAACATAACGGTTACCCAAATAAACTAATCATTGGGTTTCCACATAGGTGAAAATATGGATATGGAAGAGAAATCTAACCATCATGTTCTGATGGAGAGTGGTAGAGAACATGGCTATGGAAAAGCCAGTAATCACAAATCCATAGATTTGTGATGATATAAGGTACCATCTGATTCATCAGGTATAAGATCACTAGGACAACATTTTTGGTTTTCAAGATCATTTCCCTAAAGTTGAAAATTTGAATTAGAATAAATACTTTCTTTATTTTGGTACAATCTCACTGTTGTTCATGCCTTGAACAATTTCCACTTCATCTCTTAAATAAATGAAGTTGAATTTGTTATTCGTGAAGTGTTAGCAGATCATGTGATAGAATGACGGGTCATTCCATCTGTCTCAAACAAAAGTTTAGCAAAAATTATATACATAAGTCGATCTATATGGACTTATACTTCATATATCATACTGCTTAATATAATAAAACTAGTTTCTACTAAACAGGGACTTCCTGTAGGCCAGTGGTAGGCGATAAAGGCCAGTCGCACTTCAGTTGTGGGTTCGATTCCCACAGCCTTGTCCGAAGCGATGGGCTGTCGCCCGTCCTGCAGGTTGTCCTTTTTCTAAAACTATATTAGAAAAAACTTCTATCCTTAAACAATACTAACTTATGTCCAACATAATCCATTCTAATCTTTAGGCATATCCATAATACTGCAGTCCACTCTCATAATATAGTGAAAACGATTACCAGATATTTAATACCATCGTTGATCCCCATATATCATAAGATATATCTTGTTGGTCACATTCCAATCATTCAAAGGCCTTAATCATGTATTCCATTGAAAACCTTAGTGAAAACATGAATGCAGTTAAAAGTTAACACTTTCCACATACCAAAATCCTCAAAATTCTATATACTCAAACCATGATATCACTTAGTCCTTATATCAATCATGAACTCATGAATACTATCAAACGTTTAATTTTCTCCTTATCCCTTCATTATGCGCATATCATCTACATTCCAAAAATATCTGAATAACCTTTCATGGATACTGGTAACATTAATCGTACACTCTCAAAACACAAGGAAAGACAACAGTGTAACAATCCATAGATGTCTCTTTATTCCAAAATTACACATGATAAACATGTAATCATTCCACTACATTCTCAAACCATTGACCGAGCTTCAAAAATTCTTTCATCTCACATATCATTTGTAGTATCTTCATCATCATCCACATAAATACTACCCATATAACCATACTGATTCTCTTCATGAGTCTTTCCCTTAGGTAATTTGTTTGCATAATGCCCGTACATTCCACATTTAAAACACTTAACCATTTTTGATGTCGTAGCAATACCATTATCCTCATCCATGGTGTTAACCGACCCTTTTCCTTTGCACTTACTTGCTTTGTGTCCTTCTTTTCCACACCCAAAGAATCTTCCAGTTCCCTTGAAACATTCTCCATGATGCCTCTTCCCACATGATTTACATAAGGGAAATTGAACTTTCTTTCCTCTATGATCATCATTGAACTCCATCTTTCTCTTATTAGTCGAGTCAGGAAACTTACCAAATTTTACTTTATTGATCATATTGTGAGATTTCTGATTTGGAATAATAATGATGTTTGGACATCCAAATCCCATTTCATTTGGTTGCTCATGAAGAATATCATTCCATTGTCCATCATATCCTCCATTATTGTGAATCATCTTGTTTCCAGCCATTTTCTAAAACCCAAACAGAATAGTGTTAGATGCAAAAATCATAATAAAGGGGGAGTAACATAAATATCTATCATCTTTGGTTTAATCTAATATCGTTACCATAGTTCTAGGACTATATCCTATACGTATACTTATCCTTAGGGGCATCCCTATACATACCTTAGAAATATCTCTAGGGATCTCACTAAAGTTCTCGCATCCTAGTTTCCAAAGGTTGACTAAACCTTTCCTCTGATACCAACTGTAGAGACCCGAAGCCTGACTTACATGGACATTACATTACTTTTGCGGAATACTTAGTACATAACAAAAACACACACACAAGGATCGTAATAGTTTAGTGTCTTTGGAAACTCGGAATAAAATCTTCTAATCGTGGTGAAAGATCTTCAACATCTCCCATAAAGATCTTCCCTTTTTTTTACCTAAAAACCTTTCTTTATATCCTGGGGAAAAGAAAACATAAAAGGGTGAGCTCAAATGCTCAGTAAGGGTAAACAAAAGAAATATCAATCACATCATATACATAAGAACATAGCCTTTGGAAATCTTAACCTGCAAAAGAGCTCATAATATCATAACATGGGATAAATCATAGAAGTGAAAATGAGATCACCATAATCATAACATGAAACTTAAAACTTTGTGGCATGCACACATAATCATGGAAAATCATTTCTTGTTAGTCATGACTCATTTCCAAGACTATCTTAGTGGACAAAGTCCCTTTCTGAATCGAGTAACCCTTGTTTCAGTCCTGTTTCACTGAACCGGTATAACCTACCATTTCAGCCATGTCTATCTCATGAGATATAAAATCTTTACCCAATGCATTGGAGGGAGATATAGGTCCCACCCATCTTATAATGAATCCTTTCTTATGTGTGCCACATAATCATAAATCATACATTATCGCATAACCCATGTAATAAAAAAATGGGATTCTTAAACAACATGACATCATAAAACAATTCATATAAGATAAAGGAATTCATAAAAATGTTTCCATCACAACATAATAAAATCCATGTAATAATAGGGATAAAAACAGAACCCTTTATTATCTTAGATGGAAAATAATTTTGATAAAACACTTGAACTCCATTCTTGAAGAAAATATCCTTTCTTCTTCAAAATCATTTTTCCTTTTATAACATGTCATACGACTTTAAAATAAAAGAAGTTGATTAAAAATAAACTTGAAATCTTGTAAAGGAAGATTCTTGGAAATTTTGTTTTAAAAATCTATTCATGCCGTATAAGTTAAAAAAAACATTCTTCGCACTTTTGTCGGAAAAGTCAAAAAGTACCTCGTACGAAAAACGACAAAAGATTCCTTTCATTTCTTTTACTAAAAACTCACCGAAGGGTAAAAATGGATTTAAAAAATTGTACGTGGATGGAAGTAATATTACATATTGATGAAACATGGACGTGGATGATAAAATACACCCCAGTAAATACTTACGAATAAACAATCTCGGATAAAAATGAGATTGTGATATTTCCCTTACCTTAGGTCTGATTTGCTTCGTATGTGTCCGAACCTCCTGTATAATGATTTAAATAATGTCATTGACTTATTACAGAATCATATTCATTGTTATGATATCATATATGGTTCACTTATGACATTATATTACCCGTTCTTTTGTAAATTCCATGTTAAAGAAGTGTTTTGGGTAAAATCGTTTCATTTATCGTAGGTGTTTTGACTTGTTGTTCTTGACATAATTATTACTTATATCATGATTTACTTACTTCCAGAATATAAAACATGATTTATATATCATATATATGCAGTATATAAATATATAATAGATATATAAATAAAATGAAAAACACCGTTCATGGAGACGGTAGTCCGTACGTACGTATGAACGCTGTTTTCCTTTCCTTATTGTCTTGAAATGGAAGTAAGTAGATGACATAAATATATATATATATACATAAATCCATTAGCTTTATAATGTCATATATTTCATTATTATTTCTTATATATACTTTATAATCATTCTTAAATGGTTAACATGGAGAATGAATCTCATCGCGTCGTGGAGACGGTAGTCCGTACGTACGCACGAGCGATGATATCATTTCTATAAATATTGAATTGAATTGGAGGGGATTATACAATATATCAGAACCAATATGATGTTGTAATAACTATATATAGTTATTCTTTACACCATTATACCCATCCATGTAAGGTGGTGGTGGAAAATAGATTACACCACGGCGTGGAGACGGTATTCCGTACGTACGCACGCGCGGTGATTTCTTTTTCCGTAGGATGGATATATGGTGAAATAGGGTTGTTTCATACTTATAATAACATATCACTATATGAGTGATACTGATGTTATTACTTCATAATGAAACAACCTAAGAAGAATTAGTGGAAGAAGAAATACAGATGAAAGAATTGGTAACGGTAATTACCTCTTCTTTGAAGTGCCTCTTTGAGACCTCCTCTTAGGGCACTAGAATTGGTCTTTGAGGAAGACCAGAACCTCTAGGATGTTTCTAGGGAAGTGGAGAAGGGATTTTGGCAGGGGTTGGCCGAGCTTGAGTGCTCAAATTGGTGTGAGGAGGAGGGGGAGGAGGTGTCCTTTTATAGGGGAGGAGAGGGGCACCTTAGGAATATCTCAAAATATTATTTTATATTAAAATAAAAATCGGTTTATAATGGTTCCAAAGGGTCTTATTTCGAATATAAGGTGGGGATGGGTCGAAATACTATCAACCAATAGAATTTAGACAAGTTTAGGATATTATTTTAACCTTATCAATTAGATTTAACTCCCAGTTAAATAATTTCACTTTTACAGTGTCTTTTTGTTTTCTTTCACTATATGGTTAATACACTTACTATAACATGCCAAACGAACCCCAAATTGTTTATTATTAATATATATATCCTTATCTAAGTCATTTGGCCGATCCTTAGATTTTTAGGAATAAAATAACAATTAATAATATAATATTTTATTTAAAAACTATTTTGTGTCAATTTTGACACTATTTGATATATGATTTTTGTGAAAGTCATAACAGAATTAAATGTTCGAAGAAAGTTAATTAAATCAACATTAATATATCATAGTAACCTATAAAATTATTGTAATTCATAAAAAGTCTCAAATTACATTTATTTTGGTGTTTATAACATCAATTATGTCAATATTTCATTAATAAGTTAATTATTGCATCATCATTGTGTCATAAATAAATTAAATTATTTAAAGTCTAAAAATTACAAATAAAATACCATTATGTCGGAAATCTTTTTATCTTTCTAATGAATATTTATAATCTAAAATCCAACATATATAACCCTATGTAACAATTGTTTTTCTAAAAGCTATATGCTTGTGTCAATTTTGTATTCATTTTAACTTAATTAAAATAAAGTGTCATTATCACTTACAAGTGGATCAATGGGGTCCCAAAATCGACCCAAAGATGCCCATGGTCGACCATGTATCAACCAATGGGGTTAAGACACGTTTTAGGGTAATTTAATGTTATTATAATATTATTCTTTAACCCTTATTTACCGGATTTACCCTTAACCATGGTAAATAAAATATTTACCGCAGTAATTATTCAAAATGTCTAAAAATAAAAGTTATCTATTTACACAATTTGAACATCCTGATTCCAAATATGGAATCCATTTTTCTAAATTCAAAACACAGAAGTGGCAGAAATTAATTTAAAATCAATTCCCGCTGTCAAAACAAAAAGCGTGTTTTTAAGAGATAACAACTATCAAAAGATTGACACTTGTTTATGTTCGGTTTAATTGTAAAATTGTGTCCAATGACCATATAAGGACCCGCACTTATTTCATGAATAATCTTGAATTTAATCAAGAAAACACTTAATTTTACATTGAGGATCTTTTCAAGTTTAGAGTTTAGAGAATTAAGACAAAATATTCATAACATTACACATCGTTACATAGTGGATACCATAAAATCAGTTTCCATTTTCCTCAGAATATAAAACATTAAAACATAAAACAAGACTCCTTGACAATTCTTCAACATTTAACATGTCTTCCTTCCTTGTATTATTCATCCATTAACCTGTGAAAAATCATTTAAAAACTTGGGATGAGCACAAAAGCTCAGTAAGGTATGAAAAAGAAGGAAAAAACATCATTAGTCCATGAATACACAAGACATATGAAAACATTTTCAAAATACATGATTTATACCCATAAAATCTTACTTTGTGTAACATGAGATTTACACAAGATCCATACAAACATAATTGTAATCATAAAGGTATATTGGGGCATTACTTACATAATCATGTAACCATCTTGGCTACCTTAAAATTTGTAACCCTCACGGCTACCTTACTTTGTGTAACCATCACAGTTACACTTGGAGTAACCATACGGCCGACCTCCAACTTACTCATACCCAATGCATTGGAGGGAAATATAGGTCCCACCCTTTATCATAAACAATGCCCAATAACCAAAACATAATCATACAACATAAACAATAGCATAAAAACATTTCCTTTGAATCTTATAAAACAGAATTTTAAAAGAGGATTTTAGAAGAAAAGTCCCTTATAAAAATCATATACTTTAAGTGAGATTTAATTGAGTGGATGGAATATGTATATACTCTGTAAATACACATAATTAAACATAATATAAACAGAACCCATCACACAAACAATTTAAATAGCACATAAATTATAAAGTAGAAGGTTAACCCAAAGAATGGAAATCGGGCTAAGAATTCCCTTACCTTGGGCTTGTCCTACTTCAAAATTGTTTGAACCTCCTGTATAATGGTTAAAGGAGTGTTAATAGGATTTTAAAGAAACGTGTTCATGTTTATAACATCTTATATGGTCATTTCATAACCTCATTTCACCCCTTATTTGTTAGTATTTTGTTCCTTGCATTATTTTGGGTGAGGTCTTTTGTGATTTTCACGATCGGTTCATGATGAATCGTTCTTGTTGATTGGAAGTGAAACTCCAGAATTGGAATGGAGTATTATTTACATAATTCCAGTACCATAAATTATACCATTCATCACTTTGTTGCTTTATATGATGATGATTTATAAGTTAAAACATTAGTTATGTTCGTTTAGATCATTTAAGTGGTTCTTTGATAATTACAACTTCATTTTGTTTTATAAATTTGAATCAAGAGTACAAAAGAATTCCAGAACCTTTTATGAGTCATAAAACATATATTATAACCTGGTTCAACCATATAAATGGTTTCATGACCAGACTTGAAATAATTGAAAATACATCGTCCACGATATCGGTAATTCGACACAAATGGACAATGTTTTTTGATTCTTTAAATAAGTGAGAGAGGAGAGGAATAATGATTTGTAATTTTCCATAAACATGACAACATCCAGAATATATATGATTCTGGAGATTTCATGCCTCTTGGATAAGAGGGGGTGAAGAACGAAGAGAAGGAAATCTTGAAATGAAGAAAACATGAGAAATTTCTTACAAAAAATTCGGCAGCCTAACGGCGCCTCTTAAAATTTCATAAAAATAAGATTGATGAGAGGAATGGAATATCTCATCATTCATACAAAATTTGGACAGTAAGGGGAAATATTAAACGAAATATCCCAACAAAAGACAAAGGGAAAGGAAGAGAATAACATAAAATGGAAGGAAAGAATGAAAATGAAAGAGGATGTTTACCTCTTGATCTCTTCTCCTTGAGATCCTTCTTAAGGGCTCTGATTTTGGTCTTTTGGTGCGACCAGCAGTTCTAGGACGTGGGGAAGAATATTGGGGAGGGATTTGGGCAGAATTTAGACAATGCTCAAGGCTTGAGAGGTGTGGGAGGAAGAGGGGAGTGAGGGTGGTATTTATAGTGGAGGAGGGGAGGTATTTTAGATTATTTTAATTATTATTATAATATTTTTATCAAGACTATGAATAATCTCAAATCAAGTGGCCTTAATTAGTGAAAATATCATGTTATTTCTAAGCAAGTGGCCTTGCATCACTTATGATGTCATAAATAGTGCATTTTTACTGATAAATTGATTATACGGTATTTTACCGTATTTCACTATTCACCGAAAATTCAAGAGTTTCAGAAAAATACCAAAATTTTACACCAACCATTTTTCGATGTGTAGAATTCAAAAATGAACTCCATTTTTCAAAAATAATTTTCTAAATATTATTAATTTAATTTTTAAATAAGGTCACAGTTAATTCGAAAAATAACAAAATTGAAGTGCAACTAGTTTCATTTGACATTGGAAAATTAATTAAGATCCCATTATCCTATTGCCATGGGAAAATAAAATAATATTATTATTTACTATTCATGAGGTCATATTACTATTCATATTACTATTCATAAGGGCATGTTACTATTCACCAAAAAAACAATTTTGTTCCATCAGACTCTAAATAACATACTGAACACAATTGTAGATGACAGTTTCTTGAAATTCAAAACACAGAAGAAATAAAATTATGTTTAAAGGATACTTATAAATATATAACATAAACAAATTTTCAAGAATTTTCAATTTATTTTTAGAAAACCTTGGGATGTTACATTATCCCCACCTTCTTGAAATTGCGTCCGCGCAATTTTATTTACTTATTAAACAAGTGAGGGTACCTTGATCAAGGTGTCCACTCGGTTTCATCATCATCTTGTTCACGTAGGTAGAAGTCCCATGCATTACAACAATGATTTAGAGATCCTTTAAAATCATTTGCTTCCTCCATCCAAATACACCTCGTACAACATGGGTCATATGGGTGTTCACAGAAAAACAGTTTTGGAAAATAATCATGTATGACATATAATTCCAAAACATCTGATAAAACATGATTTCTATAAAATAGTCGTACCGAAATTGAGTTGAAACTTTCTATTATTGGTCCTTTTAAAATACCATAAGTATGTGATGTGAGACTATAATTTAAAAGCAAATATAAATAGGTTGCACAAGGGTCTCCTTCCTCAGCACCATTTTTAAAATCATAATATGCTTCAAATTCTTGTGATAAGGTAAAATATTTGAAGATACCTTGATAATATTTACCTTTCTTGAAATTATGTGAATATTGTGAAAATAGTATTTTTCTAAAAACAACCCATGATCCACGATGATAACGAGGTATAGAGGAGGTGTTTGATATCTCAAAAAACTGCTTGCAAGTGAGTTGTATGCTAGAAAAAGTTTCACAATCATCCGAAGATGACTTTGCAATAATTATTTCAAGCATGTCATCAGGAAGAGATAGGAATGTCGTTTGAGATCCTTCTCCTTCCATTCGTACCCGACTTTACTTTACCTGAGAAAAAAAATTTATAAAACAATAATTTAACTGAAATAATAGATATAGGGACTAATCACGTGTCTCACAAGAACTCATAATCCCTAAAGTTGTCTAAACCGACCTCTGATACCAACTATAAGGACCCGCACTTATTTCATGCATAATCTTGAATTTAATCAAGAAAACACTTAATTTTACATTGAGGATCTTTTCAAGTTTAGAGCTTTAGAGAATTAAGACAAAATATTCATAACATTACACATTGTTACATAGTGGATACCATAAAATCAGTTTCCATTTTCCTCAGAATATAAAACATTAAAACATAAAACAAGACTCCTTGACAATTCTTAAACATTTAACATGTCTTCCTTCCTTGTATTATTCATCCATTAACCTGTGAAAAATCATTTAAAAACTTGGGATGAGCACAAAAGCTCAGTAAGGTATGAAAAAGAAGGAAAAAACCTCATTAGTCCATGAATACACAAGACATATGAAAACATTTTCAAAATACATGATTTATACCCATAAAATCTTACTTTGTGTAACATGAGATTTACACAAGATACATACAAACATAATTTTAATCATAAAGGTATATTGGGACATTACTTACATAATCATGTAACCATCTTGGCTACCTTAAAATTTGTAACCCTCACGGCTACCTTACTTTGTGTAACCATCACAGTTACACTTGGAGTAACCATACGGCCGACCTCCAACTTACTCATACCCAATGCATTGGAGGGAAATATAGGTCCCACCCTTTATCATAAACAATGCCCAATAACCAAAACATAATCATACAACATAAACAATAGCATAAAAACATTTCCTTTGAATCTTATAAAACAGAATTTTAAAAGAGGATTTTAGAAGAAAAGTCCCTTATAAAAATCATATACTTTAAGTGAGATTTAATTGAGTGGATGGAATATGTATATACTCTGTAAATACACATAATTAAACATAATATAAACAGAACCCATCACACAAACAATTTAAATAGCACATAAATTATAAAGTAGAAGGTTAACCCAAAGAATGGAAATCGGGCTAAGAATTCCCTTACCTTGGGCTTGTCCTACTTCAAAATTGTTTGAACCTCCTGTATAATGGTTAAAGGAGTGTTAATAGGATTTTAAAGAAACGTGTTCATGTTTATAACATCTTATATGGTCATTTCATAACCTCATTTCACCCCTTATTTGTTAGTATTTTGTTCCTTGCGTTATTTTGGGTGAGGTCTTTTGTGATTTTCACGATCGGTTCATGATGAATCGTTCTTGTTGATTGGAAGTGAAACTCCAGAATTGGAATGGAGTATTATTTACATAATTCCAGTACCATAAATTATACCATTAATCACTTTGTTGCTTTATATGATGATGATTTATAAGTTAAAACATTAGTTATGTTCGTTTAGATCATTTAAGTGGTTCTTTGATAATTACAACTTCATTTTGTCTTATAAATTTGAATCAAGAGTACAAAAGAATTCCAGAACCTTTTATGAGTCATAAAACATATATTATAACCTGGTTCAACCATATAAATGGTTTCATGACCAGACTTGAAATAATTGAAAATACATCGTCCACGATATCGGTAATTCGACACAAATGGACAATGTTTTTTGATTCTTTAAATAAGTGATAGAGGAGAGGAATAATGATTTGTAATTTTCCATAAACATGACAACATCCAGAATATATATGAATATGTAGATTTCATGCCTCTTGGATAAGAGGGGGTGAAGAACGAAGAGAAGGAAATCTTGAAATGAAGAAAACATGAGAAATTTCTTACAAAAAATTCGGCAGCCTAACGGTGCCTCTTAAAATTTCATAAAAATAAGATTGATGAGAGGAATGGAATATCTCATCATTCATACAAAATTTGGACAGTAAGGGGAAATATTAAACGAAATATCCCAACAAAAGACAAAGGGAAAGGAAGAGAATAACATAAAATGGAAGGAAAGAATGAAAATGAAAGAGGATGTTTACCTCTTGATCTCTTCTCCTTGAGATCCTTCTTAAGGGCTTTGATTTTGGTCTTTTGGTGAGACCAGTAGTTCTAGGACGTGGGGAAGAATATTGGGGAGGGATTTGGGCAGAATTTAGACAATGCTCAAGGCTTGAGAGGTGTGGGAGGAAGAGGGGAGTGAGGGTGGTATTTATAGTGGAGGAGGGGAGGTATTTTAGATTATTTTAATTATTATTATAATATTTTTATCAAGACTATGAATAATCTCAAATCAAGTGGCCTTAATTAGTGAAAATATCATGTGATTTCGAAGCAAGTGGCCTTGCATCACTTATGATGTCATAAATAGTGCATTTTTACTGATAAATTGATTATACGGTATTTTACCGTATTTCACTATTCACCGAAAATTCAAGAGTTTCAGAAAAATACCAAAATTTTACACCAACCATTTTTCGATGTGTAGAATTCAAAAATGAACTCCATTTTTCAAAAATAATTTTCTAAATATTATTAATTTAATTTTTAAATAAGGTCACAGTTAATTCGAAAAATAACAAAATTGAAGTGCAACTAGTTTCATGTGACATTGGAAAATTAATTAAGATCCCATTATCCTATTTCCATGGGAAAATAAAATAATATTATTATTTACTATTCATGAGGTCATATTACTATTCATATTACTATTCATAAGGGCATGTTACTATTCACCAAAAAAACAATTTTGTTCCATCAGACTCTAAATAACATACTGAACACAATTGTAGATGACAGTTTCTTGAAATTCAAAACATAGAAGAAATAAAATTATGTTTAAAGGATACTTATAAATATATAACTTAAACAAATTTTCAAGAATTTTCAATTTATTTTTAGAAAACCTTGGGATGTTACAGACCAACATTATATTAAGTGGTAAAAATATATTCTAAATATACTTTAAAACCATTCAATATTATAATTTAACCACATAATATATTACGATGAAAAAAGTTGTTTTTAATTAAAATATAGCGTGTTTTTACTATTCATTAAAATATGAAAGTTGTCAGAAAAATATCAAAACATTATCTAATGTAAATTTTTACATCCTGATTCAAAAGAAGAATATTATTTTGTCAAATTGAACATATAAACATGTCAAAAACTATATTTAAAGTGGGTGCGCCATCAAAAGGTGGTAAAACTGCATTTTTTGAAAAATACTTATTTTACCCGAAAATTGTATTTTGTTCTTATACCATGTTCTAGAAATGTGTAAGATGAATAATAATGTTATAAAATTCAAAATTTAGTTAATACTATTCATAACGGCTAGTTCATGACAATATTATAATAATATAACATTGTTTATTAAAACCCGGTATTGCGTACAACACACGCTATCGAGGAAGGTCGTGATTGCGTGTAATGCAAGCCAAGTCAGGGTTGCCTGTTGTGAAAGAATCCTTCATTGTTTCGTATAACAGAATCCAACCATATTTCATTTATACATTTAATATATATATATATATATATACTCAATGTTGCGTAGAATAACTATTATCAAAATTGTGTGTAACACGATCCAAGAATAGTGTTGCGTATACTGCAAGCTAATACGGTGTTGCGTATAGCGCAAGGTAATGTTGGTGTATAATACAACACAAGACATTAATGAAATTAAAAGAATATTTTTCATAAAATCTCGGGGTGTTACATTGAACATTGAGATTCCACTGATGTTTCGCAAACATTGTTGAGGCCTACATCTTATTTGATGTACACCATTTTTTATCTATTCTCATATGTTCCACTTTTATTATTCCTTGCTAAACCTTTTCTTCAATGAAATGAAACATTATATGAATATTTTTGTTATAACAGTGAATTATTTAAATTTTTTTATGAGATCAATCACACTATTTGTATTATATAAAATCTCCATAGATTGCTTCACCTCTTCACCAATATCAACAAGTTGTTGCTTCATCCATAGTAGTTTAGTAAAATCCTTATTCCCTAATATATAATCTAATTTTATTCATCATAGATATGTGATTTCCTTCTTCATTGTCGGATAAAATAAAATTACATTTTTAATTGAAAATTAAAGTATGCCTTACAGGTTAAATTAATAAAGGTGGAAATGATTCACACCCAAGGAATCTCTCTAGAAAATGATATTAGAGTTGTTAGAAAGGGAACCGGTATAAAAATAAATGATGGTGGGCTCCTTAGGGTCTCCTTTTCAAGCCAGAGAGTCTGCAGCCAGATTAACATTCCTCCAAGTGTGATGGACCACCATGTTATGATTAAGAAGCAATCTATACTTCCTGATATGATACATGAGGTTCTAAGATAGACTCGTTTTTTTAAGAAGATTGAAAAGAAATTTAGAAATAGATTATACCACAGTTAAATTGGTATTAAATAGCTTTCACATGTTTAATCCACTCTTTATTTCCCTTACTTTATCTCAAAGAGAGTAATCAGGCCCATAAAATGTATTGAAGCTGAAGAGGGTTGAGCATCTACCATACCATATGATCCCTACTCATCTATTTTTCTCATCAAGACAAGAACCATAAACATTGATCTTCAAACCATATGAAAGTGGTTTCCACCAAACCCACATACCAGTTTGGTTCCTCTCACTTTTATCTACTCACAAGACCACTGTTTGAATTAAGCTTCATAGAGAGTCTTACTGAGTGAGGATAAATATTAAACTAATGGAACCCATGGTTTTTATATCAAATGGTGATTTTTTAAATACTTAATCCATAATATGTCTTCTATATCTCCCAAAAATTTCCCAACATAATATACTCTTCTAGAAACATATTACCTATTACTTTTCTTCATAACATGGGGAAATATAAACATAAGAAAGGGTGATATCAAATTATAGGTTTGGGTAAAAATAATTGATAATAATAAATAATCATAAGTGAGAATAATATGAGCATATGGGTTTAATCAAGATACTACATAAAATTATACCCAACAAAACTAAAATAAAAAACATGGTATAAATAATGAAAAAACATAATACATGAATCAAAAGTGCGTAAAAACATGAGTTAATAAACATGATCCATAATATAATAATATAGTCTTTAAAATAAGAATAATACTATGATACAATCATAAGTATAGAGAATCATCATGTTTTGATTACACCCAAGAAGACATACACTTTAGTTTGTGAGAGTATCTAAGAGGGATCACCCATTAGATTGTGAGAATATCCGAGAAGGATCTCCCTTTAGTTTATGAGAAAATCCAATAAGGATCTCCCTTTATTTTTTGAGAATATCTAATAAGGGTCACACTATATAGGACCTAACCATCCATAATAAATTCATAGGAGTATCACTTAAAATTAATTTGTTCATCAAATAAAAATGAAATAATTGGAATAAAATGGACTTCATATCATTTTGAAAATTGATCCAAAAAAGGAATCATTCATATATCCATCAATAATCATAACATAATAAACCCATAAAAATAAATGGGTGTCCAGTGATATCATGTACCATTCTAGATAAATACTATTCCATCAAGATAAAACATATTCTATTTACAACATGTAGATAAAGGGTATATGGTTAGGTCAATAATTTCTTCAATAAATCAATGTATGGAATCTCAGAGAGCACCCTAAAATAAAAGTAATAATGTTTTATTCACATATGGAAGGAATTAGAAGGAAAATATGTATTTTAAACCATCAATTATTAGAAAAGAAAAATGAATTGATGGATCATTTCCATGATAGAAAAAAAATAAATATGGAGAATGAAGGTGAATTGAATAATTTGATGATTGTACTTGATCAATAATATTATGTATCTAAGGATAATGACTTAATATGAAAAACAGTTTTTATATGTTTTAAAAATACCACTTTGGATATAATAAATATTCCGGATATTTTGAAATAATTTTCAAAATAAATATTTTATAAAACTAAGAGGAAAATAATTTCTTTTATAAACCAAGAAAAAATAGACATATAGATTCCTCTAAAAAATAAATATCTCATACTGATATGATCAAACATATATTTTAACAAGAGAAGCCTTTGACATTTTTATGAAAATTAACCATATAGAAAATATTAAAAATTAATTTATAAGTTTTAAAAGATGGTAAAGTAGTATAAAATGACCTTAATTAAACTTTAAAGAATAGATAAGGACACTTTTTGAAATAATCCAATGAATATGGATATGAAAAATAGTAGGACATTAAATGAAAGGAAGATATGGGGTGAGTTTCACTTCTAAGAAACAATTTGGGAAAAATATGAGTTGATGGGAAATAAAATTTTAATGGGAAATGTAAAACCCTATGATATCCCAATAAAATTATATGTTTTTTAGAAAGAATAAAAATTCCCCATATGGATTATATTTTTGAAACAATCTTGATTTGAAAAAAGGACTTTCAACTAAAACCCTAATGGTTTGAGTAATATTTAAATCAAAAAAACATTGAAATTTGGTATCTTTATAATCAAAGTCTATTTTAGTAAATTACATGTAATGGATCATGAAACCCTTTTAATTAAATTAATATGTTACAATACAATAATTAGGTAAAAAACCCACCTTATCAAATATTTCGTGGTGAAAAACATTAAATATTTCTCATGCTAGTGGGTATTTTTCCACTAGTTAATATATAATAAATCATCAACATATCCCAAAACATTCTCCACATAAGATTGTATTATAGAAAAATATTTCATATTACTTTAGTTAATAAAGTTGAGTAATATAAAAATTTGATAGGGTGAGATCAAACACTTCATAAGGGTAAACATAAGAGATGAAAAATAATGATCATAAGTGAGCATAAGATAATAATATATTTATAATCAAGATAATGAAGAAAAAAATACCCAACAAAACAAGGATCATAATACATGGTATAAGTCATGGAATAACATAAGAAATGAACCTAAAGTTTATGGAAACATGAATCAGTAAATTTGATCTATGAGATCATATAATATTCATTATAATAAGCATAAGAATATAGAATAAACAAAAGGGTGTCATCATATTGTGATCATATCCAAGAAGTCCCACTATTTCATTTGTGATCATATCCAAGAAGGAACACACTTTAGTTTGTGAGAATATCCGTGAAGGATTACCCTTTAGTTTTTTGGGCATATCCAAGAAGGATCACACTTTAATTTGTGAACAAACCCAATAATTACAATGATTCATTATCTCATAGCATCTAAAACATTAACTAGTTCATTATAGGGAATTATAGGATCCCACATGTAATCATACTTACATATGAGTGCCACTTAAAACCAACTGTTTTCTTCATATCACAAAGAACCCCTGGAAATCAAATGTTTTTACTATCATTTTCAAAATTTTATTCATAAAATGGATCAATTATAAATCCCTCAAAAATCATAACATGATAAAAAAAGAAAAAATAAATGGGTATCCAATGACATCGATGATATTTATAGGAAAATACCATTAAACCAAGATAAATCTAATGTTATTTCCACCATGCAGATAATGGGTATACAGTTATGTTAATAATTTCACCAAACATCTATGTGGAAAATAAAAATTAGATTAGAAAATTGGTTTAATATCTCTAAATATGAGTGAAACTTAACATATCATTTTCATTATATAACAAATAACCCATGGAAATAAAATGGGTTTTATATTCTTTTAAAAATGTATTCACATAAGGGATAATTCATAAATCCTTGAATGATCACAACATGATAAACCCATAGAAAATAAATGGAAATATAGTCACATAAATTAAAATTGTATGTAAATACCATTCAAAACAATATGGATATTTGAATGTTCTCATATACCTCTTAATGCATCCAATGACCACTCTCTTCCATTACATAAATATGTATCAATAAATTCTACTAAAGGTAATGACTATAAAATGAAATATATTTCTCCATATGTTCTAGAAATATTCATTAGTCTATGAAAATATATGTGTTCAAGATCAAATAGTTTATCCACCCTCTAATTATTTATCCCAAAGGGATCTCACAATATTTTTCCTACATTTATGTTTCACATGCCTTTTCAAAAACACTATTTATACTTGTTATGTCTACTACAACTTTTATGTTGGATAATTTCTCTATTTTTTGCTGATTACATTGATCAAACATATAATTATACAAGTTTGTTTTATTTTTATACTCTAGGGTGACAAGAATTTTTATGAATATCCACCCAGTATAGGTTATTATTAGTTCTATGTCCTCTAATGAGAGAGTCTCTAGCTCTACCTTGGATACGAAAACCTTCAAAGTTAAATGAAACCTCCTGAATATTGTCATAGGGCTGACTTACATTTATATATTTTTATCTATAATCCATCTATAATGATAACTTTAGTAATCTTTATCTCATCACCTTCCAAATTGACATTACTGCTTCCCTTAATCTTCCTAGCACTATAATTTCCAAACCAAATATTTCCATTACTCTACCTTCCACATTTTCAAAACAATTTTCATTTCCGATCAAGTGAGATTAACACCCAATATAGAGTATCTATGTGTTGTCGTTATTACTTTATTTGAGTATAATTCATACTATGTTTTCTTTCTTAGTCTTCTTATTTTCCTTCCATAAGATATCTGTTTATGCGGGGGGAAGTATGGCCTCTCCAACTTCTCCTCTTCATGCAGGGTGAAATCATACTATTCTTCTTCTTCTAACAAATAGTGAATATTGTATAAAAGGATACTTATTTATTGGAATGTGTTCATTTATCTCGGAGATATATTGTTTTTGTCTTCACTTCATCTTTTCTAATAGTGAATAGATTTATTCTCTATGTTAAAACAGCAAAAGAAATATCTATAGGAATTATTTCCTCTATTTGATGAAGTATATGGCCCCATTCCCTAGTGTTGACTATCTTGAGATTCCCTATTTAAATAGATAATTTCCACTTTACAATATGACATAGTGTGGCTAAGGTAACCATATAATTGACACTTCATAGGTGGAAACACCTCCTATACATTTTCTCCATGTTTTTCATATCTTTTTATATCACCTTGGTTTATTAAAAATATTTGAGAATCGTGGATTATCCTCGACCCCTGAAATTTCATTATTTGGAGAAATCATTGTTTAAACATCTTGCGACATAGGTTTAAGGTCAATGTAACCAACCCTATTGTTTCCTTCATTCATATTAGTCATTATTTTTTCTTTTTATGTATCTTTATCAAATCCTATTACACATTTTGCTTCGAATTTGGGACTCTGGTCATTTAGAATGTTATTGACACCATCAGAGTCATTCATGACCTTTTCTATCAATTATATATTTTTGGACCTACCAAAGTATATCCTCTTATGATAATTTATTGATTTTCATACTAATTTCTGTTTCATTATCAATGAAAAAATTTCTTCTTCAATTGTTTCTATCTTCTTAACTCTCCCCTCTAGGCTCTCATTAAGGACGTCGATCCCCTTATTCAACTATTCGATCTTCAACATGAAATTCAAGACTTATTTTGACATATCCTGACTAAATATATAGTTATATAACTCCTCTTACATCCAGTAATTATCTAATTTGATCTAATCCACATATTCCATGTTTAATTTTATAGATCCATTAATAAATCAATTTTTATTTCTTTTAATATCAATCTTTTCAAGTGCTCCGTCAAGTTATACCTTGTGTTCAAAAAATCCTTTTGGTTTATTGATATTTACTCATTAGGGGCCCCCCTTATCAACATTAGTTATCATGTTATATTCTTTATATAATTTTAATTTTATTTCCCCTGTCTCTAGATAATCTTCGTTATCTTATTATTTTTCTTTTGTCACCAAACTCTTTCAATGAAATTTCATTATTGATGAATTCCTAGTGTTTGAGTCTCTTATAAGAGGTAATCATATTCATGGATTATGTCTATCTAATAATTCACTTTCTTATTCATAAAATATTCTTCGTCACCTTACTACAATGTTACCAACTTTACCACACCTTAAATAGGTTAAGGTTAGTTTTCCTTAGAATCTACCCTTTCGACCTTTAATTTTTTTAACCATAAGAGAGATAATTTCATCATCTTCATTTTTTATTATTTAGAAATGTATGGATTATATGTAGCACTGAATTCTATCTCCTTACTTATATGACATAATATCTCTTCTGAATTTACTCTCATTTCTTAATCCACAAAACTTCTTAATAGATCATCTAGATATAGATTTTAAAAATCTCTATCTTCTAGAATTGAGAGTTTTGGACTATATATAGGTGGAAATTATCCAAATATATTCTTATAAATATCAATATCCTTTATTTATTTCCAAGGACCTTGAATAGATCCAAAACATTAGTTATATGGTGAAAACATCTACTAATATTTTCATATAGAATATTTTTTTTAAATCATTACATATGTTATAGAGAACCTATATCTTAGACTCTTTCATCATACTATCACATTCATATATATCAGAATAAAAATCCACATGTACTTTTTGCAAGTGTATCTCATCTCTTTCATATCGATCTGATATAAAAAAAGATGTAGATAAAGCTTGTTTGAGCTTTTGTATCAGCTTTAAACCACATCATATCATCTTCAGCCACGAACTGACTTGTCCCATCATTCACTTCAATCACATGTAATGTATAAAAAATAAATTCCAACTCAAGAGGATGAAGATGTGATGTACGTTTTTCATCCAAACCAAGTATTTTATTAAAAAAATAGTGGATCCCCTTTAGTATTTACTATATTGTCCATATTATTGAATTTTTTATGATAGATTCAATGCATGTAACCTAGGCTCTGATACCACTTGTTTTACTCAGGGATTCTCTAAGAGGGGAGGGGTTAATTAGGAGGTAAACATTTTTTTTGGGTTTAAAGGGACCATGTCCCCTAATTGGTAGGAATGTGTTAAACCTATTAGATTTTAATGTTTATTCACTAAACATATAAATTCTAAAATAAAACAAAACACACAATTTTTTACATGGTTCACCACTAAGGGATAGTCCAAGGATATTTTTTCAGTCTTTTTTTAATAATACCATAATCTAATATTCATCAATTTATTTTGTTACAATTTTTCTTCCATGGACAATTCATTGTAGGATCAATTTCTTTATAATTAATTTGTCGAAATCACACTACTTCCAACATATCACTTCTGTTGAATCATCCTTATACACTAAATTGGATTAAATTTTCATTATTTTAATTAATTAAAGTTTGATATTTCATTAAAAAAATTTAATAAATATTTTTCAACATGAATTCCATAATATGATGCTACAAATAACTCCTTAGTCATCTAAAAAATCCCATGATATATCTATGTAAAATAAAGGAACAAATAACTTCAATGAAATAAGTACTGCATGTTTTACTATTAACTGTGTACTGTGTTTCACAGAACATTATATTTTATATGTGATTATACTTGTTAGTTATACTACAAAGACCCCTGAATCATGTTTTCAATGTTTCATGGACTTACTATATAGAAACCCTTTCTATGAGATCGACTGCTACTATGAATTTGACCCTGTCTATGTGGTCATGTTGAATTCCCTAATGTTATAATCGAACTATATATATTCTTAAAATTATTATTATTTTGAATATTAATAATGGGATTGGAAAGGTATTTATAGGAATACATATAAAAAAATTTATTATCCATTGAAATTAAACATAATCCATATTTTGAAACAATATAAATTCTATGTGGTCAATCCTTCATAGTCCTCCCAAAAACACCAACTCCCACCACAAGAAACATCCATACTATGTGGGATTTTTAACATTTAATACCTCAAAAAATCACCACCTTCCAATCACAAATGACCCATATTCTATCACAAACATCATTATATGCTATACGATCACACATTATTTCTATGAGAACATGTTTACTAGGTGAAATCTCCTTTTCTATAAACAAACCATGTGTATTATCATACATGTTAAGTGGTGACACACTTCCACCATGAACTATTGTCCTCACTATGTGGTCTTTATGAAATTATTTAAATTACATATATAAATAATTCCTTTTCCAAAAATGTTATGTAGTTTCACATAAATTCTATATAAAAACTATCTCTTTTAAAAGGATGCTTTTGGGCTTCAATTTTCCAATTAAAAATAATTTCCAAGCATTAAAAATCATTAATCAACCAAAAAAGTATTGAAAATAATCATAAGAGACCATAATAATCTAGCATCGTACACCTCGATTCTAATTTATATTCATATAATTGAATATAAATAAATGTCTTATCACTTTTCTATTTTTATTTTATTTAAATTTAATGTGGAAATGTTCTGGAATATATATCGTATTGAAAATCTCACAAGGTGTTCTCTGCTATAATGAGAACCTTGATGTTCCATGAAAATATTATTAGTCCATATATCCTATGTTTGTATGATATAATTTTATTGGACATAGATTGTGAAGACTATCGAGCGTTGGATATTTGTAAGAGGATAAGGCTTCCTCTCATGAATTTTTCTATTGGTAATATCTGAGATAGGGAATTATAAGGACCGATCTATATATGTGAACTCCATATGTTATGTGTCATTGGATATTCATATTTTTTAACATATTTCAGGATCCTTAATCTTTACTATTTTTATCGATATATATAATTATTCATATACTTTTATATATTGAAAAAAACTATGACATCTTATGTTTTCAATGAATCCGGGTATGTTTGGCGAATCATGAGTGATATGTTATTAATGAATAAGATGAGAATATATGGTTCACATACATCTATATGAAAGTTGATATCTTGACCCTTTTATTAGAATGAAACTATCAAATTAAATTCCATGGCCATGATGTATTGATGGGTTCATTCAGATAGTCAAAGATATATATATATCAAGAATACAGGTCGATGAAATGGATATGAAACTTTATTGATGATATATCAAAGTAATGGGATTATATTATAAAATTAGCACTTGTATATGGTTATCAATGTTACAGAATTAACTTCTTCCTCTTGGGTACCTTTTCATGTTTCTAAATGAAGATATTAGACTTTAGGCACAACCACCTTTTTCTACTATGGATGAATCCTAAAGGTTCACACTCTTAGTATTTATATTGATCTAAATTAAATTATATTTAAATTTAATTTTTAGAACAATATTTTTCTCTGGAATAAGGAATAATATTTATTCAGGATATATTTATCGTAAATATTTTTTTTACCATATTCATGTGTGAGTTTAACATTAAAATAAATATTTATTCACAAGAGCATGAATATTATAAATATTTATTTAATTATATAATGAATTATATTTATTATTCAAGTTTTGGTAAATGTGAATAATGTGTGGACCAAGATTTTAGTTTGGATAGGAATCATATATTAAATTTTATTTAAATAAATGTAAATTTATTTATATAAAGAAATTATTTTATTTCCGAACTATTTTAGAGAATCCAAAGTAAATAATAATAATTCAATTATTATTTAGACATGGGGATTTCTATAGATTAATAGAATAATAAAAGGAATTTGTGCAATTAATTAGTCTATAACATAGCTATATAAATACTCAGTTATATCATTTCCTAGGATATGATGTTATTTTCATCAAAAAATCCACTCTAGAGACTCTTTCAATACTATAGGAAAATAATCTATATGTGTCTAATGACTCAAGAGAAAACCTACACCTTCAGCATCCTCTCAAGTATTAGAAATCAAGAAGCAATCCTCTAACCTTGAAGGATTGTGTGATGATCAAATAAAGTGTTGTAAAATGATTTGTACCACTATGATAGAACATAAAGTATCATCAATGACACTTTAAGATCAATGGAGCACATGTTGGTCACTAATATAGATATTCTACCTTGGATCCTCTTGATGAAATGGTGATACAATTGAATAAATGTTTCAACAATCAATATCTTTTTCAAAGAAAATTATCATGACTAATGTAATGATTTATATTAAATTAATTATAAATTAAACATGAAATATCATCTCTGTAGGTTTTAGAATTCTATTTCAATGTCATTGGATAATTTCATTGGTCATGACACATATTTTGATGTTCATTTGATATTATTCATTGAATCTGAAAAAAACCCAAAATTGGCCTAGCCTAAATAGGCACATCTTTCACACTAAGAACCTTCAATCACCTTGTGAGGGAGAGTGGTAATTGGAAATATTAGCCTAAGGATAAGTCATATAGAACCCTAATATAATTTATAGTCTTATCCTAATTGACTATATAGTAGGGAAAGTGTTCATCGACCATGAATATGTGTCTATGATGGTGGGTATACCTTGTGTATGAATTATGGAAAGGTTGGGTACAAGTAGCCAACCCATTTGAATTTGAGTTGAGACAATATTTTTTACATCCCAATAGTACTATTCTTATATGGTTTTACTTATGAGTTTAATAAGGAGCTGATGTGATTATGGGGATATTGAGGGATGTTATTCCCTATGAGTGAATGTATTGGGTCTTAGAGTTAGGAATGTATGAAGGGATACCATATAGGGTTCATGGACTATGAAGTGACATATGGGGTCTTAGTGGGTGTCCAAGTCTTATGTTAACTTTATTGGATTTAGTTTAGAAAGGATCTTATGGTGTTACCCTGATATGGATATAGTGATGATATGAGGTTTTTATTTTGAGATTCTAAACTAGGTACTATGTGATGGGTTCAGGTGACTGGCCAAACGATATGAGGATTCTGTTTGATTCTAGGATGGGGAACTATTCCCATTGATATGTTATATGATATATTACAAAGTGGGTTATATTCACCTTGATTTTATATAAGATATTATGACCTAGGAACAATTTTCATCAATATTATATGAGATATTAAAATTGGGTGTTTTCCCCTGGATGTTATATGAAATATTAGGAACTGGGTTATATTATTTTCAATGTTATGTGAGATATTACAAGGTGGGAGTTAATACCCTTGATTGTATATGAGATATTATGAGTCAGGCACTACACCCCCACCCAATATGTTATATAATGGGATTGCAAGTTTCGTTAAATTCCCCTCAATATGATATGGATATATATGGCCCCCCCCCCAATGATTTTATATATATGATATTCCATTGAAGGATTACACCCCTAGATTGGTATGTTATACGCTCAGAGACATCCAAAATTGGGTAAAGTGGATATGACTGATCTCGATTGTCAAATTAGAACCAAAGGATCAAAAGATCTTACTTTATTTCACTTACACACTGTATTTATTATTTTGAGTATGTCTTGTGCCTATACACTACTTATTAGTTATGTTAAAGACACCACTGATTATGGACTACTGAGTTTTACTCACACCCTACTTTGGCAGACCCGACACCTTAGTACCAAGGTACACCTCATAATCATTGGTCTAGGTAAGGAATAGGACAAATGTTGTATGGTCTAGTTGGAAATCTTGTATGGAGATATGATATAAGGACTAAGGATGGTAGTGGATCCTCCATGTGTATATTTTTTTAATTTTTGAAATGTTATCATCTTAGTGGTGATAAGTTGAGATATATGATTGGATGACAACATATTCATTTATTGTACCATGGATGTATTTATTTTATTATTATTACTTTTAATATTTTCTATGGATGTTGTTTTTTTATTTTTATTATTTTTATTACTCTAATATGATGGTATATCCTCCCCACAATAACACCATAGGCCTTAATTTCTAGTGAAAAAACTCTAGTATACAAAGAGTTGTACATGAGGATATGTGGAACCTCTATCTAGGAGACTAATGAGTGCTCTCATGATGAGGAATTAAAAAGCGGTGTCAAAGTTACTTTTCATTGTTATAAAAATTAGGGTATTTTGTATAGGGAATAAGGATGTGTTTGATCTTTTGATGTACCATTGACTACTTCCACATGAAAACTTATTCTGTTGGGAATTCCTAGTTACCCAGGTTACATGATTATTGTTCATTGTTTTTTCTATGATAGTAGATATATTTAATAAATAATTATGTGTTTATTTGAGATAATTATTCTTGGATTCAATTATTTGATCGTAATGACAAGAGATATGTGTACATACATCATTCATGGAATGTAGGATTCAACTGACATTCATTTTATTTTATGTGATTTATTTCTCTGACTACATGGTTTTCAATAGTTTAATGTGTCAAAAAACATATATATAATTTTCCACTAAATGTTTTTGGTGGAATTATAGTCAGCTAAACAATTATATCTTCTCTTGATTATAGGTCACATGGATTCCATCATGGGATGTTCTCTATAAATGGCTATATAGTCCCTTTGTCATTGATATGTACAGTGACCATTGTTGGGTTGGTATAGGGATGGTATTCCTGGGTGATATACCCATTGTGGGTGATTATGATAAAAAATCCAAGGAATAAAAATATTAAAAATTGGTTTTGTGTAACATCCCGTTACTGTTTTAGGTATTCCTAAACCTTCTTGTGTTAAATTATTATTATGTTAAATTAAAAAATGGTTTATCAGTGAAAAGTTTCATTTTTGTTCAACAAATCGTGGAATGGTAAAACGATCAATTAATACTCTTGAATATTCAATTAAATATTTTTGGAGTCAAGCACTGAGTAAGTATGAGTTTTTGAGGTCTGCAATGTCTTGGGGAGGTCAACATATGAATATTAAATATATTTTTTAAGCATGAACAATTTAATTTAATAATTGAATAACTCCAAAACGATATGTCGTATAAGAAATTTGAGACCACAGTTTTGTCCAAAATATGGTCTTTACCCTAGGAGGGGTATAAAATTTGAAGGCATCAGAAATTTGGATGTCTTTCGAATAAGATAATGTTATTAAATAATATTTAATATATTATTTATTAAAAAAATTAATTATCACTCAAACGGTGCACATTATAGGAAATATGACACCACTGATGGGTCCATAACGTGGTGTTTATACTAGACAAGGTATAAAATTTGGTAGCATCAGTTGTTTGGATTCCCTGCTCACAAAAAATAACACTTTTATTATTAATTAATTAATTATTCATATTTTTTCTTAAAAAATCAATAATATCTCTCAAACCACTCATATTTAAAAAAAATATGAGACCACCATTGTATCTGGAACATGGTGTTTACCTGATATATGGTATAACCTTCATTACCAACAAACATTTGGTATATCTGTTTTTTAAATTAATTTATATAATAATTTAATTATTAATTTTATTGATTAAAAATCCAAAAACCGTTCATTTTCTACCCATTTAACTTTGATCACCATTGTTGTGGCGTTAAGGTTTAAAAAACATCATTTTTCACCATTTTAATCTGTTTTAGTGGGAAATGATTAAATGGGAGAAATAAATGTCTCTGAAAAAATGATTCGATTGAAAGTCTTGGTAAAACAGATGATTGATTTTGGGGGTTCCACCACATCGACATGATTTGGTTATTATACTTAAATCCATTTAAATTTTGATGTTGGTGATTTCTATAGAGACTAAAAAATATCTATATTTCCTTGAACGCATTCGAAAATGTAGGATAATTAGATTCATATCTGGCACATAGTTTTTCTTCTTCAAGGATTGTGAAGAAACCCTTCGTTCTTCCTTAGTCTTTATTATTATTTATTTTTCTTGTTCTTCCATATATGCGTTATATATAAAAAAATTAGGGGCTTTGATAATGAAAAAAATATTAATAAGGATACAAAAAAAATTATCAAATGATACATTTTACATTAATTTTCAAATAAAATATAGATAAATATATATATATATATATATATATAAACTTTTGCATTCATATATTGATAAACAGATTAAGGATAATTTTATTTAAAATAACATTATCAATGTGAAAATAAATTATAATTATAAATATTTATCAAGTGATAATGACATCAAATTATCATAAGATAATTGAAAAAAATGCTAACATGCAAGAAATAATTATTAGAATATAATTATTCATTTTTCTTAAGAGGATAATAATGAGGTTATTATTACATGGCAAAGATTATCCAAATTTTCATAGGATAATTACGTGTTTATCAAAGGCTGATTATCATAATTTTCAAATGATAAAATCATAAAATTATAAATGATAATCTCACGAGATTATTAAATGACAATTTTAAATAAATTTATCAAATGTTGTTTATCAGAATATTGTATGTAATATAAAAGAGAATTTATGCAATTATCAAAGGATATTTTAACAGTATTTCTAAATGATATTTATAATGAATTAACATGAGATAATTTTTAATGGATGATTCATAATAAGTTATTGGTGGTTAATCGTGAGCGCATGTGTTGATATAACCATAAACTGAAATTTTAACTTGAAATATATATATTATCTCATGTGATAATTATCATTACATGTATTAATATATATGTAATTCGAAACATATCCTCGTGGGATAAAATATCATCACAAGTGATAATTTAAAAGATGATATAAAAATTATCCAGGAAAGACAAAATGTTATCACATGTAATATTTTTAATAGATAATTTGAAAATTATTCAGGATAGAGAAACAATCATTGCATCTGATATTTTTTTTCATTCTGAAATAATATATATGGTTTTGGTTCTAGGAGCCTGTGATGAATGCCAACAATTAGTGTGTCGACACATATGATAATAAGGCTGTGAGGAGGTGTTTTGAACCACATAGGGTGGTTTGTCTTCGCTGCTAACATCGAAGACGTTGAGGTAGGTGGTTCTGTCCTAACTTGATAAATTGATTATCCTTGTATTCCTTGATTTATTTAAATTTTTGATTTAAATTAAATTTCTAAAATCTACTTTCAATTAAATTGATAGAAACTCAATTCCAGTGAATCGAGATATTTGAAATGGTTTTGGCATGAAAATTTAAAAAACCCCCGATTCCATTGAATTTGTGGTGTTTATGGAAATTAGAAGAATTAAATTTAATAATTTAAATTTTGGATTTGATGGAAATGATTTCAATTATTTTGTTTAATTCAATTGTGGAAATAAATTGACTAATGATGTAATTGGTTTATTAATGTATTTAAAACTGGTGAAAATGGATAAAACTTTATTGGATAGAAACCCATTGGTTTTATAATGTGAAAAAGGAATGTTTGTGAATAAAACCTAATTTGGATTTAAATATAAAGAAATTGGAACTTTTGAAATGAATGAATTGGATTTATTGTATTTTTATGCAGTCTTAAAATAGCTCACCCATCAGGTTAAAGTGCATGCAAGCCTTAGGTATTTAGTAAGTTATTTGGATACACATTACGCTATGACAACATTATAAAACAAACTTGCAGCGGGTCACATCCTCAATGGGTTGGTGATGAGTCTCCTTTGGCCAGTTTCATATGGGCGTGTGTATACACATTTATCTGAGTTCACATAGAGAGTTCATAATCCTATAGCTAGTTAATACTACCATACCTTTTGGCAGAGTACCATGTTGCTCGCTTGTTTATTTATATTTGTGATATAAATGTATGCCAATAATTTTGGAATGAATTACATGCCGACTGAATTTATATAAACTGTTATATATAGATGTTTTACATAAACTATTGTTTTATAAATATTCCATCATTTGTAAAATCACTGCATAAAATATTTATTTCCATCACTTGAAAATATGCTGCCTGTTTGGTTTAAATTTTATTTTTAATTACCAATCATATTTACTTTAAAATTTAAAGCTTTTATTTTGATAATCTATATTTGAAAACTATTATGGAATCTTGGTGGTATAATACTTAGCATAGCATCACACCGTAATTTTTCATTCAGGTGTTTGTAGACTTTTTCTTCAGGGTTCGAGAAAAGGGAATGGATCTCTTGGAGGTGGATCCACCTGTTGAGTATTTGTCTCGGTGTGTTGTGTCTATAGGGACCATGGGGTTATTTTTCCCATTTTAGTACTTGAGTTGTGTTACTTTGAGTTTTCATTCCATGTTTTATTCTGGTACATCACTCCTAGTGGAGTTTCTTTTGTTATGCATACTGATTTCTTTCCTTTTTCTTCCACATTCTTATGGAAAAAATCATTCCCACTTGTATGTTGTATGATGCCAGGTGATAGTTGTCGACCCATGGGGATAGAGAACATCCTTCAGGCTCTATTAGGACCAGCTCAGTTATGAGGTTACTAGGGTACCCGAGCTGGTTCATGACAAAATGGTATCAGAGGGAGGTTAAGCAGCTTTCTTTGATGATAATATGCATTTGAGTATTCTTCTCAGGACATAGGAGGTAGTTGTGATTGAGTCCTTGCCAGCTCTCACCGCAATGAACCATATGTCACCACAGGTGGTTAGGGAAAGATGAATTATGGATTAGTTCTAGTCTTTTCCCTATTTTGATTTGGATAGATTGAAATCCAAATCATGTATGTTCTACCAGTTCGGATCAGGTTTCTATATTTGATATGTACGAGAAATATCTAATTTATTTCTTATAGTCTGCTGATGTTTTATAACATCATGCCTCCAAGAATATGTGTGAATCAGATCTATGAAGGGGATACTACTTAACCTCCATGAGTGAATCCTCCTATGGAACCAATTCTAATTGAGGAGATCATGTGGAATGTCCGAGCTTTTGGGCAGGCACAACCACCAGTATCAATTCAGTCTCCAGTTGTGGAACCTAGGGGGAATGCTATTTATAATTGTTCTCAAGAGTTCATTCATCAGAAACAACAAATTTTCAAAGGCTCCATTGATTTTCAACATGCTGAGGAATTGTTGGGTAGGATAGGACTTTTGTTTGAGTTTTTGTAGACACCAGACAAGATCAAGGTGAAGTGTGCCACCTTTGTGTTGGAGGGACCAAGAATGAAATGGTGGGACACGATTGTGATGATAAAGAAACATGAGGGTTTAGATTGGAGGGAAATCAAGGTTATTTTCACCAAATAGTTCTATCAAGAGCCAATGGTGTTGGCCAAAGCCATGGAGTTTTTCAAGCCTGAGCAGGGTAAAAGAACCGTGGCTCTTACAGACATTCGGGGTACTTTCAGAAGTTATGCCACATATTTCACACTCCACACAGTGGCACAAGATCATCAACACCTTCAAAAAATACGGGGCAATTATATGCTTCATGTAAAAAAGGGTTCCAGACACAAGCATCCAGAATGAAGCTTCTTCACACAGTGGACGAGTCTCCAAAGAAAGTAGATACTGGTCCAACGACCGTGAGTGGTACTATTACTATATCTTTTCCATAGTGACTACTCTTTTGATACAAGTGCATCTCACTCATTTATTCCATCCCGTACTGGTAATCTGCTTAATCATCCTATGGAGATTTTATCTTGTGCAATTGATATTACAATACCCCATTGTATAAAGAGAGAGAAAGGTCTCTGTAATACCTCTTGTTTCTTCTCTCTATTAGTTATCAAACATGCTTGGAGTTTTTTTGGTACTCAAAATGAAATATCTTGACTTCATATTCCGGATGGATTTGATTATTTCCAATAAAGCCCAGACAGTTTGTTATCTTCAATGGGTCTACCTTACCATACCTAGTGGTGTGTCTCTTGTCTTTAAATGAGAATGGGACCCATGGTTGAGCAGGGGAAAACCTTCTTATCCGGAGTTAGGGAAAGTGATATCATTGTTTACTTCTGACATAGAGAGAGATTCATTGGGTGGTGATCTTTCACCCATTGTCGTCAAGTTTCCCATCATGTTTCCTTCTAATTTTTCTAGTTTACCACCAGTATGAGAAGTTGATTTTTCTATTGACTTGATGTCTGTACTCAACCAGTTTCTTTTCCCTCTTAGTAAATGGCTCCAACTGAACTGAAAGAATTAATGTTCAAATAGGGTGATATTCATGAGAAAACCATTTTTCACTCAACTGTGTCACCTTGGTTGGCACCGGTTCTATCCTTTATGAATGCTGATGGTTCTCTAAAATATTCCCTTCTCAAGATCATTCTCCAGGAACATAAATTTGTTGACGAATTTCTAAATCATTAAAGACTCTCTTTATGGTGGGGAGATTGTTTCAAAATGGTTGTTCTCCAAAGAGGGTGTTTTATGTTTTCAGAACTGTTATGTTTCACTGTTAACAACAAGGAAGGATATAATAGGGGATTCACATAATTTCCAATGGGTTGTGCATCCATGAAGCATTAAGATGTTCTACGATTTGAGTCAGTAGTTTTGGTGACCATGAATTCTTGAAGGCTTCACCCCAGTTGTGTCTTCAATAGCTTGGGAGGTAAGGAAAGCATGCTCCTTGTTTTGTGGGATCTTTTGAGGTTGTTGATTATGTGGGGAAAGTATTTTACCATTTATCACTACAACCAAAACTGATGTTGATACATAACATGTTTTATAAATCTCAGTTTCAAAATAATTTTTTTGACCCATCTCATGTTCTGAGTTGGCGTGATCTTGAAATGGAACCTATTTTATCTGTGACTGAACGATCATCCATGGTTGTTAATTATGAGTCCAATGTACATCGTGGATGGATGTTAACTATAGTCTGAATGATGTGGAAGCATGATTCTAGATCTCATGATACATGAGAGAGGGAGGCACTGATGGGAGAAATGTGGCATTGTCTTTTAGAGGTGGAGGTTTCTTCTTCGGCCTTTTGGGGACATAAACTTTCTATGGTGGGGAGTTTGTAACATCCTATTACTGTTTTAGGTATTCTTAAGCCTTCTTGTGTAAAATTATTAATACATTAAATGTAAAAAATGGTTTATCCGTGAAAAGTGTCATTTTTTTAAACAGACAGTAGAATCGTAAAACGCTCAATTAATACTCTGGAATATTTAGTTAAATATTTTTGGATTTAAAAATTGAGTAAGTATATGTTTTTGTGGTCTAAAAAGTATTGGGGAGGTCAGAATAAAAATATTAATTATATTATTTTATGCATGACCATTTATAGTACATAATTGAATAACTCTAAAATGGTCCATTTTATGTGAAATTTGATTTAACAGTTATGTCCGAAATATGGTGTTTACCCTAGGAGGGGTATAACATTCGAAGACATCAAGAAATTTTGATGTCTCACTGGTAAGATAAAGTTATTAAATAATATTTAATATATTATTTATTAAAAATTTAATTATATCTCAAATGGTGAGTCATAGGAGAAATATGAGACCATCGATGGGTTCATAACGTGTTCTTTAGACTAGACAAGGTATAACATTTGTTAGCATCAGGTGTTTGGATTCCCCTCTCACAAAAATAACCCTTTTTATATTAATTAATTAATTTTTCCAATTTTTCCTTGAAAAATCATTAATATCTCTCAAACCACACATCTTTTAAGAAATCTGAGACCACCATTGTATTCGAAAGGTGGGGTTTTTTTTATACATGGTAGAACTTTCATTAGCAACAGACATTTGGTATATCTGTTTTTTAAATAATTTATATAATAATTTAATTATTAATTTATTTGATTAAAAATCAAACAACTGTTCATATTCTACGCATTTAGCACTGATCACCATTGTTGTTGCATTAAGGTTTCAAAAACATCATTTTTCACCATTATAATATGTTTTAGTGGTAAAGGATTAAATGGTAGAAATAAATAACTCTGTAATAAAGATTCCTTTGAAACTCTTGGTAAAAAGGATGATGTATTTTTGGGGTTCCACCACATCGACAAGCATCCGTTCATATACCTGAACCCTTTTAAATTTTGATGTTTTTGCTTTCCATAGAGTATAAACAATCTCAACACTTCCATGAACGCATTCGAAGAAGTAGTCTAATTAGATTCGAATTCGGCGAGCAGTTTTTCTTCTTCGAGGTTTGTGCAACAACCCTTTATTATTCCATAGTTTTTTTATTATTTATTTTTCTTGTACATCCTTATATTCATTATGTATAAAGAAATTAGGGGATTTGATAAAGAAAAAATAATAATAAGGATACAACAAAATTTATACAATGATAAATTTCATATTAATTATCAAATAATATATATATATATATGTACACACTTTTGCAAAGATATATTGATAAACACATTAAATATAATTTTTTTAAAATATCATTATTAAGGTGTAATTGAAATGATAATTATAAATATTTATCAAGTGATAATTACATCAAATTATAATTAGATAATTGAAAAAAATGATAATGCTCAATGAATAATTATTAGAATATAATTATTCATTTTTCTTAAATGGATAATTATGAGGTAATTATTACTTGACAAAGATTATAAAAATTTTCATAGGATAATTATGTGTTTTATCAAAGGAATATTATCATAATTTTCAAACGATAATATCATAAAATTATCAATTATAATATCACCTGAATATCAATTGACAATTTTAAATAAATTTATCAAATATTTGTTATCAGATTATTATATGAAATATAAAAGGTAATTTAAGGAATTATCAAGGGATATTTTAATAGTATTACTAAATGATAATTATAATAAATTATCAAGAGATAATTTTTAATAGAAGATTCATAATAAGTTATTGGTGGTTAATCGCGAGCACATGCGTTGACCTAACCATAAACTGAAATGTTTACATGAAAGATAAATATGATTACATGTGATAATATATATGTATTTTGAAACATATCCTCGTGAGATAGAATATCATAATAAGTGAAAATTTAAAAGATAATATAAAAGTTATGTAGGAAAGAGAAAATGTTTTCACATGTAATATTTTTAATCGATAATTTGAAAATTATTTTTGAGCGAGAAAGTATCATCACATCTGATATATTATTTCATTTTGAAATAAAATATATGGTTTTAGTTCTAGGATATTGTGATGAGCGTCAACCATTGGTGTGTCCAAGATTATGATAATAAGGTCGTGAGGAGGTGTTTTGAACCACATAGGGTTGTTTATCTTCACCGCTAGCATCGAAGACCTTGAGGTAGGTGGTTCTGTCCCAACTTGCCAAATTAACTATCATTGTATGGATTGATTTATTTCCATTGATGATTTAAATTGAATTGCTCAAATCTATTTTCAATTATATTGATAAAATATTGATTCTAGTGAATCGAAATATTTGAAATGGTTTCGGCATGCAAATTTAGAAAACCGCTGATTGCATTGAATTGGTTGTGTTTATGGGATTTGAAAATTTAAATTGTTTAATATAAATTGGGGATTAGATGGAAATGATTTCAATTAAATTGTTGAATTTAATTGTGGAAATAAATTGTGTAATAGTTTAATTTGTTTTGAATGGATTTCAAACTGGTGAAAATGGCTTAAAATTATTTGATAGAAACCCATTGGTTTTATCTTGTGATGAAAGAATGTTTTTGAATAAAACCTGTTTTGGTTTTAAATAGAAAAAAATTTGAACTTTTGAAATGAAATAATGGGATTGATAGTATTTTTAAGAAGTCTTAAAATAGTTGACCCATCATGTAAGATCACATGCAAGCATTAGGTAGTTAGTATGTTATTTGGATGCACTCTATGCTACGAAAACATTCTAAAACATACTTGCAGTAGGTCACAACCCCGACAGGTTGATTGTTGGATCGAATTGTAGATATATTTGTCTATTAGATGGAACAATACAAGAGGGGGGGTGAATTGTAGGTTTAAAAACCTTTGAGTTTTTGCACCAAAGAGATTAGTTTAAATGATCTTAAACTAATACAAATATAAACACCCACAGTTGTATTGAATATAAAAGGTATGATGTATTGTAATACTGATGTAAAGAAAAAACAATTGTATTCAAGGTGAACACAATAATTAGAGTAATACAAAGATGAATGATTCTACCTTAAAGCGTATAGAATCAATCAATACAAAAAGTAATAGAATGATTGTAATTGAAATAATTACAATTGAATATGTAAAGAAGAAAGGAAACAATACAAAACCCTTTCTAATACAAGTAATAGCGGAAATGTAAAAGTATTACAATTCTTTTGACCCAAAGAGAAGGGTTATCCATTCACCTAGGATAAAAGGTCTGTCTCACCAACACCTTGGTGAGCCCTCGATACGATGATCGGCACGTCTGTCTGCCTATCCCCGGCATCCCTCGATACGATGATCGGCACGTCTGTCTGCCTATCCCCGGCAACCCTCGATACGATGATCGGCACGTCTGTCTGCCTATCCCCGGCAGCCCTCGATTTTGTAGGTAATCGGCACCTCTGTCTTTCAATTACTTGAAAGCCCTCGATACGAAGATCGAACACACAAGGCTGATGAGAGAAGTCACAGTGTCTCTCTCTAGAATCTTGGTATTTCACAGAGTCTCTTCATTCGTTCTCTTCGTTCATCGTTGTTCTCTCAGCTTCAAATGACCTCCTATTTATAGGCCTCGGGTTCCAATGGTCATATTTCCTCCAACGGTCATATTGAAACAGAAAGCACGACATCATTTTGATTAGTATGTAACTAACTCAACGACATCGTTTTTTTAGGACAAGAGATATATAGAAATGAAAAACATGAGTACGATTCATATGCAAAGAGAGTTTTTGACAAAGTACCAAAACAAATAGTGATCATATGAATAGCAGAGTCAGTACGATACGATTGACAGAGTCAGTACGATACGATCGACAGAGTCAATACGATACGATCGACAGAGTCAGTACGATACGTTTGACAGAGTCAGTACGATACGATTTGGTCGGTACGATCAACATCGTACGATACGGCAAACATGATAAAAGACAATTGTAATTTACAAACATATGATAGAATACATTTGTGATTTCCAAAACATAATATAGAAGTCAAAAGAAGACTTTTGACTTAACAATCTCCCCCTTTTTGGAAAGCACAACCCACAAAATAAATGTAACAAGAAATACTTATCTCCCCCTGATTTATTGAAAACTCTTCTGAATAAGAAAATTGAATACAACTAACTCCCCCTTAGGTATGGACTTCCCTAAGGATTGTATTCATAGATTTTCCTTAAGAGCATTGTAAATCATTCTCCCCCTTTGTAAAACATTCTCCCCCTTTGTGATTTACAAAAAGAAAGGAGTAATCTTGATTTGTCATAAAAAGTTAGTGAAGCAATACAAGACAATGGATAAAAGGAAAAAGGATCATAAGAGTTATTTCAAAACCAAGACAAGTTCCAAAAGAAACAAATACAACAATCATTTGTTTTCTCTTTCTTTCTCCTTCTTTATAAGCTCATGAAGAACAGATTTCATCTTCTTGATCTCCTTCTTGTCTTCAGAAATTGATTCACCCTGAGTTTTGAGAAGCTCTTGTTGATCCGCAAAAATCGGATCTTGATTTCTGATAGTCTCCTCCTGGACTCTGATTACTTCTTCAAGGGTATCAATCTTATTTTGCAAATTCTTGTTGTCTTTGGATAACACAGAATTTTGATTCTTCAGTAAAACCATTTCATCTTTGAAGGATGAAACCTTCGAGAATTCTGATTGGAAAACATTCATTCTCTCTTGCAAGTCTTTTACTGAAGGAACATCATCTCTTTGAGAAGATAAAAGATTCAGCCTTTCAACCGTTTCTCTATAAATCTTGTTGAAAGAAATTGCAAGCTCATTTGATAACCTCCTTATATCTTCAATAGCTATTTCATGATCATTGATTGAGCTCTCTGTTTTGTACGACCACTTAGTCATCTTATTGCAAGCCTTCTTATGAGCAACCGAGCTTTCTGAAAGAACTTTCAAATCGGCTTCTACTTACAATACTTTCTTCCTCAATTCTTTTACAGAGCCAAACTTCTTCCTTTGATTTTCAGTAATAAAATCAATCTTTCCTTCCAGCCTCGGGAAATAAGGAATAGTTTTATCCACCCTTCTCAAAACATGAACAATGTAATCACCCTTCTTGAGAGATATTGTATGCTCTGAATCAGTATCCTCATCATACGATGGTAGTTCATACGATTTGCTTGAGTCAACAACTGGTTGTTTCCCTTTCGCTTTTTCTTTCTGTTTTCTTTCTTCTTCCACTTTGTCACTAATGACAACAACTTTATCAGAATGAGAAGATTGATCACATTGCCTTTCTTGAAAAGACATTATGTCTGGAGATTGTGCTTGATCGGCATAAAGGATTTGTTGAACACCTTCCCTCGGCTTTTGAACCGATTCCTCTCTACTTTTCTTTGAGTTTTGAAGAAATTCTAAAAGAAAGTCTCCTTCTTCTTCTTCTATTTCTTCCATCACTTGTTTTCCTTTTCCTTTCTCAGGAAGACTTTGTACGATGGGCTCCTGGTGCACTTCTTCAGTTAGTTGAGCACTAGTATCTTCAACCGCTTTTAAGACTTTAGAAACATCAAAGTCTTGAGCCTTTAATTTCAAAAGAACCTTCTTCTTCATTTCGGCCTGAAGGGTTTCTTCTACCCTTATTCTTTCTGCAAAGGCCTCAGCAGGGTCAAGACCAAACTTCGGATCACCTTCTTTTCTTTGTTCCTTATCTTTTCTCCATTTTTCTACAACCTCCTTATTGTACCTTGGCTTCTTCTTCGGCTTCGAACTGGTTTGCAGATCAGACTTTTGAGTAACACCGGTGGATTGAAAGTCTTTGGCTGGCATAGGTGCCGATTGATTCTGAGCCAATTCAGCTTCTACATCTCTGACAAAAAGTTTTGAATTCGAATCAAAACAAACATTTAGCTTTTTCATCGTACTCTTAATAATCCACGATGGCCTCAAATCCATGGGTTTTCCTTTCAAAGTAATGTTACAAAACGTCATACTTTCAAAAATGAACTTCGTAAGGATGGCTGGATACATTATCATCTGGGACTTAATCCCTCCTGTCTTGACATTCTTGATGGTTTCAAAAATATACCCCATGAGATTCAATTTTCTCATGTTCACAAGATAATCAAGCATGAAAATATCAGAAACTTTCAGAGTTTCTCTATCCCCTTTCCTTGGGATAAGAAAACCTTGCATCCATAGAGTGACAAAACGATTGTCCGGTGAAAGATGAGACACTTTCCTCTTTTCCTCATTAATAAGAAACAATGACTTTTCAGCATTTTCTCTATTAAAGGTACCAACTTCCTCTGGTAGTTTGTGAGATGGACAAAAAGAATCTCCTTCTACAGAAACATTGAGAAAATGTGCCGCTTGTTTCACAGACATAGATAATTTTCTATCGTACACAACAAAGTTTATAGTCATATCTTTGTCAAAAGAAACGGTTTTGTAAAACTGACAAACTTCATCAAAAAGAACTGGATCTTGAATATCAGGCTTTTCAATACACAGATGTTCCCATCCTTGAAACAAAATGATCCTCTTGATTGTAGAATCGTACGTATCGAAAAAAGTCTCAGGATACTAACCTTTCTCTGTAAAAGACTTTGAAGACATTTCGGCAAGAGTATTAGCAGAGGATTGAGACATAAAGGTTCTACCGATGAGAAGATCGTACGATTGTTTATAGCCGGTGGAGCAGAGCATCGCCTCAATTCCTGGAAAATCAATGTGGTTTTGGGGAGGGGAGGGGGGTATTTATAGGCGATAAAGAGATGACCGTTGATCTTCTACGGTCGAAAAAGGGTGACCGTTGATATTCTACGGTCAGGATTAGAGAAAACCAGATCAATGGTTAGGATTAAAACAAAGAAAAAGAAATTTAAAAAAATGAAAAAGATACCTGTCGGAGAACATAAGATGATTTTTGGTTTTGGTAAGAATCAAAAAAACGTAAGGAAAGAGGAAAAAAAAATCATGACTATGGAAAACAAAGTCATTACTATGATCGGACCGTACGATGGAAAATAATCTTGTTACCATGAGCTGACAGTATGATGGAAAACAATCTCAATACCATCATCGGTCGATACAAAAAATATTGAATGATACGATGGAAAAGAATTTCAATACTATCATCGGTCGATACAAGAAAAATTGAATGATACGATGGAAAAGAATTTCAATACTATCATCGGTCGATTCAAACAAAATTGAATGATACGATGGAAAAGAATTTAAATACTATCATCGGTCGATACAAAAATATTGAATGATACGATGGAAAAGAATTTCAATACTATCATCGGTCGATAAAAAAATATTGAATGATACGATGGAAAAGAATTTCAATACTATCATCGGTCGATACAATACCAAGATTGATTGGTACGATGGAAACGAAATTCAATACCATCATCGGTCGATATAATACCAAGATTGATTGGTACGATGGAAAAGAAATTCAATACCATCATCGGTCGATAGTAAATGATACTATAAAACTGTCAATAAGATAAACAGAAAACTAAAATTGTCAATACGAAAACTAAAATTGTCAATACGAAAACAAAACTTGTCAATACGATAAACAGGGAAAAAATAAACAATCCAAAGAGTAAATAGTTAATGAACATAAGTTAAAAAGAAACATAAAGACATAGAAAGAAATGTCCTCCCCCTTTCTACGAGGAGTTTCTTACTATTAGGAGAGATTTAAAACAGGAAGTAGATATGAATGATTATTTTAATGTAATCATTCCTAGCTTCTGTTTTATAAATTCAAATCTATCAGAAGGTAATGGTTTTGTAAAAATGTCAGCAAGTTGTTCTTGCGTTCCGATGAATTGTAAAATAATATCTCCTTTCTGTGTGTGATCCCTAAGAAAGTGATGCCTAACATCTATGTGTTTTGCACGAGAGTGATGTGCTGGGTTTTTACTAAGAGCTATGGCACTTGTATTATCACAAAGAATTTGAGTTTTGGAGAAACTCAAACCATAGTCAGTGAGTGTGTGCTGCATCCACAATACTTGAGCACAACAACTTCCAGCTGCTACATATTTAGCTTCAGCAGTGGAGAGTGCTACTGAGTGTTGATTCTTGCAGGACCAAGAAACCAAAGAGTCTCCTATGAAATTACATGTTCCAGATGTACTTTTTCTATCCATTCTACAACCACCAAAGTCAGCATCTGAAAAGCTTTTTAAAACAAAATCATTTCCATAAGAGTAGAAAAGGCCTAAATCCATAGTGTCTTTTAAATACCGAAATATTCTCTTTACGGCATTTATGTGAGACTCTTTTGGATTAGATTGATATCTTGCACATAAGCATACAGAAAACATCAAGTCGGGTCGACTAGCTGTCAAGTATAGCAAACTCCCTATCATACCTCTAAAAATTGTTTGATCTACTGGTTTCCCAGTTTCATCAAGATCAAGAGTATTTGATGTACCAATTGGGGTGCTAATACTTTTAGTTTTTTCAAATCCATACTTTTTGAGTAAGTCTTTAATATACTTATGTTGAGATATATATGTACCTTCTGGTTTTTGAGAAATTTGAAAACCTAGAAAGAATGTTAACTAACCCAACATAATCATTTCAAACTCAGATTTCATTATGTTTGCAAAAGAATCGGTTAAAGATTTCTGAATTGATCCAAATATGATGTCATCAACATAGATTTGGACAACAAAAACATTTTTGTTTTCCATTTTGATAAAAATAGTTGGATCAGCTGTACCTTTTCTATAATTGGTTTGTAAAAGAAATCCTGTAAGTCTATCATACCATGCTCTAGGGGCTTGTTTAAGACCATATAGAGCCTTGGTAAGTTTAAAAACATGATCAGGATGTTTTGGGTCTTGAAAACCAGGAGGTTGTTCGACAAAAACTTCTTCTTGAACAAAACCATTTAAAAAAGCACATTTGACATCCATTTGAAATAGTTTGAAATTGAAATATGCTGCGAAGGCTAATAGAATACGAATAGATTCAAGTCTAGCTACAGGAGCATATGTTTCTTCATAGTCTATTCCCTCTTAATGATTATAGCCTTTAGCAACAAGTCTTGCTTTATTTCTTACAATGATTCCATTTTCATCACACTTGTTTCTGAAAACCCATTTTACACCAATCACTGTTGTTTCTTTAGGTCTTTCAACTAAAGTCCAGACTTGATTCCTTTCAAATTCATTTAGTTCATCCTACATTGCTTTGATCCAATCGTCATCACCTAAGGCCTCACTTGGACTTTTAGGTTCAAATTGTGAAAGAAAAGCAAGATGTTCTATTTCATTTCTTAAGGAATTTCTGGTCCTTACAGGTTGATTTATATCACCAATGATGTTATCACTGGGTTGATTCCTAAGAAACAATTGATTTGGGTTTTGTAAAACCTGTTCATCAACATATGGTAGGAAATCTTCTGTGGTAAATGTTTCAGGAATACTTTCTTGAACATTTTCCTTATCAGAGTGTTCTTCTAATAGAGGTTGATAAACATTTTTGGAAAACACATCCGAGGATGTTGGATTGGGTTGGTTGAAAAAAAAGGGTTAGTTTCATCGAATTTTACATGTACTGTTTCTTCAACAGTACAAGTGTTTTTATTGAAAACTCTATAAGCCTTAGAGGTTGTGGAATAGCCTAGAAAGATTCCTTCATCAGATTTTGGTGGAAATTTGTGTAGATTGTCTTTTGTATTCAGAATGAATACTTTGCATCCAAAAACATTGAAGTAAGAAACTTTAGGTTTTCGGCCAATCCATAACTCCTAAGGAGTTTTATTAAGAAATGGTCTAGTTAAAACACGATTTATAGTATAACAGGCAGTACTAACAGCTTCAGCCCAAAAGTGCTTAGCAATTGAGTATTCACTCAACATGGTTCGAGTCATTTCTTGAAGAATACAATTTCTTCTTTCAACAACCCCATTTTGCTGAGGAGTTCTTGGTGCTGAGAAATTGTGAGTAATACCTTTCTTACTAAAAAAAGTTTCAAAATCTGAGTTTTGAAATTCACCACCATGGTCACTATGAATAGTTATCAATGGTAGGTTTTTCTCATTTTTAACTTGGGCTCTAAATGTTTTGAAATAGGAAAAGGCTTCATATTTCTTTGTGAGAAAGTAGACCCATGTAAATCTAGTAAAGTCATCAACTAAAACAAATACATAGTATTTGCCTCCAATGCTTCCAGATTGTGAAGGACCAAACAGATCCATATGCACAAGCTGTAATGCATTATAAGTTGAAACTTCATTAATTGGTTTAATGCTAGTTTTATGTTGCTTGCCAAATTGACAAGGATCACAGACTTTTGAAGAATCATATCTAAGGTCCGGTAGCCCTTTTACAAGTCCTTTCTTTGAGAGTTTCCTTAGGTTTCTCAAATTACAGTGTCCTAGTCTCCTATGCCATAGCCACGATTGGTCTTCTATAACACTTAAACAGGGTACGTTTTGGTTCCTAAGGTCTTCTAAGTTAATAGTGTAAACATTCTCTTGCCTATGGGCAGATAGAATGAATTCATCCTTGAAATTGTGAACTAGACACTTATCATTTCTAAAATTCACAAGGTAACCTTCATCACATAATTGACTTATGCTGATGAGATTGTGCCTAAGACCTTTAACAAACAAAACATTTGAAATAAGAACTTTTCCAAGAAAAACGATATTACCTATACCAACAATCTTTCCTTGAGCATTATCTCCGAAGGTAACTTTTCCACCTTTTGTTTTGATAACATTTTCAAAGAAATCTTTGTTTCCAGTCATATGTCGAGAACAACCACTATCCATGTACCAAATTTTCTTATTGATACACTTCTCATTTTCCTGAAAAATAAACAATTAGATTTTCAGAATCCAAACTTGTTTGGATCCAGAAGGGTTAGATAAATGAATTTTAGGAATCCACATTTGTTTTGAAAAATGAGCTTTATGAAATCCTAAGGATTGAGTTTTGTTAAGAGAACAATCTCTTCTCCACTGTCCACCACATTGACACTTGGAACAGAAAATGGTTTTTTGAGGAACAAAATAGTTATTACTAAAAACAGGTTTGGAATAAGTATAACCAAGACCAGAACGATTTCTCAAAGGTATAATTTGAGAATACATTCTATCAAAGTTTTCTTTTCCATGAGTAATGTTTGACAAACACTTTTTCATGGATAAAATCTCTGACTTTAGTTTTAAAACCAAATTTTTGTTTTCTAAAACATTTTAATTTGAACTAGAGTTAGACTCTAAAATATTTTTCTTTGAAATTACAGTTTCAAGATCCTTAGAAAGTTTATCCTTATCAGATTTGACTTTCTCAAGGGTTTTTAAAATACTTTCAAAATCTGAAGTTTTCACATCATGATCTTTAGAAAGATCTGATACTTCATTAGTCAAAATAGAAATTCTAGAATTTTCTTTTTCAAATCTCTTTTTGAGTTTAGAATTTTCATTTTCAAGTAACTTAGCAAATCTAGAGACTTCTTCAAAAGAAGGTAAAGTATCATCTTTTGATGATGAGGGTTCATCATTTGAAGATTCATAATATCTATTATCAACATAATTTGCATTTAAAGAGACATTTGTAACAGATTCAGCATTATGTACCTTAGCCATGAGACAATGATCTTCAATTGGTAGTCTGGCTAGAAGTCCAATATTTCTTTGTCCTGATGTCTCATATTCTGAAGAATCATCTGAGGAATCACTACCACTTGCACTCCACGTATCATTTGATTTCAAAACTTTCTTTGTCTTATAAAACCTTTTCTTGTTTCTTTCAGAGTGTTTCTCTTTTCTATCTTTCCTTTTTAGTAAAGGACAATCCGGCCTTATATGTCCTGCTTTCTTGCATTCATAACAAGTTACCTCTGAATCTTTCCTATCTTTACTGTCTTTCATTTTGAATCTATATTGAAAATCTTTCTTTCCCACAATCTTGTTCATCCTTCGAGCAAGATTGGCTAACTCATTATCCGAAAGATTACAATCACTTGAATCAGATATAACAACTTTCTTGGATTTAGACCTTGTAAGCCTTTCAGGTGTTTTAGCTTTAGATGCAAAATCTACACTTCCATTCCCATTCTTCTTATTATTGAAATCAGCATCTCTCTTCATTCTTGTCTCATGTTGTAGAAGAGTTCCAAAGAGTTCATCAAGAGTAATCTGGGAAACTTTTCTATTTTCATCAATAGCTGTCCTTTTCGACTCCCATTCATTTGGCATAATATCTATAATCTTGTCAACAAGAGCTTCATCATCAAGACCTTTTTCTCCCATAGATTGTAAGCTATTGACAATTGTCATAAACCTTTGTTGCACTTTACATACTGGCTCTCCATAAGGAAAAACAAATCCATGATACTCTGCTCGAAGCATTGCTCTCCTTGTTTCTATAACTTTGGATGTACCAAAATGAGTGACTTCTAGTTTCTTCCAAATACAGTTGGCTGCTTCACATGAAGATATCTGACTATATATTTTCCTGGTCATAGAGCATAATAATGTATTGCGTACCTTGTAATTCAGTTGATATTCTTGCTTCTCTTGGTTGGTGAAAGTACTAACTTCTTTGTCAGGAATTTTGTAACCCCCAGTAAGCATAATAAAATTGTCTACACCAGTATTGATAACGAAAGTCTTCATAAGATCTCTCCAATACTCATAATCATTCCCATCAAAGATTGGTGGTCTAGAAGGATTCAGATTATCTATTGATCCGATATTCATTCCTGCCATCTAATATAACAAAAACAACTTTTCCACTCCACACGTTAGTGTTGTAAGTATTCAAGATAGTAATAAGAAGGCTAGTAATACAAATTAGTGGAAAACCTCCTCTGATACCAATTGTTGGATCGAATAGTAGATATATTTGTCTATTAGATGGAAGAATACAAGAGGGGGGTGAATTGTAGGTTTAAAAACCTTTGAGTTTTTGCACAAAAGAGATTTGTTTAAATGATCTTAAACTAATACAAATATAAACACCCACAATTGTATTGAATATAAAAGGTATGATGTATTGTAATACTGATGTAAAGAAAAAACAATTGTATTCAAGGTGAACACAATAATCAGATTAATACAAAGATGAATGATTCTACCTTAAAGCATATAGAATCAATCAATACAAAAAGTAATAGAATGATTGTAATTGAAATAATTACAATTGAATATGTAAAGAAGAAAGGAAACAATACAAATCCCTTTCTAATACAAGTAACAGCGGAAATGTAAAAGTATTACAATTCTTTTGACCCAAAGAGAAGGGTTATCCTTTCACCTAGGATAAAAGGTCTGTCTCACCAACACCTTGGTGAGCCCTCGATATGATGATCGGCACGTCTGTCTGCCTATCCCCGGCAGCCCTCGATACGATGATCGGCACGTCTGTCTGCCTATCCCCGGCAGCCCTCGATACGATGATCGGCACGTCTGTCTGCCTATCCCCGGCAGCCCTTGATACGATGATCGGCACGTCTGTCTGCCTATCCCCGGCAGCCCTCGATTTTGTAGGTAATCGACACCTCTGTCTTTCAATTACTTGAAAGCCCTCGATACGAAGATCGGACGCACAAGGCTGATGAGAGAAGTCACAGTGTCTCTCTATAGAATCTTGGTAGTTCACAGAGTCTCTTCATTCGTTCTCTTCGTTCATCGTTGTTCTCTCAACTTCAAATGACCTCCTATTTATAGGCCTCGGGTTCCAACGGTCATATTGCCTCCAACGGTCATATTGAAACAGAAAGCACGACATCGTTTTGATTAGTTTGTAACTAACTCAACGACATCGTTTTGTTAGGACAAGAGATATATAGAAATGAAAAACATGAGTACGATTCATATGCAAAGAGAGTTTTTGACAATGTACCAAAACAAATAGTGATCATCTGAATAGCAGAGTCAGTACGATACGATTGACAGAGTCAGTACGATACGATCGACAGAGTCAATACGATACGATCGACAGAGTCAGTACGATACGTTTGACAGAGTCAGTACTATACGATTTGGTCGGTACGATCAACATCGTACGATACGACAAACATGATAAAAGACAATTGTAATTTACAAACATATGATAGAATATATTTGTGATTTCCAAAACATAATATAGAAGTCAAAAGAAGACTTTTGACATAACACTCATGACGAGTCTCCTTTGGCCACTATCATAGGGGCATGTATATACACATTTTGCTGACTTCACGTAGAGAGTGGGGATTCCTATAGCTAGTTAATACTATCAAACCTTTTGGCAGATGACCATGTTGGTCGCTTGATTATTTATATTTGAGATATATATGTATGCCAATGATTTTGATCTACTTTACATGCTGAATGAATTTATATAAACTATTTTATATAAATTTTTTACATAAGCCATTCTTTTATAAATATTCCATCATTTGAAAAATCATTATTTAAAATATTTATTTCCATCATTTTAAAATATATTGCCTATTTTTTTTAAATAATATTTTGAATTTCGAAACTGGATTACTTTAAAATTGAATGCTCTTATTTGGATAATATATATTTTACATCTATTATAAAATATTTGGTGGTATCCTACTAGGCATAGGATCACACCCTAATTTTTCCTTCTGGTGATTGCAGACTTTCATCTTCTAGGATCGAGCAATGGGAAGGGATCTCTTTGAGGTGGATCCACCTGTGGAGTTTTGGTATTAGTGAGTTGTGCCCTTAGGGACCATGGGGTTTTTTTCCCATTATAGTTATTTGGTTGTGTTACTTTGAGTTTTCATTCCATGATGTATTCTAGTACATTAATCATAGTGGAGTTTCTTTTGTTATGCATACTACTTTGTTTCCATTTTCTTCCACATTCTTGTGGAAAAAATCATTTCCACTTGTATGTTGTACGACGTCAGGTTCTAGTCACTGACCCATGGGGATCACGAATGACCTTCAGGCTATGTTAAGACTGGATTGGTAATCAGGTTACTCTGATAACCGTTCTGATTCATGACATTGTGTTTCTTTAAGATTCAATTAAAACCTATTTTGTGTTTTCCCATTAGCTTCTTGGTGGAATTATACTTAACAAAACAATAGTTTTACACGATGCGAATCATTTTAGGATGATTTCATTATATGAAAATGAAGGTAACCTAGTTCTAGATAGTGTATCATAGTATTTGGATTCCCTATTTATATAGGTTCCTTAGAGTGGGTGGTTGACTTGAAATGTGATTCCAGGTGTGTGTGTGTGCTTGAGAGAGAGAGAGATAGGGAGCCATAGAGTGGGAATGTGGGCACATGAAATTACATGAGGATATTTCTATGCAGTAAAGGTGTACCTAAGATATTTGTTTCTAGTGATAATGTGCTGATCTAAGATTTGGATACTCTTGTGAGGTTACATAAATAAATGTGATATCACTTGGTCATTTGTGATGTAAATCAATTATGGATATTTCAGTACTGATGTTTGGTTTTAGAGTGAAGAATTAGTTGGATACATAGATCTATTAATTCTAGGATTAGTCCCAATGAGGTAGTGGATTATGATCCTAGATAATTTGTTCATGTATGGGTAGATAATATATAGATGCTTCTGGTTTTGGGAATAACACCGAATTGGTAGAAGATCTTGTGGATGGACATGGAATGAGTGATATAGTAATATAATTATAAATGTAGCACATAAGTGATAATTTTAGTTGAGGATGACATGTAGTAGGGAATAATCATTTTTAGGTATGTACATCAAGTTTGGTGAGATGTGACTAAAGGGAGCATGAGTCATGTAGTGTGATAGGGTGGTATGGGATGATTTACCTATTGAGTTCAGATGATATAGGAATTATAATTTATAGATAACCTATTATAAATTTCATAGAGGGGCCACTCTACCTTTATAGGAGGAGAGTGATGTTCACATGGATTTTCAATAAAATTCTTAAAGATTGGGGGAAATATGATTTGGTTATATGAGATTACTGTTGGATTGAAGATCAGTGAGTGTCCATGAGTGGGCTGAGAATCATTGTTATCAGAGAAATAGTTTTGATCATGGAGAACTAGGGTTTTGTTAAGAATCGGAGGTTTTTCATATATAATGTAGGGAAACAACATATATTGATCGAGGTACCATAGTATGTTCAATCAGATCATGCACCTGAATTGGTTTATCAAGATGGGTGAGCATGGCTTGATCGGAACAACATATGTTTAAGGTTGGAATTTGGTCAATGTTACACTTGATGAGTGGTGTAATGGAATCCATTTGGTGGAAAGTGCACCATTAGCTATTATATGGTGCTATCCTTGTATCAAATGAATTCCAGTGGATGTCAAGGACAACGTTCCTGGGGATCTAGGAATAGTTATGATTTTATGTTTTGTTTTATCACTCTGGTGTGAGTGGAGAAACAATTTCTATTCATTACATGATGCAATTGATAAAATGTGGGATTTATAAATATATTATTTTAGTTTAGTAGGAAGATGATAAGGATACTTCTAAGGTGGGGAGTACCATATTTGGTGATGGAGGTAAGACCCTCATGTAAGAAGGGTCATTGATGCAGTGAGACCATTTGGTGGATGGTTGAGATGAAATTGGGGTGTTTGTGTGTAGGTAAATTTGATTTCATCTACTTCCATATAAGGTATCCAATTTAAGTTTCAGATATAATTTCATATGGAATTTTAATATTGAAATTGGGATTTTGATGGAGTTTATGTGGTCTGAGGGTGAGTCAGATTGGAGGTGCATCAGTTCTCATAGAGGTAGTAGTATTGTTAATGTAGGTTGAGGAACCCATCAAGGAATTGCACCCAGTATTGAGTTCAAAATTTAATTTGAGAATTTGGATTCATTTATGATTTCTCCAAGGATTTTGGCATCATGATTTTAATATGAGAGAGAACATTGATGGTTGCATCTGATATTTTTCACGAAATGAATGATAAAGGAGGATATACAAGTGTTTTTAATGATATTTTAAAAATTGGAGTAGAAACCATATCAAGAAAATCGATGGACCTTTAGAAGTGAATTTTGGGTAAGTGATTCTTATTATGGGGAGTACCACAATATGGTATCTTATTTTATAACTACATTATTATGGGTGGATTCACCATAAGATTGATAATGAATCAATCTTTGAATCATTGGTGTCTTAGGATAGATGGGTGGGAATTAGTGTTATCTTTGTATTGGTGATGGTGATGACTGGGTAAATCAACATTTCATGAATAGTTCACTTTTTTGTTTAGATTTACATAGAGGAAGCATGGTCAATTTTCTAGGATAGGATGAAGTGAGTTAGTGGAAAATTAACTTATGAGGTGGGTTTAGGTAATGGATGGATTAACACCCAGACTTCACGGGGATGATAATTGAAATGGTAGGGAGTTCATAACAATCGTTGTTTTTATTGGTTGTGAAATATATAGGGAATTTCAATTGTTTCTCATAAATAAGGAATAATTTTAATAATTAGGGTTCATATAAGAAGTAAAAACATTGGAACATATTTAGAAGATGTTTTTAAAGTGGATTGAGGCTTGGCAGGTGTTTTGAGTGCTCATGTGAGTGTCAAAGTAGGGTCAAGAAGACCATTTACATAAATTTAGGCTGAAGGTATCCCATCATGCCATGATTGTAAAATTTCATTCCATGATGAGCATTGAGGGGGTGATGGTCATGTTGTGGTAGAAGGATTCACAACATGGAGGAATTGTTTTGATCTGCCTAAGATAAAGAACCTTATGGAATGGTTTTAGGCCGTAACAAATAGGATTCAGATCAAAATAGTGACTCTTAAGAAAGTGGTTGGGGTACCTTATGATATGGACATCATGATTTCATAGATGAGTGATTGATCACATTGTAACCCATAAATCCTGATTTTATGACCTATTTTGTGGTATATAATGGTTGAGATCATTGGGTCACCACACTATGAGGAAGGGAGGTTAGGCCTTAGAGGCATGGGCCTTGCATGGAAAAGGTGGTCCTGTGACGGCCAATAAGGGTTTCACATTGATGGTGTTTGGTAGACGGATGAGCCCAATTCCTTGGAAATTCACATTATGGACCATATAGGTCATTCCATTATAGATACAATTATGGGAATTGATACCTCTACCCATGAGAGGTCACTATGAAACCTATACACTTCCCTATTTTTAACCAGAGAAGATCAGTCTTTCACATTTTACATCTTTGGTTTTTGGTTGAGCAAGGGGTGTGTAGGGAATTATTTTCAATCAATCCCACTCATGTTTTCCCCCTCACGATCTCTCGTGAGGAATGTTAGATCGAGGATTATTTCATGCAATATTTAAAGTAAGTTCTTCCTCAAATTACTTCAATTATTCCTTCCCTCTATTAGAATAATATTTTTATATGATTTTAAGCTATAGTTTTTCTTTGATTCCACTAGAGAATAGTAGAATATGGTGAGAATGATGAGTATTTTTCTTAGCATTGCTAGAGGAGGTTCCAAAATGATAAATGCACATAATTTATGTCCATTGAGTTGGTGGAATGATTCCTTATGATTGTTTCTATGGTTTTCAATTAAATAAGATGAAATTGGATATTGATTGGGTTTCTTGTGATTGGAATTTTATTTGTGGGCATTTTAGGAGCATTCCATGAGAGGTGGGAATGTCATTGTTTGAGGTTTTGATGGATGGATTCCAACTAATGAGTTTTTAGGTGATTATTTTTTATTTTATTAAATTTAAAAAATAGTTGTAATTGTTGGTAAATAATTATTTAGGATTCTCATGCTTGAGATAGGGGATAAGTGATAACATAATCTTGGAAGCACCATGGAAGGGCCTAGCGAAGATGTAAAATTAAAATTAGGGTGTTGATCATTGAACATATCCCTAATGTTTATACATTATTTATATAACATGAGATATATAGTCTGAAAACTTGTGTGAGATTAACCTAAAATTAAAATGATTTGTTTCATTGACACGTTCGAGTAGAAAGCAGTGTCCTTGGAAACAACAGACCCTTGCACAGTAGCTTGATTCCTTGATCATTGATGGTTTAAGGCTTGACTATAAATGTTTGATACAAGAAACATAAACTCCAAAGGGGTATTAATTAAATGATTTTAATGATACATAGTGGATCCTAGAATTGGTTACCGTAGTCCTCTCTATGTGAGGGAAAGTTATAATTGTAATGAATAGCCTATGGATAAGTCATATTGATCCTTAAGATACCATATATCCTATGGTATACTTGAATAGAGAGTGGGTTAAGTGTTCCACCCCCATAGATATGTGATGAACTGTGTGGGTATACCAAGGGTAGAAATTAGTGAAAGGTTGGGTTTGAGTTTCCAACCTAGTTATCTTTGAGGCAATATGGGATTTAGGAAATCTGTCTAGGATGATGCTTGTATGGTATTTCCAATGAGGACAATAAGGACATGATGTGATCATAGGGATACTGTAACACCCTAACATTTTAAAAAATAAATGAAATTACTGAAAATTTCTTTTAATTATATATTTATAACTAGACCTTAATCCTAATTTTGTTTCTTCTATGTTTTGAATTTCGAAAAATGGTCATATACAATTGTGATCAGTTAGCTATTTAGAGTCTTATGAAACCAACTAGTTTTTTTGTGAACAGTAACACACCCTTATGAATAGTAATATGACCCTAATGAATAGATTTTATTTTATTTTATTTTCTTAATGATTTAATATAATGACATCTTGGTTAATTTTTCAATGTGATATAAAATTGGTTATAGAATTTAAATTATTATTTTTGAATTATGTATGATTTTATTTAAAAATTAAATTAATAATATTTAAAAAAGTACATTTAAAAAATGTAGTTTATTTTTGAAATCTACCTGTTGAAAATAGGTTAGGGTGAATTTTTGGTATTTTTCTATAATTCATGAATTTTTGATGAATAGTGAAATACTGTGAAACACCATATATTCTAATTATCGGATAAATACACTATTTAGGACATCTTAAGTGATGTAAGAACACTTTTTTCAAACTAAAATTCAATTATTAATATTTAGGGTCTCATGAAATAAGATTATTCATAGTCATGAGAAATAATATTATAATAATTATTAAAATAATGTTAAATACCTCCTCTCCTCCACTATAAATACCACCATAATTCCCTTCTTCCTCCTACACCTCTCAAGCCTTGATAATTGTATAATTTCTTCCAAATTCCAACCCCAATCTCCTTCTCCACGTCCATGACCTACTGGTTTGACTCAAAGACCAAAATCAAATGCCTTAATGAGGTTCTCAAAGAGAATATATCAAGAGGTAATAAAGCCTATTCCTTTTCAAGTGTTTTCCTTTCCTTTCCTTTTATTTTATTATAGTGTCTTCCCCTCCTCTTATCCAAGAGGCCTAAAAGCTCCAGAAATATGGAATATTCTGTATTTTCTATGGTTCATGGAAAATACATCATCATTTTTCATCTCCTCCCCCACTTGTTGCTGTAATAAAAACATTGTATGTGATGTGTCGAATTTCCGACATCATGGACAATGTGATTTCAATTTTCATTAATTCCTTAAATTCTCATCATAAAACAATTTTTATGGTGGATAAAGGTTATAATATATGTATTATGTCTCATATATGGTTCTGAAATTCTTTTGTACACATTTTTTAAATATATAAAACAAAATGAGGTTGTTATTATCAAAGAACAACTGAAATGATCTAAACGAACATCATTAATGGTTTAACTTATGAATCATCCTCATTTCAGAATTCAAAATGATATGTGGTATAATTTATGGTTTTGGAAATATTTAACTACCATTCCATTCCAATTCTAGATTTTCACTCCCAATCGACTATAATATTTATCATGAACTGATCATGTAAACCATGTAAAGAACACACCCAACACAAAGTAAATAAAAAAATATTACAAATAAATGTGTCGAATGATGTTGTAAATTGGTCTTAGAAGGTGTTATAGGCATGAATATGTTTTCTTGAGATATTAATATCACTCGTTTAACCTTTATAAAAGATGTTTAAACACATTTTTAGTAAGAAGAACCCGAGGTAATGGAATTCTTAACCCAATTTTTATTCTTTGGTTTAACCTTATTCTTTATCCATTATGTGGTATTAAGATTATTAGTGTGATGATTTTATGTTTATATTATGTTTCAATATTTGTATTTATATTGTATAAACATACCCATTCTATTCAATTAATTATCACTCCAATTATATTCTATGGAATTATCTTTTTAAAATCATTTTAAAACTCCCTTTAATAAATTTCAAAAGGATTGTTTTTATATGTATATGGAATGAGTGGTTTCTTCTAATTTTAAAGATAATTTATTACCATTATATGTTCCTTGTACATTATTTATGTTTGGTTGATCCCATTATAGATCAATACATGTTGGGTTGAGCCCATTATAGCTCAAGATATGTTTGGTTGCGCCCATTATAGCTCAAGATATGACTGGTGAGCCCCATTATATCTCTCCAACGCACTGGGTTCTCCATAGATGGAAGAGGTCCAAAAGGTTATTACATGTCTAAGGGTTAATGTAAGAGTGATATGGTAAATATGTCCCAAGGAAACTACCTGATGTTTCAATGCATCTGAGTTTTTATGATTAGGGGTTTTAACGATTGTTATGTTATACCTTGGCCAATGATTTCATTCTTTATATCCCTTACTGAGTTTTATACTCATCCCATGTTGTTAAAATGTTTTCACATGATATAATGATTGGTAATAGAAATAAGTTAGTTATGATGAATGAGATAGAGGGTTGTCAAAGAAATCATGTTTTATGCTTTAATATTTTATATTTTGAAAAAAATGGGTCCTGTTTTTAGTAGTATCCTCTTATATGAAATTTGTTTTTTATGTATGTAAGGTATACTAATTCTCTACAACTCTAAACCCTAAAATATACTCAATGTGTAATAATGTATATTATTGATCAAAATTAAAGATTAATTAACTTTTTAATTCCCGGTCCTTATACCTACTAAGGGAGGTTATGTCCTCAGAGTGATGGGCTTGGGCCCTAGAGTAGGGGATAAATGAGAGGATCTAATATAGGTTGTATGGGTTATGATATGACGAAGGGGAAATTATTGGGAGCCTTATTCTTATGTTAACACTCACGAGTATTGGTTCGGATATGATAGTATGGTGATGGACTAGTACTGATGTGGGGATGAGATTATGTTGTGAGCTTGAAATTTCAATGTGGGTATTATGTAATGGGTTAACATGAGTTTCCATCCCATATGAGGGCGATGTAAGATTACAGGGTGGCACATTACTCACCCAGAAATGTTTTATGATATATCACATGTTGGTCCCTATTCATATTGATGGTATATGTTATATTAAGATGAGGATGACAATCCACGTGATGTTATATGAGATATTATGTGGTTGGTTTTATTCTTCTTGATGTTATATAAGATATTATGAGGTGTATACTATTCCCCTGGATGATATAGGGGGTATTATAAGGTGGTTACTATTTCCCTCAATGTTATATAAGATATTATGTGTTTGGAACTATTAAAATTAATGTTACATGAGATATTATAGGGCAGGATCTTTCCCCCTACTATGATATATGATTGGATTAGGAGGTAGGCACAATTACTCTTGATACAAAATAATGATATATAGGGATGTAAATTTTCCCACTAGGTGTTATATCGTCATGATTTTCTGGGTGGGTTATTTTTCCTTATGAGTGATTTTCATTATATAAGATTCTAGGGTGGGATTTTAACCTCATTGATCGGTATGGTGTATGCTCATATACATCTGGCACATGCTGAAATAGGTATCGTTTACCTTGGGTGTCAATTTATAACCTAAGGATTGATGGTGGTTATTTCATTACTATTCCATACTATATTTTGTACTTTGATAATGTTACATGTTCATACATATCATACTAGTTTTATAAATACTTCATTGGTGATGGAATACATACTTTTACTCACACCCTTCTCAGGCGACCCTAACACATTAGTACTCTAGAAGACCACATGCACATAGGTGCATGTTGTTTCGATGTTCGATGATGCATGGTCAAGTGGGATAGGTTATACGAATATATTATATGAGGATAAAGGATGGTAGTAGAGTGGCCTTATGAATCTTATTTGTTAACTTTTTATATATGATCAACTCGATGATAAATCATTTAGGATATACAATGGTATGACTTCATATTCATTTTTTTGTAATATGGATATGTTTGTTTGATTAAGTTCACTATGATTATTTTTTTTGGATGTGTTTTAGATTATTTTATTTGTTTATATAACTATAAAATGAGGGTATAGCCTCCCCATTTAAACTCCATAGAACCTCACTTATAGTTGATAGGCTCTAGCCTATAAAGAAGTGCTCTTAATTCAATTTGGAACATTCATCCTAGACATTGATGAGTGGTATTGAGTACAGGAATTACATGATTAAATGTAGTAGTTGAGGTTATCATCTATGCAGGGGGAATATTATTCCTTTATTTTATATATGGTTTAGATTTTTCATAGCATGGTAATATTGGGTTTTAGGTTTATATTTCCTTATGATACATTGAATAAGAGTTATATGATAATTATTAACCTATAATAACTCATCAAGGAGAAGATCGTTTTATCTATTGTCATCTTCTACCTTCGAACAAGGTTTTATTAAATCATGTAATGGAGGGAGATTATTCCTAAGAATCGATAGAATTGTGTAACCAATGGATACCCTAGCAGTAAGAATATTTTTTCCTTCCTCTCAGAGTTCAATATAAAACTTATGTGGATGCCCTGGATCGATAGATAAATGGAGAATCATTATTTCATCAATATAATTTGTTCCAAACATACACTACTATAATTTATACCTATACTAATGAGCTTATACCAATAGTTTAGAATAACTAATAGTATAGTCTAGTGTACAACAACATATAGAAATAGATTTTAAAAATTGTTGGTATATGCTCCCACTTGTACCACTCATGCATCCCCCTTTTCCTTCCCCAAATACAATCCCCCCATAACAAGGTTTTTGAAATTTGGTATTTAATTGAGTTCCCTTCTATTCTACTTATATTTTGGTCTGAATCATCATTGTTACACTGATTTTTTAGGTTAAATCATCAAAGAATATTTCTTTAGTTCATCTTTTCACATATTTTTTCTTCATCGTTCTGTATTTTAATGATCTAGATTTTTAATGACATAAAATAGAAAATAAATACTATGTGTTTGGTTATGAATAAACATAAAAATTTGATATATTATTTTTTATAAGGGAGTTTTTAAAAAGTGGTATTATTTTATTTGAAAAGAAATGTGTTATAAATAAGATATATTTTAAAAGTGGTGTGCGCTTATTTCTAATGTAATGTGGGTTTTCATGGATTTTGGGAACTTTATTTTTGAATACATAAATTCATGAACTCTATATGTTGGTAATGAAAATTTCATTTTAATTTATTATTTTTTCTTCTAATTTGGGTTTAAAACATGAAACTTATCATTAATTCGGGTTATGCTTCATAATTCAAGGTGTATTAGGGTCAAACAATTATTATTAAAATATGTCAGTATAATTTTTTAAGATTTATTTTATCAATACGTTGAATAAGTTTATAATTGGTTCAAATAAATTTTCAAGTAATATTTTAGTTTTGACATATTAACTTTAAGGATTCAAAGGCCCATTTTGGAAATACCGTATTTTTTACATTACATGACATGATTGAGAACCCATTACGTGAATTTCTATGAAAAAAATGATATTATATGATATTAATTTCTTATTATTAGACAATAAATGTCTTTTTCTAAGTATATTAGTGTTTTTTGTATGACATTATATATAATTATTATGCATTGATATAATGGATTTCAATATTATGGTTTTATATATATGGAATTTTTTTATATTATAGTGTAGAATTATGATATTAGGGATATACATGATAAATATAAATATTGAATTATTTCCAAAGGTCCTTTTACCTTCTGAAATTAGATTTTTCATGATAAAATAAGTTTTTTTGTTATAATGATGTATTCTTGTATGTTAAATTTGGTTTTTATACACAGAAATTGAGAGGGTTTTAAAATAGAATTGAAATATATTTTAATTCATAGGATTTAAATGTTTTTAAAACCAAGTGAACATGTCTCATTTCCATAACTAAATTCTGAATTTGGTAATAGAATTTGATTGTAAATTAAAACATTGTTGTTTTATTTATGCATTGGAAATAAATTGTTTTTATAATTTTGATATGATATAGTACATTGATATTGAATAATTCAAGATTGTTATTTTAATTATTGACTGATTATGCACATTACTGATGTTCTAACTCAATTTATTCTTAAGGTTTCAATAAATATGAGTAATTTATGGTATTTTTTTCTCTATGTAAGATGTTTTTTAGGGTTGATATATGTTTGGATAGGATATATTTTGTTACTTATTAATCATTTAGCTTTATTATCAAATTTATGATTACCTGATAAATATTTTAAGTTATGTTCCAAATTGATGCACATTTATTTCTTTATAATATTGATCAGACTATATTTTTTGAACATGGAATGCCTCTATATTTTTAGAGAGAAAAAATAGACCGATAATTGGAATTCAGAATCATTTTTTAATCAAAATTTATTCATCAATCTAAAACTAACTATCTGTATATGTTGGTAAATAATGACCTATTACTAACAATTATTATATGTTGGTAAATGATATCTTATTCACATATCATTAAATCCATTCATATTGGTTCATGATTATACCATCTCGCATGATTCCCTTTCCATTCTTGAAATAAGTTCCCCCTTATTCCATGTTTTTTAGAATTATGACATAGATCATCCTTTACAATTTCATGAAGTCATTATTTATTGTATACTATTTTGATATTAATATAATATATTTTTTGTAATAGAATGGATAAAAGTTAGGTGTGTGATATTTCTTTGATCTCAGTCAAGTTTCAAATGAAGTTTGATTGTTTTTTAGATTTTGAATATATTTTTTTCAGATATAGTTTTTATAAATTTCCCTTGTTAAAATTATGTTGTAAGACCTTTGTTAAGTCATAAATAAGTTATATCCCATGTTAATTTTTTTTTCAAACAGACTATTATATCAAGTATCATAATTGATAGACAAGGAAATATCAGAATTTTCATGATCAAAATGAAAGGCATAGAATAGAGAAGTTGGAATTTGATTATTTTTAGTTTATTAACCATCATGAGAAATAAATTATTCCAATGTAATAATATAATAGTATGTTTACAAATTATTCAACTAATGAAAATAATAATGATGGTAGGTTTAAAAAATTAATGGATAATTCCAAAAATCCTTTATAATGACAACGTAGTAAAATGAATAAATTAGAGTTTTTAATGTGGTGGTATCATGGGAAAAAAACATATGAAAATTTTAATACAACGATAAATTATATTCATTCATATTTAAAAGTATTACTTCTTGATGATGTAGATATTTCCATCAATAATTATATCACATGGAATTTAATCGATCAGTTTAGATTTTCTATAAACAAAAAATCAAGATTTCTAAAAAGATTGAAACTTAATTTGGTTAGAGACGATGATCCAAATTTATTATAAATAATGTGTTACATATTAATATCAAATTTATATGGAACACCATCCATTGTTTCCTAGAAAGAAATACAACACCTCCCATTAGATCCTAGGATCTAAAGTATTTTTAATTCTATTGAAATACCAAGAAATTTGTAATGGAATGATGCTGATGGAATTAAATATATTTATGTGTTGGTTTATTCTAAATACAGATTAACATGGTTGATATTTGATTCACAATATATTAATTTTTATGTTGAGGTGTGTAAGGTCATGTTGGTTCTGTCTTGTGTTGATTTTACTCTATTTGGTCAGATTTGGAGTTCATTTAGAATGTGGTCAGTTTTCATTTTCATTTATCACCAACCTCTATGGATGTAAATGAAGAAACCATTCTATTTATTTAGAATACTCATAACGGGACACCTGGATGCTATTAATTACATAGATTTGTAAATGAAATATTTAATAATAGATTAAAAACAGCATTAGAATTTCAGTGTACACACATATGATGCTTCTTTGAAATACATATTTCAGATGTGTGTTTCCCTTATGTGTATTATATATGATTTTCCTAATTATATAATGATGTTTGGATACATCATGAAGGGAAAATTCATATTTATTTATATGAAGGATGCATGATCTAGAAAACTTAAATATCACCAAAGCATTAGATTCATGGGGAATTGTTGATTCTTTCTAATGGATCTTCCATATATAAATAATTGTAAAATATTTTGTAATATTTTTGGGACCAAGAAGCCACCTAAAAATATGGTTATAACTAATTTTTTTAAATAATTTCAAGATGAATTTTTTTCAATTAGGATAATTTATAAAACAAATCTAAAATGAGGAAGAACGTTTGCACTAAATCCATGTAATTATATATTGATAAAATTATCCAATTTTATTTTCATTAGTTATCAACCAATTTTTTATATCCTTGTTTATAATTAGTGATAATTTCAGAAAAAATATGTGACATATTACATTAAATTATTCAAAATATATAGGGGAATTCCAAAGATGACATATGATCATGGAATAACTTGGTGGGTTGGAGTTTTAGAACAAAACAACAACATATGCGTATCAATGAAAATAAATGGAGATACCCATTTTATTTATATGTGATGACTCCATTAAAGAGAAATAAATTTATAGAAGTACTAATGGCTATAAAGATTCTTTGTGAATATTGAAGAAATATATCAAAATGGGTCAATAGAATAGAGTTGAATCTGATATAAAATAAAACTCATGATTGTCGCAACCTTTTGTATGAATTGATTATAATAATCATACATAATTTTTTTTCCAATCTAGGGTCGTGGTGATCTAGTTGATCTATTTTTATAGAGATCCATGTGCTAAAATATTTTCTAATTTATTCTTGAAATAAATGATGAAAGAGGCACTATTACTTCTGTGTGAGTTAGGGAAATCAAGTCTCCATCTATTTTCAATTTAATGATTCATCTAACTATCTATCATCCAATTAAAGTAAAAATTAGGTGTCTCATTTATTTTCATTAGATGCATCCAATTGAAATAAATATGTTCACAATTAAGACTTATGTCCATAAAAAGAATCATCTTGAAGGTTTTATTGTGAAATGTTACTTGGCTCAAGATTGTACAAAATTATATTCAATGTATTTGGATGATTTGAGCATGATACATAATAAAAAAATTAGAAATGAAAAATATAAGTAAGATAAAAATATACACATTTTTACATCACATCCCTAAATAGGGGGAATTTCTAGATCATATAAATTGCCAACATTGATCCTTAAAGAGTGGGAGACGGAACATCATACTATCTTGTTTAACTGCGATTCATTCAATGACTACGTCAAGTAAGTGATTTTAACATGTATATATAATCTTATACTAAGTAGTTTCATATATGTCTTAATATTTTAATATCGTTGTATGTAGATTACATAAATAATTTTGTGTTAGAAATCATTGTTAGGTACCTTTGACAAAGAGAGAGACTTTATAATGAAAATAGTTTCTAGGTTTGTTGAAATCAAAGGTATGGGAATTAGTTTAACAAAATATAAAAAATAAATATTCATATAATTTTAATATTCATTTTTTATTTCAATTATTGAGTTTACCTATGGACTCTATCTCTAATGATATAAGAGCATTTTATTTTTTTCCCAATTCTTTCATTCGTGAATGAAAACCACTGGTCATCAATGGGTGAAAATTTATAATCACTGAAAAAGTTGTTAACATGAGTACACAATATGATGGTGTCCTATTAACTGCAATAATAGACTATTTTATTAGTGCATCAGATTGTAGGCCTCAATATAGACATTTATCTTATTATTGAGTTGTTGTGAAAATATTGATATTTGATTATTTCTCCTATAGTCATGCTGCTTTGTTGAAACCAAAAGTTCTTTTATTAAATAAAGTGGAATGTCACAATTATTTATGATTGTGAATTTATATTTATTTAAATGACTAAATACTTGGATAATTATGATCTACATATTTTGAAATCTATAGAGAAAAAATTATTTTATGCGAAAGGTTATCTGAGACCTAAATTTGGTGTCATTACTTATGTAATCCCAATACATATTTTTATGATAGTGTGGATTATGTTAATTCAATCGATACTGTCATTTATCTTGATCAATATATTGAATATGATGAATCAAATAGTCTAATGGCCAATGTTTATTGTGAACCTAAGTACTGTTGATTAGTACATGGAATCAACCATATGTGTTCTTAGTTAATTCATTTTTGCATGAATTAGGGAATCTAGGTTCATTATATTTAAATTAATTAATTTTTTAATTTAAAATTTTGATAAATAATGATTTAATTATATATAATTTTATTTTAAACTTGGATGTATGAAAAGTATTTATTTCTGATGGGTGTGTAATTATTCTTAATAATGATTAATTTTTTATATCAAAGTGGTTTGGTTAGTTTGTATTGCTATAATTGACCCCCCCCCCTAAATCATGGATATGGTTACAATTGACCACCTCCAGGATAGTGGATATAGGTAAAATTTCCTAGGTAGAGTGAAACATCTCTGTGTCCCATAGATATGGTAAGATTTTCTTCTTATGTTGGTGGGCCTGCTATGAATTTTTTTCGCTCGATTAGGGCTTGGGTGACCATGTGTCTTGATATATGGGTATGGGTGATTAATACCTTCATTTTTATTTTTTTTTGTTTCATTTTTTAATTTGATGGTATTTTTTCATTTTAAAACGAAGAAGTTATTTTAAAAAAAAAACTTCCTCCATAAACTATTTAAGAAAAACTATCTACACCCATTCAAAATAATTTTAAATATATATATATTATATTTTCAAAGTGTCTATATCTTTAAGATCCTATTTAAAATTATTCCCATATAATCCATCCACATGAATTTTTCTTTGAATGTCATTATATCCACTTCATACCATTTCTCGTTTTTGTTTTTCTATCTCTTCATATTAAAATTTAAGGTTCCTACTCATGAATCCCTTTAACTCAAGGATTTAAATTCCCATATCTATAATTTATATATATAATGAAATCATATTGATCCCTACAAGATGTTGTAAAATCAATCCTCTTAATATGATGAAATTTATATTAAATCTATAAATTATTGAAAGTATGGATTTAGTTTAACACCTTTAATCCATATTTTATAAAATCTCATTTATTATTATTATTATTAGTAATATAATAATAATTATTATTATTATTATTAATGTCATCATCATATTCAAATTAATTTTATTCTAATTCAATTTTTCTTTCTCATATTTATTATTTCCCAGACTTTTCTCTTGCGTGTGACCCAAGTGTCATGCCCCAACCATAGAAACCTAGAGTCAGTGCATTATTTTAATACATTTTCTTGATTAAAAGGAATCAAGTCTCAAAGGACCAATCTGTTTTTAGTCCTGGAAAATAGATTACATATATGAACTTCACATTTCAATTTCAATCATAAAATACAACATCGATAATCCTTTGATAATTACATTGTTATCATAGATTAAACCTATATATAAATCATAATATACTTCTTGGAATCCTAGGAAAATAAGACATAAGAAAGGGATGAGCTTATATCCTTATTAAGGATAAACAATGTAGTAGAATATATCATAAATAATCATAATATTTTGTTGAAAGGTATTAAATAGAAACAAAATCTCTTTGAACATAAACTTCTGCATAATATGGAAATGATAAATAAAATAATTCCATTTAATTATTCACATAGTTATTATATTAGTCTAAGAATCCCATGTAACATATATAACTAATCTCATAATGATGGAATGCATAATGTTGGACATCATAACCTCAAAGTCAAGGCCTCATGCCAAGACCCTAAATATAAATTTTTTCAAGGACTTGTGCTAAGACACTTTTTTTTCTCAGGAGACCTACCGATGTATCGAGGGGATATAGGGGTCCTCACCAGACACTTAGTAATTCCAATGAATTCCTTGTATGAAAAGAGTGGAACATAACACAAACATTCCTATTAAAACTATTATATTAAATGTTAATACTTTAACCATAATTCATGAATGGTATAAAAATATCACATCCAAATTCAAACATATCATAACTGATTCAACATAATATGGAAGATTATTTTATGATATATCATCCTCAATCAAAATTCCAATAAAGGATGTTGAAATCAATGAAAATAATCATTAAAACACTTGGCGATAAATACACATTTTTTCTTGAAATCATTTAAAAGTCACCCAATTTATAATGGAATTCATTTAAAAGAGGTTTTTGAATCAAAGTGTCCCATACTTATTAGAATGTTTTCAAAGGAATTAACATTTAAAAAATTATTTTTCATATAAATAAATCCTTTAAATCATTTTGAAAACGTGGACATTAATTTAAACTATTTAGAAAAATAAATCTACAAATCATTTAAAAGTAAGTTCTAGTTAAAGAGTAAATTTAATAAAAACATAAAATATTAATCTTTTAAAAACATTTGAATTAAATATAAAAAATAAATCAAATTCCCTTTATAATCTTTTTATATTAAAATAATTATTAATGTAAAATAATATTAAAAATGTTGAAATGGAGAAAGGATTAATTCTTTAAACATTCAAAGCATCCCTTACACCTTTGAACATTTAAATAATAGGTACTATATCTTTAAATGAATCTATAAATACCATGAAGATAAAATGTTTCATGATATTAAATACAATAGAGGTAGTACATACACCACACACAAGAAATAGGAGGTGATCATAGTTTAAATCTCACGAATATTAAAAGTGAGATGAAATTCCATTACCTTATACTTTCCTTTAGTTTAGGGTAAGTTTATCCTCTTGTAAAATATTTAAATCATTGTTATTAAATTATACTATTACCACATGCATAAATATGACGTCATATATGATCCTCTAATATTGTAAAGTTAATTTTTTTAGTTTTATCATTGTTTCGGGAGTTAACTGATTTTTTACTATTATATATTTTGTTAAGTAAGTCGTGTATTTTTGGGGTAGGATGTGTTTTATTTATATCAAGAATTATTTTAAGCTCTTGAATATTATTTTTAATCATAAAATCAAAATTATTCTTTTTTGGTTATGATGGGTAATGTATCTCATCACGACGTGGAGACGGTAATCCGTGCGTACGCCCGAGCAACAATATCATTATTTTGAAGGTGAAATCGTTTGTAATTGGATGGTATATTATATATAAAAAATCATTTAAAATTTATATTTATTTTTTCAATCAATTATACTCATTATTATACTCATCCAAATAATTTATTGTTGAATAATGAACTACAGCACAACGTGGAGATGGTATGTCGTATGCACGCACACATGGTGACATTATCATTCATATGATGTAAATAATAATTAATATGGTTGTACCATATTTCTAATAAAATATCAGTATGTAGAAGGTAATGGAGGTATTATTTTACTATGGAAACAACAATGAAATATTATGTAGAAGAATAAAATAACTTTGAAAGAGATGATAAAATAATTACCGCTTCTTTGGGTGTTTTTTTTATTTGAACAAAAGGACCCTTTAGGATGACTTTATAATCCAAGTAAGGACACTTGGTTGAATTTATGGTAGTTGGGAAGATATTTGAGTAGGGTTTTTCCTAGCCAAAAGGCTTTGATGTTTTGAATTAAATAAAAGGGTGGTGCCCTTTTATAAGAGAGGTGAGGGGAACTTTAGGAAAAGCTTGAAATATTAATTTATTATAAAATTGATTTCAGTTTCTAATAGATCCAAATTAATTTATTTCAAGGATAAGGTGGTTATGGGTGTAAATACTCCCAACCAATAGGTCTTAGAAAATTTTAGGTCACCATATTAACCTTATCTTTTAGATTTAACCCTTAGTTTAATAGTTTAACTTTTACCATGTCTTCATTAATTTTTATACTACATGGTTTATATATAGTTACTATAAAATGCCAAGTGAACCTCAAGTGGTTTATTAGTGACATATTTAACATTATCCAAGTCGTATAACAAAATATTATATTTTTGGATTGTTATATAATTTAGTTGAATAGTATTTGTTTTAAAAATTCAATTATATCAATTTTGACACCATTTAGTATTCAGTTTTTGGTAAAGTCATCACAACACGATTCCTTCATTAAAAAAATTGAATCAACCATAAATTGTAATATTAACTTATAAAATTCGTGGATGGCATCAAAATTTTCAATTTACATATATTTTAATATTATTTATTTTAATCTTTCACTAAAAAGGTAATTACTGCATCTTCATTGTGTCATAAATAAATTTAATTATTTAATGTCTAAAAATTATAAATAAAATACTATGATTTAGGAAATATTTTTATCTTTATAATTAATATTTATCTTCTAATTTTTCTTTTTTATAACTCTATAATAAAAATGGTTTAGTAAATAAAATTTGAATTTAACACTTTTAACTCTTCTTTAAATAAAATATAATAAATGTAATAATCGAATCCAAGTGGATAAAAAATGATCATATTTCTTTTATATTTTTTATTTTAGTCCAAATACAATTATCCAATATAATTAAGACATGTTTTCGGGTAATTTTATATTATTATAATAATTGTTGCATTTAATTGCCCTATTTACTTTTAATCATCGTAAATAAAATTCAAAATTTACTAATCCTGAAAAATTATTTTCATTCTATTGAATCACATTTTACTTAATGATGAGAACTGTGTATGTTGGATTTTCTGAATTCAATTCATAGAAGTGGTAAAATTGTGTTTTATGAAAATTTTCAAATGTTCCTAGAAGTTGGGTAAAATACATTAAAAAATTCCATAAAATTTTATATATCTAATTCTATTATAAAATAACTCATGTGACATAAATTGGTTTAATATATCTATTATGTATCTATTTTTAATTTAAGATAAATTTAAATTAAAAATACTTATTTAAATGAAAATGTTATTTTTTATGTACTATGCAGTATTTTTCAATATTTATCAAAAATTGAATGTTTTCAGAAAAATACCAAAAATTCACCCTAAGATAATTTTGATATTAAAAATTCAAAAATGAATTCTATTTTAGAAAATTCAATTTTTATGAGTGTCTAAAATTAATTTTATTATTTTTCACAATATGACATAAAAATTAGTTCTTTTAAGAAAATAGTTTTTCTAAATATATAACTACCATAAAAAACCTATACATTTCATTATAAATATTTTTTATTTATGTGAAAGAATTATAAATAACATTTAAATTTTATTTATTACTATTTGTATAACAATATTTAATTGAAAATAAATATATCGTTTAAATAATTATATTACTAATGTTTTATTTCGTAGATACTCAGTATTGCATATAACGCAAGCCAAGTCAGTGTTGTGTGAAATATAAGCTGTTAAAATTACTTTAAAGAGATAACTTACTATGAAATATTTGGGTGTTACACCATGGTTTTCTATGTTTCCACCCTCCCCTTCCCCACATAAGGGTCATTGAACCTTATCTGGGCCTCCTCCCACATAAGGGTCATTGTGACCCTTATATGGGGTTTTATTTATTTTTTTTGTTTTTTTAAGTTGAATGCTCCGGAATGCAGATGTCGGGTCGTGCATTTGCACCTTCCAATGTAATGTCTATATTAACCTAATGTAGAGTGTTCATCCTCATGTCCAAACCACGTCTATCCTAGTATACCCTTACACATCATTCCAAGAAGTCTCTTATGATGTAATGTTGCATAAGGGTATCCTCTAGGATACCATTCCTCCCAATAATGTGTTAGGGTAACCCCCTTCCTAAGTATACAACTCTCCCCTACACATCTACTCAACTAAAAAAATATCCTCTACACCTGGAGACATCTAAAGTGAATAAAAAAAATATAACTAAATAAAAAAGTTACATTATATCTAACCAAGGACCCAAAAACTTTATTATTCCTAAATCAACCCAAAAACCATTTTAGAAACTCTACCTTACACTTATATACATACAAAAATAAACCTCAAAACTGGAAAACAATTAACTTGATATCTCCTCCTCTATGATCGGTCAACCCATGAACTCTACATCACATTTATCAATACACCGCCAAAACCTACAGTATGCCCTTGTACAGTTGTTTCGGCCAAGGTTCGACTTCAATTTTCACACCCAAATGTATAGTCTCCCAAAATAGTACATAAATTTTAAATAAAAAATTAAAACTAAAATCTCATATTTAAAATAGGAAACTCAGAATTAAACAAAAACCAATAAATTAATACATTCAAACATCTATAACACCACCACCAGGCCTTTCCATATCAAATTATCCCAAAATCATACCTAAAAGCATCTCTAAGAACCTAGTTTCAAATGGAACCCAAAAAACATAAAAAAATCATTCTAAACTAAAATTCCAAATTAAAATTAATAAATCCATATTTAAATGAAACACCAAACTAGTTTTGGTTTCTAGCCAAAATTTAAAATGAGATCATACATAATAAAAACCAAGTACCTTTAAAATAAGTGTCAAAAACCATGGGATGATAATAATGTAGAAATATTTATTGTTATAAATGGGATTTTTAAAATTAAATTATAAAATTTACCAATATTTTTTTATAAAAATTTGTAGTTTTAATTATTTATATGGGATAAATTAACACATGTGGTTGTTAATATTATCTGTTTGATATTTCCTAGTCCGAATGGAAATATATTCAATCCAAATTCTTCTTAATCACATGTGTATGAATAATAAATGTAAATTGGAAACATTAATATATATTTTTATTTATATTTATAAACAACACATTAAATAATAAGTATATTATGTGCATGATTATTATTCAATGATAATAAATGGGGATATGTAATCCTCTGTGTTTTGTGAAATTATTGATCTTTCCTCTTGATTTACTAGATATTGTGTTATGTGTTGGAGGTGTTTTTTATTATTATATATAATAATGGAATCAAAATTCCATAACCATAATAAACCAAATGATAAAACTAAATTACCAATGTCCAAATAATTGAATAACCTAATTCAATAAATAACCCAATGAACAAATGTCCAAATAACAAAACAAAAATTGAATTGGACCGAATTGAACCTTTAATAATAAAATCATATCATAACCATGTTTAGAATGATAATTAGGATTCATTTATTATGTGATTTCATATGTACTAAATTTTAAATTAAATGTATATTAATTTTCCAATTTATGAAATGATAAATATTATAGAGATACGAAGAAATGGAATGTCTAAAAATGATTGTTTCATGATGGAGATGGGTATTCCTCCTCTAGTTCTTGTTGTGGGTATACCATTTAAAATATGTTCATCGATTACAAAAAATATAATATAATGAAATAAATTATTTTAAAATTTCAATTAGGTTCCACTATCGAGGTCCAACTGTTCTCTAAAAAAACTAGTAACAATGGTGACCATCTTACTAGTTCACGGAGAAAGTTACTTGAGTTACTCGCAAAACTAACAATACCTGATAACACCTAAACCCTTCACCAGATATACCATCTACCATATCTTATTATCCCATACTTATCTTAAATTAATCAGGGATATTCCAACAACCTATTTTTTCATCTCCATTTATCACTAATCATCCTCCTCATCTATTATTCCATTATCAGATGATGGATCTCAGTCCCCATATTTATAAATTTTTTCCACAGTCTTCTCTATTGCTTCCTCCATTTCCTAGTTCCATATTCTCAGGAGGATTTTAAGTATATGATCCTTTTACTTCTACTATAATGCATTAATATAATTTTGATAATACATTAGAGCCCCTAGAATTAAATATATCTTTGATTATACATAGCCCAAGGAACCATAAGAGCCCACAAACCATCGAAACTTAGGCATCTGTATACAAACTAAGTAATTTTTGTAACAAAAATTTATTTTTGTTATAACATGTATTAATTTAATATTTTTCTTTAATTATTTCATGGTTTTATATACCACTATCAGGAAGTGTGGTCTTACTTTTAGGAATCAAGTGTGGAACCTACAGACAGAAGTGATGGTCAAATATAATGATGATAATCAAATAATGGTAAAACAGTTGGAGAATGTAATCTATTTATATATATTCTTGGTAAATATTGTGACATAATTATCATGACACCATTTTCCTTGAGATAAATTTAAAATGAAATAAATGATACTACATGGGCTCGGGTATGGGTAAGAATATTTATTAGTTTAAATTTTATATTATTACTCTATTTATAGGAATTAATATTTTGGTATCAGCTTTACTGTAATTTTCCTGATGTTCACATTGTGAGGGTTTCACATATGATGGAATTAGATGAGCTATAGATTTCATATGTGTATGAAATATATAATGTATGAGCTGGTAGAATTGGAACATTTTTATAGGGTATACCCACCATAAATGAGTGTCTAGTGAAATAATACCATGAAATGATCTGTTATAGGAAGAGTGGTGAGTTTAATGTATTATTCCAATTTAATATTTTTCAATTGAAATTGATTACGATTTGTATTAATAATTACGTATTTATTATTTAATTTTATTTTTCAAGAATCATCAAAAGAGAATTAAAAAACAGGATTATATAAATTATGATCACACTTTGGGGTGAACTACAATGTAAAATCCTGAGAGACAATATGTATTTTTCACGCACACCTGTGTTTAATTAGGCACCGACACAAATGGACTTAAACAAATAAAACCTACCGCACCCGACATCACCCACCATGAATGATAAAAATGTGAAATAAAACTCAAAATGATTTTTATTTTATAAATTTACCACCCAAAACCTCAAAAGGCCTTCTAATTCCAATCAAACATGACAATAACATAACCCAAAACCAAAATTTATATGTTGAGAATACCGAATAAAATCCCAATCATATATTCAATCTAAAATAAACATATATAAATCCTAAATTACCATAATTCAATTCAGATGACCATCAAACAACCCATCCATCAATGCATCAACTTCTCCTTCCGTTTATAGAACAAACATGTACTAAAAAGGGATAAAATTAAAGATAGCCATCTAAACCCAAACGGTCCTACCTAATTCCATCTAAGGAATATATATGTAATGGTTTCATCCTAAATAAACCATCACTTACTCCATATCACACATAAGTTCTGTAATCATCGCTATATTTCCATTTAAAATAAAATAACCAAATTTTATCTTCAAACCAAACACAACATAACAAGTCAATCACTCATTACAAAAACCAATACTATCATAAATAAAATATCCATAGAAATATGAAATTAATTAATTCAAAACATCACAATGTATAACCATAACAACCATGGTTCTACGAATAAAGGCATCAACATCTCATGTAATCCGTATTAATTGAACCAAACAAGTAATGACCAATAATTTGAAATAGTTTTTAAAATAAAAAAATTGTAAATAAATTTATTTTAAATATGAATCATGGGTTTTTAGTCAAAACATTATTTAAAATTACCTATTTCAAAAATTTACCCATTTAATAAATCCAAATGTGATAAATATTAGATAAAAAACATTTTATTTATCCCAAATAAGTTCTATAACACTAATTAATGTGTATTAAACTTCAAAATAAAATAGAATTTACCATTTTATGTTCACTCGTGTCATTAATGAAAATAATTACCAAAATTCAAAATCATTCACTAAAACAAGTTCACATCATTTAAAAATAATAACATTATTAAGAAACATACCATACTTCAACACATTACCTGGATTAAATTAAATTACCAAATCATTCTAAAACACACCTAACCCAATACCATTATCTTTCAAACCCCAATACTCAAAACATTAAACTATTCATGTGAATTGTCCTTGGTTTTTCCTTATAAGTGCTTGAAATACTCCCAAACATATTTCTAGATCTAGGCATTGAGATGATGTGCGATTCCGAGTCTTAGTGTTCTCATAGTTAATTTAAAAAAATATTAAATATGTTTTATATTATGGGCACATGGTTAATTAAATAAAATGGGATAAATCTCAAATAGTTGATTGGATTAGAAATATAAGACCACGATTGGGCCCCAATTGCATTTCTTAACCTAGATGGAGCATAAAGTTGGTCATTGCAAGAATTTCCGACCCCTCGCTAATTCATGCTACATTTAAGTGAATAAATCAATTCATTTACATAATTAAATAATAAAACCTTGACCCAAAATGATAATATAAATATATTGATAAAGGAATTTGGAAGGGGTTGGATCATGTTAGGTTCACTAGGTCGAATACCCTAAGAGGGGGGTGAATTAGGGTATGATAGAATAAAACATTCTCCCATTCAGATCATTTTTCATTGTAAAAAAAATCAATTCTCTCTTCCACCTATAGCAATATATTAACTGATATGAAATCATGGACAACACCCAATGATTTTTACTTGATTCACCCTCACTGGGATACGTCTAAGAAGCATGCAATGAAAATGTGTCTATGTACCATATTCACTAAGGCTCAATTCGAATAATGAGTAGAATGTTCGAGCTTGATCTTATATTCCCAGGATCACTGCCTTTACAATGTTTAGGTTCTACTTATTGTATTCCCAATGGTCACTCCATATGCCTCTTTCTCTGGCTCACTACCTGTGGAAAGGGTCACCGTCCTCCTCTTCATTCACTCACTGCTCTTTGAAATAAATCCACACATAGTTTGTGGACAAGTAGTTCAAACAATGTTTATGGACTTGCAGGTCCCTTCATTTTCATGAATTCCTGCATCCTCAACCATAGGTAGATGCTCTGTTGAATCTATTTTTCATACATAGATGAAGTCCACCTTCCCGGGTACTACTAGGCACTAGAAAATACTTTTTCAAATTGATTTAAATCTTTCACAAGATTCCTTTAGAAAACAATGAACCATTTTATTCAATCACATACTGAGTACTGAGTTTTTTATGTGGTCACATCCTCCGTGTACTAATATCACCGATGGGAAACTCCCTTCATCTGAAAACTACCTCCACCGTCGTGATCGCATACAACCATCGTGTATTGATCCTGTGAACCTCCACTGTGAATCAGCCTCTTCTCATGAAGTGTTCTCTATACATGGACTGCCTTCACTTCTTCATACCAATGCTCTTTCTCTTTGCATACCACTTGCAAAATTCACTCTCTCACATATGAGAGATTCCACCTACGTGTACTGAGTCTTAAGAGGATACATCATTCCACTTAATTACTTCAGTGGAATTTCGTTTTTGCAAACCACATTATCCATTATGGGATTATCCATCACAAACCTCCTTCAGAAATTGCTAAAATCCATGATCAAAAGGATGTTCTAATGATATTCAATATCCACAGTAATCAGTTAGATTAGAAATTATTATATAGGAAAATATATCTGAGAAAACCGCTAATCAATGATTTTCCAAATCTTTGATTCAGCCTCAACTATAAACTGATCCTTCATCCACTACGAACTGCAAGCCACTCATGAACCATTTCTCATATGAACCATGCATAACGCCTATGATCCTATGCGATCGATCTCTTCAACCAATGACACCCAATCCATTTACAACACATCCTTCTGTCGAGAACCATTTTTGGTGTCACGAATCACCCCCGTGTAACACTCCCACTATCTGGGACATGACCAAACACTCTTCTTGAACATTTTTAGGGGACACAATGATGGATTTTTTCCCAAAAATACCCCCCTTTGTGTTTGTGGACAACTATTTTCATAAAACTTATTTTCATCATGATATCTCAATAAAACTTCATCCAACATCAACCACCATTTGATTCATGTGATTAAAATAACAATCAAGGATTTACTCAACACATACTCTAAGCCCATATGAGCCTTGATCGGAGTGAGAAAAAAGAGTATAATGAAACAATAAAAAAATGAATCACTTCATTGTTAATCAATAATTGTTGATACCATACTGATACACTGATACCACTTAACTTCTTTCATCATAAACCTCATCCATCGTGAGATTTTATTATTGATTGATCATTTAAAGCATCATCAGAATTAATGCTTCTCATTAGTTATATCTCTACTAACTAGCTTCATCTCATTATAAACTCCCCCTATCTTGCTGCTCCACTTAACAGCTTCTCCCTAGGACTTCTCTTCCCCCCTGAAAAATTAACACTTTCTCCCCCTTTTTCAATGATCCCAAAGGGTACATCGAGGTTGTCTGCAATATGGAAAAGAACACATATTAACATATTAGGGAAATACACAACATAACTTTGGGAGAGGGGACCCACATACACACTTTTTCATGTGAGGGAAGTCAAATGGACTTCTAAATCCAGTCGATGCGTTTCAAATACTACTTTAGGTAAAGCCTTTCTTAGAATATCTACAACCTTTTGTTCTGTATGAACATACTCCAACCTCACAAACCCAAGCTCCACTTTCTCCTTGATAAAATGATATTTTATTTCAATGTTCTATGTCCGAGAGTGATGGAATGGATGGTTTATCAGATTTATAGCTCATGAATTATCGAAATGGATTTGGATTGAAGATTTCACCTCAATTCACATATCTTCAAGTTGTTTCTTCATCCACAATAGTTGCATGTAGTCTTGAGTAGCCGCAATGTATTCGAAGTCTATGGTGTTCAATGAAATGCAATATTGTTTCTTTCTCAACCAAGAAATACACAACCCTCAATGATAAAAGACACCACCTGATGTTGATTTCCTATTATCTACTGAACTAGCCCAATCCACCTATGTATATCCCAATAACTAATGATGTTATTTGTGATTATACATTAGGCCAAAATCCATTTTTCTCTTGATATACTAAAGAATTATTTTTACTGAAATCATGTGGCTCTCCCTGGGATTTATTTGATACCACGCTTTTAGGAATGTGTAAAATACAATATCATGCCTTGTCGCTATCTGATACAATAGACTTCCAAGGATTTTCCTGTATTTCGTGATATTAACGGGCTTGCCTTCATCATCTCAAGACAATTTAAACCGAGAAACAATCAAATTTTTCCCCTCTATGGAATTATCCATTCCAAACCTTCTCAAAACATCCTTCGAATATTTTAATTGACAGATAAATATTTCATTCATTCCTTGTGTCACATGTAAGCTGATGAAATATGTTATCTCACCTATCATCGACATTTTGAACTCATTTTTCATGAATTCAAAAAAATTTCTGCATTGCGCTTCATTTGATACACCAAATATTATGTCGTCGAAATAAACTAGCACCATCATCCTTTGACTGTTTCCATTATGGAAATATAGATTGTAATCAACTCCACCACGCTAAAAATCCAGCTTCTTTAGAATTTAATAAAGCCTTGAATACCTATGTTCGTGGTGCTTAATTCACACCATATAAATCCTTCTTCTGCAAACATACTCTATTATCATCTTCATTAATGAGGAAACCATCTAGTTTCTCAATGTAGACTTCTTCTTATAGAAATCCATTCAGAAATGAAGACTTGACATCCATCTGGAATACCTTAAAATTTATTTTCACTACAATTGCAATGAATAATCTGATTGTCTCTAACCTTGGAATAGGTTCAAATGTCTCATCGACATCAATACCGTCTATTTGAGAGTACCCTATGCACATGGGGCGTAATTTATTTCAAATCAGTACACCATATTCATTAATTTTGTTTCTAATGACCCATTTTGTACCTATAACACCCTTTTCGTTAGGTCTCGAAACAATTACTCACGTTTGATTCTTCTCAATTTGGTCAAGATCGTCATTCATTTCCAAAACCCGATTCACATATCTAGCTACCTCATCAAAAAATTTAGGCTCCCCTTGAGATAAGAATGATGCTTGATATAGAGAGCTCATCCTTTTTGTCTGCACTGGTGCAGTCAGATCACAAATTATGTTCTGTCTATCAATTTCATCTCATCTTACTGGTATCTTGGAAGAAACTGATTTATTCTCATCGTATGAGTCTTCATCTAAATCAATCTCTAGTGATGGATCATCTCTTGATCTTCTCATATCTTCATCATCACTTTCCTCTCTTGTTAATGAATTTATAACAACTGCAACTAAAGAATCTATTTTATGATCCTTGTAGTCCTCTAGCTCTTCTACCTCAGATTCTTCTGAACTTTCATCCACCTTAGAATGTATATTATTTTTTTAAGAAATTTATCCTAGTAGTTCTTCTCCTTATTTCATTTGATGAATACTTTTTTTGGGGAATTTCATCATTTTCTTCATTCCCATCATCAAACTTCTTTGTACACTTCGATGCAAAATACCCAATCTTTCAACATCGAAAGCAAGCAAATGGAAGTTTACCTTTGAACATCCATTTTTCCCATTGCAGATTGGAGGAGAGGAATGATATGAAATTATCCATATTGTCCTCCTCATGACTATATTCAATGGAGATATTCTTCATGTCATTGAATGTCACTTCCTTATATTTACCCATTTACATTGTACCATTATCATTGTTTCTCATTTCATATACTACAAGGATACTGTGCAGGTTATCCAATTTCAACTCTTTTGGGTCTTTGTCTTCCAATACTGAATATTTTGGATTGAATTATGGTGGAAGTTTCTTCAAGAAGCCTTTCACAATCGTTACACCATCAATTACTTTTCGAAGACCTTGCATTTCTTCCACGATAATATTTATCCTGTCGGAGAATGCATCAATAGTCTAATTGGTATACATTTTGAGATCCTCATACTTGTTCCATAGAACGTACAACTTTGCTACTCATACTTCTAAGTCTCCCTCATAAATGATCAAAAAAAATTCCAACAGTTCATGTGATGTTTTATAGGATATCCACTTCGTATAATTATAATTTTATAGGGATCCCCCAAAAGCATTGATCCCATTAGCATCAGCATCCAATTATATTCTTTCAGCTTCTGTAAAAGCACCACTATTACTGTCAACTGATATTCCATGCATAGATACAATGAAGACATCCATCCCTACAGATCAGAAGTAGTGCTACAACTGATTCTTCTATAGTTGAAATTTTTTTCCGTCAAAGATCGGAATTCCTTTATGATTTACAACCTTGATTTATTATTATTTAAAGAGAACCACTAATTTTAAACCTTTTCTCAGATACCAGTTGTTATGTTCACTTGGGCGAATACCCTAAGGGGGGGGGGTGAATTAGGGAATAATAGATTAAAACTTTCACCCATTCAGATATTGTTTCGTTGTTAGAAAAAACTCAGTTGTCTCTTCCTCTTATAGTAATATATGAGTAGATGTGAAATCATGCACAGGACAAAACAATTTTTACTTGGATCAACCTTACTGGGTTTTGTTCAATGAGCATACAACTGTAATGTGCCAATGTACCAAATTCACTAAGGCTCAATGATAATAATGAGTACATCGTTCAAGCTAGATCTTCTATGCCCAATCTCACTGTATTTACAATGTTTAGGGTTATCTCGCTATATTCATGAGGGTCACTCTCAATGCCTATTTCGTTGGCTCACTACTAATTAAAAAGGACATCGTCCTCCTCTCCCTTCACTCACTGCTCTTAGAAAGAAAACCAAACATAGTTTATCAAATTTTAGTTCAAATACAGTTTATGGACATGTAGATCCCTTCATTTACATTAATTCATGAATCCTCAACTATAGTTAGATACTCAATTGATGTACCCTTTTCATACGTAGATGAATTCCACCTTCCTGAGTACTAATAGGAATTGGAAAATACATTAACAAACTAATTTGAAGATTTCACAGTCTTCCTTGAGTATACTATGAACCACCATCCTCTCACACGTACTAAGAACTGAGTCTGGTACATGGTCACCTCCTTGGCATACTAATATCGCCAATGCAAAATTCCCTTCTTCTACAGACTACCTCTGCCTTCGCGATCACATACCCCCACCACGTACCGATCCAACGAACCTCCACTACGAATCTCCCACTTCCCGTGAACTATTCTCTATTCACAGATTGCCTTTGATTCCATGTACCAGAGATCTCCCTTTTCATTAGACATGAAAAATTCACTCTCTAATGTACCAGATATTCCTCCTCCACATACTGAGTCTTAAGCGGGTATATTTTCCTGCAGAAATCCTTCGACATAATTTCATCAGCGTGAACCACTTTAGCCTTCGTGAGATTATCCCTCACGAACCACCTTCATACATTGCAAAAATCCCAGATCAAAAATAAGTTCTAATGATATTATATCTCCACAGTAATCATTGGAATTAAAAATTCTTTTTTAGGAAATGATATCAGCCACAAACTTCTAATCCAAGATTTATGAAATCAGCGATACAGCCTCAACCGCAAACTAATACTCCTACCTCCGCGAACCCCAAGCCACCAGTGAAACATTTATCATATCCACCCTGCATACCACCTATGATCCTACATGATTGATCTCTTCCGTCGACAACACCCCATCTGCATACCATAATTCTTTCTTCTGTGAACCATTTTTGGTTTCACGAACTGCACCCGCATACTGTTCCCGTAACCTGGTACGTGACCACATGCTTTTCCCGGACATGGTACACAATTCATGACCCAAGATCTAAATTTATCTTCCTTTTCCAATTTAATTCTTCATTCTTTAGATAAATTCCCAATTTTTTTCCCTAATTATTTTAAAAACACAAGGAATCTACACCACCATAAAAACTTGTCTTTAGCAAACACCAACCATACTCATTTACAGTCACCTGGCTTTTTTAACAAACAGAACCATACCCAAAGCATTCCATGGAGACACCGTGAGTGATTTTTTCCCATTAGACCATAATTCACATTCATTGAAAAATCTCTCCTTCACTCCTCCCATTGGAGAATAAAAAACAACAACAACAAATCCATGGATCAACATGAATTGAATCACAAAAAACACAGCATCTCCTCCCGGACATGTTGGTGAGCATGTTATTCAACAAAGATAGATCCAAAATGAATTAGGAATCATATTTTGGTTCTTAAAAACCATAGATTAAATGATTTATCAGATATAGATTTTTCCTTGGATCTACGGTAATTATAACATTTTCACGTGCTTGAGTTTTGAAATTTAATTTTTTTTCGTACATCTTCATTTAACCTCGGTGCCCCGTTCTTGATTACCGGCCAAGAATGATTGGATGGTGATATTTAAAACCTTATTTTTTTGTTCTTTTGTCCTATAAGTATTCAAATTATTTACCATTCGAATACCTATGGTTAATGGTTCGACAATTATGAGTGACCCAAGCTCGATCAGGAACCCAAGTACACGAAGGATCGGTGACACATCAACGGTTCAATGAGAAAAGTTAAGATCTGAAATCACTATAATTAATGGATGATATATCCATTGGTTTAGAAAAATAAAATGATGGAGGAATGAATGGCGGTGTGCAGAGTGCACTACTAAACCCTTCCTAATGAACAAATCTGACTTACAATGAGCATTGACCAAGATCCGGAATCTACGACCTGATCTGGGAGTTTCAGACAGATTCCAAGCATTATTTTAGCAGGCATGGATAAATTATATTACAGGGGATGAAATATAGATATTATAGAAAATTTTGAACTACATTTTGTGTATAATGAAAAAACGGTGATGCTATGTTTTTGGATATGCTTAAGGATGGCACGATGTGTACTTAACTTGACATGTTGAGTACCACTTTTCTATGTGTCTAATCCCTGAGACAGATCACATGGGCAGAAACATTCCATGTTCTGAATACACAGACATGACTTGGCCACATGGGTGGCATCCCATGGGAAGTCACACATTGTGTACCAAAGTACACATACATGTCCAATGACAAATGACCCAAACCCTATATAGGTAGGAAACTCCATGTAGTCCACCTACATAGTGTGTAATCCTACATGGTTGGGAGTTTTCTAATAGATTGGACAATACTGGGTCCTAGAAGTAGTATCACACACCATTTGGGTCCCCTCACATTTTGTGTACCCATTGGGATCTTTTGAGAAAACATCAAATATATGTATCAACTTCATTTTAACTCCTATTTTTGGCCAACATGTAGCCTATCCTGAGCATTTTTTTTCATAGAACGTGATGGTTCCCTTGAAATCATCTTTCATTATACAATGATGAGTGTTCCAGGTTTGGAATGAACTAAGGCAACACCCGATGACAACAACAATCATATCAAATCACCAAAATACTCTGAGTGAAACCCTCGAGTAGGGATGGGGAGTGGAATTCCCCAATGATATTTCTGAGTTACCCTCTAGCAGGGCTAGGTAGTGGGGTCCTAGATATTCTAGGCTTTCCCTCTAATAGGTATAGGTAGTGGAATTCCTCGATTTTCTTTTTAAGATTACTATATTGAAAATTTTTCTAGAGGGATTCTCTAACGACCTCTCATTGGGATTACCCTCCAGTAGGACTTGGTAGTGGAGTTCCTTGATTACCTTACTGAATGGTACCCTCTAGTAGGACTAGGTAGTGGATTTCCATGGTGACTATGAAAATAGGACCATCCATTCATACCAAGGCTTGGGATCCTTAATGTAGTGACCAAAATCATGACATACATGGACATTACATAACTTTTTCTGAATACTTAATACATAATAAGAACCAACACACAAGGACCGTAATTGTTTAGTGCCTTTGGAAACTCGGAACATAATCTTCTAATCGTGGTTAAAGATCTTCAACATTTCCCATAAAGATCTTCCCCTTTTTTTTCTTATCTAAGACGTTTCTTTAAATCCTGGGGAAAAGAAAACTTATAAATGGTGAGCTCAAATTCTCAGTAAGGGTTTGCATTGAAAAAATAAAACAAATCATATACATTTGAACTTAAAAACATGAACATAATGTTTAAACATCAAAATCAGGAGAAATGACATAAAACATGATTGTACATATGGAATAGATTATAAAGAAACATTAATCAAGATAAAATAGCATGGGAATAAAACATGTAATTGTGGCAACCATTAATCACATGTTATGCTTTCCATAGTAGCCAAGGCATTGCTTCCAAGACCATCTTAGTGGACAAAGTCTCTTTCTGAATTGAGTTGACTCCTCATTCCAGTTATGTATTGCTGAACCGGTTTAACTTGCTTTTTCATCCATGTTTATCTCAAGAGATATAAATCTTTACCAAATGCATTGGAGGGAGATATAGTTCCAACTCATCTCATAATTAATCCATTCTTACATGGGCCACAACATGAACATAAATCATTCATCACTATCCAAAGTATAAAATGGGTTTCATAAACATCATCCCATCATAACAAAATCCATAAAAAACAAAATGGATATAATTTCATCATAAGAAAAGTGAAACCATGTAAATCATAGAGAAATTATACTTGAAACATACACATATGAAATAATGCCATCTTATATGGAAAATGGTTTTGATAAATCACATGAAATGAATTCTTGAGGAAAATATATTTTATTCATCAAAATCATTTTCTTTTCACAAAATGCCATGAACTTTTAAAATAAATGGATTTTTTTGAACATAGTAATTAAAACTTTGTATAGGTAATTCATTGAAATAAGTTTTTATGAGACCGTAAAAGTCCATTCACGTTGTATAATTTAAAAATAACATTCTTCTCGTACTTTTGTCAGAAAAGTCAAAAAGTACCTCGTATGGTAAACAAAAGTAAGATTCCTTTCATAACATGTGGTAAAATTAAATAAAGGGTAAAAATAAAATTAAACATACATGAATTGTTTTAGAAAAAAAGGACTTTGATGATAACAATAACCCCAGTAAATACTTACGAATAAACAATCTCGGATATGAACGAGATTGGAAGAGTTATCCCTTACCTTATGTCTGATATGCTTCGTATGTATCCGAACCTCCGGTATAATGATTTAAATAATGGCATTGACTTATTAATTATTCATATTAATTTTTATGATATCATATATGGTTCACTTAGGACTTTATATTACCCGTTCTTTTGTAAATTCCATGTTAAAGCAGTGTTTTGGGTAAAATCGTTTCATTTATCATACGTGTTTCGACATGTTGTTCTTGATATTATTACTTATATCATGATTAACATAATTCCAGAATGTAAAAAATGATTTATATATAATATATATTCATAATATACATATATATACGATATATCGATAAATGGAATGAAATACACCGTTCATGGAGACGGTACGCCGTATGTACGCATTAACTCTGTTTTCATTTCCTTATTGAATTGAATGGAATTAATTAGATGACATACATATATATATACATAAATCCCCTATCATTATTATGTCATATATTTAATTACTATTCAACATATATACATTATAATCATTCATGAATGTTTAACATGGAGAATGAATCCCATTGCTTTGTGGAGACGGTAGTCCGTACGTATGCACGAGCGATGATATCATTCCCATGATCGTGGAATTGTATTGAACTGTATGTATAATATTTCAGAATCAATAACACTTTACAATTATAATATATAATTATTTATTTACACCATTATACCCATCCAAGTAATGTGGTGGTCGAAAACAAATTACACCACGGCGTGGAGACGGTATTACATATGTACCCACGCGGGGTGATTTTGTTTTCCGTAGGATGGATAGAAGGTGAAATAGGGTTGTTTAATAATTATATTAACATATAATTATATAATTAATACTTATGTTATTACTTTATAATGAAACAAATAAATAAGAGGAAGTATAAGAAGAACGAATCTTGAAAATGTCGGTAGAAGAGATTACCTCTTCCTCGACGAACCTCCTTTAAACTTCTCAACAGGGCACTAGAGTTGGTATTTTGAGAAGACCAGAACCTCTATGACATAACTAGAGAGGTTTATAAGAGGAATTGGTAGTGTTTGGCCAATCTTCAAGGCTCAAAAGGGTGTGAAGAGAAGAGGGAAGGGGTTCCCTTTTTATAAGGGAGGAGAGGGGAACCTTAGGAAAACATAAAATATTATTTTATAATAAAGTCATATTCATTTTTTAATAGCTCAAAATTAATTAATTTAGAATATAAGGTGGGTATGGGTATAAATACTCTCAACCAATAGGTTTTAGACATGTTTATGTAACTATTTTATCCTTATCATTTAGATTTAACTCTATATTAAATAATTTAACTTTTACTGTGTCTTTTTGTTTTCTTACACTATATGGTTAATGAACTTACTATAACAATCCAAAAGAACCCAAAGTGGTTCATTATTAATATATATATCTTTATCTAAGACATTTGGACAAGCCTTTGATTTTTAGGAATAAAATAACAATTAATAATATAATATTTGTTTTAAAAACTATTTTATGTCAATTTTGACACAATTTGGTACATGATTTTTGTGAAAATCATAATAGCGTGATTAGTTCTATAAATGTTAATTAAATCAATAATAACATGGAAAATTAACTTATAAATTTAGTTTAATTCATAAAATGTCCAAAATTACATTTATTTGGGTATTTATAATATCAATTATTTTAATATTTCATTATTTAGGTAATTAATGTATCACCATTGTGTCAAAAATAAATTAAATTATTTAAGGTCTAAAAATTATAAATAAAATACCATTAGGTAGGAAATATTTTTACCAATATAATGAATACTTATAGTCTAATTTATCTTATGTATTACCCTATATTATAAATATTTTAGTTTTTGAAGTTTGATTTTATCCATTTTAACTCTTCTTTAAATAAAATAATAATAAGTGTCCTAATCTAATCGAAGTGGACCTAAAGGGTAATATTTTATCTCTAAGGTTGTTTTTGGTCGAATTACACATATCCAATAGAATTAATACATGTGTTATGGTAATAGTAATATCATTTTTACCCTTAATTACTCTATTTACTTTTAACCGTGGTAAATAAAAGTAAAAAGTTACTATTCAACAATAATTATTTTTATCTTATTGAACCACATTTTACTCCTTGATATTATCCTTGTCTCTCGGATTTTCAAAATTCCACTCACAGAAGCGGTAAAAGTATGTTTTATGTAAATTTTCAAATTCTCCTAGGAGGTGGGTAAAAGACGATGAAAAGTTCAATAAAATTTTTATATATCTAAAATTATTATAAAATGACTCTAATGAATTACATTGAACTTATATAGGTATTATGTATCAATTTGTACCTATAATAAATTTAAATAAAATAAATAATTATTTAAATAAAAAGTCGGTTTTTAAATAGTAACCTAGTGTTTTCACTATTCATCAAAAATTGAATGTTTTCAGAAAAATACCAAATATTTACCCTAGGCTAACAATGATATTCTGAATCCAAAAAAGTAGTACATTTTGAAGATAAAATTTATAAACTTTCAAAAAATGTGTATTACTATTCATAATGGCAAGTTCATAATAATATTATAATAATATCTTGTTTAGTGAAACTCATTATTGCTTACTACACATGCTATCGAGGAAGGTCTTGATTGCTTGTAATGCAAGACAAGTCAGGGATGCGTGTAGTGTAGGCTCCTTCTGGTGTATCATACAACACAAGACATCAATGAAATTAAGAAGAATATTTTTCATAAAATATCGGGGTGTAACATTCTACCCCCCTTAAAATGAATTTCACCCTCAAAATTCGTCGGGGTTATAAATTGTTTACTTCATGAATGTTTCTTTCATAGAAACCCACATTGTTAAAAGGAATACTAAAACATCATTTTAAAAAGTGAAATTAGAATCATAACAATCACCCAAAGTAACTCAGCAATGGGTTTCCACATAAGACAACATAGGTGAAAATATGAATATGGAAGAAAAATCTAACCATCAAGTTATGATGAAGAGTGGTAGAGTACATGGCTATGAAAAAGCCAACAATCAAAAAGCCATAAATTTGGGATGATCTAAGGTACCATCTGATTCATCGGATATGAGGGCACTATGAAAACATTTTTGGTTTTCAAGATCATTTCCCTAATGTTGAATATTTTTTTAATTAAAACAAATACTCACTGGATTTTGGTACAATATCACTGTTGTTTGTGCCTTGAACAATTTCTAATTCATATCTTAAAGAAATGAAGTTGAATTTGTCTTCCGTGAAGTGTTAGCAGATCATGCGAAAGAATGATAGGTCATTCCATCTGTCTCAAACAGAAGGTTATAAAAAGTTATCAAATATACATAAGTTCATCTATAGTGATATTAATCGTATATGGTTTCTAAAATGGACGTGCACTTCATATATCATACCTCTTATTATAATAAAACTAGTTTCTACTAACCAGGGACTTCTTGTAGACCAGTGGTATGCGATAAAGGAATGTCGCAATTCAGTTGTGGGTTCGATTCCCACAGCCTTTTCCGATGTGAAGGGTTGTCGCTCGTCCTATGTGTTGTCCTTTTTCTAAAACTATACTATTATAACATTCCAGAAATAATATCGAAAAACAAGTTCTATCCTTAAACAATACTATCTGATGTCTAACATAATCTATTACAATATTTAGGCTTATCAAAAATACATCTGTCCAATCTCATAGTATAAAGAAAACAGTTACTGAAAATGTCACATAACAAGAACATGGATAACATCTTTTATCCCCCATATATCATAAGATATATCTTGTTGATCTCATTAAAAACATGTGAATACCTTAATCAGGTATTCTTTTGAAACATAAATTAAAATAGAACCTTATTGAAAACATGAATTCTGTCCAAATTTAACTCTTTCCACATACCAAAATCCCAAAAAAAATCTATATACTCAAATCATGATATCACTTTGTCCTTTTATCATCCATGAGCTCATTAATACTATCAAACATATTATTTTCTCCTTATCCCTTCATTATGAGCATATCATCTTATTTCCAGAAATATCTGAATAACCTTTCATGATTATCGGTACCATTCAAAATATACTTTCAAATACTTTAGGAAAAACAATAGTGTAAAAATCCTTTTATGTTTCTTTATTCCATAGTACCATTAAATTACCTATACAACATAACCCTTGATAAACATAAAATCATTCCACTACCTTATTAAACCATTGACCAAGCTTCAACACATCTTTCATCTCATATATCATTTGTAGTCTCCTCATCATCATCCACATAAATACTACCAATATGACCATGCTGATTCTCTTCATGAGATTTTACCTTAGGGCATTGGTATGCATAATACCCATAAATTCCACATTTAAATCATCTAATCGTTGTTGATGTCATAGAAATACCATTATCCTTCTCCGTAGTGTTAACTGAACCTTTTCCTTTTCACTTACTTGATTTCTGTCCTTCTTTTCTGCACCCAAATCATCTTCCAGTTCCTTTGAAACATTCTCCTTGATGCCTCTTCCCAAATGACATACATGAGGGAAATTGAACTTTCATTCCTCTATGATCATCATGAAACTCCATCTTTCTCTTATTATCTGAGTCTGGAAACTTACCAATGTTGAGATTATAGATCATATTATGAGATTGCTGAGTAGGCATAATAATGATATGTGGACTTCCAGAACCAATTTCATTTGGTTTCTCGTGAATAATATCATTCCATTGTACACCATATCCTCCATTATCATGAATCTTAATGTTTCCTATCATTTTCTAAAACCCAAAAAGAATAGTGTATGAGGAAAAAATAATGCTAGGAAAACTACATAATAAAGGGGGAGTATGTTTAATATATAACATCTTGGGTTTAATTCTAAGATAGTTATCATAATTCTAAGGCTATAACCTATATTTATACTTATCCTTAGGGACATCCCTAGACATACCTTAGAAATACCTCTTGGGGTTTCACTAATGATTTCGCATCCTAGTTTCCAAAGGTTAACTAAACCATTCCTCTGATACCAACTGTAGAGACCCAAAGCTTGATGTACATAGACATTACATTACTTTTGCGGAATACATAATACATAATAAGAACCAACACTCAAGGACCCTAATAGTTTAGTGTCTTTTGAAACTCTGAACATAATCTTCTAATCGTGGTGAAAGATCTTCAACATCTCCCATAAAGATCTTCCCCTTTTGTTTTTTACCCAAAACCTTCATTTAAATCATGGGAAAAAGAAAACATATAAAGGGTGATATCAATTGCTATGTAAGGGTAAGAATGGATGAAATAAAACAAATCATATACATTTGAACTTAAAAACATGAACATAATGTTTAAACATCAAATTCTTGATCAATGACATAAAACATGACTGTATATAAGGAATAGATCATAAAGATACATTAATCATGATAAAATAGCATGGGAAGAGAACATGTAATTGTGGAAACCATTAAACACATGTTATGATTTCCATAGTAGCCAAGGAATTGCTGCCAAGACCATCTTAGTGGACAAAGTCTCTTTCTGAATTGAGTTCATTCTTCGTTCCAGTCCTGTATTACTGAACTGGTTTAACTTTCCGTTTCAGCCATGTTTATCTCATGATATATAAATCTTTACCCAATGCATTTTAAGGAGATATAGGTCCCACCCATCTCATAATCAAATCATTCTTACATGTGTGACAACATTAACATAAATCATTCATCATTACCTAAAGTATAAAATGGGTTGCATAAACATCATCCCATCATAACATAATCCATACAAAACAAAATGGATATTATTTCATCATAAGAAAAGTGAAACCATTTAAATCATAGAGAAATTATACTTTAATCATACACATATGAAATAATTCCATCTTATATGGAAAATTGTTTTGATAAAACACTTGAATTGAATTCTTGAGGAAAATATCCTTTATTCTTCAAAATCATATTCTTTTCAAAAAATGCGATGCAATTTTAAAGGAAAATGATTTTTTTGAAAATAGTCATTAAAATTTTTTAGATGAAATTTCATTTAATTAAGTTGTTTTGAGACCGTAAAAATCCATTCACATCGTATAAGTTAAAAATAACATTCTTATCGTACATTTGTCGGAAAAGTCAAAAAAGTACCTTGTATGGTAAACAAATGTATGATTCCTTTCATAACATGTGGTAAAATTAACAAATGGGTAAAAAGGAAATTAAAAATACATGAAAATATTTTTATAAAACATGGAAATGGAAGATAACAATAACCCCAGTAAATACTTAAGAATAAACAATCTCGGATAAGAACGAGATTGGAATAGTTATCCCTTACCTTATGTCTGATATGCTTCATATATATCCAAAAATACTGTACAATGATTTAAATAATGTCATTGACTTATTACAAAATCATATTCATTGTTATGATATCATATATGGTTCACTTATGACTTTATATTACCCGTTCAATTGTAAATTCCATGTTAAAGCAGCGTTTTGGGTAAAATCGTTTCATTTATCGTATGTGTTTCGAATTTTTGTTCTTGATATTATTACTTATATCCTGATTTACATAATTCCAGAATTTAAAAAATGATTTATATATAATATATATTCATCATATACATATATATATGATAGATCGATAAAAGGAATGAAATACACAGTTCATGGAGACGGTAGGTCGTACGTACGCAGGAACGTTGTTTTCGTTCCCTTATTGAATTGAATGGAATTAAGTAGATGACATACACATATATATATACATAAATCCAGTATCATTATTATGTCATATATTTAATTATTATTCAATATATATTCTTTATAATCATTCATGAATGGTTAACATGGAGAATGAATCTCATTGCGTCGTGGAGATGGTAGACTGTACGTACGCACGAGCGATGATATCATTCCCATGATCATGTAATTGTATTGAAGTGTATTTATAATATTTTATAATCAATATCAATTTAAAATTATCTTATATAGTTATTTATTTACACCATTATACCCATCCAAGTAATGTGGCGGTCGAAAACAGATTACACCACGGCGTGGAGACGGTATTCCGTACGTATGCACGTGCGGTGATTTCATTTTCTGTAGGATTGATAGATGGTGAAATAGGGTTTTTTACTATTTATAATAACATATATTTATATAATTAATACTTATTTTATTACTTTATAATGAAAAAACTATAGAAGATGAAGTAGAAGAAGAAAGAAACTTGAAAGAATCAGTAGAAGAGATTACCTCTTCCTCGATGCACCTCCTTTAAACTTCTTTTTAGGGAACTAGAGTTGGTCTTTTGAGAAGACCAGAACCTCTATGATGTAAATAGAGAAGTTTAGAAGATTAATTGTCAGGTTTTGGTCGATCTTCAAGGCTCAAAAGGGTGTGAAGAGAGGAGGGAAGGGGTGCCCTTTTTTTAATGGAGGAGAGGGGCACCTTAGGAAAACTTAAAATATTATTTTATAATAAAGTCATATTCTGATTTTAATGGCTCCAAATTGATTTATTTTGAAGCTAAGGTGGGTATGGGTCGAAACTCCTTCAACCGATAGGTTTTACGCAAGTTTAGGTTACTATTTTATACTTATCGTTTAGATTTAACTCTATGTAGAATAATTCAACTTTTACTGTGTCTTTTTTTTCATACACTATATGGTTAATAAACATACTATAAAAATAAAAACGAACCCCAAGTGGTTCATTATTAATATATATATCCTTATCTAAGTCATTTGGCTGAACCTTAGATTTTTAGGAATAAAATAACAATTAATAATATAATATTTGTTTTAATAACTATTTTATGTCAATTTTGACACTATTTGGTACTTGATTTTTGTGAAAATAATAACAGAATGATTAGTTCAAAAAAGTTAAATAAATCAATAGTAACATTTAATATTAACCTAATTTATTTAAAATTCATAAAAAGTCCAAAATTACATTTATTTGGGTATTTATAATATCAATTATTTTAATATTTCATTATTTAGGTATTTAATGCATCACCATTGTGTCATAAATAAATTAAATTATTTAATGTCTAAAAATTATAAATAAAATACCATTAGGTAGGAAATATTTTTAGCTTTATAAGTAATATTTATAGTCTAATTTATCTTATTCATAAGCCTATATTAAAAATGTTTTAGTTATTAAACATTGATTTTAACCATTTTAACTCTTCATTAAATAAAATAATTATAAGTGTCCTAATATAATCCAAGTGGACCTAAACGGTAATATTTTATCTCTAAGGTTGTTTTTAGTCGAATTACACTTATCCAATAGATTTACGACATGTGTTAGGTTAATAGTAATATCGTTTTTACCCATAATAACTCTATTTACTTTAAACCGTGGTAAATAAAAGAAAAAAGTTACTATTCACAAAAAAATTATTTTTATCTTATTGAACCACATTTTACTCCTTCATATTAACCGTGTCTCTCGTATTTTCAAAATTCCACTCACAGATGTGGTAAAATTAAGTTATATGTAAATTTTCAAATTCTCCTAGGAGGTGGGTAAAAGACGGTGAAAAGTTCAATAAAATTTTTATATATCTAAAATTATTATAAAATGACTCCAATTAATTACATTGAACTTACATAGGTATTATGTATCAATTTTTACCTAAAATAAATTTAAATAAAAGAAATAATTATTTAAATAAAAATTCGGTTTATAAACACTAACCTAGTGTTTTCACTATTCATCAAAAATTGAATGTTTTCAGAAAATACCAAAAATTCACCCTAGGATAACTTCAATATTTCGAATCAAAAAATGAAGTCCATTTTGAAAGATAAAATTTATAAAATTTCAAAAAGTGGGTATTACTATTCATAATGGCTAGTTCATAATAATATTATAATAATATCTTGATTAGTGAAACTCGGTATTGCGTACTACACACGCTATCGAGGAAGGTCTGGTTTGCATGTAACGCTAGACAATTCAGGGATGCATGTAGTGCAAACTCCTTCGGGTGTAGCATACAACACAAGACATCAATGAAATTAAAAAAAATATTTTTCATAAAATATCGGTGTGTTACACTTAACCTAGAGTTTTTCTCCCCTTAATTGTGTATCATAGAGCCAGGAAATAGTTTTCTATATCATTGGTCTCATAAAGAAGATGGATGCTTTCCCCACTGACACACATTCTTGTGACGCGACCTAAATCTATATAGACAAGTCAGTTCTACCTAAATAAGAAAGTATTGAGGTGTGATTATTGATTCACTAAGACTTGAGTGCTCGGGACAGACGTGTGGTATGTTTGGAATTATTGAAGGACTTATTTTGGAACTGTTGGTGACTGCTCTTATTGGGATAGGATGTAATATGGAGATACCCTTACTATCTCATTTGGGTTTTTTGACTAAGAATATATATCCTTGTTTGATACCCACTTTTTGATTCTTGGTTTCTCTCTTTATAGGAGAGGTTAAGATGCGCGAGGTATTCCACATTCTTTTCGTGTCCAGATTCTCATGGATGAATGAGTTTACTCTCTAAATATATGTAGAGAATTCTCAATGATAAGTTCATATTCTCATCTTGTTGAGATCCTTTTGTTCGGAAAGTTTTACTTTTAATCTCTTATTTGATTGAGCTATACAATTTTATTATACCTTGTTGTATCTACTGTTTTCTTCATCATTATTATCTCTTACCAATCCCACTTCTCCATTTTGCGGCATTCTAATGGGTATGTATATAGTCACCCCTATATGGGATCTACCCACACTTGTCTGGTCTTATTTATATGACAGATTGGTCGATCATGACATCATAGGAGCTTAGGGATTTGGGATGATTAGACTATGTATGGTGGTTTTATCTTGTAATTAAGGAGATGAGATCTCTCAACTATTTTACTTTTAAAGATTTCTATTAGGTTGGGACACATTTCTATTTGGGAATGTATTTTTCTTGTTTTCCTTTTTAGTTTACAGTACTATACCTTATACAGTTTAGAGGTCCATGCATGTTCTATTTATTTATAGTATTGTCACATCTTTTCTTTCTTTCCCTATAAAATCTCACACTGAGTTGGATGTGTGTGTATGTATAGGTTCTTAATAAAAGGCCTCCATAAGTTATTTTTTTATTTGTTTCTTGTCTTCATCCCCTAGCCTATGGAGGTGGGCTTGGGGTTCTTTTGGATCAAGTCCTAGCTTAATTCATGTCGCAACATATTGATATTAGATAATGTTCATTCTCTGGTATTTTGTTCATAGATTTCCCCTTAAAAGTATTGGTTGGGTTTAGGGAAATTGTGTCAATGTTTATGGAGTGCGAATCTCAATCCAGGGAGTCTGATGATGGTATGAGTGGCTCATGTATCCGTTCACCAGGACCTTTACTACATTCTTGACAAATCATCATTCCAAGACAATTTATGTAGGGATCAATGGTACATGAATCATATAGGATTGAGTCTTGGACTATACTTAATGATTTAGCTTCCCATTATTATTGATATATATAAATATTTTTATATTATTGTGGTACTCCATGATAATATTTATGATTCCATTGTGACAAAAACCAATAAGGATATTAGCTCTGGTTTGGAACGATGACCCTATGACTGATGAGGCCTCAGTTCAAGGTTCATCTTGTGATCCCCTTCCACTATGTGGTTAGGTAGTAGCACATCCACCTATTTAGATGAATATCCACCTAGGAGAGTATGATGAGTTCACTCCCTGAGTTCGAGCATCATAGACCATTGAGGTTCCTTGGTGATCCAGATCCATATGCAATAGTGGATTGGCTAGAGTCGGTGGTCTTCATGTTCAAGATTGTTTGAACTTCAAAGGGTCATATGGTGGATTTTTCATCCAACATTCTCCTTGGAGAATCTATGAATTTTTAGAACCTTGTTACACAGATGCACAAGGTGTATACACTTTCATGGGATAAATTCCATTATTTGTTCCATGAGGAGTACTAACCCTCTTTATATTTAATTTCGATCTAGGAGCTTCTGGAACTTCAAATGGATGTATGATAATTCTTGAGTATGAAAATATATTCACAAACCTTATGTGCTACTCTTTTGACATGATCCACAATGGATACATCAGAGAAAAAACGATTGGGCTGGGAATCCACATAGAGATCTGAGACAGCGTAGTGCCCTTGTGCATCCCCATATATGTTGAGGTGCTAGAGAGGATGTTGGTGATAGATTGATTCCTATTACAGGTATTCCATGAAGTTAGATCTGGTAGTGGGCATAACATAACTGGGTCATCTACAGCAACTAGCAGGTTCTAGAGATATTGGAATAGGACACCCTTCCACAAGCAGGCCCAGGAACATGGTTTTATGGGGCTAAGACAACATATAGGACCAGAGAAGACTAGAGAGTGGTGGTTCATTACTTGTGATGTGTGAGGTCACATGGAATTGGACTTCCCAACTAAACGTGTTGAGAAGACCAGGAAGATAGCTGATACACCACCATGGTTGAGGCAATGTCATGATCAGGGATCTCACAGGTAGGTATAGGGTGGTCCATAGAGAGGTGGAGCAAGAAAAGGATTTGGAGGAGCGGTGAGTGGAGGATGGGGCTATGATATCCTTCATCCACCGCCACTAGGTTTCCCAAATCAGGATCAAGAAGATGGCGGTTAGGGCAATAGAAATCTACAAGCTTTGGATGTCTAGGATCCTGAATCACACGATATGATTCAAGGTATGTTTTTTTTCTACTCTTTCCATAGTATTAGTAGAGATATTTTCTAATTATTATTTTATCTCGATAATCCTGGTGTGGGATATGTATCTTCTAGTAGACGTACAATATTAGTAGCTTCAACTTGAGGTTCCTACTTGTAATTCTAATTCTATATCTTTTATTTTTAGGTGTTGAGAGATATTACTTGGATAATATAGGTTCACAAGGGACCTTTTGGTTGTCATAATGTAACAAAGAAGATATAAAAGTAGTCAAAGGTTGCAAGTCATTGAAAAACATCATTTCCTACCTCATAGGTAGTCCCGAAACGTCCTTAAAGAAGACATCAAAATAATCCACCACATATGAAGGAGTCTAGATTCTCAGAGAGTCTACAACACTAAGGGTTACACTCTAAGGTGGGAGATGGAGTTTTTCATTAACCTACAACCTGGGAATACTATGATATCTTCATTGTCATATTGAATGGAACCTACCATTCTCATTGAGTCACAATGGTAGTTAGAGAACCATTGTGAGAAAGGTTTCATCAGACCCAGTGTGTCCCCCTAGGTGGCTCCAGTTTTGATTGTGAAAAAGATGGATGGGAGATTACAGCTTTTCCTTGATTATCATCACCTGAACCATGCCATGACAAAGAAAAAGTACCACATTCTACAAATTGATGATATCATTTACTATTTGTGAGGTTGGAGATGGTTCTAAATGATTGATCTCATATCTGTCTACCACCGTTTGAGGGATCGTGAGGCTGACATTCCATCATTATAATTTGGATGTCGCTATGGACACTATGCATTTATAGTGAATCCCTGTGGTGTGATGAATGCCTCATCCAGGTCTATGGATTTGATGAACCATTCCTTACAGCCAGAGTTGGTCAATTTTTTGTTGTCTTCATTGATGACATACTCATCTACTCTACAATAGAGGAGAGGCATGATGAGCACTTAAGGATGGTTCTCGATTTTCATTAACATCATCACCTTTACAGAAAGCACTTTTAATGCTAGTTTTGGATGCATGAAGTTTACCTTCTAGGGTATGTCATTTCAAAGAAATATTTATCCATGGATCCAGAAAATATTGAATCGTTGATAGATTGGGAGACTCCTAAGAATGATTTAGATATGTCAAGTTTCATTGGATAGGAAAGGTACTGTATGAGTTTTTTGGTAGACTTATCTAGAATCAAAACCCCTTTAATATCCCTTTCATGAAAAAGGAAAGCATTTACCTGGTATGATTAGTGAAAAAGGTCCTTTGATGAGTTGAGGAATAGGATAACGAGTTCCCCAATGTTGAGACTACCAGATGAAGACATTTAGTTTGTATTTTAATGTGATGCCTCAGGAGTTGGGCTCAGTTGCATGTTGATGCAATGTTAGGCAGTTATCGCATATGGGTTGAGTTAGTTGAGAGCCCATAGATAGAACTATGAAACTCATGACTTAGACCTGGATGGGTTTGTCATCTCTCTGAGGATGTAGAGAAACTAACTTATGGGAGAGCACTTTGTGGATTACTTTGACCACCAGAGTTTCAAGTACATCTTTACTTTGAGAGATGTGATCCTGAGATAACAAAATTGGTTAGAGTTCCTATGGGACTATGACTTTGAGATAGCCTATATTCAAAGAAAGGTAACGTATTCTGAATATTCGTTTAGAAGGAAGTCCCAAGATCACTTAGGGCTAGAATTTTTAGAGTAGTTAGTTTCCATATGGATGACCCTGGTGGAGCAGGAGGGTGCAGCTTTTCTTTAGTCGATAGTATTGACTTATTCTCTTATCAAGTGTTTGATAGAGTCCCAGCTAGGATACATCAACTACAACATATTTTTTGTTCAGATATCCACATACAACACACTATATGGATATTCTAAAGGAGGTAATCAGGTCATCTTATTCTAGGAGGGAGTATTGGTTCCAGTTATTATACAGGATGAGGTGATGCGAGAGTTCAAAACGTTTCCCCTAGGTTTACATCCTGGGGTGGGGGAGATATACCAAGAACTTTAGTGGAATTTTTGGTGGTCCAACATGAGACAAATCAAAGTTGAGTTCATTTAATGGTACCCCCCCCCATAAACTGGTGAAGGTTGAGCACCATGTTCTGGAAGGTTTGTTACATACTATTGATGTCCTGGAGTGAAAATTGGATGGAATATCCATGGATTTCATCAAAGGGATTCCAAGCATAGTGAAATTACATGACACCATTTGAGTGATAGTTGACAGAATCTCAAATTCATTTCACTTCCTTTCTATCATGGAGCAGAGTTTAGTGGAGTGTTTGGGGCACCTGTACATAAAGGATTGTCTACCATCATGGGGTTACATTGATTATTATATCTAATATTGATGTTTAATTTATGTCATTATTATGGAAAGAAATTTGGGAGGAATTTGGGAACTATATGCAGATGAGTACAACCTTTCACCCCCAGACCTATGGTTAGACCTAGTGTGTTATTCAGGTGATGGAGGATATGATGAGGGCCTGCATGTTGGACTTCATCCAGAGTTCGGAGGATTACCTACCCTTATTATATTTCACATAAAACAACACCTACTACATTTCCATCGACATGGAACCTTTTAAGGTCCTATATGGGAGACATTTTGGTTCCCCCTTGTCTTGGACATAGATTGTGGAGTCATTTATTATGAGACCAAAGTTAGTGTAGACGACAATGGAGAAATTCTAGGTAATCCATAATTGGATGAAAATGACCCATAATAGATAAAAATGTTACATAGACTGTCATCATAGGAACATGGAGTTCAAGAAGAGAGACCATGTTTTCTTGTGAGTCTCCCCACTATTAGTAATGTGTAGGTTCATCTGGGGAGGCATGCTATCCCAGAGGATCATCTAGCTATTTGAGATCTTTCCAAGGGTTGGTGAGGTTCCCTACTACCTCGCCATACCCGACAACTAGAGTGGGTGCACGATGTCTTCCACATGGTGTATCAAAAGATATACGTTCATGACCATATACACATAAACTACTGGAGAGATCTAGGCATTCAGGGTGGATGCAACATTGTGGAGCATGGTGTGGCGATCAAAGACCGATAGTAGTGGACCATGCTTGGATGGACCTTGTGTGGATGGACCGTTCTTTTTTTTATTTTTGTGGTAGCACATAAACATTCAAGAGAGTTCCTAGGAGTGTGATATCCAATGGAGGCTTAATATTCCGAGTTGTTTTCCTAGTTTTACTTTTTGAGAATGAACATCTTGATGGAAGGAATGATGTAGACACTCTGATTTTTCCTTGTAAGAATTTAAAATATTTATAAATTTATTTCCAAATCTAGGAATTGATATGGCATCTGATTCCTAGGCCTAGTGTTCTCAGAATTAATTTTATTAAAATATTAAATATACATTATATTACACTTGTGTGGTTAATTAATGAAAATTTGATAACTCTCAAACGATTGATCAGATTGTAAATCTTAGACCGCAGTTAATCCCATAATGTAGTGTTTAAAATAAGAATGATGTAAAGTGGGTTGACGCATGATGTTTAGACCCCACTCTCAATGGTGGTTAATTTAAGTGAATCAATCAATTAATTTAAATAATTAATTAATTTATCCTTGACCTAAAATGATATTATAATTATATTTCTAAAGTAATTTTTCTAGGGTTGTCTCATAATTCACATTCACTAGTGAATATATCCTTCCCTCCAACCTTTGGAGAATCGAGATGAATGGTGGTGAATCATTGGATCAATGTGAATTGAAGCACAACAAACCAATCATCTCATCTCAAACATTTTTGGGAGCACAATCTCAAACAGCGATCGATCCAAACTAAATTATGATTCATCTTTTTTTATTACCTTATATTAAATGATAGATAAGATATAGGATTTTTCTTGGATCTAAGATAATTATAATATTTTCATATACATGAGTTTTGAAATTTAATTATTTTTTTACTTTTTCAGCTAACCCTAATGTCTTGTTCATGATCATCAAATGAGAGCACTTGGTCGGTGATTTTTAAACCCTTTTTTGGTTATATTCTTCCATAGTTATCTATGTTCTTCACTATTATAATTCTCAAGGTTTCTATTTTGAAAATTTTTGGGTGACCTGGGTTCAATCCTATACCTGGATACATGAAAGATCAACAAAACGTCAATAGTTTTGCGAGAAAAGTGCATACTAAAATTTCCACAATTCAAGGATGATATATCGATTGGTTTGAGATCAGTAAGACAATAGAGGAATTAATGGAATTGTGTGGAACTCACGACCAAACCTTTCCTAATGAACAGGGCCGATTTACAGTGAGAAACAACTAAGATCCGTAATCCACAACTAGATTCATGAGTTTTGGACCTATTTCAGGCATTATCTAAGGTGGCGTGGATAGATTCAACTGCAGAAGATCAGGTCTAGAGATTCTAAAAAAAATCAAAACTACATTCCATGTATAATGAAGATCAAATTATATGTAGCATTTTTAGTGGTGACACTAGGGTTCTAGAAACCCTTAAGGATGGAATGGTGTGTACATACCTTAATATGTCATATACCACTTTTCCATGTCAATGAGTCATGTGATGGGTCACCTGACTAGGTACATTCCATTTCCCAAATACATAGACACAACATGACCACACAGATGAAAACCCATGTGAAGCCACACAATGTTTACCAGAGTACACGTACATGGACAACGACACACACCCCAAACCCTAGATAGGTAGGACATGCTGTGTACTCCACCAACACATCGTTAACTCCTCACAGCTGGGATCCATGTGTCATATTGGGACACAAATAGGCTGTGGAGAAGGAACACACATTGTGTGGGTACCCTCACACACTGTGTACCCCTTGGGATCCTTTGATCCAACTTCAACTGACTATACCCCATTTTTTTAACTCATATTTTGGCCCATGAGTAGCCTATCCTGTTATTTTTTTGCTTAGAACTTGAAAGTGCCCTGGAATGTTACTTTTGAGATACGATGTGAAATTTTATAGGTTTGGAATGATCTCAGGAGACACTCAATAATAGTATCAATCATATAGATTCACCAGATCATTCTAGGTACAACCCTTCGATAGAGCTGGGAATTGTATTTCCCCAATGGTAGTACCGAACTTCCCCTAAAATAGTGCTAGGTAGTGTAATTCCACAATGATCATTCCAATTTACCCTCCAACAGGGATAGGCAGTGCAGTTTCATGAAATTTTAGGCTTACCCTTCAGCTGGGTTGGGAAGTGGAATTCCCTGATGATCGTTATAGGATTACCATTCAGCAGATATGGAAAGTGGAATTCTCTGACATCCTTTCACCGTGCTTACCCTTCAATAGGACTGGGTAGTGGAGTTCCATAATGACCACTGCAATTGGTACCCTCTAGTAGGAATCAGTTTTGGAGTTCCTCAAGGACTATCAAAATAGGAACCTATTATCATACCAAGGTATGGTGTCGTTACCAAGAATGTTTTCCCCAAGAATGTGTGTTATTGTGAAAATACATAGTTTGAGAAAGCATTGGACTCATAGGGAAGATGGACGTTTATTCCATTGAAATTCATTATTGTGACATGACCTAAAATTGTGTGGGTGAGTCAGTGATACCTAAAGGGGATTGTATATCATGGTGTTGGGATTGATTCCTTTAGAGTTTTGTTCTTGGGGTAGACATATGATATGTTTGGTATAATTGATGGCCATATTTTGAAACTATTGGTGAATCTTCATCTTGGGCTGAGCTGTGAGATGGTGATCCCCTTACTCTCTCATTTGGGTTTATTTGACTAAGAATATATATATATCCATATTCAGAACCCACTCCTTGGGTTTTGGTTACTCTCCTTCCAGGAGATGTTAAGATGTGCAGGGTATGTCATGTAATTTTCATGTCTAGCTTCAAATTGTTGGATGAGTTTACTCTCCGATAATAGGTAGCAAAGTATTAATAATATTTTCATCTTCTCTCCGTGTTGAGCTCCTTGTGTTTTTACAAGCTAACATTCACTCTCTTGTTGGGTTGAGATGTACACTTATTATGTACCTTGTTTTACCTATTGTTTTTTTCGTCAGTTGTATCCCTTACTCTTCCCCCTTCACCCTTTCAAGGTATTCTCCTGGGTAAGTATATACTCACATTGGAATGGGATTTTCACAGACGTTTCCTACCATTTATAGATTACATATAAGACAAACATGACCTTTGAGAATCTTAGGGATATATGGTTCTTGGATCGTTTATAGTGGTCGTATCTTGGGTTCATAGATATGGGATTTCTAAACTATTTTACTTTACTATTTTTTTTTAGGTTGGGAAACATTTTTGGTAAGGAATTTATTTTCCCCATTTCCTTTTTGGTTTACACTATTCTAATATGTACTATTTATAATTCCATGCATTTTTGATTTATTTATATCAGTGTTACATCTTTTTTTTACCACTACACATTTTCAATTAGTTGGTTGTGTGTGAGTCTATAGGTAGATAGGAAAAGGCCTCCCCAAGTTATTTGTTCCTTTGATTCTTGTTTCCACCCCTAGTCAATGGAGGCAGGATTGGGGTAGTTTTAGCTCAAGCCCTTTCTTAGGTCAGGTCATGAAGGATTGGTGTCAAATCAAGTTCAATACATGGGACTTTGTTCAAACATTTATCCTTAAGTGGATTGGTCAGGTCTAGGGAAATAGTGTCAAAGTGTCTCAAGTGTTTGTCTCAAGTCAGGGAGTGCAGTTATGGTATAGGTGGTTCACCTATCCATTCACCAGGACATTGACTACCTTTATGTTGAATCGTCATACTGAGACATTTATTACAGGTATCTTTGGGACATACATCATATAGTATTGATATTTTGATTGTCCTCACTGAGTCATCTCATCATTGTTGTTGATATATAGAAATATTCTTATCTGATCATGGTAATCCTTGATATTTTAAAGAGTCCTCTACGTTGACAGTCGGCTAGTACACCATCTCCAATTTCTGACAATGAACCTTTGAGGGATGAGGCCTTAGTTTAAGGTACATCTAATTATCCCCTTCCTCTGGGTGTGTGGGTAGATTCACATCCACATATTGAGAAACATATCTTCCCAGTTGAATAGGTTGAGTATGTGTGCAGGCTAAGAACACTCCACAAGATCCAACATCAAAGATATCTGAGGTTCCTTGGTGAGTCAAATCCTTAGGCAACAAAGGATTGATTAGAGTTTGTGGTATGTATCTTCCAGCCTGTTCGGACCCCAACAGATCATATAGTTTCATTGGTATCCATCCTCTTCCATAGTGCATATGGTAATTGTTGGATCATGGTTACATAGATTCATGATGATTTGACACTCCTGTGGGATGACTTCTAGTAGCTATTTTGTGAGGATTAATACCCCTCCACCTTACATTCAATTTTAATATAAGAGCTTCTGGAGCTTCATCAGGGAGGGATGATAGTGGTTGAGTATGAAACTATGTTCATAGATCATACACGGTACTCTCTCAACATTATCTGCATTGGCTACTTCCGAGCATGAAAGCTTGGGTAGGGACTTTGCAGAGAGATCTTAGCCAGTGTTATGACCTTGTTAATCCAGAATAATTTCAAGGTGTGGGATAAGTTCATGGTGATGGAGATATTTATATCAGATAGACACCAAGAAGTTAGAGCTGGTAGTGGGCTCAAAAGATATGCATCATCTACAGTATCAAGAAGGCACCAGAGATCTTGGAACAGGAGACCCTTCCGCGATTAGGGCCACACACATGGTTGTATAGGGACAAGAAAACATAAAGGACCAAAGCATCTTAGGGAGGGGTGGTTCTTTACTTATGATGGGTGAGTTCACATGGAATTAGGCTACCCAACTGAACATAATGATCATATTAGAGAGAACACTGATAAACCTCCACTATAGAGGTAGTGTCAGGATTAAGGGTCTCCAAGATGGGGAAAGGGTGGTCCCTAAGGATAAAGAGTTGGAAATAGAGAAGGAGGAGCTACAGGTGGAGGATAACACTATGAGATCCTTCTTCTTCCACCACCAGGTGGCACATGTCAAGCTTATGTAGTTAGTGGACATGTTCTTGGATATCTATAGACTCTGGATTTCAATGATCCAGTGGGACACAAGATGATTCGAGGTACTATCTATGTTTATTCTAAACTTGTCTCAATATTAGTAGAGATAGGTTCAAATAAATATTTTATCTCGATACTACTAGTACGGGAGATGGATCTCCCATTGGAGGTTCTAACATATTAGCTTCAAACTAATGTTCCTATCCGGAACACTTCTTCGATATCTTTCATCTTCTTGTAGTGTGATATATTTATTGGAGAGTATAGGTTAATATGGGACCTTTTTTTCAGCACAATGGAAACATATGATGTCATATTGGGTATATATTGTATTTCCATGGTATGAGCCCAAATTGATTGTCATCATAGATAAGTCATATGCATACAAACTGATGCATGAGATAATCCTTCTCTTGCAATAGATATATCAAGGAATGGAATGTGGGGTTAGCAAGTATAAGGCTATAGATCATCACCCATCAGTTGAAGAGTGTAACCATTGGTGCATGAGACTCTCCAGGAATCTTCGTTCCCTCGGTTTTGGAGGATTATATGGATTTCTTCCCCGAGGATGTTACTGGACTACCTCTGAGGTGGGATATGGAGTTTTTCATTTACTTTCAACCTAGCACTACCTTGATATCTTTTGTAACATATTGGGTGGAACCTATTAAGCTTCATGAGTTACATTTTTAGTTGTAGATCCTTTTTTGGACATTTTTCATCACACCTAGTGTGTCCCCTTTCGTGGCTCTACTTCAGTTCATGAAAAAGGAAGATGTGATCTTACGGATTTTACAAGATTATCGTCGCCTAAACCAAGCCTTGATAAAGAAAAAGTACCCATTGTCTTGAATTTATGTCTTCTTTGACTAGTTTCAAGGTGTGAAGTGGTTCTCAAAGATCAATCTCATATCCATCTACCAACAGTTGAGTGTTGGTGATGATGAAATTTCAATGTTATCATTCCAATGTCACTACCTGTACTATGAGCTTCTAGTGATTCCATTTTGTGTGACTAATTCCTATACCGTGTTTATTAATTTGATAAACTAGTTCTTCCATCCATAATTGGGCTACTGTTTTTCCTTCTTTGATGACATACTCATCTACTATTCAATAGAGGTGGAGCATGTAGAGAACCTATGGATGGTTCTTTATTTTATTCAAGAAAACCAGCTTTAAGAAAAGGTCTTGAAGTGAATGTTATGGATACACAAGGTTAACTTTATGGGGCATGTAATTTCTAATAAAGTTTTAGACATATACCAAAAAAATATTGAAGCAGTTCATTCTTGGGATCCACCCAATAATATGTCTTAGGTTCATACTTTCCTTGGATTGGTGGGGTATTATAAGATATTTGTGGCAGACCATTCTAGAATCGTATCCCTTTTAAATACCCTAACATGCAAAGTATAATTGTTTACCTGGTTTGAGTAGTGAGAGATGTACTTTAATAAGTTGAGGTAGAGTCTGATGAGTTCTCCAGTGTTGATACTTCCACAGGAATTTGTTTATTTTGTAGTGTATTTTGATGCCTCTGATGCTGGGCATGATTTCATGTTGATGCAACATGCGGTATTCATCTCATCGGGGTCAAGGTAGTTGATAACCCATGAGTATAAATATGATACTCACGACCTAGATCTAGAAGTGGGAGTCTTCTCCTTGAGGATGTGGAGACACTACCTTCTGGGAGAATGCTTTGTGGTTTACTCATACCACCAGAGTCTCAAGAATGTCTTCAATTAGGGAGACATAAACCTGAATCAACATTGTTATTTGGAGGTCCTTTGGGACTATGACTTTGAGATAGTCTATACTCTTGGAAAGGGAAGAGGTTTTCATTGATTACCTTAGGAGGAAGTCCAGGGCTTTCTTAGTACTGGGTGCTTCGAAGCAGATAGCTTTCTTACGACTGACCCTAGTGGAGTAGGAGGGTATGAATTTTCCTCAATTGATAGTGTAGAATCCTTATAATCTAAAGCATGTGAGAGATTCATATCTAGTATACATTGACTATGAGGTCTTGTGTGATCAAATATCCATAGGAGATGCAACATATGGATATTTTGAAGGAGTTAATCATGCCATTTTGTTTGAGGGGTGAATAGTGATTCCTATTATGATGCAAAGAAGTTGATATGGGAGTTCCACACTTCTCCCCGAGCAATATATCCTATCATGGTGAAGATGTAGAGAGACCTTCAGTGGTAGTTTTGGTGGTCCATCATGAGACGAAGCATAACTGAGTTCTTTTCATGGTGATCCACCTATCAACATGTGATGGTTGATCACAAAGTTCTAGGAGTTTTATTGTAGCCTCTTGAGGTATCAAAATGTAAATTAGATGGAATATCCATTGAATTACTCATAGGGATTCCATGCATAATGAAGGTCCATGACACCATATGGGTGATAGTTGACTGACTCACAATGTCATCCAACTTTCTTTCCATCAGTGAGAAAAGTTCGGTGGAGAGTTTAGGGAAGCTATACATACATGAGATCATCAAATTCACTGGGAACCCTCAATGATTGTCTTTGATTGTGACACATGGTTTATGTTTGAATTGCAGATAGGCTTGCAAGAGGAATTCAAGACCCATATGCAAATGAGTACAACATTTCACCCCAGACTGATGGACAAACCAGGTGCACTATCCATGTGTTGGAGGATATGAAGAGGTCTTGCATGTTGGACTTTAGTCAGATCTAGGAGTATCACCTTACATTGTTAGAGCTCACTTAAAACAACATCTACTACTCTACCATCATCATGGAACCTTTTTAGGACCTATATAAGAGACCCTATAGGCCCCCTTGTGCTGGACGGAGATTGGTGAGTCATCTATTATGGGCCTAGAGTTGGTGCATGCGACAATAGAGAAATCCCAAGTCATTTATAAGTAGCTGAAGATGACCCAGAGCAGATAGAAATATTAGACAGATTGTCATCATAGGCCCTTGGATTTCATGAAGGGATACCATGTTTTCTTGTGATTATCCCTACTATGAGGAATGATGAGGTCTAGAAAATGAGGAAATTTATCCCTAAGTTTTATTAGGTTGTTCGAGATAATTCATATGGTTGGTGAGGTTTCCTAACACCTTTCCCTACCCCCAGAGCTAGAGCAGGTGCACGATGTATTCCACATGTCACAGCTAAGGCGATACTTGTTTGGCCCTATGCACATCATTGACTGGGTTGAGATAGAACATAAGGATGGAGCCAAAAATATGGATAACCTAGTGGAGATCAAGGACCAATATGAGTGGAGCATGGGTGTATGGACCATCCCTTTGGTTCTCATGTTTTACTATCATGGAAATGTGCAAGAGTGTTCCTGGGAGCCGGATAGCCAGATGCAGGCTCATTATCATAAGTTTTTTTCCTAGTTTTTATTTTTAGTGACAAAAATATTGAAGGACTGAATGATGTGGAGATCCATTTTTTTCTTTTATGAATATGAAATATTTCTAAATATATTTCTAAATCTATCTTCTGAGATGAAAAATTATTCTAAGGATCAGGGTGCTTGTAATTAATTTTATATAAATAATTTATATGTTTTATATTACGCACATGTGGTTAATTAAATAAAATAGGATAACTCTAAAAAGGTTTATCATATCAGAAATATGAGGCCACTATTGGGCCCATAATGTGGTGTTTACCCAAGGCATGATGTAAAGTTGGTCGACGCGGGTAGTTCAGACCCATTTTACACTAGTGATTCATTTAAGTCAATCAATTAATTAATTTAAAAAATTAATTAATTAAACTTTGACCTAAATTGATATTATAATTATATCGCTAATGGAATTTGTCCAGTGTTGGATTATAATTCACATTAATCGGAAAATATCTCATCCCCTCCACCATTTTGATAATCAAGATCAACGATGAAGAATCTTTGGATCAACATGAATTAAAGTGCAAAAAATGCAGTGGTTTCTCCCAAAATTGTTGGTGAGAACCTTCTCCAACAATGATCAATCCAAACTGAAGTATGACTCATATGTTTGTGTTTTATTCCATTAGATTAAATGATTGAGAGTATCCATCGTTTTTCTAGGATCTACACTAATTCTAACATTTTCATGTGATCTGGTTTTGACATTTAATTATTTTCCTACATGTTAACCTGACCTCGGTTCCTCGTTCTTGATTGGCATCCAAATTTTTTTTTTCTAGTTGTGCTTAAACCATTTTTTTTGTTCTTTAATCCCATAATTTTTTACATTATTCACCATTGGAATGCCCATGGATTCTGGTTCAACAATTTTTTGGTGACCCAAGCTTGATCGGGCACCTGAATAAGTGGAGAATTGACAAAATGTCAACGATTAAGTGAGCATAGTGAAGATATAATATTTTCATGGATCAATTATGATCTATAAATTCTTTTGAGATCAATTAAACAATGGAGGAATTAATGGTGGCATTAGAAACACACAACCAAACAATTCCTGATGAAATGAGCGGATTCATAGTGAGCAACGACTGAGATCTGGAATCCCCAGCCAGATTTGGGAGTTTGAGACTGTTTCCTAGTGTTATATAAGTCGGCATGGATAGATACATCCATGGGAGATCAGATCTATAGTTTCTAGAAAAAACACAATAGCACACTTTGAATAATAAATAACACATGGAGTGTAGCCTCTTTCAATGGGGGGACTAGAGTTTTGGAAACCCCTAAGGATGGAACGATATCTACTTACTTTAACATTCCATGTACCACTTTTTGGTGTGAGTGAGTTTTGTTATGGATCACATAGCCAAGCACATGCCATGTGCCAAATACGTGGACATTCCATGACCACATGAGGTGCATCTAGTGTGAGGCCACATGTCATATACCAAAGTACACGGACACAAGGTCCTAGTATAAGGACAAGGCTTGTGACACATGGACCCAAACCCCGGTAGGTAGGAACCTCTATATATTACACCCACATGACATATAATCCTACATGATTAGGAGATGTGATCCATCTAGGGACATGTCCATTCTGTGGAGTGGGACCACTTGTTGTGTACCCCTAGGGCTCCTTTGAGAAAACATCAAACATCTGAATAACCTTTGTTGGAACTCATATTTTGGACAATGAGTTGTATAACCTATGTTTTTTTATATAGACCATGATGGGTCCCTCAAAAGTTGATTTTGAGATAATATATGAAATATTTTGAGTTTGGAACATGCTAAGGAGACACTTGATGATGGTAGCGATCATACAGAATCACCAGAGCATTCAGGGTGTATCCCTCTAGTAGGGTTGGGTAGTGGAGTTTTCTGATGATAGTACCGGGAATACACTTTAGTAGGGTTGGTTAGTGGCTTTCTTTGATGATCATTCCAAGTTACCCTCCACTAGGGTTGGGCTGTTTAGTTCCATGATGTTCTAATCTTTTCCTCCAGTAGGGCTAGGAAGTTGAGGTCCCTAATGATTGTTCTGGGGATAACCACTAGAAGGTATGGGAAGTGTCATTCTCCAATGACCTCTAATTTCCCTTACCCTCTAGTAGGACTCGGTAGTGGAGTTCCCCGATGACCTTCCCAAGTGGTACCCTCCAATCAGCAGGGCAATGTGTCACGACCCGACCTCGGGGTTCGTACTGTGACAACCCCAAGCCCGCATTCCATAGGCCAGGGGCAGGAGACTAGCATCAAGGCGTAATTCCCGATAAAAGAAGGGAAGGCATTGCCTTTGTAAAGTAAACAAACACCCTAGAGAAAGCAAGCATAAGTAAACACTAAGTAATACTGGGTACAAAAGTAAGTGCGGAAAAGTAAGTGGGCCAGAATAAAAACCCAACGTGAAAGTAAAGTACAACTGGAAAGAAAGTACGACAACTGAAAAGTAATGTAGCAACGTCGTGCCATCCTCAAGAAGTCTCACCTGAAGGGTGGTTACAGATGGCCTCCTCAGCTCCACGGGTCCAGCCGTCTGCTCCGTGTACGTCCCGCCCAGTGGTCCACCTCCAGGTACCGACTGCTCCACTACCCTCAACCACGATCAGCGCGGTCCGTCGTCTGCATCCAACACATTGTAGTGCGGGCATAGCCCGTGCAGGGGTGAGTATAAGCTACTCAGTAGGGACCCCGAGACCCCCGATGGTCTCCCAGAATCCACAAATGATAAACCACAACAGAAAGATACAATCACGAAGTAACAACCAACATTACGTAGGTATATGCCCATACATATACCTAAGTTATAAATTCTAGTTTGGTGCTAGAATCCGAGCCCAAGTTCAAACACATCCACACAGGATAGCACAACACAATCCACAATAGAAAGCAAGTCAATCATATCGAAGATAATGATTGAATGTCAAGACTCATCTCACATAGGTATACATCTTCGTAAGACGATAGAGATGATCAGATGCAGCCACTAATTTATCTAAGTCGTGGGACCCACATAGGATCGATAGGTACTAACCCCCACAATGTCCCACACAGGATCGATAGGTACTAACCCCCGCAATGACCCACACAGGATCTGACCCACACAGGATCGGTATGCGCTGGCCCACACAGGACCGCTGAGCACTGACCCACACAGGATCTGATCCACACAGGATCGGTAGGCACTGAACCACAGAGGATCGCTGAGTGTTGTAGTCATCGCTGTCGAACCCATAGAGGATTCCTGTACAATCTTCATCATCGTCGTAGTCGCAACCAGCTCTAGGGTTCCCGCACACAGCAACATCGTTTCAGGAGGGTCCGCTCCATGAGCCGAGGGGCTGATACATCAATTGGCACAATTTCTGGAGTTGATGTATCACAAAGTTCCGTATCGACAACAAGACCTCAATGAGACAGATGGTGCGTCAATCGGACGCCCAGTCTGAGAGTTATTGGCTTTTTCGTCCCAGTGGCCTGGTTGGTTTTTAAGTCAAAAGCAACCCGATCGTACTCCAACTGCATCCAAACCTCGAGCGGAGTAAGCCAAAAGGTCCGTCTCATTAAGAGGAATCCATCAAAGTCAACGAAAAATCAATCGGATGTCCAGAGCTCAGGTTATAAGTGTTTCCGCTCTGAGGGCCTGGTTGGTTTCGTTTACGAACCAACCCGGCCGAACCCAATGTTCTCCGAAACTCTGAGTGTAATATACCGAAACGACCATCTCGATCCAAGGATCTCATCGCAGCTGATGGTACGTTGATCGAAGGTTTCCAGACTGTGTTATGGGAAAAAGACCGAAATAGGTCTGGAAATAGGGGGTTCGGGACCGGTCCGACCCGACCCGATACCCCATGGGTCGGCCCGAACCGGTTCGACCCGCCCGAGTCTGGGTCCAGCCCAATAGGGCGCGACCCGGCCCGGTGAGCTCGGCCTGGCTGCCATAGCCAGGCGGCTCGGCCATAACGGCTGAGCGGAAGGGGGGGTGCTGACCCCCTGTTTGGAAAACCACGACCCCCATGTGGGGAGCCTCTCTTTCGGCTGACCGGAGGTTACGACCACCGGTTCCTCGTTCGGCCAGCCTGGCTGGCTGACCGCGCTGCTGTCGCGGGACCCCGCGGTCCCGCCCTCCTGTTCCGGTAATGGCGGCCGGTAGCCGGTCGCCGCTCCCTACTCCGCCGTGGCCAAACGCCGGAGTCTTGGTCCGACCGGCGAGGCGCGGTGGCGCCGCGCCCCTCTCACGCAGCCCCGCTCCGGCCGCATCCTCTTCGAGGTTCCTCTGGTGCGGTGCGACGACACCACATCTTTGTTCGACTTCAATGGGGCGGCGCGATGGCGCCACACTTCTCCTCCCATTATTTATTATTTCCACATGGTGCAACGGCACCGCAATGCCTTGCTCGTGCCGAAACAAAAAACAAGAATCAAGGGTGGAGGAGAGTCGGCCGTGTTCATGCGGTCTGACCTCCTCCTGTTATCGTGATAACAAGAGGCTCAATTAGAGAATGAAGAACAGAGATGAAAGTATTCACGAACAAAAACAAAATAATCCCCTACCTAGAAGAAAAATTTGAATGAAGGTTCGTTGCGGAAGGAGGATCGTCGGCGTCCCAGAGAAAAGATTCGTCGGCGTCGCGTCACCGATCTCCGAGGATGGCGTCTCTCACCGGCTGCGGAGAGGGAAGAAGATGGTATGACGAACTCCCCTTTGCAGTGACAGAGTTCTTCATTGAAGGATCGACTTTCTTCGCGTTCTTCGTCGAGGAAGAAGAACTTCAAGACATAGAGAAAATCCTCTCGAAAATCCTCTCGCACAACCAAGACAACACTATTAAAATAAGCGTTGCAATATTTTATTACTCACGCCAAATGTTTCGAAATTCAAAATTAAAGTATTCAATAAATTGAATTAATTGAAAAGCATAAACCACCAAATTAAAGAGGTATTTAATACTTAGGGAAACGCAAGAGTTGACTTTCATTTAATGGGGGTGCGGGTGCGTTACAAAATTAAAAGAGGGGGGGGGGTTTGAGGAAGTTGAATTGGTGGGGCTAGTGTGGGCCCCACCCAAACAATATCCTACCTAGTGGAGTAGGATATAGTGGGTCCCACTCCAAACACTTATCTTAGGTTAAACTATTTTAAATAAAATAAATTTGTTGCACCATTTTGTTTTATTCTTTTACTTAACCCAAAATTTTAATAACCACACCCGAGCTAACACAACTCTGGAATAGGTGTTCCTAAGAAATTAACGGCACTGCGATTCAATCGATGTCCTCGGATTTTGATTCCGAGCACCGGTTAAAAAGATAGGAAAACCCGCTCGTTCGTTCACTGAATGCACCCGAGCTAAACTTCGGAAATTTATTCTGGGCTCACCGGGCCTCAAAATCAGGTTCCGTCAGAAACTGTGTTCTCGTAAAATCCCAAAGAAAATTAAGAAAAAATTTCCCTTGAATTTTAAGGGTCTTTACATTACTCCCACCTCAGGCCTATACGTCCCCGAAAAGATACATCATAAACTAGGGAAACAAAAGTGGGTACTGAGCACACATCTAAGCCTCCCGCTCCCATGTGCTCTCCTGGAGGTTCCCGTGCTGCCATCTGATGCGCACTAGAGGAATCGACCGTCCACGTAGGACCCGCTCCTTTCAATCCTCGATTTCCACAAGGACCTCTACAAAAGTCTCCCCATCATCAATGTCCAGCTCCCCATGGTCAATGATATGTGTCGGGTCGTGCACCTATCTTCTCAGCTAAGATACGTGGAAGACGTCATGAACCTTGTGCAACTGAGGCGGTAGAGCCAGGCGATAAGCCACCTTGCCTATCCTACTGAGGACCTGGAAGGGTCCAATGAAGCGCAGAGATAACTTGCCGCCTCAGCCAAATCTCTGTAATCCACGTCGAGGTGAGACCCGCAAGAAGACGTGGTCGCCATCTTCGAACTCTAGTAGCCTCTGCCTCCTGTCAGTATAAGACTTCTGTCACCTCTGAGCTGTCCTCATCTGCTCTTGGATGTCCTGGACCTTCTCTGTCGTGTCCTAGACCATCTCCGGTCCCACAAGTGTTGACTCCCTAGGGTCTGTTCAGCACAGCGGTGATCTTCAAGGTCGGTCGTACAACGCCTCGTATGGTGCCATACCGATGGTGGAGTGGTAGTTGTTGTTGTACGGGAACTCCACCAAGGGTAGGTGATCCTCCCAGCTATGACCAAAGTCGAGGACACATGCACAGATCATGTCCTCGAGTGTCTGAATGGTCCTCTCTGTCTGAACATCCGTCTGAGGGTGAAAGGTGGTGCTCATACGTAGCTGCATTCCGAATGCCTCCTACAACCCCTTCCAAAGTCAGGAAGTAAAGCGAGCATCTCGATCGGAGATGATAGATGATGGCACACCATGAAGCAGTACAATCTCCTGAACGTAGAGATGTCCCACGCTCTCCACTGAGCTCTGCTATCTGATGGGTAAGAAGTGGGCCGACTTGGTGAGTCGGTCGACTATCACCCAAATGGAGTCGTGACCTCTGGAAGTGCGTGGAAGTCCAGTAACGAAGTCCATTGATAAGCCATCCCACATCCACTCCAGGACCTCCAAGAGTTGTACCATGTCCGCTGGTACCTGGTGCTCTGCCTTCACTTGCTGACAGATGAGGCATCGAGAAACGAACTCTGCCACAACCTTCTTCATACCCGGCCACCAGTGCTGTTTTCTGAGGTCCTGGTACATCTTTTCCACTCCTGGATGTACCACTAAAGGGGAAGTCGGAAAATCCCTCAGTACCTCCTTTTGTAAAGAAGCTGGTACCATGGTACGTCCTCTGAAAAGGATGACATGCTCTCCTCCCATAGAGAATCCATCAGGTGCTTGTCCTGAGGATATTTGTGCACGTCGTGTCTCACAGTCATCGTCCTCACGTTGTGCCTCTCTGACCCACTGTAGAAGTGGAGGAGTGACTGTGAGTTACTGTAGAAAGGATACCCCATCACTATCCATGATGGATATCTGCAAAGCGGCTAGCTGCTCTGTCGCCTCCCCAAGTAGCCGAATGCCCGTCCTCCTGCTGAGAGCATCGACTACTACGTTCCCCTTTCTAGGAGTATAGACTATCTCAAAGTCATAGTCCTGGAGGAATGTGTTCCATCACCGCTGTCTCAGGATCAAGTCCTTCAGTGAGAAGATGTACCTGAGACTCTGGGGGTCAGAGTACACTGTAAAGTGCTCTCCCATCTGATAGTGTCGCCACATCTTCATGGCGAAGACTAATGCTGCTAACTCCATGTCATGGGTAGCGTAGTTATGCTCATGCTGCCTCAACTGACGAGATCCATAGGCAATCACAACCCATTCCTGCATCAGGACAAATCTGAGCTTGGTCCCAGATGCATCGCAATAGACTACGTACCCTACTCCCTCCTCTGGTAGCCTCGAGATAGGCGCACTGTTCAATCTCTGTCTCAACTCCTGGAAGCTCAGCTGACATCTGTCTGACCACACAAATGGTTTACCATTCTTTGTCAAAGCTGAGATTGGTGCCACAACTCTGGAAAAGTCTGGCATGAATCTCCGGTAGTACCCAACTAGCCCCAAGAAACTCTGCACCTCCGTCACACTCCTGGGTGGCTCCAAAGCTAGCATTGCCTTGATCTTCGCAGGATCCAATGCAACTCCTGCCTCATAGATGACATGTCCCAAGAAGTGGACCTCACGTATCTAGAAATGACACTTCGAGAGATTTATATAAAGATGGTGCTCTCGAAGTGTGTCTAGTACAACCCGCAAGTGGTAGGCGTGCTCCTCCTCAGTGGTCGAGTATATCAAAATGTCGTTGATGAAGACCACGACAAATCGATCAAGGTATGGTGGAAAGATCCTATTCATGAGGCCCATGAACCCTACTAGAGCATTGGTTACGCCGAATGGTATAACCAAGAACTCATAGTGGCCATACCGACATCTGAAGACCGTCTTCTGCACGTCCTTGTCCCGAACTCTGAGCTGATGATAGCCTGACATGAGGTCTATCTTCGAGAACCACTGTAATCCCTTGAGCTGATCGAAGAGGTCAGCAATCATCGGTAGCGGATACTTGTTCCTCATAGTAACCTAGTTTAGGCGACGATAGTCGACACATAGTCACAAGCTCCCGTCCACCTTTTTGGCGAACAATATCGGGGAAGCCCAGGGTGAAACACTGGGTCAGATGAATCCCTTGCCCTGGAAGTCCTCCAACTGTACCCGTAGCTTTCAAAGCTCGGTGGGAGCCATCCGATATGCTGGGGTGGATATCGGGGCTGTCCTAGGGTACATGTCAATATAAAAGTCTACCTCTCTGCGAGGAGGTAGTCCTGGAACATCGTCGGGAACAACGCCCGCATACTGATCCACCACTGCAGGTAAGCTCAGACTCCACACGTCAACTGCTCCTAGGATGAGGCTAGCCAACTGATGAGTGATGGGTTGTCCTCTCCTTTGTGTGAGTCCATCCTACGCTGCAAAGGTTCCCTTCTCTCCGGTGAAGGTGAACCTACTCCCGTCGTTGCGAACACATCGCACCTTGCGCCTAATGCAGTCGATATGTGCATGGACTGTAGATAACCAATCTATGCCCAAGATGACATCGTAAGGCCTAGACGCCGCTACAAGAAGATCCCAGCTGTAAGGACCCGCACTTATTTCATACATAATCTTGAATTTAATCAAGAAAACACTTCATTTTACATTGAGGACCTTTTCAAGTTTAGAGCTTTAGAGAATTAAGACAAAACATTCATAACATTACACATTGTTACATAGTGGATACCATAAAATCAGTTTCCATTTTCCTCAGAATATAAAACATTAAAACATAAAACAAGACTCCTTGACAATTCTTCAACATTTAACATGTCTTCCTTCCTTGTATTATTCATCCACTAACCTGTGAAAAATCATTTAAAAACTTGGGATGAGCACAAAAGCTCGGTAAGGTATGAAAATAAGGAAAAAAAATCTCATTAGTCCATGAATACACAAGACATGTGGAAACATTTTCAAAATACATGATTTACACCCATAAAATCTTACTTAGCGTAACATGAGATTTACAAAAGATCCATACAAACATAATTATAATCATAAAGGTATATTGGGGCATTACTTACATAATCTTGTAACCATCTTGGCTACCTTAAAATTTGTAACCCTCACGGCTACCTTACTTTGTGTAACCATCACAGTTACACTTGGAGTAACCATACGGCCGACCTCCAACTTACTCATACCCAATGCATTGGAGGGAAATATAGGTCCCACCCTTCATCATAAACAATTCCCAATAGCCAAAACATAATCATTCAACATAAATAATAGCATAAAAACATTGCCTTTGAATCTTATAAAACAGAATTTTAAAAGAGGATTTTAGAAGAAAAGTCCCTTATAAACATCATATACTTGAAGTGAGACTTAATTGAGTGGATGGAATATGTATATACTCTGTAAATACACATAATTAAACATAATATAAACAGAACCCATCACACAAACAATTTAAATAGCACATAAATTATACAGTAGAAGGTTAACCCAAAGAATGGAAATCGGGTTAAGAATTCCCTTACCTTGGGCTTGTCCTACTTCAAAATTGTTTGAACCTCCTGTATAATGGTTAAAGGAGTGTTAATAGGATTTTAAAGAAACGTGTTCATGTTTATAACATCTTATATGGTCATTTCATAACCTCATTTCACCCCTTATTTGTTAGTATTTTGTTCCTTGCATTATTTTGGGTGAGGTCTTTTGTGATTTTCACGATCGGTTCATGATGAATCGTTCTTGTTGATTGGAAGTGAAACTCCAGAATTGGAATGGAGTATTAGTTACATAACTCCAGTACCATAAATTATACCATTCATCACTTTGGTGCCTTATATGATGATGATTTATAAGTTACAACATTAATTATGTTCGTTTAGATAATTTAAGTGGTTCTTTGATAATTACAATTTCATTTAGTCTTATAAGTTTGAATCATGAGTAGAAAAGAATTACAGAACCTTATATGATTCATAAAACATATATTATAACCTGATTCAACCATATAAATGGTTTCATGACCAGACTTGAAATAATTAATGGAAATTGAAAATACATCGTCCACGATATCGGTAATTCGACACAAATGGACAATGTTTTTTGATTCTTTAAATAAGTGAAAGAGGAGAGGAATAATGATTTGTAATTTTCCATAAACATGAAAACATCCATAATATACATGATTCTGGAGATTTCATGCCTCTTGGATAAGAGGGGGTGAAGAAAGAAGTGGAGGGAATCATGAAATAAAGAAAACATGAGAAATTTCTTACAAAAAATTCGGCAGCCTAACGGCGCCTCTAAAAATTTCATAAAAACAAGATTGATGAGAGGAATGGAATATATCATCAATCATACAAAATTTGGACTGTAAGGGAAAATATTTAATGAAATATCCCAACAAAAGACAAAGGGAAAGGAAGAGAATAACATAAAATGGATGGAAAGAATGAAAATGAAAGAGGATGTTTACCTCTTGATCTCTTCTCCTTGAGATCCTTCTTAAGGGCTTTGATTTTGGTCTTTTGGTGATACCAGCAGCTCTAGGACGTGGGGAAGAAGATTGAGGAGGGAATTTGGCAGAAATTAGACAATGCTCAAGGCTTGAGAGGTGTGGGAGGAAGAGGGGAGTGAGGGTGGTATTTATAGTGGAGGAGGGGAGGTATTTTAGATTATTTTAATTATTATTATAATATTTTTATCAAGACTATGAATAATCTCAAATCAAGTGGCCTTAATTAGTGAAAATATCATGTGATTTCGAAGCAAGTGGCCTTGCATCACTTATGATGTCATAAATAGTGCATTTTTACTGATAAATTGATTATACGGTATTTTACCGTATTTCACTATTCACCGAAAATTCAAGAGTTTCAGAAAAATACCAAAAATTTACCCCAACCATTTTTCGACGTGTAGAATTCAAAAATGAACTCCATTTTTCAAAAATAATTTTCTAAATATTATTAATTTAATTTTAAAATAAGGTCACAGTTAATTCGAAAAATAACAAAATTGAAGTGCAATTAGTTTTATGTGACATTGGAAAATTAATTAAGATCCCATTATCCTATTGCCATGGGAAAATAAAATAATAATATTATTTACTATTCATGAGGTCATATTACTATTCATATTACTATCCATATTACTATTCATAAGGGCATGTTACTATTCACCAAAAAAACAAGTTTGTTCCCTCAGACTCGAAATAACATACTGAACACAATTGTAGATGATAGTTTCTTGAAATTCAAAACATAGAAGAAATAAAATTATGTTTAAAGGATACTTATAAATATATACCTTAAACAAAATTTCAAGCATTTTCAATTTATTTTTAGAAAACCTTGGGATGTTAAATTATCCCCACCTTCTTGAAATTGCGTCCTCGCAATTTTATTTACTTATTAAACAACTGAGGGTATTTTTCCCTCATAGCATTTTCAGACTCCCATGTTGCTTCTTCAACCATGTGGTTTCTCCACAAAACCTTTACCTGGTGGATTACCTTATTCCGCAATACCTGTTCTCTTCGATCAAGAATCTGAACCGGTTTTTCTTCATAAGAAAGTTTCTCTGCTAGCTGAACTTCTTCCGGCCTCAAGACATGTGATGAATCTGGAACATACTTTCTCAACATCGAAACATGAAAAACATTGTGTACCTGAAACAAGCTCGGAGGCAAAGCTACGCGGTACGCAACTGTTCCAACTTTATCCAAGATTTCAAAAGGACCGATGAACCGTGGACTTAGTTTCCCTTTCTTACTGAAACGCATCACACTTTTCCAAGGAGATATTTTAAGGAAAACATTGTCACCTACCTTGAAAGAGAAGTCTTTCCTTCTGTTATCTGCATAACTTTTCTGCCTGCTTTGAGCTATCCTCATGTGTTGCTGGATCATCCTCACTTTCTCAGCCACTTCTTCTACTAATTCTGGCCCCATCAACTTTCTTTCACCGACTTCATCCCAAAACGCAGGAGTCCGACACCGCTTTCCATACAAGGCCTCAAAAGGTGCCATCTGAATACTGGAATGGAAACTGTTATTATAAGAAAACTCAACTAATGAAAGATGCTGATCCCAACTTCCCTGATAGTCCATTGAACAAGCTCGAAGCATATCCTCCAAAGTTTGAATCGTTCGCTCTGACTGCCCATCTGATTGAGGATGAAAAGCTGTACTGAAATTCAACTCTGTGCCCAAAGACTTCTGAAGTCCCTTCCAAAATTTAGAAGTGAACCTGGGATCCCGGTCAGACACAATGGAAAGAGGAACTCCATGTAACCTGACAATCTCTTTGAGGTACAATCGAGAAAGCTGATCTAATGTCATTGTATCTCGAATAGAAAGAAAATGAGCAGACTTTGTTAGCCGATCAACAATAACCCATATCGCATTGTTACCTCGAGAAGTCTTTGGTAGTCCCACCACAAAATCCATGGATATATTCTCCCATTTCCATTCTGGCACCGGCAAAGGCTGAAGCATCCCCTTCGGTAACTGTCGCTCTGCTTTAACCTGCTGACATGTCAAACATTTCATTGTAAAATCAGCAATATCTCTTTTCATCCCATTCCACCAGTAATACTCTCGAAGGTCTCTGTACATCTTAGTACTTCCAGGATGAACAGAAAATGGAGAACTATGAGCTTCACACAACAATTCTTTCTTCAGTTGGGAATCACAAGGCACACACAACCTTTTTCCAAACCTTAAAACACAATCTTTATCAAGATTAAATTCTGGAAACTTACCCATTTTAACCAATTCTACTTTTTTCTGTAGCTCACGGTCTTCCCTCTGCGCTTTCATAATTCTGTCTGACAACGAAGACTGCACTGAAACCTGAAACAAAACATATATATTCCCTGCACCAACAACTTCCAAGCCAAAATTTATCAAATCATTAATCAAGGGATCACGTTCCAAACGTAGCATGGTTAATGATGCATGATTTTTCCGACTTAAGGCATCCGCTACTTTGTTTGCTTTTCCAGGATGGTAATTAATCGTGCAGTCATAATCCTTTATCAGTTCTAGCCATCTTCTCTGCCTCATGTTTAATTCCTTCTGAGTGAATATATACTTAAGACTTTTATGGTCAGTATATATTTTTCATTTGGTTCCGTATAGATGATGCCTCCATATTTTCAAAGCAAAAACCACAGCTGCCAATTCCAAATCATGTGTGGGATAATTCATCTCATGAGGTTTAAGTTGTCTCGAAGCATAGGCAATTACCTGACCATTCTGCATCAAAACACAACCAAGTCCCTTCAAAGAAGCATCACTATAGATGAAAAACTCACCATTCCGGGAAGGTAAGGCCAAAACTGGAGCATTCACCAATCTCTTCTTTAGTTCCTGAAAACAAACATCACATTCCTCTGTCCAAACAAAATTAACCCCTTTCCGTGTTAACTTAGTTATTGGGCTAGATAACCGTGCAAAGTTCTCAACAAAGCGTCGGTAATAACTTGCTAAGCCCAGAAAACTACGAATCTCTGTAACATTTGTGGGTCTTGGCCATTCATCAACTACTTTTGTTTTGGCAGGATCAACTGTTATTCCATCCTTATTTACAATGTGCCCAAGAAAAGAAATCTGTTGAAACCAAAAATCACACTTGCTGAATTTTCCATATAGTTTCTTTTCTTTTAAAGTTTGTAAAACAACCCTTAGATGTTTTTCATGGTCCTCTTTATTTTTAGAAAAAACCAGAATGTCATCAATAAATACCACCACAAACTTATCCAAGAACTCATGAAATACTCTATTCATAAGATTCATGAATACAGCAGGTGCATTAGTTAACCCAAATGGCATAACAACAAATTCATAATGCCCATATCTAGTACGAAAGGCTATTTTCGGGATGTCATCCTCCTTCACCTTCAGCTGATGGTATCCGGATCTCAAGTCAATCTTGGAAAAGTACTGAGCTCCCTGGAGCTGATCAAACAAGTCATCAATATGAGGCAAAGGATACTTGTTTTTAACAGTGATGTTATTCAAAGCTCTATAATCAATGCAAAGTCTCATGGAACCATCTTTCTTTTTAACAAACAAAACAGGGGCTCCCCATGGTGAAGTACTGGGACGAATGAAAACTTTGACAAGCAAATCCTGCAACTGATTTTTCAATTCAAGAAGTTCTATTGGAGCCATACGATATGGGGGTTTTGAAATTGGCTTAGCATCAGGAACTAAGTCAATTGTGAATTCAACTTCTCGTTTAGGTATGACACTGGGTAACTCCTCAGGAAAAACATCAAGGTATTCATTTACCACTGGCACATCATTGATTTGAATAGTTCCCTTGTTTTCAACAATATGAGCTAGATAACTTTCATTTCCATCTTTCAGTAGTTTCTCAGCTTCTTGATATGGTATCAATTGTATGGGTTCATTCTTGTATACAAACTGAAACTCTTTCTGAAAAACAACTTCTTTAGCTCTACAGTCAATCTTAGCATGATAACCAGAAAGCCAGTCCATCCCCAGAATAACTTCAAACTCGACTAAGGGTAAAACAACAAGGTTTGCAGGTAAAGTCTTTCCACATACCACAATAGAAATATTCTTATAATTCCTCTTTGCTATAACATTTCCCCCTGGTGTTTTAACAACATGTTCGGGTATCATTTGTTGAGGTGATATTTCCAATTTACTAGAAAATTTATCAGAGATGAAGGAATGTGTAGACCCCGTATCAAACAAAACTTTAGCAAAATCTGAGTGAACAAACAAAGTACCTGATACAACTTCATTGGATGACCCAACATCTGCTGACGTAGTCGCAAAGGATCTCACTACACCTTTCTGCTTGTAGTCTGGCTTCTTTGCATCATTTGGATCCCTCTTTGGACAGGCATTTGCATAGTGACCCATCTCACCACATTTAAAACACTTTATAGTTTGCTTATCAGGATTAGTCTTTGGATCATTTTCATTGCAATCTCGGGCCATATGTCCAAACTTACCACATTTAAAACACTTCCCAGTTTTGATAAGACATTCCCCAGGGTGCTTCTTGCCACACTTTTCACAAACTGGAAACTGTATTTTCTTACCATCAGATTTCATTGGTTGATTCTTACCCATTGCTTTCCAATTTGACCTCTTCTTCTCTTTGTTTCCAAATTGCATGTGATCGTCAGCAAACTCCATCTCTACCCTCTCAGCACATCGGACAAGTTTCTCATAACTTTTGAATTCACGGGAGGCCAACGCCCTTTGATACCAATTGTAAGGACCCACACTTATTTCATACATAATCTTGAATTTAATCAAGAAAACACTTCATTTTACATTGAGGACCTTTTCAAGTTTAGAGCTTTAGAGAATTAAGACAAAACATTCATAACATTACACATTGTTACATAGTGGATACCATAAAATCAGTTTCCATTTTCCTCAGAATATAAAACATTAAAACATAAAACAAGACTCCTTGACAATTCTTCAACATTTAACATGTCTTCCTTCCTTGTATTATTCATCCATTAACCTGTGAAAAATCATTTAAAAACTTGGGATGAGCACAAAAGCTCGGTAAGGTATGAAAAGAAGGAAAAAAAATCTCATTAGTCCATGAATACACAAGACATGTGGAAACATTTTCCAAATACATGATTTACACCCATAAAATCTTACTTAGTGTAACATGAGATTTACACAAGATCCATACAAACATAATTATAATCATAAAGGTATATTGGGGCATTACTTACATAATCTTGTAACCATCTTGGCAACCTTAAAATTTGTAACCCTCACGGCTACCTTACTTTGTGTAACCATCACAGTTACACTTGGAGTAACCATACGGCCGACCTCCAACTTACTCATACCCAATGCATTGGAGGGAAATATAGGTCCCACCCTTCATCATAAACAATGCCCAATAGCCAAAACATAATCATTCAACATAAATAATAGCATAAAAACATTGCCTTAGAATCTTATAAAACAGAATTTTAAAAGAGGATTTTAGAAGAAAAGTCCATTATAAACATCATATACTTGAAGTGAGACTTAATTGAGTGGATGGAATATGTATATACTCTGTAAATACACATAATTAAACATAATATAAATAGAACCCATCACACAAACAATTTAAATAGCACATAAATTATAAAGTAGAAGGTTAACCCAAGGAATGAAAATCGGGTTAAGAATTCCCTTACCTTGGGCTTGTCCTACTTCAAAATTGTTTGAACCTCCTGTATAATTGTTAAAGGAGTGTTAATAGGATTTTAAAGAAACGTTTTCATGTTTATAACATCTTATATGGTCATTTCATAACCTCATTTCACCCCTTATTTGTTAGTATTTTGTTCCTTGCATTATTTTGGGTGAGGTCTTTTGTGATTTTCACGATCGGTTCATGATGAATCGTTCTTGTTGATTGGAAGTGAAACTCCAGAATTGGAATGGAGTATTAGTTACATAACTCCAGTACCATAAATTATACCATTCATCACTTTGGTGCCTTATATGATGATGATTTATAAGTTACAACATTAATTATGTTCGTTTAGATAATTTAAGTGGTTCTTTGATAATTACAATTTCATTTAGTCTTATAAGTTTGAATCATGAGTACAAAAGAATTACAGAACCTTATATGATTCATAAAACATATATTATAACCTGATTCAACAATATAAATGGTTTCATGACCAGACTTGAAATAATTAATGGAAATTGAAAATACATCGTCCACGATATCGGTAATTCGACACAAATGGACAATGTTTTTTGATTCTTTAAATAAGTGAAAGAGGAGAGGAATAATGATTTGTAATTTTCCATAAACATGAAAACATCCAGAATATACATGATTCTGGAGATTTCATTCCTCTTGGATAAGAGGGGGTGAAGAAAGAAGTGGAGGGAATCATGAAATAAAGAAAACATGAGAAATTTCTTACAAAAAATTCGGCAGCCTAACGGCGCCTCTAAAAATTTCATAAAAACAAGATTGATGAGATGAATGGAATATATCATCAATCATACAAAATTTGGACTGTAAGGGAAAATATTTAATGAAATATCCCAACAAAAGACAAAGGGAAAGGAAGAGAATAACATAAAATGGATGGAAAGAATGAAAATGAAAGAGGATGTTTACCTCTTGATCTCTTCTCCTTGAGATCCTTCTTAAGGGCTTTGATTTTGGTCTTTTGGTGAGACCAGCAGCTCTAGGACGTGGGGAAGAATATTGAGGAGGGAATTTGGCAGAAATTAGACAATGCTCAAAGCTTGAGAGGTGTGGGAGGAAGAGGGGAGTGAGGGTGGTATTTATAGTGGAGGAGGGGAGGTATTTTAGATTATTTTAATTATTATTATAATATTTTTATCAAGACTATGAATAATCTCAAATCAAGTGGCCTTAATTAGTGAAAATATCATGTGATTTCGAAGCAAGTGGCCTTGCATCACTTATGATGTCATAAATAGTGCATTTTTACTGATAAATTGATTATACGGTATTTTACCGTATTTCACTATTCACCGAAAATTCAAGAGTTTCAGAAAAATACCAAAAATTTACCCCAACCATTTTTCGACGTGTAGAATTCAAAAATGAACTCCATTTTTCAAAAATAATTTTCTAAATATTATTAATTTAATTTTAAAATAAGGTCACAGTTAATTCGAAAAATAACAAAATTGAAGTGCAATTAGTTTTATGTGACATTGGAAAATTAATTAAGATCCCATTATCCTATTGCCATGGGAAAATAAAATAATAATATTATTTACTATTCATGAGGTCATATTACTATTCATATTACTATCCATATTACTATTCATAAGGGCATGTTACTATTCACCAAAAAAACAAGTTTGTTCCATCAGACTCGAAATAACATACTGAACACAATTGTAGATGATAGTTTCTTGAAATTCAAAACATAGAAGAAATAAAATTATGTTTAAAGGATACTTATAAATATATACCTTAAACAAAATTTCAAGCATTTTCAATTTATTTTTAGAAAACCTTGGGATGTTACACCAGCTGAAGGTATCACCTCCTATAGTAAGCTCACACTGCCGGCACTAGTGCTTAATCGTCGAGTCTGCTCCCGTAGGAGTCTCTAGCCGTAAGGATCGAGCCAAAGACTCCATCGGAATCTCCGAGCTCCAAACAGGGGCAGTAGAAGTGAAACAAGGGCTCTCTCATGTGTCTATAAAAACTGCAGAAATGGTGGAGTTGACACAGATAGTACCTAGAATCATCTCGGGTGCGCCGTGGTCATAGACCTCCGCTGCCTGAAGTTGTGCCTGTCTCTGCCCGCCAGCTCCCTATGGTCGGGGTGGAACTCTTGGTGGTGGTGGTGGTAGAGCCTCAAAGCATCGCCCAACACCTGCTGCTCGGCCAGCTCCCCTGCCTCGTCCGCCTGCTCCCTACGGACCGCCACAGTCATCCCTATGCCTCTGCATAGGTGGTCCCCCAACCATCTGCTTCTCCTCCGCATGGCGGGTCAGGCAATAACGATCCATGTCGCCATGTCCACTGTATGCGTAGCACTGTCCACCTCTCGAAAGACTGGCTCTGTGCTGTGTTCCCCGCACCTCTGAGCCAGTGTCCTAAGGCCATCCGCCTGAGGGTCTGGTCCGCCTGGACCCATGTGTCATCCGTCGACTGCCAGCTACAGAAGACTCTGCTACGTACAGCACTACGGTAGGTCTCGCTGCTGATGTAGGCTCATCAAGAAAGCTCTCAATGAGAAGGGCTCGCTCCAGTACCCATTCCTATATCGGAATGATGAGGGAGATCAGCGATGCCCTGATCTCATTCTTCAATCACTACTTGAAGGCCCGGGCCTGGAAGAATGGGTCACGTACCATGTTCTTTGTATAGCACGAGAGGTCTGTAAAACTCACCGAGTAATGGGTGACTGCCATGCTACCCTACCGCTGCTGTAGAAGCTCCTGGATGCGCACTGCACGGAGGGTGGTTGGGACAAACTCCGAGCGGAAGAGGCTCTCAAAGTCCATCTAGAGGAGTGATGCCTCGTCGTGCACCTTCAACATCAAGATCCACCATCTACCTACTTCCGCGTTTAGGAGACTCGCTGTAAGGATCACCATGAGGTCTACTGGTGTCCCTACCAATCAGAAAACCCATACAACTCCCTCCAGCCAATCCTCAGCTGCCTTAGGGTCCGTCTCCCCGCGGAACCTGAGCGGTCTCTGATGCTGAAACTCATGTAGTGCGCCAAGGTGACGTGCACTCTCAGCGGCTGGATCTGGTAGAATTGGTGGCTCAGCGGGTAGTGGTACCTCCAGTGCCTCTGTAGTAATAGGGCCCTGCACTGAGGCCTCATCGCTCGTTGGGCTGTTGTCACGTAAAAAACTCAAAACCCTAGTTGGCTGCCATCGTGGGGCCATCCTGAAAAGAGACAGGTGCGCCATGTTCAAACAGTATACCTGGTGAGCTGACACAAATTAATCACAAAGAAAACTTTTAAAACACACATCCAGTCAATGTTTTTGTGCATTGGGTCGGAAATCAAAAATCAGGGTCCTGGTGTATGGATACGTTAGCTGCAGCACCAACACTGGACTCCCTGGACTGATAACCACACTCAATACCCTTAACATTATTGCTTCACATAGAAAAAGATCAGAGTCTTGAGTTCTGTGGTAGAACCGAACTCCTTTGATACCAATGTTTCACGACCCGACCTCGGGGCTCATGCCGTGACTACCCCAAGCCTGCCTTCCATAGGTCAGGCACTGGAAACTAGCACCAAGGAGTAATTCCCGATAAAAGAAGGGAAGGGGTTTCCTTTGTAAAGTAAACAAACACCACAGAGTAAGCAAGAAAAAGTAAACACTAAGTAAACTAGGTACAAAAGTAAGTGCGGAAAAGTAAGTGGGCGAGAATACAAACCCAAACTGAAAGTAAAGTACAACTGGAAAGAAAGTTTAGGAACTGAGAAGTAAATCCGCAACGTCATGTCGTCCATAGGAAGTCCCACCTGAAGGGTGGGTACAGATGGCCTTCTCAGCTCCACGGGTCCAGCCGTCCGCTCCGTGTACATCCCACCCAGTGGTCCACCTCCAGGTACCAACTGCTCCACTAGCCTCAACCACAATCATCGTTGTCCATCGTCAGTATCCAACACAACGTAGAGTGGGAATAGCCCGTGAATGGGTGAGTATAAGATACTCAGTAGGGACCCCAATACCACAGAAGGTCTCCCAGAATCCACAAAGGATAATCCACAAAAGGAAGATACAATCACAAAGTAACAAAGAAAATTACTTAGGTATATGCCCATACATATACCTAAGTTATCGATTCCAGTTCGGCTCCAACATCCGAGCCTATGATCAAACACGTCCACACAGGATAGCACAACACAATCCACAAAGGAAGGTAAGTCAATCATATCGAAGATAATAATTGAAAGTCAAGATTCAGCTCACCCAGGTATACTTCTTCGTAAGACAATATAGATGATCAGTTGTAGCCACTGATTCATATAAGCCGTCGGACCCACAGAGGATCGATAGGTACTAACCCCCGCAATGACCCACACAGGATCCATAGGTACTAACCCCCGTAATGACCCAAATAGGATCTGACCCACACAGGATCGGTATGCGTTGGCCCACACAGGACCGCTGAGAGCTGACCCACATAGGATCTGATCTACACAGGATCGGTAGGCACTGACCCACAGAATATCGCTGAGTGGTGTAGTCGTCGCTGTCTAAGCCACGGAGGATTCCCATACAGTCTTCATCGTCGTCGTAGTCGCAGCCATCTCTAGGGTTCCCGCACATATCAAGCTCATTTCGGGAGGGTCTGCTCTACGAGCTGAGGGGCTGATACATCAACTGAAAAAAAGTCTGGAGTTGATGTATCCCAAAGTTCCGTATCGTCAATAGGAACTCAACGTGACGGACGGCGCGTCAATCGAATGCCCGGTCTGAGAGTTATTAGACTTTTCGTCCCAGGGGACCGTTTGGTTTTTAAGTCAAAACCAATCCGACTATACACCAACTACATCCAAACCTCGATCAGAGTAACCCAAAAGGTCCATCTCACTAAGATGAATCCATCAAAGTCGACGGCACGTCAATCGGACGTCCGGAGCTCAAGTTATAAGCATTTCCGCTCCGAGGGCCAGTTGGTTTCGTGTACGAACCAACCCGGCCGAACCCAATGTTCTTTGAAACCTTGCGTGTAATATACCGAAATGACTGTCTCGATCCAAGGATCACATCGCAACTGACGGTGCATCGATCGGAGGTCCGCTACCCATGTTATGGGAAAAATACCGAAAGAGGTCCGGAAATAGGGGGTTCAGGCCCGGTCTGACCCGGCCCAATACCCCCTGGGTCGGCCCGAACCGGGTCGACCCGACCCGGTTCCGAGTCTGGCCCAATAGGGAGCATCCCGGCCTAGTGCGCTCAGCCTGGCCAGTGTGGCCAGCCGGCTCGGCCTTAACATCCGAGCGGAAGTGGGGGGGGGGGGGCACTGCCCCCCTGTTTGGCAAACCGCGGCCCCCATGTGGGGGCCGCTCCTTCGGCCGACCGGGGGTTACGACGTCCGGTTCCATGTTCAGCCGGCCCGGCTGCTGCCGTGGGACCCTGCGGTCCCTCCCTCCTGCTCCCGCTCTGGCAGCCAGTAGCCGGTCGCCGCTCCCTTCTCTGCCACGGCCTGAGGCCGGGCCATGGTCTGATTGGCGCGGCACGACTGCGCCGCGCCCCTCTGTCGTGGACCCGCTCCGGCTGCGGCGTCTTCGAGGTTCCTCCGATGCTGTGTGATGGCATCGCGACTTTTTTCGACTTCAACGGTGCGACGCGAAGGCACCGCACTTTTCTGCCCATTCATTATTATTTCCACGCGGTGCAACGACACCGCACTACCTTGCTCATACCGCAACAAAAAACAAGCATCATGGGGGGAGGAGAGTCGGTCATGTTCATGCGGTCTGACCTCCTCCTGTTATCACGATAACAGGCGGATCAATTAGAGAATGAATAACGGCGACGAAATTATTCACGAACAAAAACAAAATAATCCCCTACCTCGAAGAAAAGGTTGAACGAATGTTCGTCGCGGAAGGTGGATCGTCGGTGTCGCGCAGAAACGATTCGCCGGCGTCGCGTCGTCAATCTCCGAGGATGGCGTCTCTCATCGGCTGCGGAGAGGGAAGAAGACAGTACAACGAACTCCCTTTTAAGGTGACGGAGTTCTTCGTCAAAGGCTCGACGTTCTTCGTGTTCTTCGTCGAGGAAGAATAACTTCAAGACTTAGAGAAAATCCTCTCCAAAATCCTCTCGCACAACCAAAACAACACTAATAAAATAAGCATTGCCTTATATTATTAATCACGCCAAACGTTTTGAAATTGAAAATTGAAACATTCAATTAATTGAATTAGTTGAAAAGTATAAGCCGCCCAATTAAAGAGGCATTTAATACTTAGTTAAATGCAAAAGTTGACTTTCATTTAATGGGGGTGCGGGTGGGTTACCTAAATAAAAGTGGGGGGGGGGGTTTGAGGAAGTTTAATAGGTGGGGCTCGGGTGGGCCCCACCCCAAAAATATCTTACCTAGTGGAGTAGGATATAGTGGGTCCCACTCCAACCACTTAGCTTAGGTTAAACGACTTTAAATAAAATAAATTGGTTGCACCATTTTATTTTATTCTTTTACTTAACCCAAAATTTTAATAACCACACCCGAGAAAACACAACTCCGGAATAGGTGTTCCTAAAAAATTACTCACGTTGCGATTTCATCGGTGTCCTCGGATTTCGATTCCAAGCACTGGTTCAAAATTTAAGAAAACCCGCTCGTTTGTTCACTGAACGTACTCGAGCTAAACTTCGGAAATTTATTCCGGGCTCACCGGGCCTCAGAATCAGGTGCCGTCAAGAAATTGGGTTCTTGTAAAATCCCATAGAAAATTAAGAAAAAATGTCCCTTGAATTTTACGGGTCTTTACACAATGGAGTTCCTCAATGACTATTATAGTATGACCCTAATGTCGTATTAGGCCATGAGATACTTAAATTGAATTTGTGGCCCCTAGACTATTTGGAATGGTGAAGAGACATGTTTTGACATAGCTTTGGACTCACAAGGAAGAGGTACAATTTCCCGATTGAGACATGTTCTTGTGAAGGAGCCTAAAACAGTGTGGGTGAGTCAATACTGCCCAAAGAGGATAGTATCTAGGTGTGATGATTGAGTCCCTTAGACACATGTACTCTGAGAAGATGTGTGAGATGTTGGGAATCGTTGATGGACTTCTTTTGGAACTAATGGAGATTCTTCTTCTTGGGATGAGTTGTGAGATTTTGGTCCCTTTACTCTCTCGTTTGGGTTTCATTGACTGAACACACACATATATATATATATATCCTTCTTTGGAACACATCACTTATGATTTAGTTACCCTCCATCCCAGAGGGGAAAATACATTCATGGTATGCCCCGTGTTTTCTATGTCTAGCATCTCATCGTTGGATGATTCTTCTCTCCTACTATATATAGCGATGTCTTGATGATAAGTTTATATTCCCACTGTTTCATGGTCCTTGTTTTTGGAAAAATTTACTTTCACTCTCTTGTTGGGTTGAGATGTACTCTTTTACAGTACTATATTCTATCTATTATTTTCCTCTTTAGTTTTATCTCATATTTCTCCCCCTTCAGTCATTCAGTGTGTTATACTAGGTATGTATATACTCACCCCTACATGGTCTTTTCCTACACATGTCGTGTCTTTTATAGATGACAGATAGGTAGATTGTGACTTTAGAGGAACTTAGGGTTATAGGTTACTTGAGTTGCGCACGGTGGTCCTAGCTTGAGATCCAGGAGCTAAAATCCCTTATCTATTTTACATTTCTAGTTTTCAATTAGTTTAGGACACATTTTTGGGTGGTCATGTATTTTTACTCTTTTCCATTTCATTTTACACTACAGTACTTTGAATTTGTTTTTAGGTCTATGGATGTTTATTTTATTTATAGAAGTGTTACATATTTTATTTATTTCCCTTGATAATTTTTCATAGAGTTGGTTGTGTGTGTTTTTGTATATAGTTACTTTGTGAAATTACTCCCTAATTTAGTTATTCCTTCAGTGCTTGTCATCACCCCCTGTCCAATAAATGGAAGATTTGGGCAGTTGTGACTCAAGCCCCATCTTAGGTTAGGACATGAAATTATGAGTAGTTTTTCATAAGTTAAATAAATAATCTATAAAATATTACTGACTAACGTTTTCTTACATTCAATTTCATTTATAGTGTGTGGTATTGAACATAAAAGGGAAATTTCTATGAGAAAAATTATTTTTCTCAAGTAAAAATATGAAAATAGGAGTATTATAAATTATTTTTTATGAGAAAAGATTTTTGGTTTTATTCTTATGATTTAAAATTTTAATATCTATTTTGTAACAAAATATCACATTTATATTGTTAAATGTATGATTTTGAGCCCCTTGGTTAACAAGGGGATGAAAACATCGGTCCACACAATCATTTGTGATAAATATTAGGCGATTTTCAGCATGGAAGAGTCTATTATTAATCATGGAAGAGTATCATCCCCACTAGGTATTATCCCACTTTAAAAACCTCAAATATTTCTAGTATCAATGAGTTAAATGAGGCTCATGAAGAGGAAGTAGAGACCCATAAAGAGGAACCGAAGGAAAAAAATGTTACCATGAAATAGAATGAAACATGTAAAAAAAGAAAAAGAGATTCTTTTTTGAAATATATTGAAGCTTTATGTCAATCTCATACTCAAGATAACACTATAGTTTTAGATACATTAATATTGAATATTCACTACTTATATGATTCACTTTCAAATAGAGATAACAGTCATTGTGTTTGTTGAGGTGATGAATTTACTATTGGGGATGACAATAATGTTATATTAGGAGATGAAGGTAGTGAATACATTTGGGATGATGGTGATGATAGCTATGGCCATGATGGTAGTGGTAGTATTGAGGGATATATTTATCCCCTACATTTCTATCATTATATTTATGAAACAGTTATGGGAAAAAAATTATGATGGAAACTAATTTTATTTGTTTTTTTATTTTCAAATTATCAATTATTTAAATGTGAATTATATGATTTATTTTTTATATTAAATGTGTATTGTGACTAGATAGATTTGTTAATTTTTCTATATTCTATAATATATTGGTCAAATGGTTCATGAGGTTTTTTTTCAACATGGTTTGATGTTTTTGACAATTTCAACCAATAGCAATGTTTTTATAACTATTGGTATAGAATATTTACAAATAGTTTGTGTAAAATGTTGGTAACATATAAATCTAAACCAATATACTGATGGTTTCTATAAAACTATTGGAATAGGGGTATCCCAATGTCTATAATCCCTATGGTTAATAACTCTATACCAAAGGTTTCAAACCATTGGTATATGTGTTTTGTTCAACAGTGATATAGATATATCATAGTTGTTTGGGGTTTATGAGTTATCTTCCATTATGTTTTGGATGATATTAACCCTTAAGAAATCCTAAAAATGTATTCGAGATGATGAGTATGATGTACAGGTTTGTTCAAATACTTTATTTTAAATATTATATAATTATGTTGTATTGTGGAGGGATCTGTAAAGGGAGAATCAGATATGGTATTTCAAAAATTTGTTATGAATGTTGTATTCTGAATAAGTGGTGCTGATAATTATATTTTGTATCATTTTTTATTATATCTAGGACATGTAAAAACTTATTTATAAATTAATTAGTCCTTATTTTTGTTTTAAATATGTCTAAGTGGTGGGTAATGTGTCATATTATTGAGATATGTGGTGGAATAAGGATGGAAGAATGATTGTGAAAAATGGTGGAAGTGATTATGGAAGATTATAGTAACATGAGATTTACAAGATAATTATGGGATTACCTTGATTGGTTAAATAGGAATTAAATGTAAAATTATATTATTTTTTTATTTGAGTGATTTAGATATTTTATTATACCAATCACTATGATTCCAGGACTTATGTTGGTGTCATGTGTGTCCCAACATCCATGTTGTATTAGATGTCCAATAACTCTCCACCTACCACTACCTCTGAATGGATTGTATTCCATCATGATATAGTATGGATGGATGTTTTATTCTACACAACCTTGATTTTTCCTAATCAATTCTAAACTCAATTTTGAGGTTTTTGAGCCCTAGGATCTCCTCGTGGGAAAATGGTAAATTTAATGTTGTATAAGACCTTAGAAAAATTCTACACTTGTTCTATTGATCTTGGGATGTGTTTTGTACCCCATGATAAGTTTTAATGGATCTCTTAGCATTTTTAATATTCAGATATTTTTATTATTTTTTAATTAAATGAATATTTATCCTGTGAGTGTGGATGGTTACATCTCTTAAAGGGATACTTGGATTGAAATTATAACACCATGTATTTGATAGAAACCATTTGTTTTACTTTAGAATGGTGTAAATTACATGTTTGAAAAGTGGGATATGAATCTCATATTTTCATTTATTTTTTGAAAAATACAAAATAGCCTATTACAGGTTATAAATACCCATTTATATTATTTTTCCTAAGGACGACTATTTTTTTCAATAACAGAACCCTGGGTAGATTTATAGGGATTGTATACCCTCTTTTGAGGATCCAATGAATCAGAATGCAGAGATGAATTTGAGATCACATCTATCTAGATGATTTGATTGTATCAAACTGATAAATATATTGAATATATGGTGATTATCCATTTATTGGGGACTTTACATTAAGTTTACAACTCATTCTTTTTTGATATGTGGTTATTGGATTATTTTTCACGATTCTTCATAATAGGTTTATCTTATTTTTTATATATTAAAAAGGGCCATCGTTTTATTATTGATTTATTTTGGTAATGAATTTTTCATCGATAATTCATGGAATTTTATCTAAAAAATGGACTTATTCCCATATATTAAATTGGGAATATTCTATTTTATTTTGGTAGAGAACATATTTTCATGTAAAATTAGGGGTTCCTAGGATCCACTCTACACATTTTATTTTTCCCCCACCTATCCTTGTTCATCCTCACATAAAATTATCACAAAATTCCATTAATTATCCAATGCTTTAACAAGTAGATATGTGAAGTAGTCAGATGATCGGTAGTGAATATGGATGAATACAAATGAACATAATATTGGTCAAGATCAGTCACAAGTATGGGTTGGAAGTGACTCGAATTGTGTTGTTAAATAACAAGTATGTAGCAGATCTATATAGGCACAAAGATAAGTAATTTGAATATTGGGAAGGATCCTCGAGGGTTATTGATAGAGATAGGTGTCATAATATGAAACTGGGTAGATTTTTGTAAGTAATGGGATGATAATTAAATGAATATTAAAATATAGAGAAATAAAATGGCTACATGGTGTGTAGTTCATAAGTACACAATTTTTGTCCTCTATGAATATATAAATAGGGTTATATAATATTATAAATATCAAATTACATGTGGTATGGATTCACACACTCTATGGGCGGTCGAGTACATTCCCATCCACAAGGAATGTAGTTTGGGTACACGCTATGTAGAGCCAACATGATGTGAATCGGGTGGATATACACACCCAAGGTTATGTTCTTGGACAACATACCATGTATCCATGGAGAAAAATCATGTATTTAGAGACTACATGATTGAATTATCTAGATGTAAAAACTGAGTACACTTGCAAATATCACACACCATGTACCACATTAGGCATTTCTTTTACGCTATGGCTACATGGAACTATGTGTTAAGGATAAATGTTGATTACCAAGTTATTCCCATAATGTATGTTGAATTTTCAAACCATTTGATTTATAGTACATGGTGTGGCCTCCCCATATGGGATACACATCATGTAACCCTATAGATCCTAGTGGGGGTTTGAAAGGGAGTTTAAGAAAATCAGATACTTCAAAACATATGACTCATATGGCAGTTCCCTTGTGGTTACCTATGAGATGCCTCATACAACTAATCTATTGATTTCAGAATTTATGAGACATTTAGTACTCCAATAACCCTAAGTTACTACTAGCAGATATTGATATTTTGTGCAATGTCGGGGTCATGATGATCCTATTCATGTATTAGAGAATCTTGTCGCTCATTAATGAGAGATGATGCATTATTTCAGGGAATCTATTGAAATTTATACATTAACCATTATCTAAGATAGTTTATCTTATATTAATTATAAATCCTCTCCAATTTAGTAGATTCTACTAACTGAAAGGCTGAAATATGAAATTTCACTTCACTTATATCAAGGTAGTGACAACCACCATATTTAGCATCAGGGTGCTTTTACCGAGGTACGCAGAATAAGATGGTGGGCCTGGTATTTAAAATTTTTCATCATCAGAGAGATGAAACTTTATCGTATTGGGTGATCTACGCCTCAGTAGAGGTCCTTAGATCTCACATTAATTTAATAAGAACAAAATTTAAATGAATGTTTCCCTTGATTGAATATGAGGCCAGTTCTACTACAACATGACACTGGAAATCATTACATGAAGGATCTGTGCTCAAATGCCTCTATATCATCCACACACACTTAAAGAATCCATGAATATGTTGATCATTTAATTATTGGTGCTGTTGTAAATATCCAATGATTCCTTCAACATCCTAGCGATCACTTTGACTCCCTTCCATTATTCCAAAAAATGATTTTTGGATCAAGCACTCAGAAGGAGTCTTCCTCTCTTTAGGATGTGGGGGAAAGAGAGAATCTCAATCCTTTGTAATAAATAGTCTAGTCAATGTGTGACTCTCTATAGATTATATAGTGGATGTTAACTACACTGATAGGGTTAACTGACCCCCATTTAAGAAACATCCACTAAATGAATAGTAAATGAATAGTTGTGATGAACTAATTATGTCGTAAACATCAATTATATTTTATCACAAACATGAAATATATAATAAATATATTATGTGATAAAACTGATTTATTAACATGACTCATTATTTATACAATATTAAACTAAAATTGAATATTAAGATAATATTTTCCCATATAATGAATTCAATTTATTTACCTAAAGGATTGTAAATTATTTCAATAAATATATTTAAAAAAATATTTACATACTTGGATAAAAATGTATTTATTTATTTATTAGTTAAAATTAATTCTTAGACACATCTTTTACCATTTGGTGGGGCGCACCATGTCATATACACTTCTTTTCTAGAATAGGGAAGACTCTTGAATACACTATTGTGTTTGACCGTGTAGGACCTTATCTTGATAGTAGTGAATATCGTTCAAAGACTGGGAGTGAAGTCTAGTAACCCATCAAGGCCCATAAATGGATAATTAATAGTCAAATAAATAAAAACTATCCTATGAACACACACTATGTAATATTATTTAATTTCCTCACAATATCTCATAATGCTGTTTACATACTTAGTGTCAACATCATTTCTTGATTTATTATTTATATACCTTAATTGATGGATTTCCATTCTTCTAACATTTATATGGATTTATTAAATGTAATACCATATTGATAAACTGGGACTGAGATATCTCTTCCAATCACAATTGAAAATTTCTTTATTTATTTTTCAATCAATGTCATACTACCAATAACTCACCCAAAATTGGATACCTTACTGTGAATTCATTTCCATGTTTTTTCCTTAAGTCAAATTATGTGATCATATAATACAAAATGATTATAATTTCAATTCAGGATACCATTAATAATGCTCCCAAATAGGAACTATCGATGACACCTAAAACATGTACTATTCTTATTGGCGGGCCAGTCCTCATGATATAATTTACTAGAGATCACCTGGTGCGAATGTCATGAGAATAAGTCAAAATACATACGATCCCATAGTTCCTGATAGTCATACATCATCTTTGTCTAGTCATAATGATGTATATGGACCATAGAAAATATTTTTATGATTACAGCCATAGTATCTCGAGGTTCCCATTATAGCTAGAGAACTACAATATCCTATTGATATGATAAATAATATATCTACATTGACATATAAATATTATACCTAGAAAAATCATTGTTATTCTGTAAAGTAAAAACCATGCATATCTCACCATATAGATGATATGGTAATCTAAATTTACTGTTCAAGTTGGGACTAGAGAACCCATTATCACAACACTCCCACTTACAGTTGATCCAACTTTATAAATAACCTTTTTAGCCCTAACATGAAAATATCATCTTTTTGCTGAGTTATGACTTTAGTGATAGGCCTACCATGTTTCCACTATGTGAAAATTTTGATATCTATGAATTTTCCTCCTTGAGTATGACTTATCAATAGATGATACCCCAGGGTATATAAATTTTATCTACTATCAAAACATGAAATATTTCATAGTACTAGTAGTATAATTACCATAATTTATATTATGATAAATCACTACTTACTATTCTCGGTTCTGTGAAATGGAACAAATAAATGTGTATTATACACTAATTCTTCAGCTTCCTCAAAATCCAAAACACACTAGTTTTTTTATATATGGTGACCAAGAGGTTTAATGGGATTATATTGCTCATTAATTTAGCTTGAATATAACATTAGATCATGTTGATCTATAGGAATACTAGTTTGTGTCCAATTTTAACTAGTATCCCTTTCTCTCAACAAAATAATTACATGTCATCATTACATTCTCAGTTGAAATGGATTGTTCAAACCACTTCCCATGCAATTATCCTAGATATAACTACTATTTACAATAATTAAGTACATGATGGAAATATAATCTATAGTAGATAACATCGAATATATGTTATATCAATGCAGGTGCTTATGGAATTCTACTCACCACATAAATCTCCTCATATTCCACATGCATGTTTCTTCAAGAGATTTATTCCCTATCACATTAGTAAAAATACTCTCTAGAATTTTTCCAACTTTTATTTTTTCAATAACGTGTCATTATTTGTACTAATGACTAGGCCTAAGAGACAATTAGATCTAACTCATTAGATCTCGTTACTTTTATCTTTGGTCTTTAATATAGTTCAATCTTAGAGGAGTTACATTCATTTTTTTATTAACCAACTTTTAGACTAATACTTTTTCCCATATTTTATGAAAACATATATTATTTGTAAAATAGTGATTCTTCCACAAACCTCTAATAGACATGTGGAAAGATTAATATTCTATGATCTTGTCACTTAAAATAATCTAGAACTAGATATCAGTAACTTTCAACACTTATTGGAATTCTAGGTTATCACGACCCCCTTTTGGTTTCTTTGTATAGAAACATTCCATGATTGGTAGCCTTTTCATAAAATGATATATAAAATGACCATATATAGTATCTATAATAATTAAAATTCTATTTTATTATGAATAATGATATAGAATGAATAATCAAGCCTTACTGGTACAACCCTTTTACCACCCATGTATAAACTGACTTAAATACCCACTGTAATATTCATAATAATAAGCTCATGTTATTTGATACTTGGAATCCATTATTAAATTTTTATTGAACTTCTCAATCATATATTGTTTCAATTTACTGCTTACATATAGGATTCATTATTCTCAATGAATACTGTATCATCATTCATGGTTAATAGAAAACCATTACCAAGGCTTTATACATCCTACATAGTATATGTCTTCGGAAAATTTATTTTCCACATGATCTTGTGAAACTTGTTCCTATTTCATCTATTTTTTCATCTCTATCGTTGACTAAACCCAATTCAATATTTCTTTCACTATCTAAAAGATATATATACAACCTTATATAAAAATATATTCCATAAATCTTCTATATCATTTCTATATTAGGGATTTAAGTAATATCCTAAAAAAATTAGAATAACTACTTTAGATGTGATTTTGGTTTCTCTTGAAGCGATTTTGTTTATAACTTAAAAAAATAATTTCATGTAAACACATTCTATTAGTATATAATAGATTTATATCATACTATAACTTATATGATATCCATTTTTCATTATAGTTGGGACATAGTTATGGGATAATTCCACTATTTGTGATGCATGTATTGAGAAATAATAGAAGTATCTACAATTCTTATCAATCCTATAATTGATTCTTTTTTTACATGATTCATGAATCTGATGTGTATATGGAAATGTGAATTTAAGAATTAATCCACACTATATATTATTGATCAATGATAACATGTAATACTCATCATCAATCCTCCTTACTAATCCTCATATCATTGAATTTCATAAATTAATGTTCATTTAGAAATTACTCCATGAAAAATTATATTGATCAATGAATGCTTGGTAAAGATAATATTTGACACACGAGCCAATGGAAAATCATATCTTATGACCATGCATATACATACTTCACTATTACTTTACTTAAAAAAATTAGAGGAATATTTTGAAGTATAGTCCCCACTAGCTTACCGTTGGAATAGTTCAACCTCTTTAGCTAAACTAATTCCAAAATATTTATGACTTACTATAATTTTTAAAGGTTACATTGTCAAAAACAGATTACATAAGTTTATCAATAATACCAAAGATATTTAACTCCAATGATTCTAAAACCATACTTGGTATATCCTTGAAAACTTCCTTGTTTTCCTTGAAAAATAATTTTCTTCCCACAACTAGGTATATGGTCTTATATTTTATATTCATCATGTGTTTCCTATGATTCAAGAATTAATGAAAAATTACATGAGAATTATATACAAAAAAACATTCATTCCAAAACCTGAATAATGTCTCCTTATTTACATTGGACATGTGAGATTAATTTTTTTGTCATACTCGATAAAATTTTAACTAGATCCATTATATTTTAGAACTTATAAGTTTTGAACATCTCGCCACTAAATTAGGAATCACCCTTTGTTAGCTGCTTAGATAATTCACCATACATCTTATAATGTTTCTATATTTACATGGTTATTTAATTTTAAGATAAATGTACAATAAGAATATTTTATATAAAACCCAAGATGTATGAAATAAACATTACTTATTATTGGTTAATATAACAAAAGAGGAATAGAATACTTACTTCATTAATTCAGTTAATCACATTTATCTTTAAATGAATTTTTTCATGATATGAAAATAAAATAGCCACATGTACGATAACCAACATCTTTTCATTTAAGCACATTTCGGAGTCTTCATTTGGTGTCACACTTTCCATTTTCCATTTTCCATGTCTTTCATATTGTTCACTAAAAGAACTTAAGACTCTATTTATGGTTTATTTACTTGGTAAACCATAACTAAAAGGTATTGAACCATTTTCTCCACTTACTATTCATTTTTTAGTCCTAAAAAATGAATAAATATAGTGATAAATATATAATAATAGGATATACTGGAAAAAATTCTCATCTTTCAATTTACATGTTTGTAGTAAAATTATCACCCAATCATGTCTTTCATTACATTATCCTCACAAGATTCTCAAATATGATAGATCATTTAAAAGAATCCATTTCCTAATATTGTATCCAAAACTCTCATCATACATTGATGATATTATTATTATGGGAATATAAAAGGAGTAACACATGACTATCCAAAAAGAATTTTTCTCTCACATGCTTCTTGTGGTGGCTTACCATGTATTTGAGACACCAACACATAGAATAACTAAAATAATAGTAATTTTAAAAAGTTCCTATACTACTCTTGGAAATTTGTGTCATTGAGGAAATTAAATTTTTCCAAATTTAATCATGTTGTACTTGTGGTTTTAGTTTTCATTTTTTATAAAAACAAAATATAACAAATTAGTACTTTTAACTTGATTACTGATTAGACATGTTTAATTAATTAAATCATTAAATTACTCCCAATATTTTTTCAAATTATAATATCCCTCAATAATAGACTCTAAATAATTTTAAACTTGAGTATTATATTATCAAGGATCCTTGAAACTTCCCCTCATAGTCTACAAACATTAGCTTCACCACTAATCATAGAGTTTCTAGGTAGGCACTAGACTAGCCAACTGTATTTACTCGCAGATCCTTGATCTTTCGAGTGATGTACCAGCATCTAAAAATCATATACAAGATTTACTCAATAATTTCCACTAATTTTGGAACAAGGTTGTAGAGACCCGTATCCTGACGTACATGGACATTACATTACTTTTTCGGAATACTTAGTACATAACAAAAACACACACACAAGGATCGTAATAGTTTAGTGTCTTTGGAAACTCGAAACATAATCTTCTAATCCTGGTGAAAGATCTTCAATATCTCCCATAAAGATCTTCCATTTTTTTTACCTAAAACCTTTCTTTATATCCTGGGGAAAAGAAAACATAAAAGTGTGAGCTCAAATGCTCAGTAAGGGTATACAAAAGAAATAAAAATCATATCATATCTTTTTGAAAATCATAACCTGCAAAAGAGATCATAATATCTTAACATGGAACAAATCATAGAAGTGAAAATGAGATCACCATAATCATAACATGAAACTTGAATCTTTGTGGCATGCACACATAATCATGGAAAATCATTTCTTGTTAGTCATGACTCATTTCCAAGACTATCTTAGTGGACAAAGTCCCTTTCTGAACCGAGTTCACTCCTCATTTCAGTCCTGTATCACTGAACCGAAATAACCTTCCGTTCCAGCCATGTCTATCTCATGAGATATAAAATCTTTACCCAATTCATTGGAGGGAGATATAGGTCCCACCCATCTCATAATGAATCCTTTCTTATGTGTGCCACAAAATGATAAATTATACATCATTGCATAACCCATGTAATCAAAATGGGATTCTTAAACAACATGACATAATAAAACCATTAAATATAAGATAAATGAATTCATAAACATAATTCTATCACAACATAGTCAAATCAATGTAATAATAGGGATAAAAAGAGAACCCTTTATTATCTTAGATTGAAAATAATTTTGATAAAACACTTGAACTCCATTCTTGAGGAAAATATCCTTTCTTCTTCAAAAACACTTTTATTTTCTTAACATGTCATACAATTATGAACTAAAAGAAGATGATTAAAAATAAAATTGAAAACTTGTAATGGAAGCTTCTTGGAAATAATGTTTTAAAAATCCATTCATGCCGTATAAGTTAAAAAAAACATTCTTCGTACTTTTGTCGGAAAAGTCAAAAAGTACCTCGTACGACAAAAGATTCCTTTCATACATATTACTAAAAATTCACCGAAGGGTAGAATTGGATTTAAACTATTTTAAGTGGATGGAAATAATATTACATATTGAGGAAACATGGATGTGGATGATAAAATACACCCCAGTAAATACTTACGAATAAACAATCTCGAATAAAAATGAGATTGTGATATTTCCCCTTACCTTAGGTCCAATTTGCCTTGTATGTGTCCGAAGCTCCTGTATAATGGTTTAAATAATGTTATTGACTTATTACAGAATCATAAATATTGATATGATATCATACATGGTCATATTCTTAGCTTCTTGTTAGTAATATTTCATTGTTACTTGTTACTCGGGTCTTTATTGCCTTTTGTTCTTACGCGTGTTTTGCCGAATAAATTCTTATTCTTCTTTCAAGGTTATAGATACCTTATATCCAGAATGGTATTAGTGTAACATATATCATATTTATTCATTCAATTCATTTATATAATTACTATGTAATGATGATCATGTAGAACGAGTCGCATCACATCGTGGAGACGGTATTCCGTACGTACGCACGAGTGATGATATCGTTCCTATGATCGTGGAAATGTATTGGAGTATATATATATTATTTCAGTATCAATATTACTTTATAATAATCATAAATAGTTACTCATTACACCATTATACCCATCCTTGTAAAGTGATGGTGGAAAAATAGATTACACCACGGCGTGGAGACGGTATTCCGTACGTACGCATGCGCGGTGATTTCATTTTTCCGTAGGATGGATAGAAGGTGAATTAGGGTTTTTTCATATTTATAATAACATATCAGTATGTAAGTAATACTGATGTTATTACTTCATCATGAAACAACTAAAGAAGAAGAAGTTGAAGAAGAAAGAAATTGAAAAGATCGGTAATGGATATTACCTCTTCTTTGGAACGCCTCTTTGAATCCTCCACTTAAGGAACTAAGAGTGGTCTTTGGAGAAGAACATGACCTCTAGGACTATTCTAGGGAATTGGAGAGGAGAACATGGCAGGGTTTGGCCGAGCTTGAGTGCTCAATTTGGTGTGAGGAGGAGGGGGAGGAGGTGCCCTTTTATAAGGGAGGAGAGGGGCACCTTAGGAATATCTCAAAATATTATTTTATATTAAAGTCAAAATCGGTTTATAATGGTTCCAAAGGGTCTTATTTCGAAGATAAAGTGGGGAAGGGTCGAAATCCTATCAACCAATAGGATTTAGACAAGATTAGGGTATTATTTTAACCTTATAAATTAGATTTAACTCTAAGTTAAATAATTTAACTTTTACCATGTCTTTTTGTTTTCTTTCACTATATGGTTACTAAACTTACTATAACATGCCAAAAGAACCCCAAATTGTTTATTATTAATATATATATCCTTATATAAGTCATTTTGCCGAACCTTAGATTTTTAGGAATAAAATAACAATTAATAATATAATATTAGATTTAAAAACTATTTTGTGTCAATTTTGACACTATTTGATATATGATTTTTGTGAGAGTCATAACAGAATTAAATGTTCGAACCAAGTTAATTAAATCAACATTAATATATCATATTAACCTAGAAAATTAGTGGAATTCATAAAAAGTCTCAAATTACATTTATTTTGGTGTTTATAACATCAATTATGTCAATATTTCATTAACAAGATAATTACTGCATCATCTTTGTGTCATAAATAAATTAAATTATTTGATGTCTAAAAATTACAAATAAAATACCATCATGTATTAACTCTTTTTATCTTTCTAATGAATATTTACAATCGAATTTATCTTATGTATAACCCCATATTAAAAATGATTTACTTACTAAACTTTAATTTTAACTATTTTAACCCTTCATTAAATAAATTAATAATAAATGTCCTAATCTAATCCAAGTGGGCCTAAATGGTCATATTTTATTCCTAAGTTTGTTTTTGGTCGAATTACACTTGTCAAATAGAATTAGGACATGTGTTAGGGTAATATTAATATCATATTTACCCTTAGTTACCCTATTTACTATTAACTGTGGTAAAAAAAGTAAAAAGTTACTATTCACCAAAAATTATTTTTATCTCATTGAACCACATTTTACTTACTGATATCAACCGTGTCTGTCGGATTTTCGAAATTCCATTCACAGAAGCGGTAAAATTAAGTTTTATGCAAAATTCAGTTTTTAACCTACCACTTAGTAGTTTCACTATTCATCAAAAATTGATGTTTTTCAGAACAATGCCAAAATTTCATCCTAAGCTATATTTCATATTCCTAATTCAAAAATGAAGTCTATTTTACCAAATTCATAACATAAAAGTTGCATTAATTAATTTTATAATTAAATCCCGCTGTTAAAACAAATAGCGTGTTTTTAAGAAACAATATCTATCAAAAGATTGACACTTGATTATGTCTGGTTTAAATGTGAAATTACATCCAATGACTAACATTGTATTAAATTGTAAAAATATATTCTAAATATACTTTAAAACCACTCAAATTAATGATTTATCACTATTAATTATTTCGATTAAAAAAGTTGTTTTTAATTATAATTTAGTAATTTTCACTATTCATCCGAATATGAAAGTTATCCGAAAATTACCAAAATTTCACCCTAGGCTAAATTCGATACTCCGAATCCAAAAATGAAATCCATTTTGAAAAATAAAATTTACAAAATTTCAAAAAGTGGTTATTACTATTCATAACGCCTAGTTTTAATAACATTTTAATAGCATATCGCTGTTTAGTGAAACTCGTTATTGAGTACTACACACGCTATCGAGGAAGGTCGCGATTGTGTGTAATGCAAGGCAAGTCAAGGATGTGTGTTGTGCAAGCTCCTTTTGGTGTAGCGTACAACAGAAGACATTAATAAAATTAAAAAAAAAAATCATAAAATCTTGGGCCATTACATTCTACCCCCCTTAAAATGAATTTCTCCCTCGAAATTCATCGGGGTTATAAATGGTTTACTATTCGAAAGGTTCTTTAATAGAATCCCACATCGTAAAAAGGAATATCAAAACCAATCTTTAAAAACAAAAGTATGAAACGTAACGGTTACCCAAATAAACTAATCATTGGGTTTCCACATAGGTGAAAATATGGATATGGAAGAGAAATATAACCATCATGTTCTGATGGAGAGTGGTAGAGAACATGGCTATGGAAAAACTAGTAATCACAAATCCATAGATTTGTGATGATATAAGGTACCATATGATTCATCAGGTATAAGATCACTAGGACAACATTTTTGGGTTTCAAGATCATTTCCCTAAAGTTGATGAATTAAAAGAAATACTTACATGATTTTGTTACAATCTCACTGTTGTTCGTGAATTGAACAATTTCCACTTCATATCATAAAGAAATGAAGTTGAATTTGTTATTCGTGAAGCATTAGAAGATCATGTGATAGAAGGATGGGTCATTCCATCTATTTCAAACAAAGGGTTAACAAAAGTTATAAGTCCATCTTATAGTGAGATTAATCGTATATGGTTCCAAAAATGAACTTATACTTCATATATCATACCGATTAATAAAATAAAACTAGTTTCTACTAAACGGGGACTTCTTGTAGGCCAATGGTAGGCGATAAAGGCCAGTCGCACTTCGGTTGTGGGTTCGATTTCCACAGCCTTGTCCGACGCGATGGGCTGTCGTCCGTCCTATAGGTTGTCCTTTTTCTAAAACTATATTACTATAACATCCTATCAATAATATCGAGAAAACTTCGATCCTTAAACAATACTAACTTATGTTCAACATAATCCATTCCAATCTTTAGGCTTATCCATAATACTGCAGTCCACTCTCATAACATAGTAAAAACGATTACAAGAGATTTAACACCATTGTCGATCCCCATATATCATAAGATATGTTTTGTTGGTCACATTCCAAACATTCAAAGTCCTTAATCATGTATTCTCTTGAATACCTTAGTGAAAACATGAATGCAGTTAAAAGTTAACACTTTCCACATACCAAAATCCTCAAAATTCTATATACTCAAACCGTGATATCACTTAGTCCTTATATAAATCATGAGCTCATGAATACAATCAAACATCTCATTATCGTCTTATCCCTTCATTATGCGCATATCATCTTATGTCCAAAAATATCTCAATCACTTCGAATACCACATTAGACCAATACATAAATATTCCAATACACCATAAAAGTACCTCAACAACATTATTCTTGAATACCAATACATAAACACTTCAGTCCATCCACTTCAATGATTGTCCTGGAATAAGTCCATTCTTGATTTAGAAGTAACTTTTTAGGTCAGGGCATTGAGTTGGGTAATTCCCATGTTCTCCACAAATAAGACATTGAACTCCATAACATTCTGTCACTCTATGTCCCTTTTCTCCACACAGATAACATCGGTCCCTCCATTTGAGGTATTCCTCAAGGTTCTTCTTCCCTTCTTTAGAAATCTCAATCTTCCTTTCTTTATGCTCCTCATCATGCGAACATTAATAATAGTTTATCTTCCTCTTCTTTGATGAATTAGTAATTCCACTAAATTTCACCTTGTTAATCATATATCGAGATGACTGATTCGGCATAATCACAATATCTTTATCTCTAGGCATTACACAATTTTGTTGCTCATAGTCACCAATTTGTCCATTGGATTTAATGTTAACCGAATTCCTTCTGGTTCCCTCCATTAACTAAAACACAAAAAGAATTTTGTGAGAGGCGAAATCATGATAGGGAAGACAACATAGTAAAGGGGAAGCACCCTCAATATCTAACATCTTAGGATAAATTCTAATATCGTTACCGTAGTTCTAGGACTATATCCTATACGTATACTTATCCTTAGGGACATCCCTGGACATACCATAGAAATATCTCTAGGGATATCACTAACGTTTTCGCATCCTAGTTTCCAAAGGTTGACTAAACATTTCCTCTAATACCAACTGTAGAGACCCGTATCCTGACGTACATGGACATTACATTACTTTTGCGGAATACTTAGTACATAACAAAAACACACACACAAGGATCGTAATAGTTTAGTGTCTTTGGAAACTCGGAACATAATCTTCTAATCCTGGTGAAAGATCTTCAATATCTCCTATAAAGATCTTCCATTTTTTTTACCTAAAACCTTTCTTTATATCCTGGGGAAAAGAAAACATAAAAGGGTGAGCTCAAATGCTCAGTAAGGGTATACAAAAGAAATAAAAATCATATCATATCTTTTTGAAAATCATAACCTGCAAAAGAGATCATAATATCTTAACATGGAACAAATCATAGAAGTGAAAATGAGATCACCATAATCATAACATGAAACTTGAAACTTTGTGGCATGCACACATAATCATGGAAAATCATTTCTTGTTAGTCATGACTCATTGCCAAGACTATCTTAGTGGAAAAAGTCCATTTCTGAACCGTGTTCACTCCTCGTTTCAGTCCTGTATCACTGAATCGAAATAACCTTCAGTTCCAGCCATGTCTATCTCATGAGATATAAAATCTTTACCCAATGCATTGGAGGGAGATATAGGTCCCACCCATCTCATAATGAATCCTTTCTTATGTGTGCCACAAAATCATAAATTATACATCATTGCATAACCCATGTAATAAAAATGGGATTCTTAAACAACATGACATCATAAAACCATTAATATAAGATAAATTAATTCATAAACATAATTCCATCACAACATAGTCAAATCAATGTAATAATAGGGATAAAAAGAGAACCCTTTATTATCTTAGATGGAAAATAATTTTGATAAAACACTTGAACTGCATTCTTGAGGAAAATATCCTTTCTTCTTCAAAAACACTTTTCTTTTCTTAACATGTCATACAATTATAAACTAAAAGAAGTTGATTAAAAATAAAATTGAAAACTTGTAATGGAAGCTTCTTGGAAATAATATTTTAAAAATCCATTCATGCCGTATAAGTTAAAAAAACATTCTTCGTACTTTTGTCGGAAAAGTAAAAAAGTACCTCATACGAAAAAAGATTCCTTTCATACATATTACTAAAAATTCACCGAAGGGTAGAATTGGATTTAAACTATTTTAAGTGGATGGAAATAATATTACATATTGAGGAAGCATGGATGTGGATGATAAAATACACCCCAGTAAATACTTACGAATAAACAATCTCGAATAAAAATGAGATTGTGATATTTCCCCTTACCTTAGGTCCAATTTGCCTTGTATGTGTCCGAAGCTCCTGTATAATGGTTTAAATAATGTTATTGACTTATTCCAGAATCATACATATTGATATGATATCATATATGGTCATATTCTTAGCTTCTTGTTAGTAATATTTCATTGTTACTTGTTACTCGGGTCTTTATTGCCTTTTGTTCTTACGCGTGTTTTGCCGAATAAATTCTTATTCTTCTTTCAAGGTAATAGATACCTTATATCCAGAATGGTATTAGTGTAACATATATCATATTTATTCATTCAATTCATTTATATAATTACTATGTAATGATGATCATGTAGAACGAGTCGCATCACATTGTGGAGACGGTATTCCGTACGTACGCACGAGTGATGATATCGTTCCTATGATCGTGGTAATGTATTGGAGTATATATATATTATTTCAGTATCAATATTACTTTATAATAATCATAAATAGTTACTCATTACACCATTATACCCATCCTTGTAAAGTGATGGTGGAAAAATAGATTACACCACGGCGTGGAGATGGTATTCCGTACGTACGCACGCGCGGTGATTTCATTTTTCCATAGGATGGATAGAAGGTGAATTAGGGTTGTTTCATATTTATAATAACATATCAGTATGTAAGTAATACTGATGTTATTACTTCATCATAAAACAACTAAAGAAGAAGAAGTTGAAGAAGAAAGAAATTGAAAAGATCGGTAATGGATATTACCTCTTCTTTGGAACGCCTCTTTGAATCCTCCACTTAAGGAACTAAGAGTGGTCTTTGGAGAAGAACAGGACCTCTAGGACTATTCTAGGGAATTGGAGAGGATAAAATGGCAGAGTTTGGCCGAGCTTGAGTGCTCAATTTGGTGTGAGGAGGGGGGGGGGAGGAGGTGCCCTTTTATAAGGGAGGAGAGGGGCACCTTAGGAATATCTCAAAATATTATTTTATATTAAAGTCAAAATCGGTTTATAATGGTTCCAAAGGGTCTTATTTCGAAGATAAAGTGGGGAAGGGTCGAAATACTATCAACCAATAGGATTTAGACAAGTTTAGGGTATTATTTTAACCTTATCAATTAGATTTAACTCTAAGTTAAATAATTTAACTTTTACCATGTCTTTTTGTTTTCTTTCACTATATGGTTAATAAACTTACTATAACATGCCAAACGAACCCCAAATTGTTTATTATTAATATATATATCCTTATATAAGTCATTTGGCCGAACCTTAGATTTTTAGGAATAAAATAACAATTAATAATATAATATTAGATTTAAAAACTATTTTGTGTCAATTTTGACACTATTTGATATATGATTTTTGTGAGAGTCATAACAGAATTAAATGTTCGAACCAAGTTAATTAAATCAACATTAATATATCATATTAACCTAGAAAATTAGTGGAATTCATAAAAAGTCTCAAATTACATTTATTTTGGTGTTTATAACATCAATTATGTCAATGATTCATTAACAAGATAATTACTGCATCATCTTTGTGTCATAAATAAATTAAATTATTTGGTGTCTAAAAATTACAAATAAAATACCATCATGTAGTAACTCTTTTTAGATTTATAATGAATATTTACAATCGAATTTATCTTATGTATAACCCCATATTAAAAATGATTTACTTACTAAACTTTAATTTTAACTATTTTAACCCTTCATTAAATAAATTAATAATAAATGTCCTAATCTAATCCAAGTGGGCCTAAATGGTCATATTTTATTCCTAAGTTTGTTTTTGGTCGAATTACACTTGTACAATAGAATTAGGACATGTTTTAGGGTAATATTAATATCATATTTACCCTTAGTTACCCTATTTACTATTAACCGTGGTAAAAAAAAGTAAAAAGTTACTATTCACCAAAAATTATTTTTATCTCATTGAACCACATTTTACTTACTGATATCAACCGTGTCTGTCGGATTTTCGAAATTCCATTCACAGAAGCGGTAAAATTAAGTTTTATGCAAAATTCTGTTTTTAACCTACCACTTAGTAGTTTCACTATTCATCAAAAATTGATGTTTTTCAGAACAATGCCAAATTTTCATCCTAAGCTATATTTCATATTCCGAATTCAAAAATGAAGTCTATTTTACCAAATTCATAACATAAAAGTTTCATTAATTAATTTTATAATTAAATCCCGCTGTTAAAACAAATAGCGTGTTTTTAAGAAACAATATCTATCAAAAGATTGACACTTGATTATGTCTGGTTTAAATGTGAAATTACATCCAATGACTAACATTGTATTAAATTGTAAAAATATATTCTAAATATACTTTAAAACCACTCAAATTAATGATTTATCACTATTAATTATTTCGATTAAAAAAGTTGTTTTTAATTATAATTTAGTAATTTTCACTATTCATCAGAATATGAAAGTTATCCGAAAAATACCAAAATTTCACCCTAGGCTAAATTCGATACTCCGAATCCAAAAATGAAATCCATTTTGAAAAATAAAATTTACAAAATTTCAAAAAGTGGTTATTACTATTCATAACGCCTAGTTTTAATAACATTTTAATAGCATATCGCTGTTTAGTGAAACTCGTTATTGAGTACTACACACGCTATCGAGGAAGGTCGCGATTGTGTGTAATGCAAGGCAAGTCAAGGATGTGTGTTGTGCAAGCTCCTTTTGGTGTAGCGTACAACACAAGACATTAATAAAATTAAAAAGAATATTTTTCATAAAATCTTGGGCCGTTACATTCTACCCCCCTTAAAATGAATTTTGCCCTCGAAATTCGTCGGGGTTATAAATGGTTTACTATTCGAAAGGTTATTTAATATAATCCCACATCGTAAAAAGGAATATCAAAACCAATATTTAAAAACAAAAGTATGAAACGTAACGGTTACCCAAATAAACTAATCATTGGGTTTCCACATAGGTGAAAATATGGATATGGAAGAGAAATATAACCATCATGTTCTGATGGAGAGTGGTAGAGAACATGGCTATGGAAAAACTAGTAATCACAAATCCATAGATTTGTGATGATATAAGGTACCATATGATTCATCAGGTATAAGATCACTAGGACAACATTTTTGGTTTTCAAGATCATTTCCCTAAAGTTGATGAATTAAAAGAAATACTTACATGATTTTGTTACAATGTCACTGTTGTTCGTGAATTGAACAATTTCCACTTCATATCATAAAGAAATGAAGTTGAATTTGTTATTCGTGAAGCATTAGCAGATCATGTGATAGAAGGATGGGTCATTCCATCTATTTCAAACAAAGGGTTAACAGAAGTTATAAGTCCATCTTATAGTGAGATTAATCGTATATGGTTCCAAAAATGAACTTATACTTCATATATCATACCGATTAATAAAATAAAACTAGTTTCTACTAAACGGGGACTTCCTGTAGGCCAATGGTAGGCGATAAAGGCCAGTCGCACTTCGGTTGTGGGTTCGATTTCCACAGCCTTGTCCGACGCGATGGGCTGTCGTCCGTCCTGCAGGTTGTCCTTTTTCTAAAACTATATTACTATAACATCCTATCAATAATATCGAGAAAACTTCGATCCTTAAACAATACTCACTTATGTTCAACATAATCCATTCCAATCTTTAGGCTTATCCATAATACTGCAGTCCACTCTCATAACATAGTAAAAACGATTACAAGAGATTTAACACCATCGTCGATCCCCATATATCATAAGATATGTTTTGTTGGTCACATTCCAAACATTCAAAGTCCTTAATCATATATTCTCTTGAATACCTTAGTGAAAACATGAATGCAGTTAAAAGTTAACACTTTCCACATACCAAAATCCTCAAAATTCTATATACTCAAACCGTGATATCACTTAGTCCTTATATAAATCATGAGCTCATGAATACAATCAAAAATCTCATTATCGTCTTATCCCTTCATTATGCGCATATCATCTTATTTCCAAAAATATCTCAATCACTTCGAATACCACATTAGACCAATACATAAATATTCCAATACACCATAAAAGTACCTCAACAACATTATTCTTGAATACCAATACATAAACACTTCAGTCCATCCACTTCAATGATTGTCCTGGAATAAGACCTTTCTTGATTTAGAAGTAACTTTTTAGGTCAGGGCATTGAGTTGGGTAATGCCCATGTTCTCCACAAATAAGACATTGAACTCCATAACAGTCTGTCACTCTATGTCCCTTTTCTCCACACAGATAACATCGGTCCCTCCATTTGAGGTATTCCTCAAGGTTCTTCTTCCCTTCTTTAGAAATCTCAATCTTCCTTTCTTTATGCTCCTCATCATGTGAACATGCATAATAGTTTATCTTCCTCTTCTTTGATGAATTAGTCATTCCACTAAATTTCACCTTGTTAATCATATATCGCGATGACTGATTCGGCATAATCACAATATCTTTATCTCTAGGCATTACACAATTTTGTTGCTCATAGTTACCAATTTGTCCATTGGATTTAATGTTAACCGAATTATTTCTGGTTCCCTCCATTAACTAAAACACAAAAAGAATTTTGTGAGAGGCGAAATCATGATAGGGAAGACAACATAGTAAAGGGGAAGCACCCTCAATATCTAACATCATAGGATAAATTCTAAGATCGTTACCGTAGTTCTAGGACTATATCCTATACGTATACTTATCCTTAGGGACATCCCTGGACATACCATAGAAATATCTCTAGGGATCTCACTAACGTTTTCGCATCCTAGTTTCCAAAGGTTGACTAAACCTTTCCTCTGATACCAACTGTAGAGACCCGTATCCTGACGTACATGGACATTACATTACTTTTGCGGAATACTTAGTCCATAACAAAAACACACACACAAGGATCGTAATAGTTTAGTGTCTTTGGAAACTCGGAACATAATCTTCTAATCCTGGTGAAAGATCTTCAATATCTCCTATAAAGATCTTCCATTTTTTTTACCTAAAACCTTTCTTTATATCCTGGGGAAAAGAAAACATAAAAGGGTGAGCTCAAATGCTCAGTAAGGGTATACAAAAGAAATAAAAATCATATCATATCTTTTTGAAAATCATAACCTGCAAAAGAGATCATAATATCTTAACATGGAACAAATCATAGAAGTGAAAATGAGATCACCATAATCATAACATGAAACTTGAAACTTTGTGGCATGCACACATAATCATGGAAAATCATTTCTTGTTAGTCATGACTCATTGCCAAGACTATCTTAGTGGACAAAGTCCCTTTCTGAACCGAGTTCACTCCTCGTTTCAGTCCTGTATCACTGAACCGAAATAACCTTCAGTTCCAGCCATGTCTATCTCATGAGATATAAAATCTTTACCCAATGCATTGGAGGGAGATATAGGTCCCACCCATCTCATAATGAATCCTTTCTTATGTGTGCCACAAAATCATAAATTATACATCATTGCATAACCCATGTAATAAAAATGGGATTCTTAAACAACATGACATCATAAAACCATTAATATAAGATAAATGAATTCATAAACATAATTCCATCACAACATAGTCAAATCAATGTAATAATAGGGATAAAAAGAGAACCCTTTATTATCTTAGATGGAAAATAATTTTGATAAAACACTTGAACTCCATTCTTGAGGAAAATATCCTTTCTTCTTCAAAAACACTTTTCTTTTCTTAACATGTCATACAATTATAAACTAAAAGAAGTTGATTAAAAATAAAATTGAAAACTTGTAATGGAAGCTTCTTGGAAATAATGTTTTAAAAATCCATTCATGCCATATAAGTTAAAAAAAACATTCTTCGTACTTTTGTCGGAAAAGTCAAAAAGTACCTCGTACGAAAAAAGATTCCTTTCATACATATTACTAAAAATTCACCGAAGGGTAGAATTTGATTTAAACTATTTTAAGTGGATGGAAATAATATTACATATTGAGGAAACATGGATGTGGATGATATAATACACCCCAGTAAATACTTACGAATAAACAATCTCAAATAAAAATGAGATTGTGATATTTCCCCTTACCTTAGGTCCAATTTGCCTTGTATGTGTCCGAAGCTCCTGTATAATGGTTTAAATAATGTTATTGACTTATTCCAGAATCATACATATTGATATGATATCATATATGGTCATATTCTTAGCTCCTTGTTAGTAATATTTCATTGTTACTTGTTACTCGGGTCTTTATTGCCTTTTGTTCTTACGCGTGTTTTGCCGAATAAATTCTTATTCTTCTTTCAAGGTTATAGATACCTTATATCCAGAATGGTATTAGTGTAACATATATCATATTTATTCATTCAATTCATTTATATAATTACTATGTAATGATGATCATGTAGAACGAGTTGCATCACATCGTGGAGACGGTATTCCGTACGTACGCACGAGTGATGATATCATTCCTATGATCGTGGAAATGTATTGGAGTGTATATATATTATTTAAGTATCAATATTACTTTATAATAATCATAAATAGTTACTCATTACACCATTATACCCATCCTTGTAAAGTGATGGTGGAAAAATAGATTACACCACGGCGTGGAGACGGTATTCCGTACGTACGCACGCGCGGTGATTTCATTTTTCCGTAGGATGGATAGAAGGTGAATTAGGGTTGTTTCATATTTATAATAACATATCAGTATGTAAGTAATAATGATGTTATTACTTCATCATGAAACAACTAAAGAATAAGAATTTGAAGAAGAAAGAAATTGAAAAGATCGGTAATGGATATTACCTCTTCTTTGGAACGCCTCTTTGAATCCTCCACTTAAGGAACTAAGAATGGTCTTTGGAGAAGAACAGGACCTCTAGGACTATTCTAGGGAAGTGGAGAGGAGAAAATGGTAGGGTTTGGCCGAGCATGAGTTCTCAATTTAGTGTGAGGAGGAGGGGGAGGAGGTGCCCTTTTATAAGGGAGGAGAGGGGCACCTTAGGAATATCTCAAAATATTATTTTATATTAAAGTCAAAATCGGTTTATAATGGTTCCAAAGGATCTTATTTCGAAGATAAAGTGGGGAAGGGTCGAAATCCTATCATCCAATAGGATTTAGACATGTTTAGGGTATTATTTTAACCTTATCAATTAGATTTAACTCTTAGTTAAATAATTTAACTTTTACCATGTCTTTTTGTTTTCTTTCACTATATGGTTAATAAACTTACTATAACATGACAAACGAACCCCAAATTGTTTATTATTAATATATATATCCTTATCTAAGTCATTTGGCCGAACCTTAGATTTTTAGGAATAAAATAACAATTAATAATATAATATTTGATTTAAAAACTATTTTGTGTCAATTTTGACACTATTTTATATATGATTTTTGTGAGAGTCATAAAAGAATTAAATGTTCGAACCAAGTTAATTAAATCAACATAACTATATCATAGTAACCTAGAAAATTAGTGGAATTCATAAAAAGTCTCAAATTACATTTATTTTGGTGTTTATAACATCAATTATGTCAATATTTCATTAACAAGAAAATTACTGCATCATCTTTGTGTCATAAATAAATTAAATTATTTGATGTCTAAAAATTACAAATAAAATACAATCATGTAGTAAATCTTTTTTAGCTTTCTAATGAATATTTACAATCGAATTTATCTTATTTATAACCCCATATTAAAAATGATTTACTTATTAAACTTTAATTTTAACTATTTTAACCCTTCTTTAAATAAATTAATAATAAATGTCCTAATCTAATCCAAGTGGGCCTAAATGGTCATATTTTATTCCTAAGTTTGTTTTTGGTCGAATTACACTTGTCCAATAGAATTAGGACATGTGTTAGGGTAATATTAATATCATATTTACCCTTAGTTACCCTATTTACTATTAACCGTGGTAAAAAAAAGTAAAAAGTTACTATTCACCAAAAATTATTTTTATCTCAATGAACCACATTTTACTTACTGATATCAACCGTGTCTGTCGGATTTTCGAAATTCCATTCACAGAAGCGGTAAAATTAAGTTTTATGCAAAATTCAGTTTTTAACCTACCACTTATTAGTTTCACTATTCATCAAAAATTGATGTTTTTCAGAACAATGCCAAAATTTCATCCTAAGCTATATTTCATATTCCGAATTCAAAAATGAAGTCTATTTTACCAAATTCATAACATAAAAGTTGCATTAATTAATTTTATAATTAAATCCCGCTGTTAAAACAAATAGCGTGTTTTAAGAAACAATATCTATCAAAAGATTGACACTTGATTATGTCTGGTTTAAATGTGAAATTACATCCAATGACTAACATTGTATTAAATTGTAAAAATATATTCTAAATATACTTTAAAACCACTCAAATTAATGATTTATCACTATTAATTATTTCGATTAAAAAAGTTGTTTTTAATTATAATTTAGTAATTTTCACTATTCATCAGAATATGAAAGTTATCCGAAAATTATCAAAATTTCACCCTAGGCTAAATTCGATACTTCGAATCCAAAAATGAAATCCATTTTGAAAAATAAAATTTACTAAATTTCAAAAAGTGGTTATTACTATTCATAACGCCTAGTTTTAATAACATTTTAATAGCATATCGCTGTTTAGTGAAACTCGTTATTGCGTACTACACACGCTATCGAGGAAGGTCGTGATTGTGTGTAATGCAAGGCAAGTCAAGGATGTGTGTTGTGCAAGCTCCTTTTGGTGTAGCGTACAACCCAAGACATTAATAAAATTAAAAAGAATATTTTTCATAAAATCTTGGGCCGTTACAAATGTAGCTTTGGAATTAGTTTATCTATAGAGGTGATTTTAATACTATTCATCCACATGATTAATTTATGTTTTATTTCTAAATAATTTATTTTGTTTAAAAAATATATTGATTTTTTTATTATATTAAAAAATTTATTGATCCCCAGAACCCCACCTAGGCCCATTACTAGTAGGGAAAAACCCATAAAATCCCAGTATAAGCCATGAAAAACATTACCAGGGCCTTTGTGGATTGGGAAGACCCCATGAATGGCAGCTCTAGGTTTGGAAGACCAACCCTAACCCATTGTGGAGGTGATCAGGTCATATCAGACCCAAGATAGTCTGGAAGGAGCCTAGTTTGGGCTAGATCATGGTTGGGCAGGGTATTCAGGGGAGGGGATCATAGATTGGGTGAGGAGGCCAAAGGGAATGGATGAAATCCGAAGGCATGTTGGTGGTGCGGCAGGTGTGGGTTCCTTGGGTGGTAGGGATGCAGTAGAAAACGGTGACAACTGGTTCGACGGTGGAATGCACGATATCTAATGAAGGATTAAAAATTTGTGGGTCTACCTAGTCATAAAAATATCGGTGATTTGGATAGGATCTAATAAGTGTTTCCAAGTGTTGTAATCGTGGAAAACTATTGCACAATAGGGCGGCCAATGGCAGATGAACTCAAAACCGAGGTGCCCCATATGATTGTTGGCCAGGTTGGATCTAGTTAGTATGTATGACATGGATATGTCAACATAGTTGCATCTAATATGGGGTTTGAATTTTTTTGTGTTTCACCTAGAAGCCATGGTTGGTGGGAAAGATGGTGGCTATGAAATCGGTAGATGGTGAATGGTCTGCTGGTGTAGGAATGCAGACAAGATGGATGCCATGTTTTTTCTTCCTTTTTTCCTAAACCAACGAATAGAAAATAGTCCCAACACCAAAAAGGTTTTTTCATTATGGATGAATGAAGCTAAAAAAATTATTCCACACCCAGTGGAATGTATTGGCCACCAACTGATATTATTCTGGTGGTTGAATTCTGGCCGGACCGTAACTGAAATTTTAGGATGATATGAATTGCCACTATACACTAGATCTGAGCTATTAAAATAATAAATATAAAATATATGATTCAATTTTTAATACCCAAAAACAAATTCAAATGATATTTATTACTATTTTTTGAATGTTCATAACACGAATATCCAATATCATATTAATGTGAAGTGAAAACTATTGGGACAAAAATAAATCCCTCTAGTTAATTTAGAGAAAATTATTTTTTCGTACTCAAAAAATTCATTTGGTCACTTCGATTCCAATTTCTAGTACCAAGGCATGTAGAAGAAACTAATGGGCCAAGGATTTAAAATTTTTCATCACTAAAGCAACGAAACATTTTGGTCTCTGCTGATCCAAGCCTCATCAGAGGTATGAGGGTCTCATGTGAATATAATAAGCACAAAATTTACGGTAATGTTTTCTGCATTCAAATCAGTAGATCATTCAACTGCATCTTGATTCTAGGGATCATTGATCCAAGTATCCAAGCTTGAACCCCTTCAGATCACCCATACATGCTTCAATAATCCACATAGATGTTGATAAATCAATTTTGAGACCCACCACAGAGCTCTAATGATTCCTTCAACACCCCGATTATCATGGTGACTCTCTTCCATCGATTTGAGAAGGTGTTCTTGCATCCAGTGCTCAGAATGAGTCACCCTATGTAACCCCCCACGATTTCATAGTGTGTTATTTCTTCAAAATAATTCAATAACTTGCACTACACGCAACACCGAGTTCAAGCACACCATGACTTACCAAACAAGTCGTTCAAAAGAGGTTATGAATATTATAAACTAAATTTTAAACTTTATATAATACTTATAATTTTAGAATCCATATTATGAGTTTCTTAGACATAATGTAAAAACAAATTCATTTTCAGTATTGCACTTTTACCAACTTTTAATAGTGAACCCTATTTGAATCCAAAATTTTAAACTTTTATATATTCAATTTGACTAAATAAATTTACTTTTTAGAATGGGGACATCAAAATTTACAATGAAGCATCCCAATCTTCCACGGTACGCTTTCCTTTGAATAATACAGTAGCGTGTGTTGTACGCAACTTCGAGTGCTAACACACACCACAACCAATCAAACTAGCCGTTATGAATAGTAATACCTAATTTTTGAAATTTTATAAATTTTACCTCTCAAAATGGACTTCATTTTTGTATTCGGAGTTTCTAATTTATCCTAAGGTGAAATTTTGGAACTTTTCGGATAACATTTATATTTTGATGAATAGTGAAAATTAGTAAATTTTAATTAAAATTTTTTTTTAATCGAAATAATTTATATTGATAAATTATGAATTTTAGTGGTTTTAAAGTATATTTAGAATATATTTTTACCATTTAATAAAATGTTGGTCATTGTACATAATTTCACAATTAAATAGGGCATAAACATGTGTCAATCTTTTGATAAGTTATTATCTCTTAAAAACACGCTATTTGTTTTGACGACAGGAATTAATTTTTAAATTAATTAATGAAACTAATATGTTTTGAATTTGGTAAAATAGACATCATTTTTGAATTCATAATATCAAATATATCTTAGGCCTAATTTTTGGTATTTTTCTGGAAACTGTCATTTTTTGATGAATAGTGAAACCACTAAGTGGTTGTTAAAAAAACTGAATTTTTCATAAAATTTAATTTTACCACTTCTGTGAGTGGAATTTCAAAAATCCGAGAGACATGGTTAATGTCAAGGAGTAAAATGTGGTTCAATGAGATGAAAATAATTTTTGGTGAATAGTAACTTTTTACTTTTATTAAACACTGTTAAAAGTAAATAGGGCAATTCAGGGTAAAATGATATTAATATTACCTTAACACGTGTCCTAATTCTATTGGACAAGTGTATCTCGACCAAAAACAACCTTATGAGAAAACTATTATCATTTAGGTACACTTTTATTAGATTAGGACATTTATTATTATTTAATTCAGTGAAAAGTTAAAAGAGTTAAAATCAATGTTTATTTACTAAAACATTTTTAATATAGGCTTATACATAAGAATAATTCGATTGTAAATATTACATAGAAAGATAAAACGATTTCCTACATAATGGTATTTTATTTATAATTTTTAGACATTAAATAATGTAATTTATTTATGATACAATGGTGATGCAGTAATTACCTCATTAATGAAAAATTAGAATAATTGATATTATAAATACAAAAATAAATGTAATTTGAGAGTTTTTATAAATAAATATAATTTTATAGGTTAATATGACATGTTAGGATTCATTTAATTAACTATTTTTGAAGTAATCATTATGTTATGATTTTTACAAAAATCAATTATTGAATAGTGTCAAAATTGACATAAAAGAGTTTTTAAAATAAATATTATATTATTAATTGATATTAAATTCCTAAAAATCTAATGTTCGGCCAAGAGACTAGTATAATGATAGTTGTATCATTAATGTACCACTTTGGGGTATCTTGGATATATATAGTAATCTTATTAACCATATAATATAAAAATACAAAGAGACATTGTAAAAGTGAAACTAATCAACTAAGAGTTAATACTTAAGGATAAGGTTAATATAATGTCCCAAACCTGTCTAAATTCTATTGGTTGAGTGGTTTTCGACCCATCCCCACCTTAAACTTTAAATAGTCCACTTTTGAGATATTATAAACCGAATATGAATTTACTATAAAATAATATGTTTAGCTTTTCCAAAGGTGCCCCTCACCCCTCTTATAAAAGAGAACTCCCCCTTCTCAATAATTCACACATTCAAAGCCTTTTGGCCCAGACAAACCCTGCCCAAATACTCTCTCAACTTCTCTCACTACAACCAAGAGGCCTTAGTTTGATCCGAAATCCAACCTATGTATTCCTTTTTATCAAAAGGAAGAACCCGAAGAAGAGGTAATGTTTTCACCACCCTTTTTCAAATTCATTTCTTCTTCAACTTCTTCTTTCTTTGTTATTCACATTCTAAAATAATGAATCCTGTATCTCCTATATACTATAATATTATTAAAAATATGGTACAACCATATTCAGTATTCTATCCATCCTTTAAATGATATGTCACCATACGTGCGTACGTACAGCATACCGTCTCCACGTCGTGGTGTAATTGTTATTCAATGTATTGTTATTTGGATGGGTATAATAATTATTTTTAATTCATGTAAATAATAAATATAACATGATAATGATTATTTATATATCATATACCATCCAAGTATATATTATTTTAATATCCAAAGAATGATATTGTCGCTCGTTCGTACGTACTAACTACCGTCTCCACGAACGCGATGAGATTCATTCTCCATCGTATCCATTCAAGTATAATTTTCATTTTATGATATAAAAATAATGTTTAAGGACTTGATATCATTATGGATATGATTAAGATACAACCTATCCATGACAAACATGTCTTACGTAACAAAACTTTTAAAAGAAAATGAGTAGGTTAACACCTGAAACAATGCTAATACTAAGATATTATCAACAAATCAGTGTTAAAAGATCATCTATGATATCATATTAATGTATACGATTCTTTTATAATTTAATAACAATTAATTTAACATTATATAGGAGGTTAACCTACCCCGACCAAGGAAAAGTACAAGGTAAGGATTTTTTTGCAATCTCTTCATTATCTAAGGTTGTTTATACGTAATATTCTACTGGGATTTATTTATCATCCACATCAATGTTTCTTAAAAATGTATTTCAAGACATTTTTACTATTTACTATAATATGGGTTAAAGTCATTTATACCCTTGTTGACTTTTATAAGTGGTTTATAAAGGAATCTTTCTGTCCTTTTCCAAACATGTTCCTTTTTAACTTTTTCGACAGAATTAAGGTAAGAATGTTTTTTTAACTTATACAGTGGTTGCGGCTATTTTCCGCCGTTATAAAATGGTTGAAGCTTCCCTTACAAGCTTATAAAAATATTTTCAATGAAAATGTTTTATTTTGTAAATTTATGACTCTTAAATAATTTCAAAATAGAAAGAGATATTTCTATAAAAAGAGTTTTGATTTCATCTATGTCAACATCCTTTGATGGATTTTATGCTTATTTGAAGTTGATTTATTATGATACAAAATTTCTATATTGTATTGATGGTTTTCTGATATGATTTATTGTGGATGTTTTATTTTTTTACCATTCATGGATTATGGAGAATTTATAGACATTTCATATATTAGTTTTAATACGAATGTTTATGTTATGTGTAAACCTTTTCATATGGGAATGCATTGGACTTAATATGTGACGGGTGGAGCCCGCTATAGCTCATCGATGCATCGGTAGGTCTCATGAGACAAACTAGTTTCTTGGCACTAGGTCTTGACAAAATCTTATTTGTAGTCTTGGAACGAGGCCCTGGATATGTGGTTATGATAGTCTGGAATTATGCATTCCATAATTATGAAAGTGGTTATTGATATTTCATGTGATTATTCGATTGGTAGAATATCAATGTGAATAAGTAAAAGGAATTATTTCAATTTATTTTTTCCATACTATGTTGAAGTTCATGTTTAAAAGGCTTTTTTTAGTTATACATTGCCTTAAATGTTTATTCTTATTTATGAATGTTTCTGCTGTATTGTTATCCTTACTGGGAAGTTGAGCTCACACTTTTTCTATGTTTTATTTTCCCAGGATGTGAAAAAGTAATTTATGAATGACCTGCAGGGATAGTATGAGGGGATAAGAGTGTGGACTATGGAGACTATGTTGTTGTAGTTTTCATTTTTATGATTTAATGTAAATCTTTATGAATATATCTAGTGTTTCCAAGGCTATTAAACTAATCGATCTTTTGATATTTGATCTTTCTTGTGATCATCCCAATGTAATGTAATAATGCACTGCCTCTGGGTAACTGGAGTCAGGGCGTTACAGTTGGAATCAGAGGAAGTTTAGTACAAACCTTGGATGCTAGATTTAGATAAACTCTGATTAGAGCACATAGATTCAAGATGGACTTTGAGGATTAGTATAGAAAAACTTCCTAGAATTTTGGTATTGTAGAGATTTTCTGAGTTTTCTAAGCAATACATCCCTGTCTGGATACGAGAAGGTAAAGGCAGTTTTAGCACAGATGAACCTAGGCGTAAAACTCGAAAACACCGCTTTGAGCTACACTCAAACGGGAACTGCTGCACGACAACAGGCCTTGCTGCACTCTTGGTTAAGACACTCCTGGGGGATATGCTTAGGATAATTCTCATTTTCTTTACAAACCATTATGAAGGGCTTATTAGTATATACTTCCTCAAAGGAGAAATTTTTATGATTATGGATTATATCCATAAACTATTTAATTTATGTTATGTGTTTTACAGGATTGGAATTAGGTATTTTATTTCAAAAACTAATCTAGTGTATGCCATTGTTTAGAAATGGCGCCTAGTAGAAGGAAAGAGAACTCTAACAATGCACATGATCCAAAGAGATAGAAGGAATATATCTTTCATGGTCTTAAGACAGAATTTATAAGAGAAATAGTCTCCCTTGAGTTATCATCATATGAAGAAATAATATCAGGTGTTGATAAGATAAGTAAGTAGTTTACTGAGTCCTATGGCTTTGAAGGTAAGAAAGAGAAGAAAAGCATGGAAGAGAGAAAGATGGATAAAGGGACGAGGGAAAAGATGAATTTTCCCATATGTGATAACTGTGGGAAGAAACACCCTGGAACTTGCCTAAAAGGAATGGGAGTCTGTTATAAGTATGGAGAAAAGGGCACAAAGTACGTGACTGCAAGGGTAAGAAAATGATTTCAAATGTACAACGCTTCATTTGCAAGGATTTTGGACACTACACGAACCTATGTCCCAGTCATCAGACTTTGCCGCAAATGATGCTATTGGATAATAATCAAGTTATGACACTACCACAGATGAAGAGTAATGATTAGATTTCTTATGTTGATTATGTCATTTTAGTGTTGTATCAACAATGTACTTGTTATAATAAATATGGAGTATATATGGATTGTATTGCAGTACTATTTCATTATGGACTTGAGATTGTGTGGAACAAAGAGAAGTGACTCAATAGCAGGATAATGTTTTGGAAAATATATGGTTGAGATATAGATAAACCATAATACGGTTCTGATACTGAGGTAGTGATTTTAGAATAATATATGATTGATTTGGAAAAATTATAATGGTTGTTCATGAATACCTTGAAACTGATTAATGATTTGTATATTCCATCATTGTTGGGGTTTACAACATTTTTGGATTGAAGGAGTGTATCTATTATTCTATAAGGAATAAGGGATCCTGAATGTAATCAATAAGGTTTTATGGTAATTCAGGATGATGTAGTGTTTTAAAAAAATACATGATGAAGGTGTTCACATGTTATTACGCAGAAAAAATGATCTTCATTGTGTTTACCTTCCTTATAAATTTTGGACTGAAGTATTTTGGATAGTTCCAGTTTGGATTATTTTGGATTTCCATAAAAGGACAACCCGGAGGTCGGGTGGCAACCCGTCGCATCGAGCAAGGCCGCGAGACTTGAACCCACAACCGATGGGCGACAAGGGTGTATCACCTACCACTGACCCATGTGATATCCTGGATTGAATACTATCATTTTTTTATGGTTCTTCTAGATGAATTATAAATTCATTTTTTTAACCCTATACGAATAAGATAAATAGAATATTATTTTTAAGTTTTATTATATTTTAGAGTGAAAGATGAGTTTGTGGTAGAACTTAGTTAAAGGATGAGACTCTACATGTCAAGTATATATTTTTCTTCTACTCTTATTCAATGAAGAAATTAATTCGTATACTTTAGTGAATGGATCTTAAAACCAAAAAATGTGTTATCCTAATACCATATGTTTTTCTGAACCAATGTAATTTTAAATCATCATAGATTGATGAATTTAAGGCCCTTAATTTTACACTTTTTTGTGATTAATGACCTCAGTCACTACCTATAAATATTTACGTTTTTCCTCCAATTATATGTCTCTAATTTCCACCAATGTTTTCCGAATAGAGATCATAATTTGGTGGTGGCCCTTTCATTTCTCTTTTCCTCTTATTAGGACTAAATTTTATTAACCCAATTTCCGATGTGGGTTTTCCCACAAAGATATTTTCTATATTCAACCTTTTATTTTCGAAAAAAATTCTAATTGTGAGGGTGCAATTTATTGAAGGAGGGGAGAATTTAACACACCAAGATTTCATAGTGTGTTATTTCTTCAAAATAATTCAATAACTTTCACTACACGCACCACCAAGTTCAAGCGTACCATGACATACCAAACAAGCCGTTCAAAAGAGGTTATGAATAGTATTAACTAAAATTTAAAATTTATATAATCCTTATAATTTTAGAATCCATATTATGAGTTTCAAAGACATAATGTAAGAACAAATTCATTTTCAGTATTGCACTTTTACCAACTTTTAATAGTGAACCCTTTTTGAATCCAATATTTTAAACTTTTAAATATTAATTTTGACTAAATTAATTTACATTTTAGAATGGGGACATCAAAAATTTACAATGAAACATACCAAGCTTCCATGGTATGCTTTCCTTTGAATAATACGGTAGCGTGTGTTGTACACAACTTTGTCTTCTAACACACACCACAACTAATCAAACTCGCCGTTATGAATAGTAATACCTACTTTTTGAAATTTTATAAATTTTATCTCTCAAAATGGACTTCATTTTTTTATTTGGAGTATCGAATTATCCCTAAGGTGAAAATTTGGTATTTTTTGGATAACATTTATATTTTGATGAATAGTGAAAATTACTAAATTTTAATTAAAAACAACTTTTTTAATAGAAATAATTTATATTGACAGATTATTAATTTGAGTGGTTTTAAAGTATATTTAGAATATATTTCTACCATTCAATACAATGTTGGTCATTGTACATAATTTCACAATTAAACCGGACATAAACAAGTGTCAATCTTTTGATAAGTTATTATCACTTAAAAACATGCTATTTGTTTTGACGACGAGAATTAATTTTTAAATTAATTAATGCAATTGATATGTTTTGAATTTGGTAAAATAGACATAATTTTTGAATTCATATTATCAAATATAGCTTACGCCTAATTTTTGGTATTTTTCTGCAAACTTTCATTTTTTGATGAATAGTACTACCACTAAGTGGTAGTTAAAAAAACTGAATGTTTCATAAAACATAATTTTACCTCTTCTGTGAGTGGAATTTTGAAAATCTGAGAGACATGGTTAATATCAAGGAGTAAAATATGGGTCAATGAGATGAAAATAATTTTTGGTGAGTAGTAACTTTTTACTTTTATTTACCACGGCTAAAAGTAAATAAGGCAATTAAGGGTAAAAATGATATTAAAATTACCCTAAAAAATGTCCTAATTCTATTGGACAAGTGTATCTCGACCAAAAACAACCTTATGAGTAAAATATTATCATTTAGTATTGGATTATACATAAGATAAATTCTATTGTAAATATTCATTAGAAATCCAAAATGATTTCATACATAATGGTATTTTATTTATAATTTTTAGGCATTAAGTAATATAATTTATTTATGACACAATGGTGATGGAGTAATTACCTAATTAAAGGAAAATTAGAATAATTGATATTATAAGTACCCAAATGAATGTAATTATAGACTTTTTATAAATACCAATAATTTTCTAGGTTAACATGACATGTTAGGATTAATTTAATTATTTTTTTTAGAAGTAATAATTCTGTTATGATTTTTACAAAAATCAATTATTGAATAGTATCAAAATTGACAAAAAAGAGTTTTTAAAACAAATATTATATGATTAATTGATATTAAATTCCTAAAAATATACGGTTTGGCCAAGAAACTTATATCATGATAGGTGTATCATTAATGGACCACTTTGGGGTCGCTTGGATGTATATAGTATGTGTATTAACCATATAATATAAAAATACAAAGAGGCATTGTAAAAGTGAAACTAATTAACTAAGAGTTAATACTTAAAAATAAGGTTAATATAATGACCCAAACATGTCTAAATTATATTGTTTGAGTGGTATTCGACCCATCCCCACCTTAAACTTTAAATAATCCACTTTGGAACCATTATAAACCGAATATGAATTAATTATAAAATAATATTTTAGCTTTTCCAAATGTGCCCCTCACCCCTCTTATAATAGGGCACTCCCCCTTCTCACTAATTCACACATTCAAAGCCTTTTGTCTCAGCCAAACCCTTCCCAAATACTCTCTAAACTTCCCTCACTACAACATAGAGGCCTTAGTTTGATCATAAAGCCAACCTAAAGACCCCTTTTGATCAAAAGGAAGAACCCGAAGAAGAGGTAATGTTTTCACCACCCTTTTTCAAATTCATTTCTTCTTCAACTTCTTCATTATTTGTTAATATCATTCTAAAATAATGAATCCAGTATCTCCAATATACTATAATATTATTATAAATATGGTATAACCATATTAAGTATTCTATCCATCCTTTGAATGACATGTCCTCATACGTGCGTACGTACGGCTTACCGTCTCCACGTCGTGGTGTAATTGTTATTCAATATATTATTATTTGGATGGGTATAATAATAAATTTTTAATTCATGTAAATAATAAATATAACATGATAATGTTTATGTATATATGATATACCATCCAATTATATATTATTTTCATATCAAAAAATGATATTGTCGCTCGTGCATACGTACGGACTACCGTCTCCACGAACGCGATGAGATTCATTCTTCGTCGTATCCATTCAAGTATAATTATCATTTGATGATTTGAAAATAATGTTTAAGGACTTGATATCATTCTGGATATGATTAAGATACAACCTATCCATGACAAACACGACTTACATAACAAAACATATAAAAGAAAACGAGTAAGTTAACACCCGAAAGAATGATAATACTAAGATATTATTAACAAATCAATGTTAAAAGATCATATATAATATCATATTAATGTATATTATTCTTGTATAATTTAATAACAATTATTTCACCATTATAGAGAGGTTTAACCTACCCCAACCAACAAAAAGTACAAGGTAAGGGTTTATTTCGCAATCTCTTCATTATCCGAGGTTGTTTATACGTAATAATCTACTGGGACTTCTTTATCATCCACATCCATGTTTCTTAAAAATGTATTTCAATTTTTTTTACTATTTACTAGAATATTGGTTAAATTCATTTATACCGTTGTTGGCTTTTATAAGTGGTTTATAATGGAATCTTTCCGTCGTTTTCCAAACAAGGACCTTTTTAACATTTTCAACAGAATTAAGGTAAGAATTTTTTTTTAACTTATACGGCGGGTGTGGCTATTTTCCACCATTATAAAATTGTCGAAGATTACCTTACAAGCTTATAAGAATATTTTCAATGAAAATGTTTTATTTTATAAATATATAACTCTTAAATTATTTCAAAATAGAAAGATATATTTTTCTAAAAAGTGTTTTGATTTAATCAATATCAACATTATTTGATGGATTTTACGCTTATTTGAAGTTGATTTATTATGATACAAAACTTCTATAATGTATTGAAGGTTTTGTGATATGTTTGATTGTGGATGTGTTATTTTTATACCATTCATGGTTTATGGAGAAAGTATTGACATTTCATATGTAAGTTTTAATACGAATGTTTATGGTATGTCTAAACCTTTTCATATTGTAATGCATTAGACATAATATGTGATGGGTGGATCCCGCTATAGCTCCTCGATGCATTGGTAGGTCTCATGAGACAAACTAGTGTCTTGGTACAAGGCCTTGAAAAAATCTTATTTGTAGTCTTGGCATGAGGCCTTTGCTATGTGGTTATGATAGTCTGGAATTATGCATTCCATCATTATGAAAGTGGTTATTGATATTTCATGTGATTATTCGATTAATAGAATATCCTTGTGAATAAGTAAATGGCATTATTTCACTTTATTTTTTCCATACTATGTTGATGTTCATATTTAAAAGGCCTTTGTTTTATTTATACATTTCCTTAAATGTTTATTCTTATTTATTAAAGTTTCCGCTATATTGTTATCCTTATTGGGCATTAGAGCTCACCCCTTTTCTATGTCTTATTTTTCCCAGGATGTGAAGAAGTAATTTATGAATGACCTGTAGGGATAGTATGAGGGGATAAGAGTATGGACTATGGAGACTATGTTGTTGTAGTTTTCATTTTTATGATGTAATGTAAAACATTATGAATATATCTAGTGTTTCCAAGGCTACAAAACTAATCGATCTTTCGAGATTTGATATTTCTTGTGATCATGCCAATGTTATGTAATAATGCACTGACTCTGGGTAATTGGGGTTGGGGTGTTATAGTTGGTATCAGAGGAAGTTTAGTACAAACCTTGGAAGCTAGATTTAGATAAACTCTGATTAGAGCACATAGATATAATATGTACTTTGAGGATTAGTATAGAAGAACATCCTAGAATTTTGGAATTGTAGAGATTTTGTGAGCTTTCCGAGAAATACATCCCTGACTGGATACGACCAGGTAGATACGGCTCTGGCACAGATGTACCTAGGGGTAAAACCCGAAAAAACCACTTTGGGCTAGACTCAAATGGGAACTGGTGCACGACAACGATCCATTCTGTACTCTTGGTTATGACACTCCCGGGGGATATGCTAAGGATAATTCTCATTTTCTTTACAAACCATTATGAAGGGTTTATGAGTATATACTTCCTCAAAAGAGACATTTTTATGATTATGTATTATATCCATAAACTATTTAATTTATGTTATGTGTTTTACAAGTTAGGAATTAGGTATTGTTATTCATAAACTAATCTAGTGTATGACATTGTTTAGAAATGGCGCCCAGTAGAAGGAATGAGAACTCCAACAATACACATGATACAATGAGAAAGAATGATCATATCTTTCATGGTCTTAAGCCATAATATATAAGAGAAATAGTCTCCCATGTATTATCATCATATGAAGAAATAATATCATGTGTTGATAGGATAAGTAAAGAGTTTACTGATTCTTATGGCTTTGAAGGGAAGTAAGAGAAGAAAAGGATGGAAGAGAGAAAGATGGATAAATGGAAGAGGGAAAAGAATAATTTTCCCATTTGTGGTAACTGTGGGAGGAAACACCCTGGAACTTGCCTGAAAGGAATGGGAGTTTGTTATATGTGTGGAGGAAAAGGGCACAAAGTAAGTGACTTCAAGGGTATGAAAATGGTTTCAAATGTACAATGCTTCATTTGCATGGAGTTTGGATACTATGCGAACCTATGTCCGAGTCATAAAACTATTCCACAAATAATGCAATTGGATAATAATCAAGTTATGAAACTACCACCGATGAAGAGGAATGATTAGAGTTATTATGTTGATTATGTCATTTCAGTGTTGTATCAACAATGTACTTGTTATAATAATTATGGAGTATATAAGGATTGTCCTACAGTACAATTTCATTAAGGACTTGAGATTGTGTGGAACAAAGAAAAGTGACTCAATACCAGGTTAAATTATTGGAAAATATATGGTTGAGAGAATGATAAACCATAATATGGTTCAGATACTGAGGTAGTGATTTTAGAATAACAAAAGATTGATTTGGATAAATTATATTGGATATTCTTGACAACATTGAAACTGATTAATGATTTGTATATTCCATCGTTGTTGGGGTTTACAACATTTTTTGGATTGAAGGAGTATATCTATTATTCTTTAATGAATAAGGGATCATTAATGTAATCAATAAGGTTTTATGGTAATTCAGGATGTTGCAGTGTTTTAAAAGAATACATGATGAAGGTGTTCACATGTTATTACGCAGAAAAAAGGATCTTCATTGTGTTTACCTTCCTTATAAATTTTGGAAAGAAGTATTTTGGATATTTCTAGTTTGGAATATTTTTGATTTCCATAAAAGGACAACCCGGAGGTCGGGCGACAACCCATCGTGTCCGGCAAGGCCGCGAGACTTGAACCCACAACCGAAGGGCGACATGGGTGTATCACCTACCACTGACCCACATGATGTCCTGGATTGAATAATGTCATTTCTTATGGTTCTTCTAGATGAATTATAAATTCATTTTTTTAACCCTATCCGAATAAGATAAATAGAATATTATTTTTAAGTTCTATTATCTTTTAGAGTTAAAGATGAGTTTTTGGTAGAACTTAGTTAAAGGATGAGAATCTACATGTCAATTATATATTTTTCTTCTTCTCTTATTCAATGAAGAAATTAATTATTATACTTTAGTTAAGGGATCTTAAAACAAAAAAAATGTGTTATCCTAATACCATAAGTTTTGCTGAAGTGATGGAATTTTAAATCATCATAGATTGATGAATTTAAGGACCTCAATTTTACACTTGTTTTTGATTGATGACCTCAATCACTAACTATAAATATTTACATTTTTCCTCCAATTATATGTCTCTAATTTCCACCAATTTTCTCCAAATAGAGATCACAATTTGGTGGCGACCCTTTCATTTCTCTTTTCCTCTTATTACGACTAAATTTTATTAACCTAATTTCTGATGTGGGTATTCCCACAAAGATATTTTCTATTTTCAACCTTTTATTTTCGAAGAACAATTTCAAATTGTGAGGATGCAATTTATTGAAGGAGGGGATAATTTAACACCCCAAGATTTCATAGTGTGTTATTTCTTCAAAATAATTCAATAACATGCACTACACGCTACACCAAGTTCAAGCGCACCATGACTTACCAAACAACCCGTTCAAAAGAGTTTATGAATAGTATTAAGTAAATTTTAAACATTATATAATCCTTATAATTTTAGAATCCATATTATGAGTTTCTTAGACATAATGTAAGAACAAATTCATTTTCAGTATTTCACTTTTACGAACTTTTAATTGTGAACCCTTTTTAAATCCAATATTTTAAACTATTATATATTCAATGTGACTAAATAAATTTTCTTTTTAGAATGGAGACATCAAAAATTTACAATCAAACATCCCCAGCTTCCACGGTACTCTTTCCTTTGAATAATTCAGTAGCGTGTGTTGTACACAACTTTGAGTTCTAACACACACCACAACCAATCAAACTCGCCATTATGAATAGTAATACCTAATTTTTGATATTTTATAAAATTTAACTCTCAAAATGGAATTCATTTTTTTATTTGGAGTATGGAATTTAGCGTAAGGTGAAATTTTGGAACTTTTCGGATAACATTTATATTTTGATGAATAGTGAAAATTACAATATTTTCATTAAAAACAACTTTTTTAATCGAAATAATTTATATTGATAAATTATGAATTTGAGTGGTTTTAAAGTATATTTAGAATATATTTTTACCATTTAATACAATTTTTGTCATTTTTCATAATTTCACAATTAAACGGCACATAAACAAGTGTCAATCTTTTGATAAGTTATTATCTCTTAAAAACACGCTATTTGTTTTGACGACGGGAATTAATTTTAAAATTAATTAATACAACTGATATGTTTTGAATTTGGTAAAATAGACATAATTTTTTAATTCATAATATCAAATATAGCTTTGGCATAATTTTTGGTATTTTTCTGGAAACTTTCATTTTTTGATGAATAGTGAAACCACTAAGTGGTAGTTAAAAAAATTGAATTTTCATAAAACTTAATTTTACCACTTTTGTCTGTGGAATTTCAAAAATCCGAGAGACACGGTTAATTTCAAGGAGTGAAATGTGGTTCAATGAGATGAAAATATTTTTTGGTGAATAGAAACTTTTTACTTTTATTTATCACGGTTAAAAGTAAATAGGGTAATTAAGGGTAAAAATGATATTAATATTACCCTAACACATTTCCTGATTCTATTAGACAAGTGTATCTCGAACAAAAACAACCTTATGAGTAAAATATTATCATTTAGATCTACTTTTATTAGATTAGGACATTTATTATTATTTAATTCAATGAAAAGTTAAAAGTGTTAAAATCAAAGTTTATTTACTAAAACATTTTTAATATCAGGTTATACATAAGATAAATTAAATTTTAAATATTAATTAGTAAGCTAAAAACTTTCCTACATAATGTTATTTTATTTATAATTTTTAGAGATTATATAATATAATTTATTTACGAAACAATGGTGATTCAGTAATTACCTAATTAATGAAAAATTATAATAATTGATATTATAAATATCCAAATAAATGTAATTTGAGACTTTTTATAAATACCAATAATTTTATTGGTTAATATGACATGTTAGGATTGATTTAATTAACCTTTTTCGAAGTAATCATTCTGTTATGATTTTCGACAAAAATCAATTATTGAATAGTGTCACAATTGACATAAATGAGTTTTTAAAACAAATATTATATTATTAATTGATATTATATTCCTAAAAATCTAAGGTTCGGCCAATAGACATATATCATGATAGGTGTATCATTAATGGACCACTTGGGAGTCGCTTGGATGTATATAGTATGTTTATTAACCATATAATATAAAAATACAAAGAGACGTTGTAAAAGTGAAACTAGTTTACTAAGAGTTAATACTTAAAGATAAGGTTAATATAATGACCCAAACCTATCTAAATTCTATTGGTTGAGTGGTTTTCGACCCATACCAACCTTAAACTTTAAATACTCTACTTTGAAGCCATTATAAACCATATATGAATTTATTATAAAATAATATTTCTAGCTTTTCCAAAGGTGCCCCTCACCCCTCTTATAAAAGGGAACTCCCCCTTCTCACTAATTCACACATTCAAAGCCTTTTGGCTCGCCCAAAACCTGCCCAAATACTCTCTAAACTTCCCTCACTACATCCTGGAGGACTTATTTTGATCAGAAAGCCAACCTAAGGAGCCCTTTTGATCAAAAGAATGAACCCGAAGAAGAGGTAATGTTTTCACCACCCTTTTTCAAATTCATTTCAACTTCAACTTATTCTATATTTGTTATTCCCATTCTACAATAATGAATCAAGTATCTCCTATATAATATAATATTATTATAAATATGGTACAACCATATTCAGTATTCTATCCATCCTTTGAATGACATGTCACCATACATGTGTACGTACGGCTTACCGTCTCCACGTCATGGTGTAATTGTTATTCAATATATAATTATATGGATGGATATAATAATTATTTTTAATTCATGTTAATAATAAATATAACATGATAATGATTCTGTATATATGATATACCATTCAATTATATATTATTTTAATATCAAAAGAATGATATTGTCGCTCGTGCGTACGTACGGACTACCGTCTCCACGAACACGATGAGATTCATTCTCCATCGTATCCATTCAAGTATAATTATCATTTGATGATTTAAAAATAATGTTTAAGGACATGATATCATTCTGGATATGATTAAGATACAACCTATCCATGACAAAGAAGTCTTACATAACAAAACATATAAAATAAAACGAGTAATTTAACACCCGACACAGCGATAATATTAAGATATTATTAAAAAATCAATGTTAAAAGATCATATATGATATCATATTAATATATATGATTCTTGTATATTTTAATAACAATTATTTCACCATTATAGAGGAGGTTAATCTACCCCAACCAAGGAAAAGTACAAGGTAAGGGTTTATTTCGCAATCTCTTCCTTATCCGAGGTTGTTTATACGTAATAATCTATTGGGATTTCTTTATCATCCACATCCATGATTCTTAAAAATGTATTTGAAAACTTATTTATTATTTACTAGAATATGGGTTAAAGTCATTTATACCCTTTTTGACTTTTATAAGTGGTTTATAAAAGAATATTTTTGTCGTTTTCCAAAAAAGGTCATTTTTAACCTTTTCGACAGAATTAAGGTAAGAATGTTTTTTTAACTTATACGGCGGGTGCAGCTATTTTCCACCATTATAAAATCTTCGAAGCTTCCCATATACGATTCTAAGAATATTTTCAAAGAAAATGTTTTATTTTATAAATATATTACTCTTAAATGATTTCAAAATAGAAAGAGATATTTCTCTAAAAAGAGTTTTGATTTCATCTATGTCAACATCCTTTGATGGATTTTACGCTTATTTGAAGTTGATTTATTATGATACAAAACTTCTATATTGTATTGAAGGTTTTGTGATATGTTTGACTATGGATGTGTTATTTTTATACCATTTATGGTTTATAGAGAATTTAGTGACATTTCGTATGTTAGTTTTAATACGAATGTTTATGTTATGTTTAAACCTTTTCATATGGGAATGCATTGGACTTAATATGTGACGGGTGGATCCCATTATAGCTCCTCGATGGATCGGTAGGTCTCATGAGACAAACTAGTGTCTTGGCACAAGGCCTTGACAAAATCTTATTTGTATTCTTGGCACGAGGCCTTGGCTATGTGGTTATAGTAGTGCGGCATTATGCATTCCATCACTATGAAAGTGGTTATTGATATTTAATGTGATTATTTGATTAGTAGAATATCCATGTTAATAAGTTAATGGAATTATTTCAATTTATTTTTGCCATACTATTTTGAAGTTCAAGTTTAAAAGGCTTTTGTTTTAGTTATACATTACCTTAAATGTTTATTCTTATTTATGAAAGTTTCTGCTATATTGTTATCCTTACTGGGCATTTGAGCTCACCCCTTTTCTATGTTTTATTTTTCCCAGGATGTGAAGAAGTAATTTATGAATGATCTACAGGGATAGTATGAGGGGATCAGAGTGTGGACTATGGATACTATGTTGTTGTAGTTTTCATTTTTATGATGTAATGTAAATCATTATGAATATATCTAGTGTTTCCAAGACTACTAAACTAATCAATATTTTGAGATTTGATCTTTCTTGTGATCATGACAATGTTATGTAATAATGCACCGACTCTGGGTAACTGGGGTCAGGGGGTTATAGTTTGTATGAGAGAAATTTTAGTACAAACCTTGGAAGCTATATTTAGATAAACTCTGATTAGAGCATATAGATTTAAGATAGACTTTCAGGATTCGTATAGAAGAACTTCCTAGAATTTTGGTATTGTAGAGATTTTGTGAGTTTTCTGAGCTATACATCCCTTTCTGGATATGAGACGGTAGAGGCGGTTCTAGAACAAATGTATCTAGGGGTAAAACCCGAAAACACCGCTTTAAGTTAGACTCAAATGGCAACTGGTGCATGACAACAGGCCTTACTGCACTCCTGGTTACGACACTCCCGGGGGATATGCTTAAGATTATTGTCATTTTTATTACAAACTATTATGAAGGGTTTATGAGTATATACTTCCTCAAAGGAGATATTTTTATGATTATGGACTATATCCATAAACTATTTAATTTATGTTATGTGTTTTACATGTTTGGAATTAGGTATTGTTATTCATAAACTAATCTAGTGTATGCCATTGTTTAGAAATGGCGCCAAGTAGAAGTAATAAGAACTCCAACAATTCACATGATCTAAAGAGAATGAAGGATCGTATCATTCATGTTCTTAAGCCAAAATTTATAAGAAAATAGTCTCCCATGTATTATCATCATATGAAGAAATAATATCATGCGTTGATAAGATAAGTAAAGAGTTTACTGAGTCCTATGGCTTTGAAGGGAAGCAAGAGAAGAAAATGATGGAAGAGAGAAAGATGGATAAAGGGAAGAGGGAAAAGAATGATATTTCCATATGTGATAACTGTGGGAAGAAACACCCAGGAACATGCCTGAAAGGATTGATGGTTTGTTATAAGTGTGGAGGAAAAGGGCACAAAGTACGTGACTGCAAAGGTAAGAAAATGGTTTCAAATGTACAACGCGTCATTTTCAAGGATTTTGGACACTACGCGAACCTATTTTCCAGTCATCAGACTATGCCAAAAAAGATTCTATTGGATAATAATCAAGTTATGACACTACCACAAATGAAGAGGAATGAATAGAGTTCTTATGTTGATTATGTCATTTGAGTGTTGTATCAACAATGTACTTGTTATAATAATTATGGAGTATATAAGGATTGTACTTCAGTACTATTTCATTAAGGACTTGAGATTGTGTGGAACAAATAAAAGTGACTCAATAGAAGGTCATATTTTTGTAAAATATATGGTTGATAGAAAGATAAACCATAATATGGTTCTGATACCGAGGTAGTGATTTTAGAGTAATATAGGTTTGATTTGGATTAATTATATCGGATATTCTTGACTACCTTGAAACTGATTAATGATTTGTATATTCCATCATTGTTGGGGTTTACAACATTTATGGATTGAAGGAGTATATCTATTATTCTTTAAGGAATAAGGGATCATGAATGTAATCAATAAGGTTTTATGGTAATTCAGCATGTTGCAGTGTTTTAAAAGAATACATGATGAAGGTTTTCACATGTTATTACACGGAAAAAAGGATCTTCATTGTGTTTACCTTCCGTATAAATTTTGGACTGAAGTATTTTGGTTAGTTCTTGTTTGGATTATTTTGGATTGCCATAAAAGGACAACCCGGAGGTCGGGTGAAAACTCGTCGCATCTGGAAAGGCCTCGAGACTTGAACACACAACCGATGGGCGACAAGGGTGTATCACCTACCACTGACACACGTGATGTCCTGGATTGAATAATATCATTTTTTATGGTTCTATTAGATGAATTATAAATTCATTTTTTTAACCCTATACGAATAAGATAAATAAAATATTATTTTTATGTTCTATAATCTTTTAGAGTGAAAGTAAATTTTGAGGTAGAACTTAGTTAAATGATGAGACTCTACTTGTCATGTTTATATTTTTCTTCTTCTCATATTCAATGAATAAATTAATTATTATACTTTAGTGAAGGGATCTTAAAACAAAAAATGTGTTATCCTAATACCATATGTTTTTCTGAACCGATGGAATTTTAAATCATCATAGATTGATGAATTTAAGGCCCTCAATTTTACACTTGTTTGTGATTAATGACCTCAATCACTAACTATAAATATTTACATTTTTCCTCCAATTATATGTCTCTAATTTCCACCAATGTTCTCCGAATTGAAATCATAATTTGGTGGTGACCCTTTCATTTCTCTTTTCCTCTTATTAGGACTAAATTTTATTAACCTAATTTTTGATGTGGGTATTCCCACAAAAATATTTTCTATATTCAACCTTTTATTTTTGAAGAACAATTGCAAATTTCGAGGGCACAATTTATTGAAGGAGGGGAGAATTTAACACCTCAATATTTCATAGTGTGTAATTTCATCAAAATAATTCAATAACTTGCACTACACGCAACACCAAGTTCAAGCACCCGATGACTTACCAAACAAGCCGTTCAAAAGAGGTTATGAATAGTATTAACTAAAATTTAAACTTTATATAATCCTTATAATTTTAGAATCCATATTATGAGTTTCTTAGACATAATTTAAGAACAAATTCATTTTCAGTATTGCAGTTTTACCAACTTTTAATAGTGAACCCTTTTTAAATCCAATATTTTATACTATTATATATTCAATTTGACTAAATAAATTTACTTTTTAAAATGGGAATATCAAAAATTTACAATGAAACATCCCAATCTTCCACTGTACGCTTTCCTTTGAATAATCCAGTAGCGTGTGTTGTACGCAACTTCGAGTTCTAACACACACCACAACCAATCAAACTCGCCGTTTTGAATAGTAATACCTACTTTTTGAAATTTTATAAATTTTATCTCTCAAAATGGACTTCATTTTTGTATTCAGAGTATCTAATTTAGCCTAAGGTGAAATTTTGGAACTTTTCGGATAACATTTATATTTTGATGTATAGTAAAAATTACTAAATTTTAATTAAAAACACATTTTTAATCGAAATAAATTTTATTGATAAATTATGAATTTGAGTGGTTTTAAAGTATATTTAAAATATATTTTTACCATTTAATACAATGTTGGTCATTTTACATAATTTCACAATTAAACCTGACATAAACAAGTGTCAATCTTTTGATAAGTTATTATTTCTTAAAAACACGCTATATGTTTTGACGACGAGAATTAATTTTTAAATTAATTAATGCAACGAATATGTTTTGAATTTGGTAAAATAGACATAATTTTTGAATTCATAATATCAAATATATCTTAGGCCTATTTTTTGGTATTTTTCTGGAAACTTTCCTTTTTTGATGAATAGTGAAACCACTAAGTGGTAGTTAAAAATACTAATTTTTTCATAAAACCTAATTTTACCACTTCTGTGAGTGGAATTTCGAAAATCCGAGAGACACGGTTAATATCAAGGAGTAAAATGTGGTTCAATGAGATGAAAATAATTTTTGGTGAATAGTAACTTTTTACTTTTATTTACCACAGTTAAAAGTAAATATGGTAATTTAGGGTAAAAATGAAATTAATATTACCCTAACACATGTCCTAATTCTATTAGACAAGTGTATCTCGACCAAAAAAAACCTTATGAGTAAAATATTATCATTTAGGTCCACTTGTATTAGAATAGGACATTTATTATTATTTAATTCAAAGAAAAGTTAAAAGAGTTAAAATCAATGTTCCTTTACTAAAACACTTTTAATATATGGTTACACATAAGATAAATTCGATTGTAAATATTCATTAGAAATCAAATATGATTTCCTACATAATGGTATTTTATTTATAATTTTTATACATAAAATAATATACATTATTTATGACACAATGGTGATGGAGTAATTACCTAATTAATGAAAAATTAGAATAATTGATATTATAAATACCCAAATGAATGTAATTTGATACTTTTTATAAATAAAAATACTTTTCTAGGTTAATAGGACATATTAGGATTAATGTAATTAATGTTTTTCTAAGTAATCATTCTGTTATGAGTTTTACAAAAATCAATTATTGACTAGTGTCAAAATTGACATAAAAGAGTTTTTAAAACAAATATTATATTATCAATTGATATTAAATTCCTAAAATTATAAGGTTCGGCCAAGAGACTTATATCATGATAGGTGTACCATTAATGGCCCACTTGGGGGTCGCTTGGATGTATATAGTATGTTTATTAACCATATAATATAAAAATACAAAGAGACATTGTAAAAGTGAAACTAATTAACTAAGAGTTAATACATAATGATAAGGTTATTATTATGCCCCAAACCTATATAAATTCTATTGGTTGAGTGGTTTTCGACCCATACCCACCTTAACCTTTAAATAATTCACTTTTTAGCCATTAGAAACCAAATATAAATTTATTATATAATAATATTTTTAATTTTTCCAATGGTGACACTCACCCCTCTTATAAAAGGGCACTCCCCCTTCTCACTAATTCACACATTCAAAGCCTTTTGGCTCGGCCAAACCCTTCCCAAATACTCTCTAAACTTCCCTCACTACAACCTAGAGTCCTTATTTTGATCAGAAATCCAACCTAAGGATCCCTTTTGATCAAAAGGAAGAACCCGGAGAAGAGGTAATGTTTTCACCACCCTTTTTCAAATTCATTTCTTCTTCAACATATTCTTTATTTGTTATTCCCATTCTAAAATAATGAATACAGAATCTCCTATATACTATAATATTATTATAAATATGGTACAACCATATTCAGTATTCTATCCATCCTTTGAATGACATGTCACCATACGTGCGTATGTACGGCTTACCGTTTTCACGTCGTGGTGTAATTGTTATTCAATATATTATTATTTGGATGGGTATAATAATGATTTTTAATTCATGTAAATAATAAATATAACATGATAATGATTCTGTATATATGATATACCATCCAATTATATATTATTTTAATATCAAATGATTGATATTGTCGCTTGTGCGTACGTACAGACTACCGTCTCCACGAACGTGATGAGATTCATTCTCCATCGTATCCATTCAAGTATAATTGTCATATGATGATTTAAAAATAATGTTTAAGGACATGATATCATTCTGGATATTATTAAGATACAACTTATCCTTGAAAAACACGGCTTACGTAACAAATCATATATAAGAAAACGAGTAAGTTAACACCCGAAACAACGATAATACAAAGATATTATTAACAAATCAATGTTAAAATATCATATATCATATCATATTAATGTATATTATTTTTTAGTAATTTAATAACAATTATTTAACCATTATTGAGAAGGACAACCTACCCCAAACCAAGGAAAAGTACAAGTTAAGGGTTTATTTCACAATCTCTTCATTATTCGAGGTTGTTTATACGTAATAATCTACTGGGATTTCTTTATCATCAACATCCATGTTTCTAATAATGTATTTGAAAACATTTTTACTATTTACTAGAATATGGGTTAAATTCATTTATACCCTTGTTGACTATTATAAGTTGTTTATAATGGAATCTTTCCGTCATTTTCCAAACAAGTTCCTTTTTAACATTTTTGATAGAATTCAGGTAAGAATGTTTTTTTAACTTCTACGGCGGGTGCGGCAACATTCCGCCATTATAATATCGTCGAATCTTCCCTTACAAGCTTACAAGAATATTTTCAAAGAAAATGTTTTATTTTATAAATATATGACTCTTAAATGATTTCAAAATAGAAAGAGATATTTCTCTAAAAAGAGTTTTGATTTCATCTATATCAACATCCTTTGATGGATTTTAAACTTATTTGACGTTGATTTATTATGATACAAAACTTCTATATTGTATTGAAGGTTTTGTGATATGTTTGACTATGGATGTGTTATTTTTATACCATTCATGGTTTATGGAGAATGTATTGACATTTCGTATGTTATTTTTAATACGACTGTTTATGGTATGGTTAAACCCTTTCATATGGGAATGCATTGGACTTACTATGTGATGGGTGGAGCCCGCTATAGCTCCTCGATGCAATGGTGGGTCTCATGAGACAAACAATGTCTTGGCACAAGGCCTTGACAAAATCTTATTTTTAGTCTTGCCACGAGGCCTTGGCTATGTGGTTATGATATTCTGGCATTATGTATTCCATCATTGTGAATGTGGTTATTGATATTGCATGTGATTATTCAATTAGTATAATATCCCTGTGAATAAGTAAATGGCATTATTTCACTTTACATTTTCCATACTATGTTGAAGTTCAAGTTTAAAAGGCTTTTGTATTAGTTATACATAGCCTTAAATGTTTATTCTTATTTATGAAAGTTTCCGCTATATTGATATCCATACTGGGCATTTGAGCTCACCCCTTTTCTAAGTTTTATTTTCCCAGGATGTGAAGAAGTAACTTATGAATGACCTGAAGGGATAGTATGAGGGGATACGAGTGTAGACTATGGAGACTATATTTTTTTAGTTTTTATTTTTATGATGTAATGTAAAACTTTATGAATATATCTAGTGTTTCCAAGGCTACTAAACTAATCGATCTTTCGAGATTTGATCTTTCTTGTGTTCATGCCAATGTTATGTAATAATGCACCAACTCTGGGTAACTGGGGTCAGGGCGTTACGGTTGGTATCAAAGGAAGTTTAATACATACCTTTAATGCTAGATTTAGATAAACTCTGATTAGAGCACATCGATTTAAGATGTACTTTGAGGATTAGTATAGAAAAACTTCCTAGAATTTTGGTATTGTAGATATTTTGTGAGTTTTCCGAGCAATACATCCCTGTCTGGATATGAGCAGGTAGAGGCGACTCTGGCACAGATGTACCTAGGGGTAAAACCCGAAAACACTGCTTCGAGCTAGACTCAAACGGGAACTGGTGCACGACAACGGGCCTTGCTGCACTCTTGCTTATGACACTCCCAGGGGATATACTTAGGATAATTCTCATTTTCTTTACAATCCATTATGAACGGTTTTTGAGTATATACTTCATCAAATGAGACATTTTTATGATTATGGATTATATCCATAAACTATTTCATTTATGTTTTGTGTTTTACAAGTTTGGAATTTGGTATTATTATTCATAAACTAATCTAGTGTATGCCATTGTTTAGAAATGGCGTCCAGTAGAAGGAATGAGTACTCCAACAATGCACATGATCCAAAGAGAAAGAAGGATCATATCATTCACGGTCTTAAGCCAGAATTTATAAGAGAAATATTCTCCCATGTATTATCATCATATGAAGAAATAATATCATGTGTTGATAAGATAATTAAAGAGTTTACTGAGTCCTATGGCTTTGAAGGGAAGAAAGAGAAGAAAAGGATGGAAGAGAGAAAGATGGATAAAGGGAAGATGGAAAAGAAGAATTTTCCCATATGTGATAACTGTGGGAAGAAACACCAAGGAACTTGCATGAAAGGAATGGATGTTTGTTATAAGTGTGGATGAAAAGGGCACAATGTATGCGACTGAAAGGGTAAGAAAATGGTTTAAAATGTACAGTGATTCATTTTCAAGGAGTTTGGACAATACGCGAACCTTTGTCCCAGTCATCAGACTATGCCACAAATGATGTAATTGGATAATAATCAAGGTATGATACTACCACAGATGAAGAGGAATGATTAGAGTTCTTATGTTGATTATTTCATTTGAGTGTCATATCAACAATGTACATGTAATAATAATTATGGAGTATATAAGGATTGTACTGTAGTACTATTTCATTAAGGACTAGAGATTGTGTGGGACAAAGAAAAGTGTCTCAATGGCAGGTTAAATTTTTGGAAAATGTATGGTTGAGAGAATGATAAACCATAATATGGTTCTGATACAGAGGTAGTGATTTTATAATAATAAATGATTGATTTGGATAAATTATATTGGATATTCTTGACTACCTTGAAACTGATTAATGATTCGTATATTCCATCATTGTTGGGGTTTACAACATTTTTGGATTGAAGGAGTATATCTATTATTTTTTAAGGAATAAGGGATCATGAATGTGATCAATAAGGTTTTATGGTAATTCAGGATGTTGCAGTGTTTTAAAATAAGACATGATGAAGGTGTTCACATGTTATTACGCAGCAAAAAGGATCTTCATTGTGTTTACCTTCCTTATAAATTTTGGACTGAAGTATTTTGGATAGTTCTAGTTTGGATTATTTTGGATTGCCATAAAAGGACAACCCAGAGGTCGTGCAGAAACCTGACGCATCCAGCAATGCCGCGAGACTTGAACCAACAACCGAAGGGGGAAATGGGTGTATCACCTACCACTGACCAACGTGATTTCCTGGATTAAATAATTTCATTTTTTATGGTTCTGATGGATGAATTATAAATTCATTTTTTAACCCTATACGAATAAGATAAATAGAATATTATTTTTAAGTTCTATTATCTTTTAGAGTGAAAGATGAGTTTGTGGTAGAACGTAGTTAAAGGATGAGACTCTGCATTTCAAGTAAATATTTTTATCCTTCTCTTATTCAATGAATAAATTAATTCTTATACTTTAGTTAAGGGATCTTAAAACAAAAAAAATGTGTTATCATAATACCATATGTTTTGCTGAACCGATGGAATTTTAAATCATCATAGATTGATGAATTTAAGGCCCTCAATTTTACACTTGTTTGTGATTGATGACCTCAATCACTAACTATAAATATTTACGTTTTTCCTCCAATTATATCTCTCCTATTGCCACCAATGTTCTCCGAATACAGATCATACTTTGGTGGTGACCCTTTCATTTCTCTTTTCCTCTTATTAAGAATAAAGTTTATTAACCCAATTTCTGATGTGGGTTTTCCCACAATGATATTTTCTATATTCAACCATTTATTTTCGAAGAACAATTTCAAATTTAAATGACACAATTTATTGAAGGAGAGGAGAATTTGACACCCCAAGATTTCATAGTCTGTTATTTCTTCAAAATAATTAAATAACTTGCACTACACGCAACACCAAGTTCAAGCGCATGATGACTTACCAAACAAGCTGTTCAAAAGAGGTTATGAATAGTCTTAACTAAATATTAAACTTTATATAATCCTTATAATTTTAGAATCCATATTATGAGTTTCTTAGACATAATGTAAGTCCAAATTCATTTTCAGTATTGCACTTTTACAAACTTTTAATAGTGAACCCTTTTTTAAATCTAATATTTTAAACTTTTATATATTCAATTTGACTAAATAAATTTACTTTTTAGAATGGGGACATAAAAAATTTATAATGAAACATCCCAAGCTTCCATGGTACGCTTTCCTTTGAATAATACAGTAGCATGTGTTGTACGCAACTTCAAGTTCTAACACACACCACAACCAATCAAACTCACCGTTATGAATAGTAATACCTACTGTTTGAAATTTTATAAATTTTATCTCTCAAAATGGACTTCATTTTTGTATTAGGAGTATCGAATTTAGCCTAAGGTGAAATTTTGGAACTTTTTGGATAAAATTTATATTTTGTTGAATAGTGAAAATTTCTAAATTTTCATTAAAAACAACTTTTTTAATCGAAATTATTTATATTGATAAATTATGAATTTTAGTGGTTTTAAAGTATATCTATTATATATTTTTACCATTTAATACAATTTTGGTAAATTTACATAATTTCACAATTAAACCGGATATAAACAAGTCTCAATCTTTTGATAAGTTATTATCTCTTAAAAACACGCTATTTGTTTTGACGACGGGAATTAATTTTTAAATTAATTAATGCAACTGATATGTTTTTAATTTGGTAAAATAAACAACGTTTTTGAATTCATAATATCAATTATATCTTAGGCTTAATTTTTGGTATTTTTCTGGAAACATTCATTTTTTGATAAATAGTGAAAACACTAAGTGGTAGTTAAAAAAACTGAATTTTTCATAAAACTTAATTTTTCCGCTTCTGTGAGTGAAATTTTGAAAAATTGAGAGACACGGTTAATATCAAGGAGTAAAATGTGGTTCAATGAGATGAAAATAATTTTTTTTGAATAGTACCTTTTTACATTTATTTACCACGGTTAAATGTAGATTGGGTAATTAAGGGTAAAAATGATATTAATATTACCCTAACACATGTCCTAATTCTATTGGACAAGTGTATCTCGACCAAAAACAAACTTCTGAGTAAAATATTATCATTTTGGTCCACTTGTATTAGATTAGGACATTTATTATTAGTTAATTCAATGAAAAGCTAATAGAGTTAATTGGCTCATCACTTATTCAAAGAATAATGATTTTTATTTTGGTAAATTTGGTAAATAAGCATTATATATGATTTGAAAGAAGTCAAATCCTTCCATATCTAGAAACCTTTTTTTAAAATTCTTTTTTTGGAGTCCGTCTGCTGATAGTTATAATAATAAGTATGAATCATAGTTCAAATATTTGTTTTATGGACCTATTTTTTAAGGACCTATTCTATTTACTATTACGTGTTTCAGATAATACTAGAATCAATATCTGACGTAGGTAGAACTTTTGATAGAAGAAAAATATGACAGAACTAATCTCTGATATATAGGATTCATTATAAAAAGTCACACACTCATATTCCGGAAATACAGAAACAAAGAAATTCTGCGGTCAAACTACCAAAATAGAATGGACAAATTTCAATACCTAACCAATTAACATTGTTTTGATAATGTAATACTTCGCAATTATTATGCATATATATATAGATATCTAATTCATTGAAATTCCATCCAGTAAAATGGAAGAATTATAAATTTACAAAATAATAGATAGAAATATCGCAAATAGAGCCATTGCAACACCCATCAAAGGAGTCGTTCCCCATCTAGGAGCTACCTTACTATATTTGGAATTTAATGGTTTTAATAAATCTCTGATGTAAGTTCGTCTTGGACCAGATGAGCGATCTTCAACGTTTTTTTAGCCGGGTCAGATTTTACTAAAACTACTTGAAATGTGTTCGGATAATATCCTTTTTCGATTGGGTATGAATTTGACTATATATGAAGCCTGCCAATTGATTAACCATAGACATATTTTAGTTAATGAACGTATTGTGGATATACCAAGTTATCGCTGCAAACCCCAATAAATGATTACAACAAGGAATAAAAAAAATCTAAAGTTCTAATTCAAAAGAATGTGGATTCAACCTCCCATGAGGAATTTCCAAAACATTTGACTCTTCACCCATTCCAATATAAAGGATTCGTCAATAAAATCATAGATAGTCAATGGGTAGGTTTGAAAATAAATGAATTGCTAGTTGTAGAATATTATTCCCGTCAGACTTAAAACTAATGCAAAAGATATACAAAAGGTTCGAGGATATTTCGCTTTTTTTACTTTCACCGGAATAATAATAATAAGAAATGGTAGGTAAATAGTTAGCCCAATGTTTTTTTATTCATATATGTCAGAATGGGGTACCCCTTTGGTCTTTCACAATAAAAAAATAGATGGAACTGCCATGAAACAGCTAATTAGCAGATTCATAGAGCATTTTGGAATGGAATATACATCACACATCCTAGATCAAGTGAAGACTCTGGGTTTCCAACAAGCTACTACAATATCTATTTAATTAGGAATAGAAGATCTTTTAACAATACCATCGAAGGGATGGGTAGTCCAAGATGCTAAAAAAAAGTTTCAGTTTGGAAAAACACCATCATTATGGGAATATACACGCACTCGAAAAATTACGTCAATCTATTGAGATATGGTATAAAAAAAGTGAATATTTGAGACAAGAAATGAATCCTAATTTTAGGATGAGTGATCCTTTTAATCCCGTCCATATAATGTCTTTTTCGGGAGCTAGAGGAAATGCATCTCAGGTACACCAATTAGTCGGTATGATAGGATTAATGTCGGATCCACAAGGACACATTTTTAATATAGGGTTATCCATAAGATAAATTAAATTGTAAATATTAATTAGAAATCTAAAAAGAATTCCTAAATAATGGTATTTATTTATAATTTTTAGACATTAAATAATATAATTTACTTATGACACAATGGTGATGCAGTAATTACCTAATTAATGAAAAATTATAATAATTGATATTATAAACTCCCAAATAAATGTAATTTGAGAATTTTTATAAATAAAAATAATTTTACATGTTAATATGACATGTTAGGATTGATTTAATTATCTTTTTTCAAAGTAATCATTCTGTTATGATTTTGACAAAAATTAATTATTGAATAGTGTCAAAATTGACATAAAAGAGTTTTTAAAACAAATATTATATTATTAATTGATATTAAATTCTTAAAAATCTAACGTTCGGCCAAGAGACTTATATTATGATATTTTTATCATTAATGGACCACTTTGGAGTCTCTTGTATGTATATAGTAAGTTTATTAACCATATAATATAAAAATACAAAGAGACATTGTAAAAGTGAAACTAATTAACTAAGAGTTAATACATAAAGATAAGGTTAATATAATGACCCAAACCTGTATAAATTATATTGGATGAGTGGTTTTCTACCAATACCCACCTTAAACTTTAAATAATCCACTTTGGAGACATTAGAATCCGAATATGAATTTATTATAAAATAATATTTTTTGCTTTTCCAAAGGTGCCCCTCACCAATCTTATAAAAGGGCACTCCCACTTCTCAGTAATTCACACATTGAAAGCCTTTTGGCTCAGAAAAACACTGCCCAAATACTCTCTAAACTTCCCTCACCACATCCTAGAGGCCTTAGTTTGATCAGAAAGCAATCCTAAGGAGCCCTTTTGATCAAAAGGAAGAACCCGATGAAGAGGTAATGTTTTCACCACTCTTATTCAAATTCATTTCTTCTTCAACTTCTTCTTTCTTTGTTATTCCCATTCTAGAATAATGAATCCATTATCTACTATATACTATAATATTATTATAAATATGGTACAACCATATTCAGTATTCTATCCATCCTTTGAATGACATGTCACTATATGTGCGTACGTACGACTTACCGTGTCCACGTCGTGGTGTAATTGTTATTCAATATATTATTATATGGATGGGTATAATAATGATTTTTTATTCATGTGAATAATAAATATAACATGATAATGATTATGTATATATGATATACCATCGAATTATTTATTATTTTAACATCAAATGAATGATATTGTCGCTCGTGCGTACGTACGGACTACCGTCTCCACGAACGTGATGAGATTCATTCTCCATCGTATCCATTCAAGTATAATTATGATTTGATGATTTAGAAATAATGTTTAAGGGCATAATATCATTCTGGATATGATTAAGATGCAACCTATCCATGAAAAACACAGCTTACATAACAAAACATATAAAATAAAACGAGTAAGTTAACACCCGAAACAACGATAATACTAAGATATTATTAACAAATCAATGTTAAAAGATCATATATGATATCATATTAATGTATATGATTCTTGTATAACAATAAAAATTATTTCACCATTATAGATGATTTTAACCTACCCCGACCAAGGAAAAGTACAAGGTAAGGTTTTATTTCGCAATCTCTTCATTATCTAAGGTTGTTTATATGAAATAATCTTCTGGGATTTGTTTATCATCCACATCCATGTTTCTTAAAAATGTATTTCAAAACATTTTTAATATTTACTATAATATGGATTAAAGTCATTTATACCCCTGTTTAATTTTATAAGTGGTTTATAAAGGAATCTTTCCGTTGTTTTCCAAACAAAGTCCTTTTTAACCTTTTCGACAGAATTAAGGTAAAAATGTTTTTTTAACTTATACGGCTGGTGCGGCTATTTTCTGCCATTATAAAATCGTCTAAACTTCCCTTACATGATTATAAGAATATTTTCAAAGAGAAAGTTTTATTTTATAAATATATGTCTCTTAAATGATTTCAAAATGGAAAGAGATATATCTCCAAAAAGAGTTTTGATTTCATCTATGTCATCATCCATTGATGGATTTTACGCTTATTTGAAGTTGATTTGTTATGATACAAAAATTCTATATTGTATTGAAGGTTTTGTGATATGTTTGACTGTGGATGTGTTGTTTTTATACCATTCATGGTTTATGGAGAATTTATTGACATTTCATATGTTAGTTTTAATATGAATGTTTATGTTATGTTTAAACCTTTACATATGGGAATGCATTGGACTTAATATGTGATGGGTGGAGCCCGCTATTGCTCCTCGATGCATCGGTAGGTCTCATGAGACAAACTAGTGTCTTGGAAAAAGGCCTTGACAAAATCTTATTTGTAGTCTTGGCACGAGGCCTTGGCTATGTGGTTATGATAGTCTGGCATTATGCATTCCATCATTATGAAAGTGGTTATTAATATTGCATGTGATTATTTGATTAGTAGAATATCCATGTGAATAAGTAAATGAAATTATTTCACTTTATTTTTGCTATACTATGTTGATGTTCATGTTTAAAAGGCTTTTTGTTTTGTTATAGGTTGCCTTAAATTTTTATTCTTATTTATGAAAGTTTCTGCTAAATTTTTATCCTTAATGGGAATTTGAGCTCACCCCATTTCAATGTTTTATTTTTACCGGGATGTGAAGAAGTAATTTATGAATGACTTGCAGGGATAGTACGAGGGGATAAGAGTGTGGACTATGGAGACTATGTTGTTGTAGTTTTCATTTTTATGATGTAATGTAAAACATTATGAATATATCTAGTGTTTCAAAGCCCACTATACTAATCAATCTTTCGAGATGTGATCTTTCATGTGATCATTCTAATGTTATGTAATAATGTACCGACTCTGGGTAACTGGGGTCATGGCGTTACACCCTATATCTTGGATTTTTGAGTAGAAAGAGGCTCTCAATCCATTGGAATTAATAATGCAGTGGATGTTTTCCTTACTTTAACTAATATATTGGATGTTAAATACCTAGATAGGGTTCCCCAACCCCCGTTTAAGAGACATACACTAAATAATTGGTTAAATGAATACTTATGATGAACTAACTATGTTATAAACATCAATTATATTTTATCACCTACGTTTGATATATAATAAATATATTACATGATAAAACTATGTCATTAACATGACTAATAATTCCTTTAATATTAAAGGAATCATTAATATTAAAATAATACGCTCAAAATATTTGTTTTTTATTATAAAGAACAAACTTTTAAGGAAAAGTGGGAAACCATTCAAGTACTGAAAACAATCAGTCAACATGATAAGTCATGGTCGAATCTAGGATTTTCAATTTTATCCCGTTAGAGATCGTACCTCTGTGAAGACTCCATTGAGGAACGATACTCTTATTATCTGAACCCTCATTGAGTAGGTTTTCCCAATTTTATGCCATCTTGTCCCAGGTAAGGATAAGATCTTCCATAGATATTTTATTCTCGTTGAATCCACAAGCCAGAATTCCATGTTGTTTTTGATACCAGTCACATTGCTCCTTGGAAAGGTTACCATGAAGATGCTTGCCAACTAGTATGTAAAATTTCTATTATGTATTGAAGACCTATAAGCCTTTGTAAAATAATTCTTCGTTTCCATCGATGATGGTATCCCACTCATCACACTCTATCAATTCCCTCCCGTTCGGGTGGAAATTGGATTCAGAAGCCTCCATTCCACATGCAATGGGTCAATGATAAAATATTCATTTATTGATGGATCAATCTCTTTAGTAGAATTTACCTTCACCTTGTTCGGACACATTGGAGGAATATTACCTTTACTGGATGATCTAGTTACATGAGGACTTGGTAAGGAGAAATAGTATTTCCCCCTCCTTGGCCTCCGATAGTGCTTAAGAAACCCATCTGAATCAATAATGGTGTTCTTACCATTTCTTGAAGAGGATATAATATAGTCTTCAACAATGTCCACTTCCTTGGACTCATGGATGGAGACCAAATCATAATCCTTATCCTCCTAAGAAGCCTTCACATCATCCCCTTCTTCATGTGCATGGCACTCCTCTCCCAGCACGGTGAATCGATTGTGGGACTGAATTGCCATTCCACCCGACTTCACTGCCTCAGCATAGGATGATATTTCCAGCAGTTTCAGTTCGGACAGATTTGAACCTCTGGGCTACCCAAATCTGTGTCCCATGAAATTTTCATGCTGGTTAGTGTCCTCCCAAACTGAACATTGAAGGCCACCAACACCCGATGCATTGTAGTCTTCCATACAGGCCTCAACTAAAACAAGATTCCTGGCTAGAAAAACATCCAAGGTCACTGCATATCCCTTAACTGCAATTGAGGTGGAGGGAAAATCCTAAAACTCACAGACCTATACAATCTTACCTGCACTGCTTGACAAGGGGGAAACACCCAAATCACGCCTCAAATGGGCAAAAACCTCTGCAACCCTCGGTTCTAGTACCTTAGGAATTGCGCCCTTCACCACACCTGAAGAAATACGCTTCCCCGAAACCAATGTTATCTCTTCCGAAGGAATCGAATCCTCACCCAAAGATTTAAGAGCATCATTACATGCCCCACTATCTGAAATCACAACAACAACCTCAGACAAACCTCAGGGGACCATTCTGCTATCATCCGCATGAGAAGGTTTACGAAGTGATGAACGACATTCCTGATAAATGTGACCCATGCGACAACCTGAAACACAAAAATCATACCAGTTCTCAAAAAACACTGGCTGGAGGCATCATAGTTTTCCTTCAACCTCAATCCAGACTTCTTTAATAGGGGGTTTGGAGATGTCGACTTCCACCCAAATCCATGGTTCAATTAGATGGCACAATGTCCTAGAATTCTTTTCTAAAGACAAAAATATTCGAACCATATTGCCTAAAAATTGATGGATAGTTGGATTTTGAAATGGCAGGGGAAGACCCGAAATGCTTACTGAGATCGCCATGGAGGGGGAGTCCCTCTTCCAAAAGAAATGGTAGCTCCATCGTATAAGAAATAATTGGTTCCCTTAACAAGAACGAAGGCATTTGGACCAAACAATGGCGAGATCATCATCATTGAAGAACTGCATAAGAAAGTGCTGAGGGTTGAGGAGCCCCATGGTTACATGATCTTGCAGGGACCAAGAATCATTGACGAAACAGGAAAATTTATCGAGATAAGGATGTCGTCGGCCGAACTGAGCTATTAGGGACAGCCCATGGTGAGAAGATTCCATTGAGAACTCCTAGAGGTAGAGGGGGAGAGAGGGGGACCCTTGGTGGAGTTTCGTGACTTTAGGGCAAAGATGAATCTAGGGAAAGTTAGAGAGAAGGGAAGGATCAGAGAATGGGGAATGGTGTTGCCGGAGGAGGGAGGGCGGGACTTCCATTGTCGTTGCCCGAAGGGGCGAGCCACCGCTAGGGTTCCATGGGAGAGTGCACGATCAGGCTCCCTCCAACCTTAAAATAATACCCATTCGTATGATATTTTCAATATATTTACTTAAATACTCATAAATAATTTTAACATATAGATTCGACCCAACTTAAACAATCATTATTTTATTTATTTATTGGTGATCATTAATTCTTGGACACATCTCAAGCCTCATGGTGGGCCCCCCATGTCCTATAAACTTATTCAACAAAATATGGTAGACTCTTGAATACGCTATTATTTGTAAACCTCTTTGACCTTATCTTGATAGTAGTGAATACCATTCATAGACTATAAATGGAGTTTAACAACCTATCAACACAACTAAAGAGATAAGTAATATTCATATCAATGAAATACATCCTATGAACACACACTATGTAATATAATCTCCTTTTCTAGAGATATATCATAATCAAGTATGTACACTTCATGTCGTCATCTTTTTTTGCTTTATTATTTGTTGACATAAATGGATTGGTTTACCTTCATCTACCATAACCATGGATTTAGTAATTGTACGATCATCATGATCAACTAGACCCGAGACATATCTTTTTATCAGTAGTTAAAAAATATATCTTGATTATTAAATCAATGTCATACTACTAATGATACACCAAACATAATCTACCTCACTATAAATTCATTGGAATAGTTTTTTCTGCGCGTAAATGTATGTGATAAAATAATATACACTAATAATAATATCATGTTAGGAGACCATTACATCTGCTCATAGATAAGAAATACCAATGACACCAGAAACATGTGATGTTTCAATTGGCGGGTTAGTCAACATGATCTCATCTACTTGACATCAAAAATTGTGAACACCATGGGAAAAAACCCCAATGATTATGATCCCCTAGAACTTGATAATCATAAATCATCTATTTTCAGTTATAATGATGTATCTAGACCATATTACATATGTTTAAGATTATTATCATAGTATCTAAAGGTTCTCATTATACCCTGGGAACTTCTATAAATTTTTTATATGAAAAAAAATCTATGGAAATTACATTATAAATTGTGGACATAGAAATATAAACATTAATATGGTATGTAAACATCATACATGTAACATCTCATTCCACTCTTTTAAGTTATTTCCTTCTCTCTTTTTACTATTTAATTTAGTTCATATTGGGACTCCCAGGGACGGAGAGAATTTATTGGGGAAAATATATTAAATCATGGTAATAGATTTTTATTTATTTATTGAGTCTGGGTATAAATGTGTAAGTTGATTTTTGGGCTTCTTCCCAAGTTCATAGAATTCATGAGGTTTTTTTTTGAGTTTTTATGTATGATATTGGAGTTTATTCTGGGTGATGGGAAGTTACACATCATGTAAAAGGGTCACACAGTGTGTACTTGGTCACCAGACCATTGTTGTGAACTTTTTACACAGCATGAAAGTGGTACATGCCATGTAAGGGTAACATGATGTGTAATAATTAAAGGTTAGTTTTTAATAACAATGTGATGGGTTTTTTGGCTTACATAATTGTCATGGATTACATGATGTGTAATGTAGATACATGTATTTAAATATACGGAGATTAAACTTTAGAGTGATGCTCAATAGAAATATTATTTTCTTCTCCCACAACTCTCCTGGTTCTCAAATAAGAACCCTTATACAATAATTTTTGGAGTCTTCATTTGATCTGGATTGATCCATTCAGTGATGGATAATCATTTCGTTCGGATTTCATCCCTTTGGGTGAGTGATCCTTTCTTATTCTTTGTTATTTTGATTGTGGTAGTGTGGTAGTGTTGAATTATCGGATCTGTTGATCTATATTAATGATTCATTTGTTTCTATTATAGTTTCATGATGTGATATTTATTCGGGGGTCAATCCATTTTGGTTCTGGTGCGGTAAGTGTGTTTTCTTTATTTATGTGTCATTTTACCATCTCCTTCAACCCTTTTTGTTAAATTAGATCACTTCTATGGTATGTAGATTGATTCCAAGTCCTTTGTGGTCATTTTTGAATTATCTTGTTGGTGGATCCTTTGTGGGCTGGTGTCACCCCAAGTGTTGGGGTAGGTGGTTCTATCTCTTTCCAGTTTTAGTGGACTATGTTTCTTCTGTTCTTTTTATAAATTGATTTATAAATAAATTTGGAATTATTTTTGTGTGTGTGTAAATGTATCTCTGATAAAATGTTGTTTTCTATTTTGTTTTTGGTAAATGGAAATGGGTTATTTTCAAACCATTGAAATGATTTATGAAATACAGCATATAGGAAGGCTTGGTTACATAGGTATAAGTCTTATCCTTGGTAAATCATCCATATTAACATTAGGAGGTAAGATCATCGGGATTTTCTCTACTCCCTAGGATTTTTGTTCTGGGGACATGTTCTTGACAATGTTGGGGGGGTCACTCATGGGGTGTTCCTCTTCTCATTTGGCCTCTGTTATATGAACTGGTTGTGAAACTGTCATTTATTATGGTACAAGTAGTCTGTTATCCTAACTTACTATGTTCCATATAGTGATTTACCTATTCTTGTATTTATAATGCATTATATATGATATGCATTGTCATGACCCATCCCCAAGAGCCCATACTGTGACTACCCCAAGCCCACCTTCCTTATGCCAGGGGTTGGTGAGTGGAATTGAAAAGGAATATACCAAAAAGGGAAGGTATTTTCCTTTAAAATATTACACATGAACAATGATCAAACTATGCAAACTAAACACAAGTTAAACCAGAACTGTCACTGAGGCAACTAAAAAGTGTAAAATACAAACTAAAAGTACAAAGGGGCCAGAATACAAGCCCAAAACCATAAATGAATGTAAAATTTCCACGGTTCTTCCTCTTGAGTCCCTACAATAAGGGTAGGTGAAGGGTACATTATTATTGTCATGGTAGTATACCTACCCATATCATCTCACTATGAACCACCTAGTCCCAGACTTCAATGTTCTTAGTCGAAGCGTCGATCAACTACACAATACACAACACGTGCAGGCAAAGCCCGTGTAGTGTTGAGTAACCCAATACTCAGTAGGGACCCCAAACAACCAATAAAAATAAAAAATATAGACCAAAAAACAACAACACACACAAAATATAGATCACACCCAGTGTTACTGAAATTATAGAAAGTAATATTATCATTCGTAGATCTGAATCATCTTGTACTATTGACGGACTCATCCCTTATGAGTCACTGAGTGATGTTTAGCCACTAGGCCACAGAGGTCGGCACCCCTTCTGGGCCACTGTGTTCTACTCCACTAATAGACCACTAAGGTCCTATCAACTATTGGACCACTGAGGTATGCTTTGCAGCTGGACCACTGAGGTCCACTTGAATGTTTGACCACTAAGTTTTGCTCGGCTGTAGGACAACTTACGTCCACTTGGCTAGTGTACCATTAAGGTATGCTCAACTAAAAGACCATAGAGGTCTTATCAGTTCCTTTACCACTATGTTTTGGTCGACAACTTGACAACGGAGGTGCGCTCAGCTGCTGGACCATTGAGCTCCGCTCAACATATCCTTCATGTCACCTCTAGCCTTAGGATTCCTACTCGTAGAATTATGGATTCCGTGAGAATCTACTCATAAAGTCATTGGTCACATCTCAACTATCATGACATCTCACTTAGATTATACCCAAGGTACTGTCTCATCTCAAGGGTTCCAACACTATAGACAACACTTCAATTAGACACTCAGTCTGAATGATATTGGAATTTTAGTAAATAGAGTTGTGTTATGTCTAGGCCCGACCTGAGTGTCCCACATGACCTCACCTGTTTTGACCGACCCGGCCCGTTTGGTTCTAGGTTTACTTGGTCTAGGATTGACTAGTGCCCAGGTCTATTGGGCCTTGTAGGACCCGACATGGTTTTTCCATGGTCCTAGCCCACCAGGTCGCCTAGTGACCCGATTCTCACCCATTCTGGTCTGACTCAGTTAGAATAGTTATGACTAGCTGGTCCACCAAACGGCCCAGTTTCCCATATGGACAAACCTATGTTGGTTGGATGGTTCTCCTCTTTCTAGGGTCACCGAGTGGGCTAGTGTATCCTTCCGGTTCAGCCCGCATTGGTGGGCATATTTTCCACCAGCCTGGTTGTCGTGTGGAATCTGGTTTACATAGTGACATGGTGCCAGGGTGGCACCACCTCCTCGGCTATCCAGTCTACTTGTGCAGACCGGGTCTTCAACATGACCCATGACACACGTCGGGCCCAACTCTCTATTGTGGTCCATGGACTGTGGCTTATGCCTCAGACACAGCTGGGTGGCCGCATCCTCCTGCCGTTAGCCTTGATGTCAGCAGCTCTTACTGCTACCACATCCCGTTGCCACCATTGTGGCCTCCTTCCACCACCTTGGCCCCTTTTCGATCTCACATCCCATCTGCTCAGTGCCTCCTCGATCGATGTGATTATATCCATTTCTCAATGAAGTACGAGGAGAATTCTAGAAGAAAATGGGGAAGGAGTTTCACCACAAGAATACCCCAAAAACAATCTCGGTCTTTGTTCATGTGCACCTTAATGCGTTATTGTTAGTAGGATCATAGTGAACTAGAATAAGTTGTAATAATCACTAAGATATATGTCCCCCATATCCCACATCATTAACCACCCCGCACGAATGATCAAACCACATTTCAACCTGTCTGTGGGTTTGTGTGTCTTCGTCATTAATCATTAAGAACAAGGAAAGGAAAATCACTCAGAAAAACCCTTACATGGGATAGGATTTTTGGTCATGGAAGAACAGGATTGTACTCCCATGTTCATTTTTTTATCTACATCTCACTGTTTCTAGCGATTATTATAAGGGTGGAATAAACTGCATTCATCATTCTTCATTCATCTTGACCACTCACCAAAGCCTTAGAGTAATCCCATGATTGTGCCAACAATTCTTCATTTATTATTGGGCTATTAATTGACGAAACATGAATTATAATTTATGTTCCACTACATTGTAGCTTCGTTATGTTAATTCAAAAATGAGGTTCATTAATGGGATCAAGTGTCACATCCTCGCTTCACAACAGGGCTGACGACTTGTTGAATAATGAAGAAGAAAATATAATAAAATAATTTTTTAATTTAAATTATTTTGTTTCCAAAAAGACTAAAAAAAATATTTTCTCGTCCACCTGTGCCCGTCGATGTTCGTCCCTTCCTAAGAAAATCTTGATGCTCTGAGTTCAGTGGTGCCCTATGATTTTTTATTCGGGTACCATTTTTAATGATAGAAAAACACGCTTGCACATTAATTTAATGTACTTTAAAAATAGTTTGAAAATACTTTCCATCCACTCTAGGACTCATAATCATGTACCATCTCAGATCATGGTCTTGAAATAATCCCATTTAATTATCAGATTTTTTTTCCAGAATTGTGGGACATTACATCACTACCACCTTTAAGGATTTACGTCCTCGTAAGAAAAAACAAGGGATAATAAATCAAATGGGGATATTGAGCATGAATATGAGCCTCCCACTCACATGTTATCTCCCAGAGATTCATGATTTTCCAATGAACACGCACTAGAGGAATCAACTATACATGACAGACCCTCTCCTATCGATCCTCTATCTTCACCAGTTACTCCGTGAATATTTCCCTATCGTCAATTTTTAGTTCACCATGGTCGATGACATGAGAAGGGTCATGCATGTATCTCATTTTTTGTGAAACATGGAAGACTTTGTGCACCATCTCTAACTACAAAAATATATCCAAGCGGCACACCACCTCACCCACTCTACATAAAATCAGTAAAGGTCTTATGAACCATGGAGATAACTTGACACCCCAGCAAAATATATGTAACCCTCACCGAGGATAGACTCTTAGGAATATGTTTCTCCTTCCTCAAAATCCAAGGGTATTTATATCCTATCATCATATGACTGCAGTCAGCTCTTTGCAGTATTCATCCACTCTCAGAAAACCCAAACCATCTTAGTGGTAGCCAGTACCATCTCAAGACCCATGAGTGCTGGTTCCCCTAGGTCTGTCCAATATAACAATCACCCCCATGTTCATCCATATTGTTCGTTGAACAATTCCATTCTGATGGTGGATTAGTGGATGTTATTGTACATAAAATCCACTAGTGGTAGGTGGTCCTCCCAACTGCAACGAAAATCAAGAATTCATGAATGAAGCATGTACTCCATCGTTTGTATTTTACACTCCTTCGGACCACCTATCTATGGGTGAAAGGTTCATCTCAAGATCAGTTGAGTCCCAAATGCCTTCTATAATCCCTTCTATATTTTGGATGTAAAGCGTGCATCGCGATCTGAGATTAACAAATATGGGACTCCATAGATTCAAACTATTACTCGCTCATAGAGTCTTTCCAAGCTCTCTACTAAACCCTGCTCTTGAATGGGTAGGAAGTGGACCAACATGGTGAGTCAATCTTTGATCACCCAGATGTTATCATTCCCCCTGGACATATACAGTAATCCCATCATAAATTCCATCAATATAACATCCCAATTCCACTCTGGTACCTCAAGGGTTTGTGTCAAACCTATTGGAACCTGGTGTTTAGCCTTCACTTGCTGAAAAGTGAGGCAACTCAAGATAAAATCTTCCAGTACCTTCTTCATCCCTAGCCTCCAGTACTTATGTCGGAGGTCCTTATACATCATTACACCACTTGGATGTACTTCCAATTGGTATGTATGGAACACCCTCAACACCTCCACCTACAATGCCACAGGAATAGTGGTGCATCCTCTGAAATGGATGGCTTGCTCCCCACCTTTATATTATCCCAAATAGGCATGCCCTGTGGACATCTAGACATGTGTAGACTCACAGTTGGTATCTACAAGTTTCACCTCCCTAACTTGTTGAAAGAGTGGATGGGAAATTACCATCAACTAACGAAATGTTGTCTTTTAGATATCCATGATGTATATTTAATATGGGTCGAACTACTCTAAGGCCTCATTTAGGACTCGTGAACTCGATCTCTTACTGATATCATCTGTTAACACGTTCCCCTTCCTAAGAGTATAGACTATCTCAAAGTCATAGTCCTGTAGGAACTCTAAAAAATGTTGTTGTCTTGTATTTAGATCCTTCTATGATATTATATACTTGAGAATCTTGTGGTTATAGTAGATGATGAATCATTTTCCCCTACGGTTGTGTCTCCAAATCTTTCGTGTAAAGACTACCCATTACAACTCAATGTTATGAGTTTCATTGTTCATCTCATGTAGTCTCAATTATCATGATCCATAAGTGACCACTACATTACCCTACATTAGAACACAACCAAGATCTGTTCCTGATGCATCATACAACAAAACATAGTCAGTTCCCTACTTTAGAAACATCATTATAAAAGCACTCATCAAGTTCTGTCTTAGCTACTTAATGCTCTGCTGGAATCACTCTATCCACACAAAGGGTTTTCACTTCATCTTAAATGCCTTCATGGGTTATTCTGCTCTGGAGAAGTCATGTACAAACCGCTAATTGTACCTAGACAACCCGAGTAAACTCCACACCATAGTAATGCTCTTGGGTGGCACCAAAACAAACTCCACCTTGATCTTCACTAGATCCACCGTAACACAGGCCTCTGATATGACCTGTCCAATGAAATGAATCATTCGTATCCAGAACTGACACTTTGAGAGATTTCCATAAAGCTTGTTCTCTTGGAGTGTATCTAGAACCATCCTCAGGTGTATCACAAGTTCCTACCTAGACATTTAATACACTAATATTTCATCAATGAATACCACTACAAACCAGTCTCGTGTGGTTGGATGATCCCGTTCATGTGTCCCATGAACATTGTTGGGATATTCTTCATTCCAGAAGGCACCACTAAGTACTCGTAGTTAGCGTAGTGACATTTGAAAACCATCTTCAGGATATCATCTTCCTGTGATCGATGCCAATGATACCTTGATCTAAGGTATATCTTCGAGAACCAACTTTCTCACTAAAGATTATTGATGGGTTAATAAATCCTTATTAGAGGATACTTCTTCTTCATAGTCACGCGGTTAATGTTCTAGAAGTCCATTAATTACCTCAATCTTTTGTCTTCTTTCTTGGAAAACAATAATGGGGATGCCCGTGGTGAAAAACTAGGCCTTATGAACCCCTTCCTCTGAAAGTCCACCCAATGTACCCTCAACTCCCAGACCTTTGAGAGAGCCATCCGATATACAGGTGTAGATATCAGTGTTGTAAAAGGGTACAAATTGATAAAGAAGTCTACCTTTCTACAAAGAGGTAGTCCTGAAACATCTTCTGGGAAGACATCCTTGTACTTTTCCACCACTGTATCAAACTGTGGACTCATCTCATCCACTACACCAAGGGTCATGCAAGAAAATAGATAAGTGATCGGCTGCACCATCTTATGTGTGAGTCCATCCAACATTGCAAGAGCTCCCTTCTCATGGGTGATAGAAAATCTCGTACCATATCCACAGTCACACCACACTCTACACCTAAAATAGTTGATTGGAGCATGAACTATAGATAACTACTCTATACACATGATAAAGTCATAAGGCCACAATGCCACTACTAAGAGATCTCGGCCGATGTTCTTGCCTCCAATAGTAAACTCATAATATCTACACCAGTGTGTGATTGTCGAATCCACTCTTGTAAGAGTCTCTAATCGTAAAGATCGATCCAACGAATGGATCAGAATATCTGAGCTCTGAAAAAGGTCTTAAAAAAATGAGGGACTAGAACCAGTGGTTATAAAAATTGGAGCTAAATTGGGGAAAACATAGATCATACCTCATATCATCTCTGGGACGTCAGGACCATAGGCATTGATGGCATGATGCTAATCTCGCCCTTGTCCAAATGCTCCTAGATCCCATAGTGGAAAACATATGGGTGGTGGTAGAGTAACTTGTACATACCCCCATCAATATCCACTTTTCCTCCACCTCAAATATTTCGGTCACCTAGCGGACCACCCTGTTATATTTTTTCTACTACCTCAGCGATCCCTCCATGGTCTGTCTCTCCTCTCGGTGGAAAGTTCTGAAATCCCTAGCTAGGTTCCCCTGCCCGCCACATGCGTAGAATACTCTACTCTTCTAATGAATCCCTCTTCCCAGGGATCCTTGTACTGCCGACCCTGAGTCCCAGGGTCGTACTCCAATGGTTATGGCCTGTTTGGGCCTCTATGTCATCTGTCGGCTACCCGCCATGGATGACTCGACCACCTATTGTTCGGTGGTATCTCCCACTTTTAGTTCGTACCTAGTGAGGAAGATCTCCACTAGTATAGCTCCCTCCAACACCCCATCATGCATAGTGATGCTAAGGGAAATAATTGATTCCCTAATCTCCTATTGGAGTCTCTAATCAAAGGTTCAGACCCTAACGAAATGGTCATGTACCATATCCATATAGAAATGAGAGAGGTCTATGAACATCCCAGAGTACTCGACCATTATCATGCTTCCCAATTTTAGGTGATGTTTCACATGTATGCACACAAAGTGAAATGTCACGGGGATAAAATACTTCCGGAAAAGTTGTTCGAATTCACTCCAGGTGAGGGTTGCCTATTCTTGCGCATGTATTTTCAAACTCCACCAACTCGCTATCAAGACATACAAAAGGCTTTCAGTTAGAACTGTCGTATGGTTAAGTGGTTTCCACACTAAGTGGAATACTCACATCACTGATGTTATCCAATACTTAGTGACCAATGGGTGCTGATATCGCTGTGACACTGCCCAAAGGACCCATCCCAGGAAACGATCCTTATACCAAAGTATCATCACTCTGTGGACCATCCTTGTGGTCACACATTGGAATCCCAATTGCATATCCACGTGGATTCATCCTGAAAGAGATCAAGGTAAATCATGATTAATATATTATACTTGGTGAGATGACTCTGAATAGGAATGATCATGTGAAAACATTTAAGGATACATGCAACCCATGTTTTCATGTAACGATTCGGCGCAGTAGAATTCATGGTCTTGGTGTATGGATATGTCATCTACCACACCAACATATGACTACCTAGAATGAAATCTGAACTCGGAACACTTAACACTATTTCTCTATAAAATTTTCAAAAACTCTTAGTCCTTCTTGAAGAACTAACCGCCTTTTGATACCACTTTTTCATGACCTATACCCCAGGGCTGATTTAGAGACAACCCCAACCCTGCCTTCCATAGGCTAGGGACTGGCGATTAGCACTGAATAAGCATATACAAAAAGGGGAAGAATATTTACATTAAACCCCTAAATATGAAAAATGTTCAATCTCTAGAAATTAAATAAAATGTAAACCAAAACTGTCATTTAGGCAACTACAAATAGTACAATACAGACTGAAAGTACAAAGGGGCCAGAATTCAATCCCAAAACCAAAATAGAATGAAAAACTACCATAGTTCGTCTGCTCAAGACCCAACATGAAGTGTAGGTGAAGTGTAGCTTCCTATAGTTTTTGTAGTATGCATGTCCATCCCATATCACTGAGAAACAACTTTCCTAAACGACCAAGGTCTTTGTTGATGCATCGATCACTAGCACGAGACATGATAGATGCGGGCAAAGTCCATATAGGGGTATGTAACACAATACTCAGTAGGAAACCCAAAAAAAGTAAAATATCATAAAGAAAGACCACACAACAAGAAAACATAGCAAAGATAGCTCACACTAGGTATAAATCAATGTATAGAAGGTAATATTATCAATTGTAGAGCTGAATCATCTTGTATTACGGAGGCTCTTATCTTAGATGTGTCACTATGGTATCATTAGAAATTGGACCACTAAGGTCTGATCAGCTATTAGACCACTAAGCTCCATGAAAATACTGGACCAATGAGGTATGATTGGCTGTTGGACCACTGAGGTCCACTTTGCTGCTGGACCACTGAGGTCCACTCAGTTGTTGGACCACTGAGGTCTGCTCGTTGATGGACCACTGAGGTCTGTTCCTCTGTTGGAAAACTGAGGTCCGCTCACCTATTAGACCACTAAGATCTGCTCGGATGCTGAACCACTAACGTCTGCTCAACTATTGGACCACTCAGGTCCACTCAAATGTTGGACCACTGAGGTCTGTTCAACTATTGTACCACTGAGGTATGCTCTGCTATTGGATTACTGAGGTCCAAACGTCATATCCTTTATGTCACATCCAGCCTTATGATTGCTGCATGTACTATGCTTCATTCTAGGAGAATATACTACTTAAGACATTGGTTTCATATCATCTGCCATTAAGTCTCACATAGAGTATACCTAAGGGACCATCTCGCCACAAGGGTCCCAATGCCATAGACATCTCATCAATCAGAGGCCTGTTCTAAATGATATTGGTGATTTAATAAACCTGTGTCAATTATGTTCGGGCCTGGTCCATCTTGGTCAGACCGACCCAACCAACCCATCCTAGGGGTCCCGCATGAACCAAAACATTTCAGGGGACCCGAACTGACCCTGTATGTTCTAGGGAAACCCAGTCCAGCCTGGTCTAGTTGACAGGCCCATTGGGCCTTGCTGGACCTAATCTAGTTTAGCCATGGGTCTAGCCCTCCGAAACACCCAATGACCCAATTCTCACCTTGTCCAGTCTGACTCAGTCAGACTGGTTCTGGCCAGTAGGGCCTCCCAGTAGCCCGGTTTCTTATTTGACCTGTCTGGCATCTGCAGGCCGATTCTCCTCTAGCCTAGGCTTCCCAGTGGCCCAGTTTATCACACCGACCCGACCCAACCCGCATCGGCTGGATGCTTTTTACCCTTCTCAGACGTCGTGCGACTTCTTGTTTGCATACCCACACAATCCTAAGGTTGCACCACCTCCTCGGCAAGCCAGTCTTCTCACATAAACAGGTTCTTCCAAGCGACCTCCGACAAACCAAGGTCCAGGTCTCCATCACGGTACACAGACCACGGATTTCACCTCCGATGTGGCTGGGTGGACACGTCCACCTACCGCCGGCCTCCGTTCCAGAGGCCCCAATCTCCGTCATGGTGTGCTGCCAGTGCACCAATTACCATTGAACTTGGTGTCGGTGGTCCTTCTGCCACTACGGTTGGGTGCTAAAACCTCCTGTCAACGACACGAACTCCTACAATCATCACAACCTTGTCTTGCATCCTCTTGTTGATGTCGTGTCCCGCCTGATCATGTCCCTTCCACCTAGAACCTATTCGGAGATGCTTCATCAATCATTGAGCCACGAAATATGGGGAGAACACAAGAAAAATGAGGAAGGATTCGCAACACAATAACACGCAAAGAACAATCCATGTCTTTGTTCATGTTGAACCATATGCGTTCTTGTTAGTAGGATCATAATTATCCAAAAGAAGGTTGAATAATCACTAATATAGATATCCCCTTTATCCTACATCATTAACCATCCCCATGAACGATCGAACCACGGATCAACCTATTCATGGGTTGGCCCATGTTCATCATTAACCATTATGAATAGTTAAAGGAAAATCACTATGAAACCCCCAACCTAGGATAGTATTTTTTGTTGAGGAATTATGCGATCACATGCCTCCATTATTTATTCTTGATCTGCATCCCACCATTGTTTTTTATTATTCGATGGGTTGAAGAAAGTGTGTCTAGCTTTCATTGTACATAGTTAATCATTACTGGTCACCAAAGCCTCATAGCAATCCTAGAATTATACCAATAATACCAGGATAGTGCCAGTAATCCCAGGACTGTGCCAATAATCCTACATTGCTTATTTTTTTATTAATTGAGGAAACACAAATCAGTGTTTCTGTTATACTGCTTTACAGCGTCGTTATGATAATTCATTAAGGTGGTTCATTATTAGAATTCAGCGTCGACTAATCACTGCACTGTAGCACTAATGATTTTCCACGTAACGAAGAAGAAAATATAATAAAATATAAATTTTATGTTATTTTATTTTTATTCTGAATAGTCCAAAACTAACTTTTTTGGTTGACCTGCGTCAGTGGATGTTAGTTCCTTCCTAGGAAAATATTGATGCTCTGAGTTAAATGTTTCCCTTTGATATTGGATTTGGGCACCAGTTTGAATGTTAGAAAATTCCACTCGTACGTTTATTTAATGAACTTTTAAAGTAGTTTGAAAATACATTCCAGCCACTCTAGGCCTCTGAATCATGTGCCATCTTAGATCCTGGTCTCTAAATAATCCAATTTAATTTTCAAAAACATTATATGGAATTACAGGATATTATATGCATTATTTAGAATTTTATAAAAGATAAACCGAAAATTATGCTTGATTTTGGTATACCGGCCCATTTTGAATTTTTGGAAAAATGGAAATAGTTACCATGCTTTTGATAAAACTAATTTATAACTTATCATTCCATGTATTATTTTCTAATGAGATCACTTGGGTCATTGTACAAAGATGCATTATGGAAAACCAGAGTGGGATCCTACTAATCATATTACCACACACCTTGCACACTTCCTTGGTTGTGTGTAGTTGTTTTTATGTATTTTAATGGAGGGAAAGGAATGGCACCACATTAAGGTAGTGGCGTTTTCTATCAACTAGTTTTGGGTAGCTAGATGGTGAGATGGTTCAGGTTTTCCATGTTAGCAAATGGAGTAGTTGTTTTTCTTGTGTTGGTTGTCCGTTTTGGTTGTAATTTCACGTAGATATATGTATATAATTTGAGTTTTATGTTTTAAATTGTATATTTTAGTAATGTAATATGTATTTATTCCTTTTTTGGATCTTTTATCTATATATAATCCAAGTTATTATTTTTTGTTTAAGTTAAATAATTCTCTATGTTTGTAGTTTGATGCCCTGTTGCTGGCTATCAGCTCATGGGGATAGGGAACACCCTTCGGGTATGTGTTGTATTGGGTTTGGTAGAGGTTTGAGAGGGTATTATGGTTGGTTCATCAGAGTTTGGTATGAAAGATGGTATGTCCCCAAGAGTCCTTTTTGTAGGACATTTGGTAGACTGTAGAGAAGATTTTTGAGACTTGAGATGTATGCTGTGTTATGTGCCTAGCCAGCTCTTACCATGATGACACTGAAGTTACCATGGGATGTTGGGATATGTGCCTCCTTTTTTAGGTTCTCTTATCATGAAGAGACTCAAGTAACCATGTGATGTTGGGATGTGTGTCTTATATTTTGAGTTATTGATGTTAATATTAAATTTTTCTTATGGATTTAATATTTTGAACTGAGATTTTTCTATTTACATATTATTTCTATGGTTTTGGTGTGTAGTGGTATGCCTCTGATCCGTGTTCTGTGAGTTCCTCAAGAGGGTACGGTTAATTCTCCTCAATGGAATCCCCCAATAAATCATAAAATTTTCATGGATATCATGGGAATAGTTAGTACTGTCAACCAAAATGTTCCACATGTTCAGAAAATAGTTTTTGAGATACAACCTAGAGTATTAAGAGAGAAGGAACGATCATGAGAGTTTTGGCTTGAGAAGCCACCATCCATTAAATTTATGAATGGACCACAAGATGTGGAGAAATTTCTGGAAATGATTGATTATATATTTTACTTCCTATAAATACAAACTAATATATATGTTATTTTCATATCATTAATACATGATAGTCCTAGCAAGCTTTGGTGGGATTCCATGTTATAGGCAGATAAGCATCTGAACAAGGAATGGAAGGGATTCAAGAATCTCTTCTTCTAGTAGTTCCATCCATATTCCCTGGTGATGTTTAAATATCTGAATATACTCTATATGTAGAAGGTAGAGTGTGTGGCATCACCATACACCAATTGTTTTGTTGATCTGGTTTATTTTTAAGTAGAGGTAGTGAATAATGACCAGTTAAAAGTTCAAAAGTACCTACAATGTTTGAAACCAAATATCATATTGCAGGTATTTATACAGAATCGTTCAACTTATTAGGAGATAATAGATATTGGTATGATGTAAAATATTAATAAGGTAGGAAAGTTTGAATATTCTACCCCTTCTATTCCACCTAGTGGAAGCTTTTGTGGTGTGCCAAGGACAAAGATAAAGTGATAGGATCATCCCATGAGTGGTGGAGGTTGTTCTCAGTAGCAATCCTATTCAAAACCACTAGTTATAGATAGTAGTGTTCCTATTAATTTCTATTGGTGTTTCAATGTTGGACACATCTGAAATTCTTATCCTTCATTAGAAAATATGTGTAATAGTTGTGGACATTATGGTCATATCCCATGTTTCAGTCAGGCTATGTCTACTCCACATTATAGTCAGAGATCGTTACCTCCAAAGGCTAATATAGTGTAGTCTAATGATTCAAAGACTTCAAGTCTTAATCAATAGGCCTCAAGATTGATGAAACTTCATGATGTGTATGATTTTCCAGTAGATGGATACATGGGTCCAGTGATAGAGAGATGCAACGTCTTTATTTCATCCTCAGTAGTGATTACTTTTTTTTTGATATTGGTGCTTCCAACTTTTTTATATCTAGTAGTTTCACTAATATGATTATACTTATAATGGAAAAAATTACCTTTATAATGGAGTTATAAACACATCATAGTAAGAGGACATATTGGTACTTTTGATGTCCTTCTTATGCCTTATCAATAGCTAAAACAATGCTATTATGGTGTTTTATTGTTCTTCATAAAGATCTATTTGACCTTATCATATAGATGGACTAACTTGTTTCTCACCAAGTTGAGGTTTATTTTTATCATTAGAATGTCTCATTTATTATGGTCTATGGGATATCATAATTTTTTTAGTGAGTGTTGGATTTGAGTTTTGGTTGTTCAAGACATTCCCTCCTAGATCTAAGGAGTTTGATGTCTATTGTTACAGTTGAGCCTTATAATGTTTCTTTTCTTCTCGATCATCCTGTCATTTTTCATGGATTTCCTAGAATTTTCCCATATTATTTCCCTAGTATTACTGTAGATAGGAAATTAGAGTTTAAAATTTATTTGTTTCTAGTTATGCAGCTGATATCTATACCTTTCTATTGTATGATACTAGAAAAGCTAAAAGAGCTCAAGATTCAGTTAGATGTCCTAGTGAAAAGGGGTTTTGTTCACCCCACAATTTTCTCATTGGGTATCCCCAATGATATATTCCAAAAAGGTAGATAGATCACTCTGGTTGTGTGTATACTATAAAAATTTGTAACAAGTACTCGTTAAGAAAAAGTATCATTTCACTCATGTGGATTATTTATTTGATCAATTAAACGGGGGAAAGTGGTTCTCCAAGACTGTTCTTTTGTTTGGTTATCATCAACTCAATGTTTGGGAATCTGATATATTAAATATGGATTTCCGGACTAGGTATATCCATTATAAATATCTGGTGATATCGTTCATTCTGACGAATGCTCCTATAGTTTTCATGTCTTTGAGGAATTGGTTATTCCATTAGAATCTCGACATTTTTGTGGTAGTGTTGGTAGAATAAATTTTGGTTTATTCAATATCCAAGCATGAGAACGAGAACAATATGTGTTTGGTTTTAGAAATTATGAGGAGTCACCATTAATATGGAAATAATTAAAAATGAAACTTATTGATTCAAGAAGTGAAATTATTAGGGTGTGTGATTTATGATCATATATTATCTATAAATCCTGAGAAGGTAAAGTTTGTATTGTCATGGGAAGAGCCATAGAATATCATTATGATTTAGAGCCTCCTTGGTATTTATAGATACTATCGATTTTTTTTAATAATTTATTAAAGTTGGAATCACCTTTAATGACTATTACTAGTAAAGGGTTGAAATTCACATTAGATTAAAAGTGTTAGTTTCATTTCAATAAGTTGAAATGAATTATTAAATTTTCACTTATTCGGATCTTTCTAGAGCCCCATAAGAGGTATGTGATTTTTTGTGATGATTTTGGGGCTTTTTTGGGTTTGAGCTCATGTAGGATGATCATGTGGTGGCTTATGGATCTCGTTATCTTTGATCTCATGAGAAGAATAACCCTACTAACGATTTAGAGATTTCAGTAGTTGTCTATGCAATTAAGTGTTGGTGGCATTATCTGTTTAGAAAAAAGTTTATAGTATTTTCTAACAATAAGAGTATAAGATATATATTTTCTCATAATTACTTGAATCTTATATATATTTTGTGGGTGTAATACCTTAAATTTTTTGAATTTTATATCGCCAAAACCCAGGGTAAAGGGAATGTAATTGAAGACCCTATCAGTAGTAATGTTCCATCCCAAGTTGTTTTATAATCGAAGGAGTGGAACCTTATAGGGTTTTTTTATTAGTTTCCTGTGGATTCTCAGGAGGATATTTCTATTATGATTCTTACTAGTGTCTAGTTATCATCATATTCCCTTGAGTCCATTATGAAATGTTGGGTTTAGGATGATGAGTTTAGAGGAATTCTAGAAACCCTGTATAGTGGGGAGACTATTTCATGTTGGTCTCTCTCTTAAGATAGTATAATTTGTTTTAGGGATTGGTTTTTTGTCCAAACATCAGTGAGGAGATATGTTTTTTTATTTTCATAGTTCTTCATGGGTTGTTAATCCAGGATCTATGAAGATGTATTATGACATCAGATGATGATTATTATAACAACCATATTCTTTATTACACATTAATTTAAAATTATTTACACAAAATTACACATAATACAGCCTGAATGATTTATAAGACTAGTGTATTTTGGAATTAGGTACATAGAATAACATTTTGAACATGGGATACAAAAACATCATTGAAAACTTCCTTAAGATGCTTCTAAAATTCCTTGGCTTTTAAAACTGAACAAGATATCCTAGGGACAAACATAAGAAAAGGGGTGAGCTATAAATCCAACTGAAGGAATATAAAAAAAATGTGATACATTTTAGAAAATAGGAATATAAATGGGGCATAAAATATTAGGATTCATGAATAGGAAAAATGTGAATTGATATAACATGATAATCATAACTTGAGAAATGTGGAAAGAATTTAAAACATTTCATCATATACATAGGTTAAGGATAAAACTCCAAGAAATCATGGTGGAAGAAGTCCCATAATGGAATCAGTTTCACTCCTTGTCCCAACATGATGTATCATGTTACTAAATATTACCCAATTCATTAGAGCACTATATAATTCCGGGTGCACCTGTCACATTCAATTCATTCTCATGCTTAAGTGTTCCACAAAGATCATACAACATGGATTAAATCATTATAATTATTTATTATATGATCAATGAGTGTGGAATAAATTTATTTAATCCCCCATATGTTCATAAATTTGAACCACCTTGAAAGGAAATTGATATGGTATTTATTATACAATTGTTCAGGCATGGAAAATAGGGGGGAAATTTCAATAGCAAAATAGTGTCACTAAAAGATTCATAAAAATGAGTTGATGGTAGAGAAAGGGGTATATAATCACATAAACATAAAATGGTATGTAATAGGAACATGTAGAAACATATCCCAACATTATAAATTGTAAATAGAAGGCATAAATTAAATAAGAAACTTGAATAAAGAAACGAATCCTAACTATATTTCGGCAACAGAATGAGTGTACGTAAAGTATAATAGAAGAATTAATGAGAGTGAATGAGGAATATCATACTTAATAAATTAAATGGAAATTAATTGGAATTTGGACGAACATATACCAACACAATCTAATGGAATTTATGATATATAACATAAACAAGTTCTTGAATGCAAATGAGAAGAGGGAAATCCCTTACAAAATTTCTTCATTGAAATAGGTGTACATAAAAGATCATGGAAGTATTAATTATAGTAAAAGAAATATATGATTATTTATAAATAAAATTTTCATTAAAGGGGATATTTAATGACTCATACCAATATATGAATAAGAAATTATAGATATTATAAAAATAAGTGCTTGATAAAAAGATGATGGTGGTAGATCCCTTACTAAATTTCGGCATAGTAATGGCTTAGGAAAGTATAAAAATGATAGATGATAAATGGTATATCATTGAAATAAAATCAATTTTATAATAATTTAATCTTAATAAATTGAAAAATATATATAAAAAATTGAAATTAAATGATCCAATTTCGAACAAGGTTCTTGAATTGAAAGGTGGAGAAGAATGTCCCTTATTTGAATGTGTGACAGCAAATGCTTGGGGGGAGATTCATGAGATCTTGGAAACAAATTTTTTGGATTATAGAGAGTTTATATAAGAGTATGGACATGATAAAAAGAGTTTTAGTGAATTAAAATGGGAGCATGGGTGGGTTTATATAGCAAAAGAGGGGGATTTCTTTATTATTTTGGTTTTTGACTCTATATAATATAATATCCAAAAGAAAAAACCATGCCATAGTTTTTTTCCATGGTTTCATAAATATGTGAGTGATTCTTATTATTTTATTTTTTCAAGGTCCAAACGTAATAAAATAATTTCTTTTCTTATGTGGAGATGAGTCACACTCTTAAAGAAATTATTTTATAACCTTAAAGTATATTATAGGTTTTGGTGGATTCATAATGGTTTATAAAATTAATAAAATAATCATAAAATTACATTATTTTAAATTTAATACATATATTTGGTCTTTTATACCCTTTATAGTATTTATGACCCCACTTTTGGGTCATTATTATATCATAATACAAAAAGTATATTTATACAGTTTTTAATTTACATTGGAAAATTCGACTGTCTCAGGAAATTTTAAAAAAATCAACACTGGATAATTTTGAAATTTTGATTCAAAAAATAATATTCGTCTTCTCTAAATAATTATCTAAATATGTGAATTTACAATTTTAAAATAAAATTGACATTTATTATGAAAGACTGGGTTTTTTTACAATAACAGTTTTTGAACCCTTATAAAAATTATATTTGAATTCATAAAAATTATATAAACATTTATATTTGATAAAAACTATTTGATAAGAATATTTTATTAAAATATTATTTATTTAAAAAATCCTTTAATTCATCAAAATAAATTCTTTAATTGAAATTGAATATTAAGAAAAAATACTATATGTGTTTTATTGAATCAAAAATCATTTATAAAGTGACAATAATTGGATGAAAATATATTCATTTTTCTAAAGAACCATATACTCACTCATATTTATATAGAATTGATACATATGCCTTTAATACACAAAAAAAATTCATAATAGTATGGTGAACAGTGGTGGGACATTCATGGGGTGGTTCAACAAAAATGGTTTGGGTCGTGTTATCGATGACCTTGAACTTCTGAAATAAATGGTTTCACTCATGCTTATGTTGTTGGATCTCAGCTTGGGCTTGGTCAAGGGAAAATCCTTGTAATTATATCTCTAATAAAATCTCAGATAAATGGGATTTTTATTGTTTGATCCTAATGGTTGATTCTATCACGGATTGTTTTCTATTTCAATTGGATTATGTAAACCCCTATATTTATACAGAAAAGTGATCACTATTCAATGGATATATTATCAATGATAATGATAATTAATGGACATTTAATTCTATTTGGATATAAAAAAACATAATAAGATCATGTGTTTTATATAACCATATTACATAATAAGACATTAAATTAAATCCAAAGAGGAATTTTATTTATAAAAATTCAGGTCATTAAAATTCGGGTGGTTGTGTGTGAAGCATGAAATTGCTGTTATGTTACCACTATAACACCTACAAGAAGATAAAAGTTTATCATTGGAAGACTTCTAGTTTGATTCAGACTTTTCTTGTGCTTGTTTAGAAATGGGATGAGGTATCCATGTAATTCTTAGTTGGGTTACCATAGACTCCCCAAGGGAGTAATTCAATATGGATGGTGATTGATACATTGAAAAATTCATATCATTTTATTCTGATCAAATACACCACAAATGTTCAGAATCTCGGTAAGAGTTATGAGCAAGAAGTTGTGAGGTTACATGGGGTTCCTTATAGCTATATTTTGGACAGGGATCCTTGGTTTGCCTCATGGTTTGGGAGAAGTTTCCAAGAGTTGGTGGGGACTTCAGTCAGATTGAGTACAACTTATCAACCATAGATAGATGGCCAAACAAAGTGAGTTATTATGATTATGAAGGATATTATTTTTGCATGTATATTGGACTTCAGTGGTTCATGAGACAACCATCTGGGACTGGATTTGTTTTCCTATAACAACAATCATTATTTATCAATCAGAAAGTCTATATTTGAGGATTTGTATGGCCTCTCATTCAGGTCACCTTTTTTGGCTAGAGATTGGTGAATCTTATTTGGTGGGACGAATTTTGGTTCAGGGAATGTCTACTATAATTTAGGATATGCGTTGAAGTCTGGTTACAGTATTGAGTTGATGTAAATATTATGTGGATAAACTGTGTCTTCCTTTGTATTTTATCATAGGAGACAAGGTTTTCTTGAGGGTTTCCACTCAGTTGGGTCACCATCATTTGTAAGATAGGGATTGTTGGATTTGATACATGTTGGACCATTTGAGTTCATTGATTATCTTGGGAAGTTTCTTATCATTTGGCATTGTCTACTCAGTTGATAGTCAATCAGGATGTTTTCTGCATATCACAACTTTGAAAATATCATCCTGACCCCACTCATGTTTTGAGTTGGAAAGAGATTGAGTTAGAGCCAAATGTTACTAGTTTGGAACAGCCAATAGGGATTGTGGAATCTCACGTGGAAGTATTACATGGGAAATCTATCTTTTTGGTCAAAGTGTTAGGGTAGAATGAATAATATTCTCATTATTATTTAGAGAATAAATCATTGAGGAGGGAGTAGGGGCCTCACCACTATACCAAACATCATTTTTCCATTACAATTCCCAATTATATAACAACTTATGGTGGGGATTTTGTTACATCACATTACCAACATTCAAGAAATTCCCTTCTATTTACTTGTTTTCTTCTTTGATTGGGTCTACCTTAGAACTTCTGAGTATCGATATTATTTTTTGAGGAAATGACTTAATGTTCAAGGATGGATGTTTTTTTTGAATTAATGGAGTCCGATTAATATTGTGTTATTGTATTTTTGAGTTTTTCTTTTGTTCAGATAATTTCCAAGGTGTTTTTGAGTTTTTGTGTAAGAACTAAGAGTTTTCTACTATGTATTGGGAATTGACATTGCATGTAAAAGGGTTACATGATGTGTACATGGTTTCTATATGCAAATTGAGAACTATTTTATAGTGTGAAAGTGGTACACACCGTGTAATGGATAGATGGACACTAATAATTAACAGTTGGTTTAAAATAAAATGGTGATGGTTTTCTTGGCATACTTAAGTGTCATGGATTACATGACTTTTAACGGATTCACATGTCCTGTAACTATCGAGAGTTGAACATTTATAGTTCTTCTCAGCTAAAATATTATTTTTTCTTTGAAAGACCTCTTAGTTATTGTACGAGAACAATTCTCAGTGATACTATGAGTCTTAGTTTAAACTATATTGATTTGTTTTCCAATTTATCATCATGCCAATAATTCCTAGATATTTTTACATTGAAAACCATATTCGAAAGATTATATGATACACAACAACGAGCCCAAATGAACAACGATTATTTAAATATGGTCAATTTATCATTTACATTAAATTTTTAAAAAATATTTTTTTTAAATATTTTATGAAATATATTTACATGATATATTGAAATATTATTAGTAAATAATTAATCAATTTTTATCAAATGACTTTTTGTTCATCAAAATATGTTTTCTTCAAAAATGTTATTTATTTATTTTTATAAATATTATAATTATTTTATTAAACACCTAGAAATTTTATGTGACAAAATGAACATAATTATTGGTTTCAATATATCAAAATTAACTTATGGTGAAATAATAGTATCTTTCAGAAAATATATATTTTTTAATGAATAATAGAAAAATACTGTTTTTATGTAAAATTGTCATTTCTTTTAAAAAAATAATTAATTTACAATTATAATTGTTATTTTAATTAAATTAAAAGGAAATATATGTATTATTTAGTTATATTTAATTCAATTATGTAAATTTTAATCATATCTGTACCAGAATTTAGTATAAGATTATTTTTAGGATTAAAACCACATTGTTCTGAAACCCATTTTAAAATGCATATTGTATCACCCATATAATTAATTAAAATTACCAAAAAATTGAAATGATATAAATGAGAATTTTATATTATATATCTGTATTTATGAATTTAAATTCATATAATTAAGATTATTAGTTAAATATTTAATGTGAAATATATTTTTCCTTAAAATGAAAGAAATTTTAAAAAAACGCTTTTCATCATGCTTGCATGTTTTATATGAAATTGAATTCTTCCAAATCTTTGAATTTATTTTGATAAAATGGATTCCATATTTTTTAATTGTAAAAATTAATATCAGGTAATATGGTAAGCAGAGTCTTTGGGAAATATGAATAATAACCATAGTAAATATTCATTATCGCGGCAAAAATAAAATAAATTAATTAAGGGTAAAATAATAATAATAATAATTTAACAAGGACTATATAAAATGTTACAGTAATTATATTAATATTAATATTTTCATTTTATTATAATAAATATTATATTTTTTTCCTTACTTTATAATGAATAAATAATGATTTTTGATAAAAATTCTATAAAACTCAAATAGTAATTTTGTGTAATATTCCATTTCAATTAATATATAATTTTTTAAAATGAATAAATTAATTTTAAAATAAATAATATTTTAATAAAATAATATTATAAAATAATTTTAGTAAATATAAATGATAATGTAATTTTTATGAATTCAAATATAATTGTTTTCAGTGTTCAAAAACTCTTATTTTCAAAATGACTATCATTTCTTAATAAATGTAAATTCATATTTTAAAAGAGAAAATTCAAATTATTAGAAAATTATTTTTATGGAATAAATATTATTTTTGGAAGTGACACATTGAAATTATCCAATGGTGATGTTTTCATAATTTTTAGAGACTGGGGAAATTTCTCGTAAAAATTAAATATAATTTACATATATGGTGTGTATTATGAAATCATAATGACTCAAAATTGTTGTGATAAATAAAATAAATGGCATCCATGACCAAAAATTTAATTTAGTTTTAAAATAATACGATTTTATGGTTATTGGTTAATTTTATAAATCCTTTATGAATCCATCAAAACTGTTAATATATTTTATGGTTTTAAAATCATTTCTTTAAGAGTGTGACACACTTACAGATCATCCAGGGTAAATTTTTATTATTATTTAAGTCCTTTGATAATATAAAATAATTTAAACCACCATAATTTTTTAAAAACAATGGTAATAAACCATTGTATGGTTTGTGGATTTGGTTATATTATTATATAGAGTTCCAAACCCATGTTTGAGAAATGATTAAGAATTCCCCACTCATTTATTATATAAACCCACCCAATATCCCATTATATTAACAAAATATCCTTTTATAAAATCACTAATATGCAATCACCTCTCTATGTTAATCTCAAGGTTACCAAAATCTCTCAATAATATCCTCTCAATCATTTTGAGTCACACTCTCAATGTAAGTGATCCTCTCCTTATACTATCTTTTTCTAGTTTCTTCGTTATCTTATGTATTTTATCTCCAAATCCTAATGATGTAATTTTTTCTTAAATATACAACATAATTTAAATTTTATGTCTAAATGATTATATAGCCATTTCACTCTCATAAATCCCTTCTATGAACATTTATATTCCCTTTTTATGCTGTCAAAATATTACCATGATTTTCCAAGCCCAATAATTGTGTAGGGAATACTCGTAGCCATTTCCTTTCAAGGGTGTTCACCTTTATGAACTCATACTTATTGGATTGGGGACATGAATGTTTTCATTTTACATTCCTTAATCATGGAATAAAATTTTATGAAAAATGATTCCTTGTTTTATGATCTCTCTGGCACACATAAGCATGAGAGTGAAAATAAAATGATGGGTGCACCAAGAATTATATAGCGCTCTGATGCACTGGGTAATATTTTAGTCTCATGAGAAAAAATGAAAGGGATTAGGGATTGAACCTAATATATCATGGTACATGATTCACCATGTTGTCTTGGTGGCTTATCCTTGAGCTATATTTATGATATAGTTTTTTAAGTTGTTGCCACATTTCCCAAGTTTCCTTTATGTTATCATGCTATATCATGCCTCATTATTTATTCTTATAATTCTCAGCCCTTTAATGTCTCACTGATATTCCTATTGTCTAAAATTTATTAATTTATTCATGTTATACCATTTTTATTACCTTAATAGTATTTATAGCTCACTAGTTTCTTATATATGTCCCCAGGTTATACCATGCAGTTTTAAGTGTGAGCATGTTAAGAAAGTTTTCATTATGGATGAAATATTTCATATTTTAAGTTGTTATGTAATGTACAAAATTTCAAAAGAAAATGGGATTCTCAATATTTCGGGTTTTATCATGTGTAATATTATGAAATAAATCATGATTTAATATGTAATAAAGATAAGGGTTGATGTAGTTAATATCATAGGAAACTTTTAGTTATTTTGTAGGATTAGGATTAGAAAACATTATCGAAATCCCTAGGAATAATACTAAGTATAAGAAAACATCTATAAATTTTGGTAAGTATCGAGTAAGTGGTTTATCATGAATATAAATCCCTATCTGGATACTATAATTAAATAAGGCTCTAGAAAAGTTATACATAGGGGTAAAACCCAAAAACACAATGTTGAGCTAGACTTGACTAGGAACTGGTGCATGATAATGGGTCTTGAGGCATGCTAGGTTTGACACACACAAAGGATATGATTTGGTAAATTCAAAATCTCATTATGAAACACTATTATGTGAACAAAAAATACCCATAAGAATATATATTATGAAATTGATCATGTATAACAGATATTGAAGCCTAGAAATTTGTATGTTAAGGAAACTCATGTAATTTATAATCTATCCCTTTAATTTCATTGGATTCTCACTTATATTGTTAATATTTTAAGAAAAATCATTACTAGTTTTTCATTAATTATAGCCAATGTATGGAAATAGGAAGAACTAGTTTAATGTTTAAATTTTAAGGATATGATTTTTTAAATGGAGAAGAATGTAATGCCCAGGGCTTTTGATAGAGAAAACTATTTTCAATAGCGTAAGTGATACACAACACCGAACCCAATCAAATAATCATTATTTAAATATGAAAATTGAATCTTTTCCATTAAATTTTAATTTATGAGTATTATTAACTAATTTATGAAATATATTCCTTTAATATGTTGAAAAATTCAAAATAAATAATTAATCAATTTATGGGTAATGTTTTCTGTTCTTCAAAACATGTTTTCATAAATAATATTATTTATTTATTTTTATAAATATATCAATTTATTTTAGAAAATTTAGAAAATTTATTTGATAATATGAAATCCCATATTGGTATCATCATATAAAAATTAAATTATGGTGAAAATTTTGAATTTATCATAAAATATAGATTTTTAAGTGAATATTGAAAAATACATTTTCATGTAAAATTGTCATTTCTTTTGATAAATAAATTAATTTAAAATTTTAATAATTAATTTAATTAAATTTCAATGTAAAATATGAAAAATTTAGTCATATGTAATTAAAATAATTACATTTTAATCATATTTATACCGAATTTCGGTATATGTTTATTTTAAAGATTGAAAAGTCATTTTTCTGAAAAATGTATTAAAATTCATATTGTATATCATTTCAATAAATTAAAATTAGACCCAAATAGAAATTATATAAATGAAAATATTAGATTATATATCAATATTTATGAATTTATATTCATATAATTAATATTACTAGTTATAGAGTTAAAGTTAAATCATCATTTCATTAAAATGAATATATTTTTTGAATAACCACTTTTCATCATGCTTGAGGGTATTATATTATACTAAATTCCTTCACCTCTATGAATTTATTTTGAAAAAATAGATTCCTTATTTTTTAATCATCAGTTTTATATTAGGTAATAAGGTCAGCATAATCTTTGGGTAAAATTAATAATAACAGTAGTAAATATGTATTACCGTAGAAAAAGTAAAATATGTTAATTAAGGATAAAATAATAATAATAATAATTTAACAATGAATTAAAATATGTAAACCTAATGGTATGCTTTTTTATATTTTCATTTCATTATAATAATAATTATAGTTTTTTATTAATTTATACATATTAAATAAAGATTTTTTATAAAAATTTTATGAAACGCATATAATATTTTGTTGTAATATTAGATTTGAATAAATAATTTTTTTAATCAATTACGTAAAATTAAAAATAAATAATATTTTAATAAAATAATAATATACAATAAATTTTTGAAATATAAATTATGATGTAATTTTTATGAAAGCAAATGTAATTATTATAAGTATTCGAACCTCATTATTGTCAAAAGACTAATATTTCTTAATATATGTAAATTAAAAAATTTTAATTGAAAAATAAATTACTTAAAAAATTATTTTGATAAAATAAATATAATATTTGGAATACGTGCATCAAAATAATCGAATTGTGTATTTTTCATAATTTTTAGTAATAATCGAATTTTATGGTAAAAGTTAAATACCATATAAATATTCGGTGTATATTATGATGTAATAATCACCCAAAATTGATTTAATAAATAATTTAAATTGTATAAATGACAAAATATATTTTTTAACTTTAAAACAATATGATTTTATGTTTATTTTATTAATTTTATAAATCCTTTAGGAAACCTCCAAAACCATTAACATATTTTAAGGTTTTAAAATCATTTCCTTAAGAGTATGACTCAATTCAACATAAGAAAGACTATTAGTTTATTAATTTATACCCTTTCCCATATAAAATAATTCAAACCACTCCCCTTTGACAAAAACAATGGGAAGGTTTTTGTTTTTGGTTATTTTATTATATAGAGTCTAAAACCTATGTTTGAGAAATGATGAAGAAATCTGCACTCATTTCCTATATAAAATCACCCAATCTCAAATTTCTACTCACTAAAAATACATTCAACATATACGTACTATTCCATAAATTCTGTAGACACCTCTCAACGTTCACCCAATCTGTCAAGAAGCTCCTACCATGCATTTGGAGTCACACTCTCAAGGTAAGGGATCCTCCCCTTCTACCCTTTATTGAAATCTCAACATCATATTATGTATTTTATCTCCAATTATAAATTATGGTATATGTTCATCCATATCCCCATTAATTTCCATTTTATATATAAATTTTGATATACCCATTTCAATATCATTAATCTCTTCCATGAACATTTATACATCCTCATTATGATACTAAAATTTCAACATGATTTTCTATGACAAACTATTGTGTAGTGAATGCTCGTACCCATTTCCTATCAAGGGTATCCACTTTTATGAACTCATACTTATTTGATTGAGAAATAATATATATTTATTCTACAATCCTTTATTGTGGAATATAATTATTTAATAAACAATTCCATATTTTATTATCTATGTTGAACACTAAAGCATGAGAATGAAATAAAAGTGACTGGTGTGCCTGGAATTATATAGTGCTCCAAATCATTGGGTAATGTTTTAGCCTCATGAGACATAACACAAGGTATTATTGAGTGAACCTAGTCCATCAGGGGACTTTTTCCACTGTGATTTCTTATCATGTTATCCTTTAAATATTTATATGATGTAGTGATTAAATTTTTTTCCACATTTCCCATGTATCCTTTATGTTATCGTCCTATATCATTCTCTATTGTGTATGTTTAAGATTATCACCCATTTAATGTCTCATTGATATTATTATTTTCAAAAATTTATTAATTTATTAATGTTATTCCATGTTTATTCCCTTACTAGGCTTTATAGATCACCTCTTTCATATGTATGTTTTTAGGTTATCCAATGAAATTTTAAGTGTGAGCATGAAAAGGAAGTTTTCAATAAATATGATGTATTTCCTAATTTATGTTGTTATGTAATGTACCTCATTACCATAGAAAAAATAATTATTGATCTTTTGGGCTGTATGAGTTGTAATATTATATAATAAATTAATAATTAATATGTAATAAACATAAGATTTGTTATAATGGTGGTGGTTTCGTCTCTCTGGGTTAGTCATCCTTTCCGTTTCTTTATTTATTTGACCATTATAGAACCATAGCATTTAATTATAGGATCCATTGATCTGTAGTGATGATTCCTTTGTTTCTCAATAGGATTCATGATTTGAACTTGTTTTTGGGGCTAATCCTTATTATTTGTGGTGTGGAGGGTGTGTGTTCTTGAAGTATGTGTAATTTCATATTCTCCTCCAACCCTTTTTGGTAAATTGGATCAATTATAAGGTGTGTAGATTTATTCCAAGACATCCATTATCATTTTTTTCTCCTGTTTCTGTATACTTTTTGGGCATGTGAGACCCTAAGTTTTGAGGTAGGTGGTTCAGTATCTAGACTATGTTGTTGAACTGTATTACTTGTGTTTTATTATAAATTTATTTATAAATAAATTTGTAATGATTAATTTGTGTGTGTGAATGGATTTTTGAAAAAGGTTGTTTTCCCTACTTTTTAGTAAATGGAAAAAGGGTTATTTTCAAATAATTTAATTTTTTTATGAAAAGTAGCACATGGGAAGCCTTAGGTATGTAGGTAAAAGGTTTATCTTAGGTCCATCATCCATATTACTACCAGGAGGTTAGATCATGGGGATTTTCTCTGCTCACTAAGCACATCATTTAAGGGACTTTTTCTTGACATTTTTAGGGGGTTCACTCTTGGGGTGTTATTTGACTCCTTAGGAATGTGTTCTAGGGACTTGTTGTGCACTAGTCATTTATTATGGTAAGATTATTCTCTTATCATGAAATGTTGAGTTCCTTAGGGTGATTTTCCTATTCTTGGATTTATATTTGTTTGGCTATGATATGAATGATTTGGATTTTTATAAATGATAAATGATAAATTATTCTTGAAATGGGTATAAATGCATTTTTTTGGAATGATTGGAGAAAGGGAAATATTTACCATGCTTTTGATGAAATTGGTTTACTACTAATGATGATATATTTTATTTTAAAATGATCATACTTTGGTTATTGTAAAGACACTTGTTATGAAACACCTGGGTGGGATCCTAATGAGCTTGTCACCTCACACCATACAAACTTATTTGGTGGTGTGTATACCTTTGTATGTCTTTAGATGTAGGTTGAGTAACGTTACCACAATGAGGTGGTGGGGTTTTCTGTCAACTAGGTTTGGGCAGCTGGATTGTGAGATGGTGCGGTTTTTGCCACACTATCACATGGAATAGTTTTTTCCTATTTTGGTTGACCTTTGTTATTGTAATTGCACATAGATATTTGTAGTTACATTGAGTTTTTTGGTTTACATTGTTTGTTTCGGTTATGGAATATATATTTCTTATGTTTTTTGTCTCTTTTATCTATATATGTTACATTCTATTACTTCATGTTGTTAGAAATCATTCCCATTGTTTGTTTTTTGATTCTACGGTGCTAGTCATTAGCCTGCAGGGATTAGGAAACACATTCATGTATGTTGCATAATTGTTTGGGTATCAGTTTGAGAGAGTATTTGGTTTGGTTCATTAAATTTAATATCTCACTATATAAATGAAATAGTAATCTAAAAGTATTATCCGTGTTGGCTTTAGCGTTACCATTATTACAAAAGTGGGTACATTTTTTATTTGGGGATAACCTTCTAGTGGGTTGATGGTGAATCCCATTTGGGGATTACCTAATGAAATGGTGAGGTGGTGGAGCCATAAGGAACTAAATGTTGACAGACTCTGTTGATAGGTGCAACCTATTTTAGTGGCCAACGACATCTATATTATTGACGTGGGATCATTTTATAATGAATTTATTGTATGATGTATTTAAGTGTAGCACTAGTGACTTAGTGATAGTGTTTGTAATCCTTTTTACTTTTGGTAATCTAATATTTTTTAGTTTTATCCATTATATTTAGGATGAAACTATGAACCAAGTAATTTTGTGTATTTAATTTATTTATTGATACTTTATTTTAATAATTTTTTTAACGTGTTTTGAGAGTGTGTGGAAAATGTGATTGATGTGATGAGTGGGGTGTTGATTCATCCTATATTCTGGTACACTAAGCTCTGGGGGAAACTGGGGGTTTGAATTTCACAATGTATAATCTATAGAATTTGTGATCATTATGTAGATTGAAATGTAATCATCAAAAAATTTACGAATGGTACATTCCAAATGAGTACTATTTTATATCAAAATTTCAAACATAGTAAGAATCTCATGAAACATTCAATCCTACCATAGTGTCATATTGATTTCAGTTGGCTTTATTTTCACTATATGGAATGATGACTGAAGAATAAAATGTTAGAATATGTATGTTTGATGAAACTATTTATAGTTTATAGTAGATGAAAATAGGGTATTTTCTTGTCTACCAGAATCTAGAACTTATACAGGGTGGAGAGAATCCTGAAATAATGGAGAAAATTGAATAAAATAAGATGGAAAATAAAGCACTAGTCTTAGTGAGGATGTCATTAGTCTGAAATGTAACCATAAATATCTAGGAGAAGAAATCAAGAACTGAACTAATGGTATCCTTCAGTATCATTCCAAATAAATGCATGTTTTATTTTAGGTATTGAAAGTTAAGTCAATGGCAGATCATTTAAACAACTTCGACATGATCAAGATCCATCTTGAATAAGTGAAAAATAATTTCATGGATGATGTTTGTACTATATTTTTTACAGACATATTTATCAGGATCTAGATAAGGTGTGTACTGTGTGTTAAGTGATTTATACGTAAATAATGATCAGGTGTTTGAAGAAATCCAAAATGTGATCCTAAATGATGAAATCTAGAGATGATATGTCTAAGTACCTTCTGGATATGCATTGAATGGAAGGGGAATGGGGTTATCACCTCATATAATGAATCAATGATGATTGTAAGATAATTATTGGTAGAGAAGTCAAAAAAATTATAATTTTATAGGTATCAACTTATTATATTATGGGAAGCATATAAATATATAGATTAATTTAAGGAAACAAAAAAATGAAGTAGATTTTTAGCTTATGGAAACTAAAAATCCGTTAACAAAATAGAAGGAGATGAAAAGTTTCTTCTCTATTTGAATGTTCAAATGGAGTCATGGGTGGTTGAATATGAAGACTACTCCCAATAAATAGATGATCATTGGTGCATGGTCAACTATGTATCTATAATCTTTGGGAAAGTTCATCTAGAAAATGATGAATATTTAGAGGTGATTAGAAAAGAAGATGTAAATATATGAATAAAGAATGAGTGTTTCTTATGACTGAAGGAAGTGGGACACATTCAAGGTCTCTATAATAAACTAATCTCCATGAGGAAGTTAGAAAATGTAGGTTGTAGAACCAATATTTTCAATAGTCTCTAGAAAGTGACTCTAAGGTCCATGGTTGTGGAATGTGGGGTAAAATATGTAACACATTACATGATTGAGAATTATGATGGAAGTATAATGGCTATATTTTAAACCTTAAAAGATATATAGATCTGTAATTGTAGGCTTGTTCACCTCATAGAAAATAATATAAATGTTCTAGAAAGTAAATTATTTGAAATCATGATCATAATAATCATCAAAAAGTGGGAGAGCTATGTTTTGGGGTAGAAAAAGATGGTTTCATTCAATTTTAATGGCCAGAATCCCATATCTTAGATGTTAGAGTTTGTTAACTCGAATTCATCTAGACCAACCCTTGTTTTACCACAAGGAGGATCCCTTTACGTTTTCATGTTTATTAATGATGCAAAAATTAAGGTATTGGTATATTTATTTAATAATAAATATGGAATTTTTATTGATTTTGTATAATGTAATGTAATGGAGGAATGGGAAAGTTATTGAAATTCAAAATTTCTTAGATCTGACAATATTGGGGTATATAGAAGAAGTAACTTTTAGAACTTCTCTCTAAATAATGGGATCAAAATCAAAATAATAATACCAGTAACACCATAGAAATATGAAGTAATATAGATAATCAATCTAACGTTAACATAGAAATAAATATGTATGTGTGTACACTTTTTGAATTCCCAAGATCACCTAGGAAGAAGTAAGAAACATTATATTATACTTAGCCAATAACAGTATGTTATATGTGATGGGATAAATTATACCAGAATAACTATCATCTATTAAGGTACTGAATGTTGGACATCTAAAAGTCTAAAAAAATTTATCCAACACTCACATCGATGCGTAGGAAAATGATAAGTTGTACGAAATGTCCAAGCCCTATTTTATCATAAGCTATAGAAATGAAGATTTTGGTTTTACACTATAAGATGATGAAAATTTCCAATTTATTGGAAGTCAAAAATTTCTATTCAATTAGAGGATCCTATAAAAGGATCATATCTTTGATGAATCATAAATTTATGGGAAGAAACCAACTACTAAATTACATGTTGAACTAGATTTAAGAACAAAAAATATCATATTTTGGATATTACATATAATAGCAATATTCTATGGGAAATTAAATAAATGTAAGATTTTATAGAATGCTATTGATCTTATAAATCGTTATGTAAATATATAGAGGTTGAATAATCAAAAATCATGTAACTTGATGTTAGGGAACTATAAATTATAGGACAAAAAAGATTAGAATCTCAAATAGAGTTGAGAATTTTGTATAGATTTGGGTGACCAATCAATAGGTATGAAATTGATAGAATTTCTTACTTATAATGGAATCTAGGGAACCTAAATTCCAAGATGACATGGAAAAACTGAGTTAATTGAATTATTGGGATTCAACCATAGAGGAATAAATGGATTCTTTGATGTTCGATAAATCTTTGGAGTTGGCTAAAATAATATAATAATGAAAGAATTGGAGAATAAATGGGTTTTCTGTTTGAAGTAAGAATCTAATGGTAGTATAAGATATAAGAAATGGTTGATGGTGAAAGTATTCCAATGTAAGGAAGGACTCAATTTCTAAGAAATATTTTCACTAGTAGTTAACTATAATACCATCTAGACAATGTTGAGTCAGTTGCTACTAATGATCTACACTTGGATCATATGGATGTTAAGAGTTCATTTCTTCATGGTGACTTATAGGATATCTACATGAAGTAACATAAGGGTTTTCAAAACAATTATGGGGGACTTATTTGTATGATGTATTAGATCCTCTATTACTTGAAACATGCACCTCCATAGTGTAATCGAAAGCTAAAATCCTTTATAAATGATAAAAGATTCTACTGATAAAATTTTTATCATTTTTTATCAAAAAATTTGTGACTATAGGACTTACAACATTCTAATACTATATAAGGTTTCCATGTTTCTAGTAGGTCCAGAGTGTTTATTAATTCAAGAGATGAAGAGCATGTTTTCTGAAATATTGGAAATAAAAAATCATTCCCAATCCATGAAAATCATAGGGATAAGGATGTATAGGGATATAAAACATTTAACTCTGGTGTTATCCTATAAATAATACGTCTATGAGATCATTTAAAAATTTAAAATGACTGGATGTATGTAAGTCTCAAACCCCCTTGTTAGACACATCATGTTATCAAAGGCATGAGCACCGACATAATAATATATCGCACGATACTTGAAAAGGTACCATATAAATTAATTATTGGAAGATTAATGTATGTAATTATTTGTACATGGCTAGATATTTCTTTTTTAGTGGGATTGTTATGTTATTTTATGTCAAACCCCAAAAAGGATCATTGGAAATCCATGAAGTGAATCATTTGATACATAAAGGGATTGAAAGATTTATCAATCCTCTTGGTGAAGATGATCCTTTACATGGATGAATAGATGTGAAATGTTCTTGGGATTCATATACTAATAGGAACATGATAGGTTTCCTATTTTCATTTGCATGAACAATGGTCAGTTGGATGTCTCAGTTATAACCTTGGGTTACCTTTTATATAACAGAATTAGAATATATAACAATTATGGAAGATTGAAAGAATTAATTTTGGATAATTCACATGATAAAAGAGCTTGGGAAGTCACCATAAGTATGTGTGTTATTCAATGATATTCATGTTCCAATTCAAATTTCCCAAAAACTACTGTTTCCTGAAAGAATAAAACAAATTATTGTACAAATAAATTTCATCTCGAACTACTACAAGATAAATTGTTAGTGTTATTGAAGATAAGAGTGAAGAGAAATTCCATTGAAATTTTTACAAAGGATTTAGTCTTTGAAAGTATGAGGTGGTTGGGTGCCTTAGTTAGAGTCTGTTGAATGGATTTTTTTGGATAACATTGCATGGATGAGGTAGGGGGTGCGTTTTTTCAAACTGTTAGAGGATAATGAGAAGATCCCTAAAGTATTATTAAATTGTGAGATTATTGGGATAATGAAGCCTCTTCATGCTTCCATATTAAACTTACAAGAAGGATGAACTCTGTAAGTTCACATATGTTTTGTTAAGGTAGTTTCTGCCAACATCTTTGACATAAAGTTATATTAAAAAAAGGAGATGAATTTATTATTAGTCTACGTTAGATATTTTTGTAGGTTTACTGGATGAAATGGTTGAGGCATTGGATCTATGAGAAATTATAGGTTGACCTAATCCGAAGATGGATTAACCAAAAATTTTGGTTGGTGGAGAAACCTATTTTATATTTAGAAAACCTCAATAAACTAAAGGTGGGATAGTTTTTTAAGTTTTTCCTATATAGAAAATATAATTTTAATAGTGTATCATTAGATATATTGTTTTTAATCATTTCTACATCTAGTAATATTTGAGTTTTCAGTGTTCTCCTATGGATGTAAGATGAATGTATGGACTATGAAATATGTTTTTTCCAGTTTACATTCAACTTAATTTCATTTATTGGATGTTTTTAACAAGTGTTTTATAGTGTGTGAACATTGTGACTTAGTGGAGTAATTAGGGATTCATGTATTCCCTTATTCTGGTGCACTAATATGAGAGACAAATTACAATGGATTGAATTCCACAATGTAGAATCTCCAGTGTGAGTGATCTTTCAATGGATCAGGTTTTCAGATTATAGTAATTTCATATATGGTCCTTCCTCAACATCTCCACCATTCATCCTAAATTTATAATTTCATATAAATCATATGGTAGTTCTTATCGAGTAATAAGATATTACCTGTATTCTAGATATGTTGCGTGTGTTCCAAAGACAGTGGCCTCATGGGTTTGTAGGGAGATCCTGACCCTTGTGAAACAACGGTTTGTTTAGAGTTTTAGGCTCCCATTACCATCTGGTGTAGACTCTCACTATATAGATGAAGATTCATTCATTGAGCTCCCTACATGACATAGTGAGTCTTTAGTGGATGATGTTTTTCTCAAACTCACAATGGGGATGCTCTACCTTGGATGGTGTTGGAACCCTTTTTTAGGATAGAGTTTTATCTAATGATTTGGTTCCCTCTCTAGGGAAACATTACCATTTAGGTGTACTCATTGAGGCCCAAAGACTTCATGTGAACTTCTGAACACATGTTTTATAGTGTAGCTATTATAACTCAATGTTTTAAGTAGAGATTCTGAAGTAATAGTTATCATGTTTTGGTTTTGTTTTCATATAACACCACCTATGTTAGAGACTCCATAGTGGGAATTGGTAGATTGATAATTATTGGCATATATTAAACTAGGATTTGGTAGTAAACTAGAATTTCACATGATGATATCTAGAATTTAGAGACCCAAATCATGACGTATATGGACATTACATTACTTTTTTGGAATACTTAACAAAGAATAAAAATAGCCACCTAAGGACCGTAATAGTTTAGTGTCTTTGAAAACTTGGAATATAAACATCTAATCATGTTGAAAGATCTTCAACATCTCCCATAAAGATCTTCCCCTTTTGGTTTTCTTACCAAAAACCATTCTTTATATCCTGGGAAAAATAAAACATAAAAAGGGTCATATTAAATGCTCAATAAGGGTAAACATAGAGAACATAAAACAATCCATAAACATTTGAATGAAAAATATTGAACATAATATCTAAACATCAAAATCTTGAGCAAAGACATAAATAGTGGAAGTACATAAGACATGTATCATAATGGAAAATCAATCTTGATAAAATATCATGGGAATAAATCATGTAATTGTGGAAACCATTGAACACTTGTTATGATTTCCATAGTAGCCAAGGCACTACTGCCAAGACCATCTTAGTGGACAAAGTCTCTTTCTGAATCGAGTTCACTCCTCGTTCCAGTCCTATATCACTGAACCAGATTAACATACCGTTCCAGACATGTCTGTCTCATGAGACATAAATCCTTACCCAATGCATTGGAGAGAGATATAGGTCCCACTCATCTCATAATGAAATCATTCTTACATGTGCCACAACATGAAAATAAATCATTCATCATTACCCAAAGTATAAAATGGGATTCAAAAACATCATCCCATCATAACATAATCCATACAAAAAAATGGATATCATTTCATCATAAGAAAATTGAATCCATGTAAATCACAAAGAAATTATACTTGAAACAGATAAATGTGAAATAATTCCATCTTATATGGAAAATGGTTTTGATAAAGCACTTGAAATGAATTCTTGAGGAAAATATCATTTCTTCTTCAAAATCATTTTCTTTTCACAAAATGCCATGAAATTTTAAAAGAAAATGATTTTGTTGAAAATATTAATTAAATATAATAGAGTAATCTTCATGAATGTAAGGCGTTATGAAACCATAAAAATCTGTTCATGAAGTATAAGTTAAAAAACATTCTCCTCGTACTTTTGTCAGAAAAGTCCAAAAGTTCCTCGTATGGTAAAAAAAGAAATATTCCTTTCATAACATGTGGTAAAAGTCAAAAATGGGTAAAAAGGACTTTAAAAATACATAAAAACACTTTTAGGAAACATGGACATGGATGAAAACAATAACCCTTATAAATACTTACGAATAAACAATCTCGGATAAGAATGAGATTGAAATAATTATCCCTTACCTTAGGTCTGATATGCTTCATAATTTTCCAAACCTCCTGTATAATGATTTAAATAATTTCATTGACGTATTATAGAATCATATTCATTGTTATGATATCATATATGGTTCACTTATGACTTTATATTACCAGTTCTTTTGTAAATACCATGTTAAAGAGCATTTTGGGTAAAATTGTTTCATTTGTCATCCATGTTTTGACTTGTAATTATTGATATGATTACTTATATTATGTTTAATTAATTCAATAATATAAAACATGATTTATATTTAATATATATTAATAATATACAAATATATAATAGATCGATAAATGGAAATAAATACACCGTTCATGGAGAGGTAGGTCGTACGTACGCATGAACGATGTTTTCGTTTCCTTATTGAATTGAATGAAATTAAGTAGATGAAATAAATATATATATACATAAATACAGTAGAATTATTATGTCATATATTTCATGATTACTTATTATATATACATTATAATCATTAATGAATTTTTATAATGGAAAATGATTCTCATCGCGTCATGGAGACGGTAATCCGTACGTACGCACAAGTGATGATATCGTTCCCATATTTATTGAATGGAATTTCAGTGATTGATATAGTATCTTAGAATGTTATAATAATCATATGTAGTTATTCTTTACACCATTATACCCATCCATTTAAGGTGGTGGTGGAAAAACATATTACACCACGACGTGGAGACGGTATTCCGTACGTACACACGCGCGATGATTTCGTTTTCCTTAGGATGGATAGAAGGTGAAATGGGATTGTTTCATATTTATAATAACAGATCAGTATATTAATGATACTGATGTTATTACAATATAATGAAACAACTAATGATGAGGAAGTATAAGAAGAAAGAAACATGAATGAATCGGTAGAAGGTATTACCTCTTTCTCGAAGTGCCTCCTTTGAACTTCCACTTAAGGCACTAGAGTTGGTCTTTTGAGAAGACCAGTACCTCGGTAAGATTTCTAGGAATGTGGGGAAGTGAAATGGGTAGAGGTTGGCCGATATTCAAGGCTCAAAATGGTGTGAGGAGGAGATGGAGGAGGTGCGCTTTTATAAGGGAGGAGAGGGGTACCTTTGGAATTATAAAAAATATTAATTTATAATAAATTCCAGCCCCACATAAAAACCTCCAAAAATGACTCATATTTGAAGATTAGATGGGATACGGTTGTAATATCATCAACCAATACAATTTAGACATGTAGGGAATTTATTTTAAACATTATCAACTAGATTTATCCTTATTTAATCTATTAATTTTTTTTGTGGTAATATGATTCTAAATTTGAAATTGTTATAAAAAATTACCTATGTGCTGTGAATTATCCATAATTAGATAATTTATGAAATTTTAGACTATATAAATTTTAATTTCTAATTGTTAAAATTTTTTCTGATTTGTTAACAATTTAATAATATGTTATTTTTATAAAAGAACAATAGTTTCTATTTTGACACTATTCATTTATTTGAGTTTAAATAAAATCCAGACAGAGGATATATTCAAAATAAAATAATTATTAGGTTACTAACATATCATAGTAATCTAGAAAATTAGTGGAGTACATGAAATAGTTCATATAATATTTATTTTACTATTTTTAAAACCATTTATTTGATATTTCTCTTAGTAAAAGAATTACTACAACATTTTTGTATAATTATTAAATATACTTATTTGTTGCAAAAAATTTAAAAATAAAATACTAGGATGAAGATAAATTATATTTAATTGGTAATAATAAATTTAGTCGGATTTAGCTTCTAAAACACCCAAATTTGAAAATGTTATATTTATTAAATTATGAAGGTGATAACTTTGACATCATATAAAATAAATTAATATAAGTGTCATAATCACTTTTATAAGACTCCAAATGGTCATATATTCGGTAATTGGATTTTTATGGTGTATATATACACTACCAATACATTTTGGTCAGGTTTTTGAGCCCTTTAATATGTATTACTATTTTCATAAAAACAATATTAATGATTTTTTACCAAATAAATAATTTCTGCATCATTAATGTATAAGATAATAAGGTAATTAAATAACTCTTAATAATTACAAAGAAATTTCCATGATAAATAAAAACATTTTAGATTTAAAATTATTATTTATAACCAAATTTATATTCTGTATAACCTTATATTAAAAATACTTTAATTAATAAGGTTTGAGTGAGATATATTTCACTTCTCATTAAATAAAATAAACTAAAGGTCTTAATCACCTCCTTGTGGGTTATAATGGATTCCATTTCGACCGAAATATGTCTTAGGACGAAATATAATCATCCAATTGTATTAATACAAGTTTAAGGGTAATTTTATAATATTATATTTACCCTTAATTACCTGATTTATCTTTTACTATGGTAAATAAAATTTACCGTAGTTACTATTCATAATGCGGAAAAATAAAAAGTAGTCTATTATTATAATTTTGACCCACTGATTCCAAATATGGAATCCATTTTTCCAAATTCAATACACATAAGTTTCAGAAATTAAATTAAAAGTAATTCTGTTGTCGAAAGAAAACGAGTTTTTGTTTAATACATTGCAAAAGATTGAATTGATTTAACCTACGAATTAAATGTAAAATCAATGATAATGACATAAATTATATTAAATGGTAAAAATATATTCTATTTATACTTTATAACCATTAAATATTATAATTTAACCTCATAAATTATTAAGATGAAAAAAGATGATTTTAATTAAAATATAGTGTATTTTTACTATTCATTAAAATATGAAAGTTATCATAATAATATGAAAATTTTAAATCCTGATAACAAAGAATAATTTTATTTTGTAAAATTAGACTTATAAACATGTCAAAATCTAGATTTAATGTCGGTGCTCCATTAAAAGGCAGCAAAACTGCATTTTTTAAAAAATACTTATTTTACCTGAAAAAATTATTTTATTCTCATTCCATGTTCTAGAAAATGAGTAAGATGAATAATAATGTAATAAAATTCAAAATTTAGTTAATAATATTCATAAAGGCTAGTTTTTGATAACCATATATCATTGTTTAGTAAAACCTGATATTGCGTACAACACACGCCATCGAGGAAGGTTGCGATTGCGTGTAATTCAAGCTAGGTCAAGGTTGCGTGTACTGCAATCTCCCTTTGGTGTTGCGTATAACATATTTCAAAACTTATTTCATTTATACATTAATAAAAATCTATATTTAATGTTTCTTAGAATAATTTCTACAAAACAAACTTGAAATTGAGTGTAACATGAGCCAAGAATAGTGTTGCGTATACTGCAAGCTAATACGGTGTCGTCTATAGAACAAGCTAATTTTGGTGTAGCGTACAAAACAAGACATCAATAAATTAAAACAGTATTCTTCATAAAATCTTAGGGTGTTACATAGAATATTCCCATGGATGAACCACCACATGGGGGATGCCATTGAGATTTGATACCTCCCTGTTTTAGGCCAAGTTTATTATGGAGGGGGGTTTTAGAGGAAATTTCAGTGATGTAATGGTAGTTAGAGTTTGATGATGCATCGACCCTCTCCCATGATCACAACCTTTTTTAGTTCATTTCATGCACATGGAACTAATTGTCAAAGCTACTGGATGATGCACACAAGGGATAATTGTGGTTAGGCAATGATATATATGGTTTGGAGTACGATTCATATACCCTCTTCAAGGGAACTCATACTGAATGGAATAGTTATGGTTTATTATTCTTGCATCATATGTTTGGGAGTTGGATATTCTAGCAAAACCCCTAGATAGACTCTCACCACCTAGTGTGTTTCCATTGACGGTGAAAAATTTTCACTCACCCCTTATTTAAAGAGATTCCTTTATGGTAGAGAATATATATATTGCTACCTACCTCAGTATGGATTCGGTACCAATGCTAATATGACATTGTGAATAACAGTTGGGTATGTGATACAAGGTCCTCCTTCAGTAGAGAGTAAGATCCCCTTAGGTCCGGTGACTAGATCCAACCCTCAAAATTTTTTATCCATTTACCCATCCTATGGTAAATAAGGATTTTTGTGGTAAGTGAATGGATGAGAATTCACACCCAATGATTAAGGGTGAAGTGTGAATTCTTGTAAAGGGTGACCCATGGTTCTCTCGTGTTGAGAGATTGATGTATGTATCAACATACTTTCTCGAAGTGGTTTTAGAATTTCATTGAGTGGAATGATAAAAACCCTTATAGAATTTATTGAACAAATGAACTAAACCTTCCTTTTTGTTGGTTTATAGAGGAACATTTTATGAATTCAAGTAATTCTAGGTTTTAACACAAGAGTATTATCTACGTAGAAAAATAATAGTGCAAGTCTTGAGTTCTTCGGATGGAAGTTTGTCTCTATAACATCAAAACCATGATGAATGATGAAGTTAGAATTGGGCATCATTGGTTTAGGGGTTTACTCTTCTAATATAAGAATCTATATTAGTGTATTCAGGGAAGTGTATGAGCTAATAGTTATAGAGAAAATGATTCATTAATGATTTCGTAGATTGTTCTCACTATAGATCGATGGTGGTATCCCCACACTGTTTCCTTGGGTGAGAGAGACTCACTTTGGTATGTCTACTTAGTGGTCCTATGTGATCAGATGTTATTGGATGATAGACTAAAGGGGTTTTACTAAAGTTGGGGAGAATTTAAACCCATTAACCATGCATATAGTTTTTTAATCTTGGTGTTTATATTAAATATCATGAGGTACATACTATGTGGATACCTACCAATTGAAGTGTGTCCATCAGTGTGGTATGTCAAATGGATATTTAAGGGTGTACCCTTCACCTGGAAACTCTTTATGCATAGTAAGGGGAGATTTTTTTCCTAGAGGTTATAGTTATTTTTCACATGGTTTTTGGTAGATGTTATCCTAGTGTCTGTATTTGATAGAGTATGGTTATCATAATGGCTAGGATCATCCACTTCAAATTGTGTTGAATTAGACCACTTGATGGGAAACAATGTTATGCTAAGTAATTGGAGGGTATTGGTGTTATTATAGGAATTGTTTACATTTTATTTTATGAAAGAGTGATGAGAAGACAAATAGGTTGTCTTCGATAGTGAATGTTCACCTTTTGGTGATTAAGAGATGGATTGAGGATTCCCATATATTTTTTCAAATTTGTTTAAGAATAATTCAAATATTTCCTTGGTATCATGAGTTAGCATCCTTAGTGAATGTGCCTTACTAGAAGGTGGTTATTGAGGGACTAATATAGTTATTGAGGAGAATTTTTCCTTGCATTTCTTACAGTCTCAGGGAAAAATATGTTTCATCAATAAATGGAAGAGTAAAACATAGATGTGTTGTTCTCATATTATAACCATAAAAAATTCTATTTTAATTTGAGGATCAAAGTGCTACCTCAAATGGTAAAATTTTCAATGATCTATTCCAATGACGGTTTCAGTTTTTCATGGTTTCATTTCATATCCTATATCTAGAAGACCATTGAGTGTGAAGGATTTATAAGTATCATATAATGTAGGATTGTGTTCCTCATGAGGTATTTAATAGAGATGAGTTGGAGTTTATTGTCCTCATGATGGTAAAGGGAGTTATTTTCCTAAGTGGTACTATACCAAGCTCACTTAGGGACAGACCCCAAAATATGAAGGAAGTGTAGTGATGGTGTATTTTTTCCACTCAAGGTCGTTTTTGGGATATTCATTGCTTGAATACACTATTTATTTTCTTTTTAGGGATGAAAATGTTTAAATATGGGGAGGATGTAGTGACATGAGTTTTATTCTAAACAAGAATTGACTCAATTTTGAGGTTTTTGAGCCCCAGGACCTAGCTTGAGATAAACAACTAAATTTACCCTAGAAGATATCCTAAAAATATTTCATAATGGCTTTATTAATATCAGGATTCGGTACTTACCCCACATATATTTTTATTTTATTTTTGAACAAGCATTATTTTATGGGATTTAAAAGATTTATTAATTAATTTAATATTTATCCTAGGAGTGTGAATGGTGGTATATTTTAAAAAAGGCCTCATTTGAAAATATTTACGCCATTTTATTGTTAATAATAATGTGTTTCCCTAAGTGAGGTGTAAATTATGCACTAGGGCATTGAGTTTTGAACCGAGTGTTTTTAGGTTTTCTGGTAAAAAAGACCGTTTGGCATAATTATAGGTTATAAAGAATCAATTATATTATTATTCATTGGTCTATATATTTCCATATGATGAGTCAATCCTATAGATATTTTGATGGATTAGATATAATCTTCTGAGGAGTCACCAATTAATTAGAAAATAGTGATGAATATGGGAACACAACGACAATGATGATTAGATTGTGTGACACCAATGAATGGATTGATGTGGAAATGATCCACCATTAGGGTAGGAATTTTCTTTTAATTTTATGCCTCATTCGTCAAGATATATGGTTATTAAATACATTTTCATGATTCAATGTAATGGGTATATATAATTTTATAAGGATTTCATGGGGATTATATTTTAATTATTTATTTTAATTTTGTTAATGAATTAATTGATGATGATTCATGAAGTATTACATGTAACCTAGAATTCTCCCCAGGGATTAAATTAGATCTCCTCTATTTTCATTTGGTAGTGAAAATATTTCAATATGAAATTAAGGGTTCTCAGGATCTGTAGTAGACATCATTTGTTTCCTCCATCTAGAGATTCATTCTCATGATAGAAAATCACTACAAACCTTTAATTATCCAATGGTTTGATGTGTAGCCGGGTAGAGAAGTTGGATGGTCATTAGTATATGGGGATAAATCCAAAATAATATAGAATTGGTGAAGAGTCATCAATAGTATGGATTGGAAATGACTCAGAGTGTGTCATTTAATGGTGATGATTGAGAAGCCCTATGAAGGCATAGAAATTATGAATTAAGTATTGAGAAAAACCCTAAGAGGTCATGGATGATGATGAGTGGTAAAACTATGATATTTGGGGGATTTTAGGAGATAGAGGCATAAATATCATAAGAATTTACAAATATATAGGAAAAACATGGATACATAGCATGTAGTTAAAAAGAACACATGTCTTGTGCCTTCCATGTAATACCCTGAAATTTTTTGAAATATTTTTTCCCAAATGAATTTATTCGTTTCATTATTTTTTGTTACATGTAACATTGTGTTTATCTTACATTATAGGAAACCTTGAGTTTAAAAAAACATATTGTATTAGTAAAATGTAATTATATGATAGTTATACCCAATCTTTTGAAATTAGGGGTATTAATAGGATTAAATAAATTAAGAAAATATATGGATTAAACATGTATATAAAATTAATTCTTTTTCTTAATTAATTAATAATGAAAAAATCTATTTAATAAACTATTTAACATACATATTATGTATTTTACAGACAATAGATACCAATAAATACAATTTTACACTTTAAACTATATTAAAAAACAGTTTTGTAGCCTTTTGGGATCTTATTTTAAAAATAATTTTTGACACATTTAGAAAATTTGTTTTAAAAAAAAATTAATTTTTGAAATCATCATGTAAAAATTATATTAGTGTAAATTTTTTATCATTTTATGAAAGGATTATTTTTTTGATTAATAGTCAAAAATATTGAATTATAATTGAAAACTACATTTTTTTTAAAAAATATTAAAAAAATTAAATTAAAATTTAAACTGGTTTTAAATTAAAATTAGTTATGTTATATATTTATTAATCCATTTTAGTTCATTGTAATAATTTTCGTATTCAATTTTGATATACAATCAGTGTAAACTTTTAATCATTTTCTCTTTAAAAAATTTGTTTTTTCATCGCGTCTGGAAGATTAATTTTAAATTAAATTTTTAGAATTATTTGAATGGAATTTTGAAAGATGTTTTACATATTTGAAATCAGAATAATTTATATTATATAATAATTTCTAATTAATTTTTAAAAAAATAAATAGTGAAAACAATAAAAATTAATTATTATGGTTAAGGTAAAAACGGGTTTACTCGGGGTTTTAACAAAAACATATATGGGTTAAAATGACCTAAAACATGCATAAAATTTATTTTATGGCCATAAATCAACCCTATAATTTCTAAATCTTTATAATATTCCACTTTTTAGCCTTTTGGTATGAGAAAAACAAGGTTACATATTCTTCTTTTAAAAAAATTCCAAGTGTGCCACTCGCCTCACTTATAAAAGGCCACTCGCCCTCCTCTATTATTCACACCATAAAATATTTATGGTTCATAAAATACCTAAAAATACCCTAAAAATCATAATATAATACTATAATTCTTTTTTTTGGAATAAAATTAAACTATTAAGGCTTTTGGTGCAAATCTAAGATGAATACCCAAAGAAAATAAAACATTTTTCAATGAGAATATTTATTTTATTTCTTCCCCAACCCCCTTAAATTATTATTAAACTATAATGATATGAATATATTGGTATATAACATATAATTAGATGCTATAATGTTATGTAAATTACCTAAAACTATATCCACTTTCATCAAATGGGCTACGAAGTCATCATTTTTGTGTACGGCAGACTACCGCCTCGTGCACCAAAGTCATTCATTTTTTCATTTCTACCTCTCACGGTAGTGTATGTTGATGGATAAAAAGTAAAAGAATTTTATTCATGAAATAATTATACATCTCCAGTCATTATATCATATATACATTTTTACATTCCATTCAATTGTGGATATAATTATTTCACCCTTGTATGCGGTGGACTACCTCCTCACGAAGCGACGTGATTCATTTTTCACAAACACCTTACATGGAAGATAATAATGATAAATTTAATAAATATATGTGATTTAAATGAAATAATTATTATATTAATACAATATTAATCATTATAAAATTATAATATATAATTTTCTATCTTACATTTTCACTTACTAAAATATGATAATGTCTTTTATGTACGTGTGGACTACTACCTTCACGAAGCAATGTGACTCTCTCTTTTTATAACCACACAACATGGATAATATTTATAATTATATTTAATGTAATAAGATTTTGTATATTATTTTATAAACATTTTATAATGATAAAATATTACATAACCTCTATCTATAATGATACATGAAAAATGGAAATGTTACTTATGTGTATGTCCAGCCTACCATCTTCATGATTGTAACATACATCATTTATCAAAACCATATTTCATGATTGGTATTAAAAGTATAATTTTTTATAAATATTATAATTGTTTTACTATTATTATTCATTGAATTGTGGGACCATTATCATATTCATTGGACCGAAAATAACAAATCAAAACATATAAAAAACAAAGTGGTTATTAACCAAAACAGGATTTTAACAAGGAATTGATAAAAAATAGGTAATTAATGGTCATAAATAAATTATATATTATATAATATATATAATTATGGTTCTATAATATATTTTTAAAAGAAATTATATTTATTATATAGGAGGTTCAAACTAGTATGAAGGATTTCAAGATTTATGTTAATGGATTTCTATTCTCTCTTTTATTTCTAGGAAACATATGAAAAGTCACTGTTCATTTATTTTATGACGTGTATATAATAAATATTTGAAATTTTATATCATTAATATAATAATTTTAATGATATTAAAAGTTTCATTTCATTTTATTATTTATTTCAGATTATTATTTGAAAGAGTACTAAAGTGGTAAGGGATTTCCAGGTCACTTTTTTACTTCTATAAGATACATGCCATATTAACAATTTGGTTTATATATGTTGTCTATATAATGTACATGAATTTATTTTATATTTATTCTCATGCAAATTATGTGTATTTACATATCCAATTTTTTATCTCTCTTTCATAGGGTTAACGATTCAAATGATACCCAACTGGTAAGGGATCTTTGTCATAATTTGCCTTCTTTGAGTCATGTGTTTTGTTATGCACCTATATTATTTATGATGTTTATATAAAGACCCTTTGACATGTAGTATCATTAATTTCTTCAATCTCACGATATTATAAGATTCAATTAATATTATTATTTCATGGAGATTACAATTTAAAGTTACCGAAGTGAGAAGGTTTTAATATTACAATCTCATCAATTATCAGGATTGCTCATAATTATGCATCCAATAATAAAATATTAACATCTACCTCTGAATAAACTCATTTATTTTATCTTATTGTTGTTATTTATGGATAATAAATGTTTCCCTTCATTTTAAACTCTTTGTTCACTCAAGTGTTCAAAAAATTGTTTTTAAGAAAAGTCATCTTAATTTCTATCTTCGGTAGAAAACTCATTTATCATCCAAAAACTTGTTTTCCAAAAAAAATCCAAAAATGTTATTAAAAATTATAAAATTATAAATTAAATATATTTTTCCCATTTTTGTATTTTTTTTAAAAAATATTAAAGGAATATTTATTACCTTTTCCAATGCATTCTCATTTTCCTTTTATTGAAAATTTCAAAGGAATCATTGTTTTAACATATAGAACATGAATGAAAATTCCAACTATTATAAATATTATATTTGTTTAAGATTCCTTTATAATATTTCAAGATTATTTTCAAAGAAAAGGATTCTAAAAATGTTTTAATCATTTTTTTCAAATTATAAAAGTTATTTTCCTCAAAAAATGTTTTAATTGACTTTTAATGATTAGTTTATAAATTTAAAAGAATATTTTCACTAAAAAAACTTCCAAATTTTTTATGATTTTTCAGTTTTAAAAATATATTTTTGAAGAAATTTTATTTTCCTCAATAAATGATACATGTGATTTATCTTTCAAAATCCGTTTTTGTATAAGATTACTTACTTTGATGTAACTTTTTATTTATCGGGGATATGATCCAAGAATATAATTATTATTATTTCTCTAAATGGTTTATTTTTATTATGAAAATATATTTATGAAACCATTTTGTCTTCCATGTTTTATATCATGATAAAATTCTTATAAAAACTTGATTCTTTTTCCATGGGTTATTCTATGATGAAATCATTAAATAATTACAAAACCTATATATTTTTCATGGGTTAAGATATGATGAAATATTTATGAAACCCATTTCATTTCATGGGTTATGATAAGCTGAATGTTTTATTATCTTTTGGCATGAATATGTATGATTTTAATTATGTGATGGTGGTTACATTATAACCAAGGAAAGTGGACAAATTCTAACTAGATACACTTTTAGTTTTTTATCCAATCATAGGTGGGACCTATATCTCCCTCCAATACCTTGGGTAAATATTTATATCTCATGAGATATACAGAAATAGAATTGGGAGTGAACCTATTTTAGTAAGGGTCTTTTTCTCTTTGATGGTATTGGGTGTGAACCTAGACTGCTCTGATGGTTTGGGGAGTAAACCCATTCCACTATGATATCCTTGGTAGTAATCTTTTACTACCATGTAAATGATTTTCTATGATTATTTATATGGAAAAATTCCATTTCTTATTCAATGTTATTCATATATGGATCATTTTCATTGATTTCCTTATGATTCATGTATTGTTAACAATGGATATTTCTAACATGACTTGATATTATGATCTTTGATATGTTGGGTATCGTTTTCATATGTTATTCTAATCTTCCCATACTATTATGATCATGTTATTCTTATTTAACTCCCTTATTTACCCTTACTATGCATCATGGTCTCTTGTTCTTATGTTTTCTTTCCCTAGTGTATGAAGAAATGTTTTATATAGGGAATGTTAGTAATATGTATTATAGGAGAACCTCTTTATGGGGGATATTGAAGGTATTTTACTAAATTATAACATTGTGTTCATTGTCACCAAATACACTAAGCTATTATGGTATCAGGCGTGTTTTTGTGTAATGTATTGAAAATTCATCTAAAAATATGTAATATCCATGTATAAAAATCCTGGGTCACTATAATTAGTAAGAGAGGAAATCTTTGGTAAACCTTTGGAAACAAGGATGAGAAAACGTTATTGAGATACCTATAGATATTTCTAATAATATGTCTATGAATACAACAAAGGATATGTCAATGGATGATTCAATGTATAGGAAAATATTCTAGAATTTTATTAAAGGAAAGAGAATTTTTTTTACAAACAATTACATCTTTGTATGGATGCTACAATTGGATGTGGCTCTGGCATAGAGGTACCAAGGGGTAAAAATTACAAAAATGGGGAATTGATTTGCACTCAATCATCACCTAGTGCACAATAATGGGCCATTCTTCACACTCTCTTTGACACTCTTGAGGGATATTATTTTAAAATTTACTTTAACATTTTGAACTATCATGAAGGATTCTAATATTTGATGACTATGAAGGGCCTTAGAAAACATAAGGTATCATAGATTAAAAAGAAGGTGTTATGATTTATACATCCTATAAGTTATATTTCCCTTATTATGTAGTTTTCCTATATTATTTGTATTTCACACACTATGATTTTTTGTTTTAGTTGATAGCGGTAAACAAAAGGAACTGGGTTAAAAATGAATGTGACGAACAATTTTATGATGAGAATACAAATGGGATGATGATCAGTGTAAATGATATTATGATAATACCTAATAAAATATCACAATACATTATTAATAATGTGCACCTTAACCCACTCTCATACTCAACATATAAGGTAAGGGTAGATTTCACTAAGAGTTTAGCAACTGGATACCGTAGTGGAAAGAAGATTCAGTTTCCTAATATGTCATGAATGAGGGAAGAAGTACCCAAGGGAATATCTTATAAGGATGAGGAGATTTTGTGTGGGTATAAATTAATAACCCAATGCAAGTAACTAAAAATGAAAAATGAAAATTTTGGTTAATGAAATGGATGATAATATTGGTATCCCTATGGTATCATCAGCTATTGAATGTTTTAAATGTGGAATGTATGGTCATTATGAAAATTGATGTCCATATTGGGAAAGTCGTAAAGAGAATCAGTAAGTTTGTATGAGCATTGGTATTGTTTTTTATGATGAAGAGACTATAAATGACATATAAAAGGAAATAAGTATTATGGAATAAGATTATGAATATGAGTTAATGGTTTGAGAAGGAAGTGGGATGATTGAAATGTTAATGTATTGGAAGTCAAGGATTGTGTTCTATGAATCATGAAATATAAAAGGATTTTTAAGTATAAATTTTTTGTTAAGGATTTGAAAAAACAAAATATTAAATGGTACTGATGGAAAATAAAAGTTATTTAAAGTTAATGTGATCTTTTTATTTCAGGGATATGACCCATAATATATTTCATATATTGAGAAAATGATTTTGGGATAATGATATGTTGGAAAATAATAAATAAATTATATAATATTGATTAACACTGAACTTGTTAATGATTTGTTAAAAAAGTGTTTTATGATATCATGACGGAGATTACGATATTTTTTGGATTTAAGGGATATAACCAATAATCTATTTTTTATGTAAGGAATGAGGAAGAATGTATGTTTTCAATAATGATTTATGCTAATTTAGGTTATTACCATATTTCAATAGAATACATGATGGAGGTATTCACATGTTTGGTATGTGATAATCAAGAGACACATTATTATATATGGGGGATTTATTTTAAATTTATTTTGAGAAATTTAGTGACCTTAATTATAATTTTATAATTTTGGAGGGTTTATAAGGTTAACCATTTATTTAATTTTCTAATTTGAACTTTGGATGAGGTTTAATAGATTAATAGATTACTCCACCAGAAGAATATTTTTCCATATTAAATACAAAAATGTTAACTTTTTTTTGATAGATATAGAATGAATGAATTATAATTATATCATGGATCTTTTTTAGTGATTATGACATGAAAAAAATCACCAGTTAGATTAAGTTATGAAGATTAAATTGATCAAAGGACAACTAAAGGGTGAATTTTTTCTTAATAAATAAAAATATATCTAATAGGTATATATAAGTATATTCTCAGTATAGATGGAAAAGGAATTCCCCAAAATTAGGGTAGTTATCTTTAAATAAATTTTGAACTTCTATCATCATTTATGAAGATATCAATCACCTTTTTCACACCACTTTGGTTTATGGATTTTTGGTCGTTAACTATCTCCTAACCATGTTCTTTATCACTCACCTTTTTTATTTGGGTGTTGGTTTTCTCCTCTATGTCCATGTTTCCAATTCCTATCTATGTTTTTATATTAAAAAACCTATATTTGTTATTTCATATGAATTGTGTGCATCTATTTCTATCTTTTAAGAGGATATTTTATTAAACCATTCTATACTGTGGGTTTCTATGAATAAATTTTCAAATGTTAAACCATTGATGGACAAGAAAAATTTTGAGGGGGAAATTAAATTTAAAGGGGATAGAATGTAACAAACTAATTTTTTTTTGAAATATTCTTTTTCTGATTAATTTAACCTCTTTTATATTTTTCATCACACGTAACACTGATTTTGTCTAGCATTACACACAACCCTAGTTTTAAACAAAACAATTCCTTTTATCAAAATGTTATTATATGATAGTTATCACCTAGCCAATATATTAGAGTTTATGAATGTTAATAACTAAATTATAAAAATATATGGTTAGTATTTATATATGAAATGAATTCTTTGGTTACTAATTAATTAAAATTTTTAAAAAACAATTTAAAAATAAAGGAGATCTTTCTCTGAAAAATTATTTTTATGAAATCAAACACATTTTACATCAATAAATTTAAAAATTAACTTTGTATGAATGATTTTAATTAAATTTATATATTATAAATTCAATAGAAATTTTAAAATTCATATCATGTATTTTTTAGAAAATAGGTAACAATAAATCCAATTTTAGGCTTAAAACTGTATTTTTCTTAAAAAAAATCTGTTTTATCAGCTTTTGTGCAATTATATTAAAAATAACTATTGAAATTTTTTTTAAATATATTTTAAAAGAAATAAATTTTTTAAAATAATAATTTAAAAATTATCTTATGGTGGATTTTTTAGAATTTTCTGAAAATATTATTTTTTTGATTAATTGTGAACGATAATGAATTTTTATTGAAAACTAATTTTTTGTTTAACTTATTTATAAAGTTAAATGAGACATTAAGTTTGATTTAAATTAAAATTAGTTTAATTATATATATTTATATGTTAATTCATTTTATTTCATATGAATCATTATCATATTGAATTTTGATATAAAAACATTGAAAACTTTTGAACATTTTCTCTTTCAAAACATTGTTTTCTTATCCCGTATGTTGGATTAAATTTAAATTAAAATTTGACCCTTCTATGAATTGAATTTTCAAAAATGGAATTAATATTTTTAATCATAATAATTTATATTATATAATAAATCCAAATTAATTTTTTTCCAAATTGAATTCTTAAAATAAAAAAAATTATTTATCATGGTTAAGGTAAAAATGGGTTTATAGGGGGTTAAAATAAAATATAAGCCATAAAATGACCTAAAAATATATTTTATAATTTATGCATATATTTAGACATTATATATTATTATTCTTAATAATAATCCATTTTGTATCCTTTTGTCATGGGAATATCATGGGTACACCTTTTTCTTTTCAAAAACATATATGGGTGTCACTCACCTCCCTTATGCGAGGACACTCAATATCCTCTATTATTCACACATTCAGACCCTTTTGGTGTGAAATAAACCTATAAAAATCCATTAAAAACATCCCTCCTTTCACCCTATAATCCGTAGTTTGGGAAAAAATCTAGCCGATGAAGGATTTTTGTGCAAAAATAAGGAGGATATCTGAAGAAGCAGTAATGTTCTTCAAGGAGCATTTTTATTTTATTTCTTCCTCCAAATCATTCAATTGTTTTTAAAACGTGATGATATAATAACAACAGTATATTAAATATACATTTATTTTTTTTGAATTTAATATCCAAAAACCATCTCAACTTTCATCAAATGGGTTATGAAATCATTGTTTGTGTGTACGACAAATTATCACCTCGCGAACTGATGCCATTCATTGTTTAACTACCAAATCTCTCGATTGGGTATAATGGGAGATATAAAGTATATATATGATATTTATAACATAATTATACATATTTATTAATTATAAAATATATATAAATATTTTTCTACATTCCATTTCATTGGGGATACGATAACGTCATTTGTGTGTACGGAAGGCTACCGTCTCGCGATGCGATATGATTCATTTTTCACAAAAATTTTATATGAAATATAATAAGTATAAATTTAAGGAATATATATCATATTAAAGACATAAATATGATATTATAGAAATATTTAACATTTTTAAAAATAATATATCATTTTATTTCTTACCTTTTCACTCACTGAAATATGATAACCCCATTCGTGTATGTGTGGACTACCACCTTCACGAGGCGATGTGACTCTCAAGTTTCATCAACACACCATTTGTATGATATTTATAAGTATATTTAATAGAATAATATGTTATTTATTATTTATTATCATTATATAATGATAAAATTTCACTAACCTCATTTCCATAATGATCATCGAAAAATTGAAATGTTACTCATTTGTATGTATGGAATACTGTCTCCATGATCGTGACGTACTTCATTTCTCAAGACAATATATCATGATTGATAATTAAATTAAAATTTATATATAAATATGATAATTATTTCATATGTATTATTTTTTAGATAATGTAACCATGATCAATGTAAGAGGACTTAAATTAAATAGTCAAAACCTATATGAAAAACAAAGTGGTTATTACCCAAAACGTGATTTTAACAAGGAATTAGTAATAAATGGTTAAAAAATCGTCATAAGTAAATCATATATGTTATGATATATAAAATTATGTTTCTATATTATATGTATAAATAATTTATATTTTTTAAACATAAGGTTTTAATGTGTATAAAGGAAGTCTAAACTCAAGGTAATGGTTTTCTATTCTATCATTTATTTTTGGGAGACATGTGAAAATTCCCCAATAATTTATTTTATATAATGTATATACTGCCATTTTTTTATTATATCATTAATATTGTAATTTTAATGATATTAAAATATTCGTTTTATGATATTCCTTTTGGGGGGTTACGATTCAAAAAAATTACTAAAATGATAAAGGATTTCCATCTCACTTTTTACTTCTCTGAGATACACGCCATATTCGCCACCTACTTCTTATATATAATTTATATAATTCACATTAATATATTTTTTATGTATTATCATTAAAATTATTGGTATTTACATATCCATTTGATGATCTCTCTTTCATGGGGTTCATGGTTCAAAATATACCCAAGCTGTAAGGGATCATTGTCATAATTTTCCTTCTTTGATACATAAGTTATTCTATAAATCTATAATCATTATGAGTTGAATATAGATCCCATTTGACATGTAATATAATGAATTTATTTAGTATCATGATAATATAAGTTTTATTTAATGTAATTATTTCATGGGTCTTATGATTATATGTTACCAAAGTGGTATGGTTTTTAGGTTTCAATCTCATCATTTGTCAGGGTTGCTCAAGATTATTCTTAAAATGATGAAATATTATAATATAACCCTCAATAAAATCGTGTAGTTTATTATACTCTTGTTATTTATATATAATACATGTTTTCCCATCATTTTAAACTATTTATGTACTCAATATTTCACAATAATATTTTTAAGAAATATTGTATTTATTTCTTTCTTTGGTCGATAACTCGGTTTTCTTATTAAACCATGTTTTCTATAAAAATTAATCTTTTTAACATTATTAAAATTATTTAGTAATTAAAATTTTACCCACGTTTTTATTTTTTCAAAAAAGATTTTGAAATGAATCTTCATGTCATTTTCCAAACAATAGACATATGGATTTTACCGAAAATGTGAAAGGAATCCTTGTTTTAACCTGAATGGAATAAATAGAAATTCCCACTGTTATGACAATTATTTTATTTTAATCATATTTTATACTTTTTTATGTTTATTTTCAAATTAAATTATTTTCAAAATGTGTTAAAATTTTCTTTCAAAGAGAAAAGGATATTTACCTCAAGAAATTATTTAATCAAATTATAAATCATCTTTTATAAGTTTCCATATTTATTTTCAAAGAAAATAATATCCAAGTTTTTTTATAAATTTTCAGTTTTCAAAAGTAATTTTCAAATAAAATTCATTCACCTCATGAAATGTTCTATGTTATTTATCATTCAAAATCATTTTCCATCTAAGATGATGGAATTTTATGAATCTTTTTTTATACCCAGCATATAATCCATGGATACCATTATTATTATTTCTATGAATGGTTTAGGTATATGAATTGAATATGATTATGAAACCCAATTCTCATCAATGGGTTTTGAAATGATAAAATTATTATGGAACCTTCTTTTTTCAATGGGTTATGCTATGATAAAATGATGAAATGATTATAAAACCTTACTCTTTTCCACTATTTATGATATGATGAAATTTTTACGAACCCCATTTCATTTTTTTATGATAAGATGAATGTTTTATGTTATTGTGTAATATATATGTAATATTTTCATTATGTGATGGTGGTTACATTATATCCATGTATGGCAGTTACATTATAACCAAAGACAGGTGGGACCTATATCTCCCCCTAATGAATTGGGTTAAGATTTATATCTCATTTGATAGAAAGGGCTGGAATGTGGTATGAACTCACTTCAATAAGGGATTTATTCGTCTTTGATGGTCTTTGGAGTGAACCTAAACTCCTATGATTATTTTGGGAGTGATCCAATTCCACTATGATAGACATGGAAGTGACCTTGGCTACTGTGGAAATAATTTTCTATACTTATGTGTATACCACAATTACATGCCTTATTCCAATGTTATACACTCATGGTTTATTTTAATTGATTTATTTATGATTCATGTCTTATGAAATAAAAGTATTTATTCTAGGACTTAATATTGTAATCTTTTATATGAAGGTCATGGTTTTCATATGTTATTCTCATGTCCTCATAAAATTATGTTCATGTTCTACTTACATATCTATCTTTTTTACCCTTACCAAGCATATTATCTCATAGTTTCTTATGTTTCCTTTCCCCATGTTATGAATAATGGTTTTCATTATGAAATATTTGTGAATATTACTAAAGTAGAAGATCTCTATATGAGATTTTGAATATCTGTCACCAAATTATTAGATGGTGTAGCTAGTCTCCAAAGGCACTACAGTATTCATGTGTGTGTGTAATGTATTGAATATTAATCTAAAAATATGTTATATACATGTATTAAAATTTTTGGTTTCTATATTCATAGATTTGGGAATAGGATTAGGTAAGATTATAAATATCACACAACTTGTGGTATTGATTTATATTCCATGTTGGTGGGTGAGTGAATTCCTATCCACATGGAAGATAGTTTTAGTTCACACTATACATGACCAACATGACATGAATTGAGTAAAATTAAATTCCTAAGATTATATAAATGGACCACACCCTATGTTCCCATCGATAAAAATAATGTAGTAAGGGAATAAAAATCTCATATAACAAGTTTTACACAATGAGTACTCACATGGGCATCACATGTCGTGTACTAACTTGGACATGTCATGTTCCAACTTGGGAATTTTGTATACCTTGAGATGAAAGGGATCCATGTATTTGGGATACTCACCGAGTACCATGTTATTATAACATTACATGTGCATAATATTATACACCACTTGGGTTGAATTCATACACCATGTGAAGGTATGAACACAAAGAGGCTTCCCCAGATGAGCTACTCACTATATACCCCTATAGTGCATCCATGTACTTGTACAACCATAGTGTAATTTTGTTTCTCTTTGACCAGGACTCATATTTGGGAATTAAAGTTTTACATAATAAGTTTTTTTAATTTTATAATGTGATGGTTCACTTATCTTAGGAACAAGACGTGGAGTTCAAGGTGATACATGCAGTTTAGTCTCATTAGCTCAGTAGGGAAAATGATGGGGATTGAGCATGGTGATCATAGAGTTCACTAGGTAGGTACTCCCCTAGAAGTTTTTTTTCTGATAGTGAATGGGTTTTCCGCAACATTGATAGAGTTATATACTCTCCCACATACTCATGTAATGGGTACTTTATCAACGAAGTTGGGTACTCCCTTGTGAATGAGCTCAGATCGGGAGTGGGTCCTCTGTTGAGATTTGTTTCTCCATCAATCAGTACATATCCTTCAGAGAATCATGGGTCCCCCACATGACTTGTATAGTTTGGTACTCCTCTATATACTCTGGTTATGGGTCCTTTTCCCCATGGATTTTGTTCTATTTTTTTGATGTGCATCATTTAACAAGGTGTGTTCCCTCCATTACATTTTCTGAGAGGTGGCGTTGGTTTTCCATTCTGGGTTAGTTATGATAGTATAGGTTAGTACTATTAGAGATACACTAAAATATTGGATATCAAATTATATTATATCCAGGAGTCATAACTAGTGATATAGAAATATCTAAACGTATATCATAACATGTGACCGGAAACCATTGAAGTGTGTAACGGGGGTATGCGTTATATGAAATTACATACATGCATCACTGCCATGTCTTCCCATGACATTCCTTAATTTATGAACAAGTAGGACTGACACATTAAGGTATATCCATTCATGATACATTAATTTAAATATTTCAAACAAACTATATCATATCAATGGGAAGAAACATATTAGCTTTCATGAGATGTAAGTGTATGTAGCTGACATTTCAACACTCTTAATTTAATGAAGAGTGCCTATAAAAGGGGTATGAGACCTCTTGTTGAGTGTACACTAGATATGATTTTTAAATAACCCAAATATCTATTCCTACCAAACCACTATTCTTCATCACTAATAATAATAAACTAACACCCCTTTTGTGTTACAGAGTCGTCTCATTATGATCAAGATTCCAAATACTGGTGTAATCTCTCTGAGGTAGGTATCATTTAACTACTTTTTTTGTGATCCCAATCAAGTATACTCTATCAATGAATCATGATATAATTTTTTTATGTTAAAGTACACTTATATTTATGTTCTTAATTTATGTAATTAGATATTGTTATTGATTTATCATGACTATTACGGGTTTCTTTAGCTACCATGTTCCTTTAATGAACACCCTAAATCCCATTAGTGGTATCAAAGGTCTGTTATTCAATGGACCAACATGTATTTCATAATTTTTTTTGAATATCATGCATATCGTAATGTGTTTGATCCTATATCATATAATAAGATTTGTATGTTTTTCATTGGTTTGGATTAATCATAGCATACAATACCCATATATCATCCGGTATGATTTATCAAAAACATCTGGATTTTAATTACATCATAATCTTTGATATCATATATCATAAGCTATTATTAAATCCTAAATTTAAAAAAAAATAACATCGACTCATGTTGATGATATAGGTGGTGTCATCAAATACAATTTGAGTATTATGATATCACTTATCATAGGCGATGATACCAATCATATTTTATGATTGAATTTTTTTCATTATTAATCATAAAATAATATATTGGAAGAAATTTAAAATATATTAATTTACTAGATTATTTTATAGTTTATAAAATGTAAATAAATGATAAGTATTACTCCTTAACATCCTCGACCCTATGCCACTAAATCGGTACCCTATGTCGATTCATCACATGACCTCAAGCATGCCTCCTCGTACGCTAGAGGTTTCTGAATAGTACCGAGGGTCTAGATTAGTCACATGGGGAGACTATACCATCTTACCAAAGTAATTCTCAAAATAAAACATATAAACAACAGATAAAACATGAGTTAATCAAAAAAAATCATAAAAACCCATTTCTCAACTACGTAAAAACAACATCCAACAGTAATTATGTTATGCCATGCTATAATGCCAAGTTGAAAAAACGAAAAATGAATAAAAATGTAAGAATCCCCGAAATAGTCTTGACATCATGTCAGGAAAATCATCCTTATATATTGAATGTCCAACTCAACTCCCTAGCATTAGGCCTAGCTTTTGACTTGACCTGAAATCATGAAATATACTCGGTTACCCAATGGTGGCCTGCACTGGGTGTGAGTAAAACTCAACATGCCACCACCAAAGGTGTCTAAAAATATCTAGTAAAATAGATAGTGCATGAAAGTATAAATACATAACAATAGTGGAAGTAAAATTTAGGCTACTAGTTAAAAATGTCAACTTAGTTATACAAACCAAGGGGCCAAATCCTTATCCCTCTTTCATTACTAGTTCATCATCAATCACACAAGGTTCATAGAATTATTTATTTTTATAAGGGAATAATAAATTCCCTAACTAACTAGGGATAACATATCAATACAGCACAATAACCTCACCTTGAAGCCACATTCTTGGTGGAATGAAACTGTTAGGGGAATAGAGCTCCATACCCTTCCCTAACTTGTGAACTGTGGGTGGAGTTAGAGCATCAGTCCTACTCGATCCGTGGGAGAAGCCTTGGTCCTTTATCCCAAACCTCAAGCCATGTGCACATTAGTATCCATCTAGTCACCCCACATAATCCATATAATAACCAAACACATCCAATTCATATAAAAATCCTAATCCATAACAATCGACATGGTAAATCATATTGTTCCCTGACTCATTAATACATTTACCATTTACATTCCAAATCCCATTTGAACCAATTCCCAGTATCGTGACTTAACCCATTAAGTATGTTCATCAATTTCAACACATTAACCAATATTCAAAAATTACCATGTATTGACCCAATTATCCCATTTATCATTTCAAAAGAATTTCCTATTTATTCATTTCAAGTATAATTCTTATATCACATATCATAACCACTTTATCACATTCAATCCATTAGGTGTACCTCATAACTCCCAATTATTTAACAATTCTGTATATTCATCAATTACCTTCTGAAAAACCAATCACATGTTCTTCATTTAACAACCCATTTCCTATTTAACACCTTCATCATTTCATATATACTAATTATTTTGGGCAACACGACATAATTCATAACCCTTTTTAAATAATTTATTTTAACCCAAATAACCCACTATTCAGTCAATTCACAACACCCATTTATCCATTACCAACCAAGAAATAACTCTCAACATTCCATTTAAAATTCAACTAAACACATTAACATGTTCAATAAGGGTTCTACCATGTCACACATCAATTTCACAATTAACATTACCAAATATTAGGTTCGATGAGGTTGATGCATCCCATGGGTGACCCTAAAATGTTTGATTCATCCTTAACACATCCCATAGGGACAAAGAGGGGTTCTAGAAATCATTTAGACACCATATTTACCAAATCACACACATGGTAACAAATTCACAACAAGAGGATTTTATGGATTTATAAGGAGATGAGAGAAACTACAAACCCTAACTCAAAAAAAAAGAGGAGAGTTAGACTTACCTGGGGATTCGATATGCAACCAACGATGCTCCAAATGGCCAATAACCGAAGGAGAACTACCCTTATGAATCTTGGGTCATCCAAGATTATCAATAGGGTTGCAGGGGGAGAAATGGATGAGAATCCCAAGATGGGGTTTAATATCCCATAATGGAATTTTTGTAAACTTCTCAACTTTACTGGGCTTCACGGTTTACCCACATGGTTTTCCAAACCATGTACAAACCATACACAAGCTACTATCCGAGGAGATATGGGTCACATAGTTACCTAGGAATTCCACATTGTTTTCTTAACCATGCACCAACTGTGTGTAAGCCTCTGTCTAAGGCTGTACGGTTTCCTTGAATGCTCTGCACGGTTTGCAATAACCGTGTGCAATTTGTGAGACATACCCAGAAAGCTCATTTTCCTCCTCTATTATCCCCCGAACCCCCAAAAACAACCTTGATCCTACTAATGGACTTGGGAAAAACATATTTGATAAAAATAAGAGACTCACACTGAATCATAAATAATAACATACCTTAATAAAGAATACGCGATCTTACAACCTCCTCACCTCATAACTCCTCATCCTCGAGCCATTCTCCCATGAATCAAAAAGCTTCCACAACCAAGAAACCAAGACACTAGGTGCACCTATACATTCCCTCTTTTTCCATGTTTCTCTCCAAACATTACTATTCTACCACCAAAAGTGAACCAGGGCATAGTCTTGACCTGCAAGACTTTCTCACCACAACCTACAACATGAACTGAATACTCCTCAAGTATGCATCAAATTCAACCACGCCCAACCAATATAACATTGTAGAAAAAACATAGGCAACAATACCTTACTAAAAAAACCTCGCATAAAATATTATATCATCATGGTGTAACCAATCAGCACCCCATCGGTCCAATCCTCCTAGCAACTCATTCCCAAATGAGTTGGTGTCTGTTTCCTCTATTTTCAAAAAATCAATTGGTGACCCAACCTGGTATCAAATAGAGTTAAACACACTATCCTTACAAGCACATTTCTCAATGTATGTCGATCCACTAATCATGTCCCGATAGTCTCATTCCATAACCACACATCCAAATGCAACCAAACCTCTCAGGTACATAACCAATTAAACCTATACCCAAAGCTCCCTACCTAGGCCAAAATCACCCAAATGGTGACCACTTGAGTCCCACCAACCCAAATCTCTTATCACATCATCATCCAAAAATTTATCTGTTATGGTTATCTTCACCATCTTTAGTTACCTATCACCTATACTCTTGATGAAATACCACTATAATCTCAACTCATCTTTCATATCATACCTAACACACCCTCTGAGGTCATTCCTCGACTTCCGTTACAATCCCTTCATCATGGAACCACTTTCTTCCAAACCATCATCGGCTCCACCATCCCAACCAACATTCCAAAAACCAATTCCCTACAATTCATACACCATCTTAAGAAGGATATGTTCCCACTCAAGGCCATTCCAAAATTTGAAATTAATTTCCCCTCCCATAGTTTCCACTAAAAGTGAATTACTACTCTCTACAATCATCACTTACTCAGAATCAAGTCGAGTTTCCCCAATTGAATCATTCTAGAATGATTACCTTCTCCATTGGCATTACAGTACATCACATGGACAAGGTTCCTTCAAACATCACTTCATTCCAAAACCACATAAAGACACTTAACCAAGTCTACATTTGATTTTAAATGGATTTATAGAACTCAACTCATCTTTCCCCAAACTATTCTCACGTCTCAATATGCCTTCTGATGACTACACACATGAATCTAAAATTTCATTCGCAACTACACAGAGCCCAAATAAAATGATTTTCTCAATCAACCACCATAATTAAGGCCCACCTAGACTCTTTGAGAGACCTAACATGAACCTCAAAAGTTCATCATTATCATATTAGTGTCACTAAATCAACCCATCGTTCTCTTCTACATATCCATAATTGACTATTCACTCCCCACCTTAAGATTGTCATTATCATTGCTCTCTATGAGGGATACCACCCACCAAGTCTTACTCTTGATCATATGTTCAACCCCATAACATAGACATGTTTATCCATATTTTCCCAAAAAAAGAAAATGAAGGTCACCTAGGGCCAGTTCTCAGCCATCGTGACCAATACCCACTACATTTATTCACACTCAGTCCATTATGAGGACCTCACCCAAAACCATCGAGGGTGTATACCCAGTCATCCAGATCTATATATAACGCTACCTTGACTTTAAATTTATTTATGTTCTTCATCCTACCAAAACACCGTCAAGTCTCTTGTCATAAATCTGATGCTTTTCAATATACCTGAGATGATGTCATGATTTTGGGTATGATCATCACTAGATGAGGTTTTCCAAAAAGTTATCAAAGAACACCACCAACAACTTATCCATTTTTGATAACACTTCCCTCAATGGAATGCTGTTATCTATCGATAATTTCTAGCCTACCTGTTCTATACCTCTCATCAACATTTAACCACCACCACTCAATCGGGATTTCTAAATGAGACTCACCACCACTCTACGACCATCTATCAATTATCCAAGAACCAATGTTTCCTGGGGTACTACTTCCACCATAGTACACAATTTCTTTTGGTGAATCCCTAACAGTTAATGACTTAGCACCATGATATTCCATGCTTGTCAAAACCAATGGTCTCTCACATGAGCATCATTCCTCCTTTGGCTTCATGGAGACGTCAAATACTTATCCAATTCAAAATCATGCCTTATCAGAATGACTTCATCTAGACCACATAGAACCCAAAAATTTTCACACTTTCCTTAAACCATTATCATACTAAATTTAGTTCCCATAATCCAACCATTACCTAGAATATTCCAATGCCAACTTACATACCTAACCATGTATCTTGATTAGTCGGCCTCATCAACCCCATGGCATTCTCAACATCTCACCCAATAACCAAACTGTTCATACAAACAAGATCAGACTTATGAATTCCCACACCTTGGGTTCCATCTTCAAACAAAATCATCTAAGTGTGACATAGTCATCCTTGTCAATTTGACCTGAAAACAACACCGGAGTCTCCAATATACTTTATCCAAACTAACGGGCCAGGTATCCATGTAATTCTATTTACCGAACCTTAAAGGTACTAATATGCATCGATCTCATCTTATAATCAATCCCCATGTATCCTATTCCAATTCAACCACATCTCTTGTCTAGCCTCTCTTGAGTTTAGCCTTGATTTCACAAAAACTATCAATGCATCACCATAACTCGATTCACATCACCCATTTATCGACCTTCCCACTTAGCCCTGTAGGATAACATGCACCAGACGACATATTCCATGTCCCACTATCAACATCCAACATTATCCCATATGGAACACACCCAAGAACACAAGAAACACCATCCGAACACTGTCTTATGTCTCCATGAATGTTGAGTGATAATGGTTTCTTAAATTGGAGTAATGGAAGACAAAATACATTTATTTTCACACACATCATGTTACAAATGAATCAATGCTTATAAACAACACTCTCGCCCCCATTGTCATACACACTACTCCTAGTGTACTAAGAGACCAGTTTCAATAGGTTTTGTAGCAAAGGTAATCGCACACATACGTTGACACCACTAGACAAAGCCCCAATTCTATGGTCTGAGATACAACTTGAAAGGCATGAACCCATATGGGCCAACACACCCATAGAAACACCCATCTCTAATGACACTACAACAAAGACACCCCATCTTATTTCCATAATACAAGACATGTAATTAAAACCCACAAGGATTACTACCTTCACATTACAAAACGTCACATTAAAACCTTAAGGCCACTGCCTAACTAATGACACGAGGTTAAACACCCAAAGGTTCATGCTTTAGAACATCCTACATACCCAAATTTCTAAAATTAACTACTTAATCAGATTCTTATTCCCCGAACCTTTTCATTGAAAAATCTCTCAAGGGAATTATTATCACCTACATGACTTATTTTAAAGTTAAATTTCTTTTAATTTCCATTTATGCTTTATTTTTTGGGGTTTCTCAAGCTTTTATGGTGGAATGGGTGAGTTTTCATGAATTGGGCCAAACCGTGAGCCTAGTTCCAGATTTTAAAATAAAATTTGATACTTTTATAACATTTTCATTTTTTAATATTTTTAACCCATTAAAATTTTTAAATGTCCACCCCTGAAATATTAACTCCACCCTTGTAGTTTTGAGCCTTTAGAAATCCATAACGAAGTTGTATATGGGTTTTTTAAGGGATTGGGACTTCCCAAAATCCCAATTCAAATTTTAAAAATAACCATTGTTTAATTATTAACTTATTCAATTCGAAGGAGTTTTCAGTGATTCCAAGCCCCAAACACGTCCAGCGAACCTAGCCGCACATACAGTATCCTCCCACCCTCTTTAGAGCTCATTTGCCTCACTGTTTACGTAGAAACTTCTGAAGAACTCACATTTCGTCCAGATTTAAAAAGGTAATTTGATTCCTTCATAAATATTTCATTATTCACTCTTTTCACCCCAATTCAGTTCTCACATAACCTTATATTTCTTTTTCCAATCTCAATTTAATTTTTGGATGTTTTAAAATTCATCCACTGGTGTATTTGGGTCGATTTCATCAAGAACCCTAAAGTGATTGAGTCTCCTTAATTCTTTTTTCATTTTTCTTAGGGTTTCATTCAATTTGATTAGGGTTTCTTCCCGTATACATGAAGTCCCAATTTTACAGAGGGTAAGGTGTCAAAACTAAGGTTTGAACATGGGTTTTCTTGTTCCAATGTTTTATTTTTAGTTTTAATCTTCCCTCCTTGAGGTGCGGCGGTGGTGTGTTTGTGTTTTCACAAAAAGGATTCAAGGGTTTCCTTTGTTTTGGTAGTTGATTCCATATTTATGAAATATTTGGGCCTTATCATGCTATATTAATCATATTTTCAGGTCTATATCATTTTATTATTGCTGAAAAAATTATTTTTATAGGTTTTTGTATTGAAAATTAATTTTAAATGCCAATTTAATGTGAAATTGGGGGGTTTTCATAGAAATGTTTTATGAGTTTATTTGGGGATGCCCTATAACTACTTGGTTGATTATATTGAAATTTATTAGGGCTTATAAATATGTTTTGAATATTTATATCCCTTGTTTTCTTATAAAATATCTTTTTTTGTGATGTTTGATAACTGAAGGATTTTTGGGCACCATTTTGGTGCTAAATTGGTTGCTATACATGACTATTTGATGTTTTGCCTAATGGGGTTATTTTATAACACATGTAATAGGTTTATAGAAATTTTTGGGTACTTTGAATTCTTTATTGGTAAATGTGAGTGTGTACATAGTGTGAAATGTGAGGTTTTCAAGGAGTTTTGGGTGCAAAAGAATGCGGGTTTTTGAGAAATTGCTTTATGGAAAATCAAAGTGTATTGTTGTGTGTTTAAAGTGGATTAAATTGTGTGTAGCTACTATACTATTTCAATGTTAACATTAGTGGTGTTTTATATTTAAATGGATTTATTTATCATGCTTAAATTGTTTTATCACAAAGGGGGAAGCCCAGGTGCCTAGGTGGGGCAGATGTGTACTAGTACAGCTAGTGGACCAGATGGGTTTTGTCCCTGTTTCACTTAGCATTTGGATAATGGCAACTATAACTAAACTATATGGATGATTATTGGGGACCACTAGCTTATGGGTATGTAACCTACTAGTGGCTTGTGCAGGAGATGGATTTTAATACGGTTACATTACACCGAGGTACGAGGTACATGGGGCCTGAGACTATCTAGTGCCAAGGGGTGTTCCCAATTTTGTTTCTCATTGGATTTATGGTATTTTCCATTTTATTTGGGTTTAATTGGAATTATATTTCAGTATATAGCATTCATATTTAAATTTTTTAACATGCAAAATGTTTTATCATTAAAATTGTTCTGAATTTAAAGTTGCATTACTTGGAATTTGTCGCCGCTTTTCATTGCATATTAAAAATACATGCTTTTTCACCTTGTATTGCATGCACCTTGGAATCATAGGGTGGTATCCTATTGGGATTAGGATCAAACCCTACTTACACCCCTTTGGTTTAAGTAGACTTTATTATTTTTGACCAAGGTAAAGGAAAGGCATTGGGTGATGGTGGTTCAGGGTGTTAGTTCCCATCCTTGGGGCGGAGTTGTGGAGACGGTTGGTTGGTGATGACCCCTTGTCATGTGGAGTCCATGGGGATCTTTTTTTTCTATTTAATTGTGTCTTTGGGACTTTTTTATTTCATTTGAACTTATGTATTCAGTTTTGGATTTTTTTTGTAAACCTTGTTTGTATGAATTTTTCTAATTGATGTTATCAAATATTTATGGTGTTTTATGTATACATATTCGGGTAAATCGTTACCAAAAAAGATAAATGATACCCGAGAACTTATGATAGCCCGTAGAGATAGGTAATTCCCTTCGGGCATTGTCACGGGCTGGGTTTGGTGCCCGTTTTGGCAGCAACTCGATTTGGTAAGTGACAAAATGGTATAAGAGGAGGTTCGCTCACATTGGGTCATGTTATTTGGGGGAACAGTTGGGATTGAATGATGTTAGGAATGTTGGGACTTGGAATTTCTATTATTAGTATTGTGGATGATCACCACACCTCATGATAGGATTCAGGTCTCTAGGGGATGTCGAGACCTTTCGGAGTCCTTTGGTTTTCATGGATTAATGATGATTTGAGGAAATGAAAAGAGATTTGGGTTAATGGTCTTAGTGAGATCATAGAGCCAGGAAAGCCATCTGGAGTTGGGGATTTTCCCTAGAACACTCTCTATGAGAGCCAAGTGATTGGAATATGGCTTCTAACCATATGTCCCAGTCAGCCACTGAAACTAGTTTCCTCTCGCATTGTCTTGTGTTTTTTAATTTTTTAAATCATGGAACTTTTGTTTTAAAGTGACTTGGTTTTAAATAGTGTAATGTTTTTTTGAAATTATTTTCAAATAAATATTGGATGGTTTGATTTATGAAATGGTGCAACTAAATATTCAGAAATATTTTGAAATTGAAAATCGTGCGCTTACACCTCTTTTGAAAGAAGGAACTATACTAAAGTTGGTTTTGAAAAAGTGTTTCCAATAGAGTTTTATAAACTAATGAATTTTTTTTAATGGGATGATATGTTTTGAAATTGATGTAAATAACTTGGAAGTGAGTTATCATTGGAATGATTGTGTCTTTATGAAATGTTTTTTATGCAGTAATTTGGGTTCAATCTCATGGTTAGTGGTTTTGAGAAAAAGGAGGTATTGGTTGACTGTTTTTGTTTTGAAAAGTGGAATGATTTTTTATCCGTTGGTATTTCCATGAGGGACCGCATGTTTGGGGTTATATGGGATGATGGATGGTTAATGGCATAGATGGATTAGTTCTAGGATGGATATGAGGTGGGTGCCCATTATTGCATAGAAACATGCATGTGTAAGGCCCATGGGGTACCATTACTGGATACGCTTACCACTGAATCATTTACATTCAAAAAGATGATTTTAAATGAGAAACTTGATGTATTTATGACTAGTTTTGGATGGTGTGTAATATTTTTTTTATATGTTGATTTTTTGGGATGTTTTGAGTCTAGGAACCCCTCCTGTTTGTATTGTGTTTTGGGTTTGTGTTTGGTGGGTAAGCTGTGTTGAAGGGCTGGTTAGTGGTCTCTTCTGTGTAATGTTTTTGGATGATTTTAATGTGTTTCCTTTCAGGTGTTTGGATCTGTTTTGTGGTATATCTTTACCAATGGACCATCTTTGTCGGGGCCTTAGGTTTAATTGTTGGATAAGGTATGCCCCTTAAAGGGTTAGTGAAAAACTGAATTGAAACCCAGATTGTTTCTCCATTCGAAGAGCCTCTAATTGATCAATATAAGGAATCTTTTTCTGGAGATATTTAGACTTAGTCTACAACCTTTCCATTCTTGGTTTTGTGTATCCTTTTGTAGTGGTAGAGTGATCATGTAAGGTTGAAAGAGACCTTAGCCTCTTAAGTTTCATGATTTGCCGAAGGTGGAATTGGTCTAGGGTTGTTAACATGTATGATTATCTGGATGGTGTATAAGAGTTCCTCTCAGTCCATCATAGTCTCTTCAAAGAAGGAGTTCAAAATAAACTACCAGTTTGGGAAATCTGGTCACGAGAGGATATTGTGTCCACTTTCTAGAATTGTGTGTTGTTTGGGTATGTTCTATAATGTCATACTTTATGTATTGTTTATATTAGTTACAATGGTCATGTTTAGTAAAGCCTTGTGATTTCATGCACTCGATGGACTTTAAAGGTGAAATTCATGAAATCCTCTGAGATAATATTTATGTTGGGAGAATTTTTCCATTGGAAAAACTCAAAGTCTTCCATTTTCGAGGAAGGTGATTATAGGTGTTATTTACATATATAGTTTCTCACTCGATGAAACATGGTGTGATGTGTGTTAATTTTCTAATCCCTTGTTTCAATGAAATATCGAGTTAGGGTAAAGTAATTTTAGAATGTGTTATGTATCAGAAATATTAACGGGGATTTCACTATAGTTGTTGGTGGAACATAAAGAATAATTCGCATTCAGGGGGGTTTCCAAAGCTTAACTGCGAGGTCGAAGATGCTTCAACCATTTGAGCTCCAGCCATAGGTCTCAGAGAGAAGCTGACTCGTAGTCAGGGGAAGTCCCAGGGTTTTTTAAACCCATGTATAATGTATTATCCTCATTATGAATGATATTAAGATTTTAAACCTCTAGTGTCATCATATTTCTTCTGTTGTTCACATTCGGTGGAAATAGGTTGAGGGCCTTATACACAAGTCATCACCTAATGTCATTTTGTCTTCATTTGGTTTCAATCAAGTAATTAGAGAATGGTTGTAAATTTGGATAGACGTGATGAGAAAACAATTTGTGTATGATTAGTAGTGACCATGTTCCAGGAAGCCATGTGAAAAGAATGATCTATAATGTTAGTGCAGAATTTCCCAAACCGTGTGGACTGACCCTGTACCCTTCCCAAATCTTTTAAAAAAATTTGGTCTTTTTATGTCAGCCCATGCTGGTTAGTTAAGATTGTTGGTTCTTATGGTGGGTAGACCCACTATGATTCTTATATACCTTCCTCCATAAACTGTGAATGGAATTTAACCCTTTGTACTAGGGAGTTCGTTTGGGCCTCACCTATTAGTGTCTTGATACTGTCTCGAAAAATAATATAGGTTGCCTCTTATGGTGAGGTGCCTATCTATGTCCCCCCATAACAATTGCTCAGATTTTTCCATGGTCATGGCTTGGTGGTAGGTAGTCTCATTCAGAACTATCTAGATACCAACATCTTCCTTGAGTAAATGTTGGGATTGGAGAGCTCCCAATGGATTAGTTAATGTAAGGTAAGTGTAACAATATTCGAAGTTGTTGTTTGTTTGGGCGAATTGCTTGAGTCTTGTTCAGATAGCATTCGAGGAGTTTCATTTTGGGATAAAGTATGAATGTGATTGATCATTTTAGAAAAGTGGTGTAATTTTGGGTTGTGAGATTAATAATTCCTCAATTTATCACTGGAGGTGATTTGGCCCTTGGGGGAAAATCTTGGAAAAGAAGTGCGTCTTGGTTTATCAGTTGGGTTTGGTTTTGGTATCTGGCCTTGTTGTAGCTTTCTAAGGACAAAAAGTTTTCATAGTGGGGTGAATTGTCACATAAATGACTTATTTTAAAGTTAAATTTCATTTAATTTCCATTTATTCTTTGTTTTTGGGGCTTCTCAAGCTTTTATGGTGGAATGGGTGAGTTTTCGTGAATTGGGCCAAACCATGAGCCCGATTCCAAATATAAAAATAAAATTTGATTCTTTTATAAAATTTTCATTCTTTAATATTTTCACCCATTAAAATTACTAAATGGCCTCCCCTGACATATTAAAACAACTATTGTAGTTTTGAGCCTTTAAAAATCAATAACCAAGTTGTATATGGGTTTTTATTTAAGGGATTGGGCCTGCCCGAATGCCCATTTCCAGTTTTAAAAATAATCATTGTTTAATTAAAAATTTATTAAATTTTAAGGCTTTATTAATGATTCCAAGCCCCACACAGGCCCAGTGAACCCATCCATGCGTCCCTTATCCTCCCACCCTTTTTGGATCTAATTTGCCTCATGGTTTAGGCCAAAATATCGGAAGAACTCACATTTCATCTAGATTTAAAAAGGTAATTTGATTCCTTCATAAATCATTAATTATTCACACTTTTCCCCCCATTATAGTTCTAAATTACCCTTATATATCTTGTTACAACCTGAATTGAATTTTTGGATGTTTTCAAATTCATCCACTGGTGTATTTGGGGAGAGTTCCTCAAGAACCCTCAAATGAGTGACTCTCCTTCATTCTTCTTTCATTTTTATTAGGGTTTCATTCAATGTTCTTAGGGTTTATTCCCTTATACATGAAGTCCCAAATTTCTAGAGGGTAAGGTGTCAACCCTATGGTTTAACCTTGGGTTTTCTTGGTCCAATGTTCTATTTTTAGGTTTGATCTACCCTCCTTGAGGTGCGGCAGTGGTGCATTTTTGTTTTCGCACAATGGATTCAACGGTTTCCTTTGTTTTGGTAGGTGATTCCATGTTTATGCAATTTAAGTTCCTTAAAATGCTGTATTTATCATATTTTCAGGTTTATATCATTTTATTGTTGCTGAAAAAATAATTTTTATAGGTGTTTGTATTGAAAATGAATTTTAAAAACCAATTGTATGTGAAATTGGGGGTTTTTTCATAGAAATGTTTTATTAGTTTATTTTGGGATTCCATATAACTACTTGGTTTATTATCTTGAAATGTATTAGGGATTATAATTATGTTTTTAATGTTTTCATACCTTTTTTTCTTCTACAAAATCATATTTTTGTGATGTTTGATAAGTGAAGGATTTTTGGGCACCATTTTGGTGTTAAATTGGTTTCTTTACCTGACTATTTGATGTTTTGCATAATGGGGTTGTTTAATAACACATTTAATAGGTTTATAGAAATGTTTTGGGAACTGTGAATTATGTTTTGGTAAATTTCAGTGTTCACATAGTGTGAAATGTTACGTTTTCAAGGAGTTTTGTGTGCAAAATAATGCGGGTTTTTGAGATATTGTTTTATGGAAAATCAAAGTGCTTGTTGTGTGTTTTAAGAGGTATAAAGAGTTTTTAGCTACTGTAATATTTTAATGTGACCATTACTGCTGTTTTATTTTAAAATTGATTTATTTAGAAAGCTAAAATTGTTTGAGCACAAACGGGGAAACCCATGTACCTAGGTGGGGTGGATGTGTACTAGTACGACTAGTGGACCAGACAGGTTTTGTCCCTGTTTCACTTAGAATTTGGATAATGAAAACTCTAACTAAACTATATGGATGATTATTGGGGACCACTAGGTTATGGGTATTTTTCCTACGAGTGGCTTGTGCATGAGAACAGAGTTTACATTGGTTACATTACACCGAGGTATGAGGTACATGGGGCCCGAGAATATCTAGTGCCTAGGGGTGTTCCTGATTTTGTTGCTCATTGGATTTTTGGTATTTTCCCTTGTATTTGGGTGTCTTTGGAATTATATTTCAGTAAATAACATTCCAATTTATGTTTGTTAACATTGTAGTAGTTTTATCTTGAAAAATGTTTTCAATTTAATGGTGCATTTCATGGAATTTGTCAGCGCTTTTCATTGTATATTAAAACTGCTTTCTTATTCACCTTGTATTGCATGCTCCTTGGAATCATAGTGTGGTATCCTATTGGGATAAGCCTCACACTGTACATACACCCCTTGGGTGTAATTAGAATTTATTATTTTTGACCCAGGTAAAGGAAAGGCCTTGGGTGATGGCGGTTCGGGGTTTTAGTTCCCATCCTCGGGGCAGAGTTGTGGAAACGGCTAGTGCGTGATGACCCCTTGTCTTGTGGAGTCCATCGGGCTCTTTTGTTAATATTTAATAGTGTCTTTGGACCTTTTATATTTCATTTTAACTTATGTACTCAGTTCTGGATTTTTGTATAAACCTTGTTGGTATGAATTTTTCAGATTCATTTTATCAAATTTTTTTGGTGTTTTATGTATACATATTCGGGTAAATCATTCCCAAACCAAGATAAATGATACCCGGGAACTTGTGCCAGCCCGTGGGGATAGGGAACACCCTTTGGTCCTTGTCATGGGCTAGGTTCGGTGCCGGTTTTGGCAGTGACTAGATTCAGTTAGTGACGATTACAATCGATATAGACTGAAACAGGAAAATATAAAACCTCTCACACTTAATCCACTCTGTGTACACTATTCCATTGTTTGTGTTCACATGTCTACAACTACCATCAAACCTTCTTACCACAGGTCATGGTCAACTTGGTTTAAACCAAATTACTAATTCACAACTCATTCATCAAACATCTCTTTATACCATTTCCTCTTTTACAACACAAATATTTTCACTTTGGTACATTTTGTGTCTCAAAACTTATTAAAATCATCATTTTAACTCATTTACACTTTTCATAAGAAAAAATCATTAACTATTTCACCATCAAAAAATAAAATAATTTTTTAGACACCATTCAATATTTATAATTTACCACAAGCCCAAATTTTAACTCTGTCATAATGTTTATTTATACACAATATTCATTAACTATCCATTTAATTCTTTCCATTTAACCACTTATATTACCCTTATTAGGCACCATATTTTAAATAAAATTCCAATGTTAAATGCATTCTACTCTTTATTCCCCACACACCCAACTTGTGTGTCCCTATCATGATGCATGCCACCTATATCCTTAGGTGCCTAAAATGATGCATGAATGCACAACCTCATGTCATTCTGACCAAGATAAAATATCATAAATTAGTCAAATCACAAGACATGTGTGTCACCCAATGGTGAAATATTATTCAAATACAACAATGCACATCAAGAACAATAATTCCCACCCTAGGTAACCTAGGTATTCCCCCATACATGGGTTATATACTCCTAAGAACAAGCACATTTCCAAGACCTGGAACTATACTAATCTCTTTTCTACCATCCCTATAGAGTAAGAAATAGAAAAGAACACTTATGATACCACTTTGTAACATCCCTAACCTGGTGCCAATAAATTGATACCCCAAGTCGGGTCGTCACATGACCTCAAGCGCACATGAGCATACGCCAGAGGTTTCCAACTAGTAGTAAAGGCCTGGAATATTCACATGGGGAGACTATACCCTCTTACCAGAGTAATCCATTGAAAAAACATATAAATAGTGGAGATAACATGATCTAATCAATGAGAAATCATAAATAACCATTTCCCAACTAGCTAAAAACCACAACCAAAACCTAGTGGACAAAAACCAAAAATAATAAAAAACTGAAGAATCCCAAAAATGGTCATGAATTCAAGTTGAGAATCTCATCCATGCTTGTCTCATATCCAACTCAACTCACAAAAAGTGGTCCCTTGCCATTTTACCGACCTATAAGCATGACATCTGATTGAGTTCCCAATGATGGCCTAAATAGGGTGTGAGTAAAACTCACTAGGCCACCACCAATGGTGTATAAAAATATCCAGTTTAATAGATAGTGCATGCTTGTATAAATAAATGACAAGAAAATGAAAGAAAATTTGGGGAACTAGTTAAAAATCTCTACATAGCTATACTTACTGATGTGTCAAATCATTATATATCTTTCATTACTAGTTCATAATAAATCACACAAGGTTCATGGAATTCATTATTTGTGTAAGGGAATAAGTCCCTAACTAACTAGGGATAACATATCATAACATCAAAATAACCTCACCTTGATGCCTCAGTCCATTTTAAATGAAACCGTTAGGGGAATAGTGCTTTGTCCCCTTCCCTAACCCATGTATTGTGGGTGGAGTTAGAGCATCTATCTAACTCGATCTGTGGGAGGAGCCTCAGTCCTTTACCTCAAACCCTAATCCATGCTAACATGTTTATACATCCATTCACCACACACAAACTATATCACATTGAAACACATCCAATCAATATAACAATTATAATCCTTACCAATCAATATGGTAAATCATATTGTGTCATAACCCATTAATACATTTACCATTTACATTCCAAATCCCATTTCACCTAATTCAAATTCCCATTTGTTAACCCATTAAGTATGTTCATTGATTTCTATAGATTAACAGACATTCAACAATTACCATGTATTTAACTGATTAACTCGTTTATCATTTCACAAGAATTTCCCACTTATTCATTTCATGTACAATTCTTTTATCACTTAGTACAACCACTTTATCACATTCAACCAATTAGGAGTACCTCATAACTCCCAGGTATTTACCCATTATGTATATTCATCAATTCCCTTATCAAAATTCATTTCCATATTATTAAATTCAAAAGCCATTTCAAATTTAAAACAATAATCATTCCAGATATTATAATCATTTTGGGAAACTCAACATAATTTATTACCCTTTTAACACAATCTCATTCAAACCAATTATCCCACTACTATGTAACTCCATAAAACCCCTTGATCCATTACCAACCTAGTCATATCTACCAACATTAAAATTTCAATTCAAATAAACACTTTAACATGTTAAATAAGGGATCTACCATGTCGTACATCAATTTCAAACTTAACATTACCAATTATTTGGTTCGATAAGCTCGGTGCATCTCATTGGTGACCCTAAAATATTAGATTCATCATCGACTCATCCCACAGGGATTGTGAGGGTTCCTATAAATAATTTAGACACCAAACATACCAAATGATACACAAGGTAACAAATTAACAACAAGAGGAAGGAAATACCTTAACACACGTGCACCAATGTATAATCAAACTATGGGATATAACTTTTAGACCACCTACCTCGAATGTGACAATTAAGGCACTCTCAATCATAAACATTGGATCTAGATTGAAGCACCAATTGAATCCCCAAAATAGGTTTCATCGAAAAAAAGGGTTTAATGACTTCTGAAGGATATGGCTGAAACTTCAAACCCTAATACAAAAAAATAGAGGAGCATTAAACTTACCTGGTGATTTGACCCATAAGAAACATTCATTTCAAACACCCAAGAACCTAAGGAGAACCAACCTTGGGAATTTTGGGTCATCCATGATCATAACTAGGGTTAAAGGGGGTGAAATGGATGAAAATACCATGTTTGGGTTTAGAATCCCGTAATGGAATTTTTGTAAATTGATCAACTGTACTAGGTCACACGGTTTACTCGCATGGTTTTCCAAATGATGTGAAAACTGTGTGTATGCTAGTATTCGAGTAGAGCTAGGTTGCATAGTTACTGGGGAATTTTGCATGGTTTTCGTAACTATTCACCAACCATGCATAAGCCTTTGTCAAATGTTGCACGGTTACCAGGAATGCTCCGCACAGTTTTCACAAATTGTATTCCAACCATGAAATGAACCTAAAAAAGAAAATTTTTCCACATATATCATGCTCTGAACCCCCAAATCACCCCCAATACATTTCATGGACTTGTGAACCAATTATTTAATCAAAATAAGATACTTAAACCAAAATGTATGCAATAAAATACCTTATGAAATAATTCATGATCTTACATAGTCCTTGGAAATAAAATATTTTTATGCCAAAAATATATATTAAATGTTCATATTTGTATCTCATGTTTTGGAAAAGAAATATATTTTTTTATTTAATTTTTTATTCCTTCAAATATTTCTATATATAATTTTTTTTATGAAATATAGATATTGTGTATTCTAATTTGTATTAGAAATTTATTTTTATGTATTATAATGTGATGCATTATGTTCTAGGTACAAATACATAAGATTTGGTTTTCATCTACATTGACCTTGATTTTCAATTGTATTTATTATCTTGAATTTAGTTATTTAATATTGTTTACATATATTATGTTCTAGAGTTATGATGAATTAGATTATCCCATGAGAAATGCATCCATAAGGATATAAATTTGGGTTGTACTTCTCCTTGAAATGGAGGATTATGCAATGTTATAGAAAGGTTGGGGTTTGATATATGCCAATATATGTTTATTTATGTGGAAATTTTCAATATCATATAATTTTAAAATTTTACATGAAAATTAAACATACCTTATTCATTTGGATATTTATGGATATGTTGGAATTCTATACCTAGGTGTGTAAAACAATATTTGGTGGTTCTGTTAAAAGTTATAAAACAATAGGGTGTGAACATTTTAATTTGGTGGATTTAATAGGTATTCCAAAACTAAATCATTAGAAGTATAATAAAAAAATTTAAATAAATATTTGATGTGATGTAATATTCATGGATTTAATAAACATATGATCTATATTAAATGGGAATGACTTTAAAAGAAAACAACTAAAATACTAAGTGTTATATTCCTTCTAAATAAGTGTTTGTAAAGAACTCTATCATTCATAATGGGCGACCCTGACCATTAGGTTCCTATGGATTATCTTTTATATGGAATGAAAGTACCAAGGTGACCTTAACCATTGGGTGCCTTTTTCTTGAAATTTAATTTAGTTTACACTTAGCCAGGAAACCCTAACCATTAGGATATTAGAGGAATATAGTTGAGTGAATAAATATTATGGATATGAAAAAAGAGTTATTCCCTCAACTATATAATAATCATATATGATATTATTGATAATAGTTGTCTACCAGATATATTCATTGATTATTTATGTGATATCTAGTGGAAGTCCTGATGAAATATGAGTCCTGAATCACTAAATGAATATGAAATATAAGGTGATCATTTTTTAGGTGTAATTTAAATAATATTCCTTGATGAAATGTATATAATAAATGATACTTTCCTATAGATGTAACTTTTTTTATGGATTATGGAATATATCATGGTAATAATTTTGAGATTTCTAATAGGTATGACCAATAATAAAAAATTCAAGATCGGTATCTAAGGTTGAGAATTGTTCCCAAAGGGAATCATTCTAAGTATCTAAATAGGAATGTTATAGAGATCAATTTGTCTCACTCTGAATCATGGTTATTGGCTAGAAGTTATGAATGACACATCTATGATGATAAATAGATACTCCAAGATAGGATGGAATTAAAGATGGGTGAAGTACATATTCACGTTGGCAATATAACAAGAGTTATTTCACTGGATGTCTGAACATATGATCTAAGTTTAAATAGTGGATAAGTTCTGGAATTAGAGAACTATTATTATATTTCCACCATAAAAAATTAATTTCTATATAAATTTTGTATGAGAAGGTATTTTCATTCATTATTAAGAAAAACATTTGTTATATATATATATATTTGAAATGTTGTATGAAAATAGGAATATGATTAACTATTTATACATTATATATATGGAAAATCCTATCAATAACATTCATAAGAAGAATTATAAGATTGATTTTAATCCATCCTAACTTTAAAATTGTAACTTTGGAAGTATAAATGAGAAATTCATATAGGGACTACAAAGAGACAGATTATTGGACTCATTTGATTAGGAATCATTTGATACCTGAAAAAAAAATTATTACGAAATATGATCAAAGATCCTTTTAGTGTAAATATAGAATGGTTTGTTATATTATTGAATTTATACACTATATTGTATGTGTTCCAATGAGTTCTCGAGCAATTGGTGTTTCAAGGAACTTTGTTACTTTTATCGATGACTTTACTTGGTAAGGATATGTGTTCATGATGATATATGAGTATGAAACTTTTAAAAAGTTCAAAGAGATTAATAATAAAGAATATAATAAACTAAGAAAAATTATTAATATTTTCTAATTGGATTGAGGTAGAGAATACTTAAGCCAAAAATTCATTGTTCAAATGATATATTTTGGAATTTTTACATATCTCACTCCTCCCAGAACAAAGTGGTGGAATTGTGTGTCTAGGGGAAGGATTTGTACCCTATTGTACATGGTTCAATTGATGATGAGTTATTGTGTACGTCCTTTTATATTTTAGAGTTGTGCTCTAAAGATTTTTACATTCCAGTTTAACCACATTACATAAAAAAATTTCATAGAGACACCATATGATGTATGGAATGAGAAATTTACTAATGTGTCTTTTATAAGGATTTAGGATAAAAAATCATGTGTGACATTTGTTTTACGAAAAACTCACTTCAAAATTAGAAAAGTTATTATTTTTGGTTATTCTAAAGAGACCCTAGGATATTAATTTTAAAATTCTACTAAACACAAAGTGTTTGTTTCCTGATGTGGTTTTTTATATGAGAAGGATAAGATGAGACAGGGATTCCATTAGAGTATAGTTGAACACAAAGAAGTTTAGAACCAACAAATAAGAAGTGTTCTTGATATGTAAATTGATTCAGTTCCAAAAAGAGTTGTTAAATAAAAATCGACCAATACTACATAATAACCATTAAGGTTTAAAATAATTTTTCAAAATACCATGTGATATTGATTTCTTATGAAAAATTATGATAAAGAATTGTTTATATGTGATCAAACAATTATTTATCTAGGCTCCATTGAGAGTTTTGTTTCCTGGAAATTGTTAAAATGTATGGTATATAAAATGGAATTCATGTCCACTGACTATGTTTGGAACTTAGTGGATACACCATAAGGGGTGAGACCCATCGTGTGAAAGCAGGGTTTATATACGAAAAATAAAATGGATGGTATATTTTATACCAATAAATCATTTATTGGGGAAAAGGGTCACACAAAAACCATGGTATTGACTATGAAGAGGAATTTTCACCTATTCTGATGATAATGTTCATTCATATACTACTTTCCATAATAGCTCATTTTGATTATGAGATTTATTAAATGGATTTTAATACTAATTTCATTGATGATGATTTATTAGAGGATGTGTATATGATACATCACAAAGGTGTTTTTTTACTAATGAGTCTAATAATGTATATAAGTTTCAATGGTCTATTTATGGATTGAATAAAGATTCTCAGAGTGGAATATCTAGTTTGATGATGTGATCCAAGAGTTTGGTTTCATAAAAAATTTGTATGAATCTTGTGTATATATGTGGATTAATGGGAGTGTTTTATTATTTATGATATTGTATTTGGATGACTTACTTATTGAAAATGATGTCTCATATTTAAACTATGTAAATATGTGGTAAGAAAAATGCTTCTCTATAAAAGAAATTGGTGAAGTAGCCTATATAATGGGTATGGAGATTTATAGTGATATATTGATGAGTCTACTTCGACTAATTTAGAAAAAATAAATTTGTAAATTTCTTTAGTAGTTTTGAATAGGGAACTCCAAAAAAGGTGTTTTACCATTATTGTATGGAATGAATCTTGGGATGATTAAAGATACATCTAAGGGGTTACAAAATATGAATATAATTCCTTATGAATCATTCACAGGATCTATCATGTATACATGTTTTTTAATCGACCTGATGCCACCTATGATCTTAGAAAAACTAATAGATAAAAATACAATCCCAATGAGTGCCATTATATTACTATTAAGAACATACTTAATTACTTGGGAAGAACTAATGATATGTTCCTAGTATTTTAGGAGTGGATGAGATCTATGTAAAGGGTTACCCATATTCTAGTTTCCAATCCAACAATGATGACATGAGATATCAATTTGGTTTTATTTTTTTATGAATAGTGGAGATATCAGTTGAAAGAGTTCAAAATAGGCCACCATATATATAGTGACCCAATCTATCAAACATAATATTTCATAATTTTAACATAAATATCTAGTAAACACAACCCATAGAATGATATTCCAAGTGTATTTGGATGAACAAGTTCATAATACCTCAAAATGAAGTTAAAAAAATATTCACCATAATGTGATCCTAAATACCTTTTAGCTCTAAAAAATGATTAGGATAATTTGGGGAATACATAAACAAAAAGGGTGATCTAAAAAACCCAGTAAGAGAATTAATATAATTACAAAAAATAACATATGATTAAAAAGGCAGAACATGATATCATAAAAGACATGGATTATGGATATAAATATGGGAGAGTTACATAAGAAACATGGATTAATAAGATAATAAAATCATATAAATTTGGAAATAATATAAAACCTGATATAATCATAATTCAATGCGAAGAACTAATACAACATCACATAGTGGACAAATTCCAATCATGAATTAAGTTTAATTTCAAATCCCATTCATGTCATATCATGATACATAAACATTACCCAATGAATTAGTGAACTATCTAGGAAGACCCATCATAAAACATACATGAATATGTGTTCCATATAAGGAAATAACTCATAATTCATAAATATAAGGTTTACCATTGGAAATAAATAGATTATGTAATCTTGTCATATAACATAACAAAATGTCATATAATAATGGTTTATATGAAAGAAGGTATTGAAACATTATTGGGAATTAATAGGGGATAAATAATTAGATATAATGATAAATTATGTCTAACTTAAGTGAATACATGATAAATAGTGTATAGATAACTTTTGATATGTACCACTTAAGCGGGGTTTAGGGAAAAGGGTAAAGAGTATTTAAAGAGGTTAAAAGCATAATAGTTTCCATTAAACAAAAAATACACTCAAATGATCTTACATATAAAAATAAATAATTTTAGAAACTGTGGATGTTTTAGAACATTTCATTAATTGGTACTTTAAAGAGGAAAAGAAAAAAAGAAGTTCTCTTCAATCAGATTTTTGAAAGAAATTGAGAAGCGAATCATTAAAATGGGTATATCCCCATCAGACAAAGGTGAATTAAAACAGGTATATATGTGTTGGATAAATATATATACAGAATATATTAAAATAAAATAAGAATAATATAGATATAAATTTAGGTAAAGAGAGATAAATCATAATCCAATGAAAATGTGGTGGTTCGAAGAGATCCCTTACTTTACATTCAAAAATCATTATTAAATTAAATATTTACTTGATTAAAAATATTTTCAACATATATTTCATTCACTATAATTATATTAAGTTCATTTACAACCATTTCAATGAGATATAAGGTTAATGTTTACTATTCTTAGGGTGTTTGTTTCATGATTCCAAGGTCATATTGCTTGTGGATAGTTATTGAATTTGTTATCAAATGGGATTAAAACTCTAGAAGTGGTATGAAATGGTATTATTTAACTTAAATAAATTTAACGTTTTAAAAATATTCATATGTTTTCTAAAATATGGATGATTTATTTAGTAAAAACATAAATGTTATATGGTTAGTTTATTTTGGTGGCTTTACCAACCATCACGAACTGGTTTCATTTTATTTATTATTATATCCATATATTCATTACATAATGTGAAAAAAATATAATATTAATATTTTGTTCATTTTAAATCATTCTAATTGAATTTAAACCTTTACTGAAGGTGGTAATAGAAAACTAAAACTCATCAATCATGGAGGTGGTGAACCGACATATTATAGATGATATTTACATTTTTTTAGAATAAAAGGAAAATATAAGAGGATGGTTAATTGATATTAAATTATAACATTATCATTCTATTATATACATTATATTGGATTCACTATTCCATGTAGTATGAGGTTGGTGAGGATAAGGTTGAAGAATAAAATAATTTATAAATGATAGTTTGAGAATATTATCTCTTGAATGTTGTATCTTGAAATAATCCTTAAATCCCTTTTGTTTTTCATTTTAGTAACACTATAACAATGAGGACACGATAGAGATTATTGGGAAGACCATTGTACAATAATTATACCAGATACATGTCTTAGAAGGTGTGAGGATAAGAGGATGTGAGTGGTGCCATTTATAAGGGGAATAAAGGGGTGTTTTTGAATTTCGTGTTCATTAGATTAATATTACACCACAAAATTACCAATAGTGATGAATCATGTGACTGTATATAGTAACTATTTAATTTTATTTTGAAAAAATGGGTTCACACATCACCCATGACTCATATATTAATTAATTTATCTTATAATTCTAATTACTATATTTTATTAATCCCAAAAAATTCAATTCTTTTATAAAAATACTAAAAATTTACAGTATCCATATTTTAACATCTATAATTCAAAAATAAAATCATTTTTATGAAAATAAATTTCTAAATATGAGAAATTTTATTTTAAAATAAAATCATTATTTATTTAACACACCCACTTCTAATATTATGATCATTTCATAACCCAATTGAAAAATTACGAATGGTCTCAAAAAGTTATATTATAATTATAATAAAACCTAATATTATTTTATAAACAAATTTTATAAAAATATACTTCCATTTAAATTATACTATATTTTACAAAAAATAATAGAAAACATTTATGTTTTATAAAAATACAAACACTTATTTTAACATTTTTAAAGTATTTATTTACTTGTATCAGGATATAAAAATTTCATTTTTGTATTTTATAAGATAAATAAATATTTGTTTACACTTATATTTTTGATTTCACTATTATAATGGTAAATTTACTATTCCTAATGATTATATTAATCTTTCAATGGTCAGATAAATTTTCCGGTGGTCTAATTTTTAACAGTCACATGGGTTTCCCAATTTCTATAAATACCTCATATGTCCTTCATTATTTATTAACAATCATTTTCTCTCAATGTTATATTTATTTTCATTTTAAAGATTCATATTTCATTACTAACATTTTTATTCATTTCTATATCTTCTTTCATGAGTGTTATTAATCTATGGGGTGAGGAATATCCAAATTTTCCTTTTATTTTTCTATAATTTTCTATTTTTTTTACTATTGTAATAATTTAAATTTGAATGGACATATTTTTTCTCTAAACACAATTTTTAAATTAATTTAATGAAATGTAGTTAGTTTTATCATGTGGTGTGATTTCATTATATAATATTCTATTACTAAATGTGACACATTTATATAAGAAGATAAATTATATTAATAAAATTTTAGGTTCTTACTATGGCATCCTGCCTTTTTATACATAACTTTTCATTACATTTTACAAGAAGAGGATCTTTAAAGTGTACAGTCTTGGATATCAGGAACATAAAACATGAAAACATAAAACATAATTCTAATCCACTTGTATAGATTAATCATAAGTTCTTCCTAATTAAAATTATTGTATCTAATAACCTGGAGACATACATCAAAGGAATATGTGAGCAGAAGGCCAAGTAAGGAAAAAAAGGGAATCAGTTTTCTTGTGAAATCAATATGAATATGATAAAAATACTAAAGACATGAGAAATGGAAGTAAAGTAATTTAAGAATGAAAATAACATGAATCAGAACATTAATATGTGTCTACAACATTTAATTTATGCATTCATGAACATATCAGAGAGGTTCATCCCCAAGGTGTCCTAAAAATTAACAAGGTTATTCACCAAGGTATCATGAATCATGTCATCCAAGAGATTAAATTATTTACCCAATGCATTATAGTGCTATAAGGTCACACCATTAATATTGTTTTTGTTTTCATGTGATCCACATGGATCATATTCAAACATTTCTTAAATAACCCATAGAGAATAAAATAAATGGGTTTCATTTCAAAATCGGGACGTTTTAAAAGTTCTTAAAACATGATCGTTATGTCATTTAAAACCCATGGAAAGGGAGTAAGGGTTATATGTATTTCAATTAAAAAATAAAATAAATCAATTTTATGTATTGATGAATACCACTAGAAATGATAATATAATTGTTTATTCACATATATATTACAAGACAATTTCTATATAAAAAGAGAGAGATTTTGAGATAAAAAGTTTGCAACATAACGGCTATATAACATGGTTATAGAAAACATTGAAAAAAGTGGGGAAAAGAGTCACCTACTCATAAATAACTCATAATAAATTATGGGTACAGAATAAATATAAATAATATCATGGTATCAATATTGGAAGGTAATACTATACGAAAATGAAACTCGAAGGAAAATATAAGATGCGATTACATTTATGAAAATTCGGTAGCCTAACGACGTAACATAAAAATTAATATTTTCAATTGATGAGAGTGGAAAGGATATACCATTAATTGAAAAATAAGTGGACAATAATTATTATATATAATAACATACCCCCACATAATAATAATAAAACTATAAGACATTACATAAAAGAAGTCATTACATAAAAGAGGAGGGTGAAAGATTCCCTTACCTTGAAGGGTAACTTCGAAATATAGAAAGATGGGACTTTGGGGGGATTGAGGGCACCTAGGGAGGACTCCTCGGTTGGTAAAAAGACTATAACATTGTTGAGGGGGATTTTGGAATGAAATTAATGAGGTAATGGCTTGGTATTTATAGGAAAAGTGAGGTAATATTTAATTAATTTCCAAAGGACACCTCATCGGTGGTATTTGCAAAACCATGGCCATTCCAATGGTATTTTCCCACCATATTGGCCACTTAGGACACCTCATTGAGTAAATTACTATTTAAAAGTTGACCAGAATGATTGCATCATTATAACATCATTATTGATGGCATCAAACACCTTAAACTCAAAACTGTATCTCATAAATTCACCTTGCCTGAATATCGATGCTCTGAATTCAAAAATAAACTCTATTTTATGAAAATAATTTTATAAGTAATTTTAATTTAATTTTTAAATAAAACCATTATTTTTATAAAAAAAAATCTAAAACTATAACTTGTTTTGTAATACCTTAAAAAAGGAATCATGGTCCTATAAAATTCTCGTATGACTATATGAAAATAAAGTAAAAATTTATGATTATATTTTATGAATATAAATTTCCATTGTAAATTATTAAATTAATTATAAATTAGTAAATAATGTATTTATGACATAAAAGAATAAAAAAACATGTAATATGATCATTTTTTCACTTATAAGATGTCTAAATTGTATTTATACATTCATGGGTAAAGTATCAATTTTTTGTCCAATTTAATATTCATTACTATTCAAAAGGGTATGTTACAATTCATACTTTACTATTTACTAAAATATCATTGATCTTATCAGACTCTAAATTTCATACTGATCACAACTGTAGAAGGTCATTTTTTGAAAATTATTTCATATTATTAATAATTTAATATTTACATGAATATTTTAAAACACCCTTTTTAAAAAATTCATCAATAATATTCATCCTATATTTATCAAGACATTTGAAAAATCACCAATATTGCCATTATAAGAAATAATAATTTTATTTATACCAAGGGATTATGAAAAGAATCTAAGGCCTTGTTACAAATCCCCTTATAACACCTGCCTATGACCTAGGTGTATGGTGTGTTGTGGTGATAGAATCTTGGGGCAGCTCAGACAATATTGCCCAAGTGGTGATTTCTATCAGCTTGAACTTCTTTCTTAGGTGATTCCATTCTAGCTTCACATATTAAAGCTCATCTTGGGCTTAGTCCAAACCTTAGCCTAGCGATGCTACCTCCTTCCCAAGATCTGACAGATGGGCTTCATATGACCCTAGTCTACTAAATGATTCCATCGACTCCTATTTCTATATAAACCAAGATAACTTGTATTTATAAACCATATTTGTAACGTAAATAGTTTATTTTCCAATGGTAATATTGACAAATAATCATATAATAGTCAAAACCTAATAGTATCATTTAATTATACTCACTTCATTAATTATAAGATATTGTTTTGTGTAGTATAAAATGAAATAAAACAAAAATTTAGGAAACAAATATTATTCAAAAGTTATGGTTGTTACATTGTTCCCCCCTTAATAAATTTCAACCCCAAAATTTTAACTCGTAACCTAAGAATATAAAATTTGTGGGTACTTCTGCCTCAAAGACTCCTTTGTTTCCCACGTGGCTTCTTCGCATTTCTGGTTCCTTCACAACACCTTAACAAGGTGGGTAGTCTTGTTGCATAGAACCTAGTATCTACGATCCCAGATCTCCATCAGCTGCTCCACATAAGAGAGGTCATGTTACTATTGTACCACCTCTGGATTTAGAAGAGGTGAATGGTCAGGTATGCACTTCATCAAGAGGGATACATAGAAGACATCATGAAATTAAGCTAAATTTGGAGGAAGTGCAAGCTGATAAGCCATTGCTCTTAGAAAATCAAGGATTTCATAGGGGCTAATGTACCTAGGTCTGATATTTGAATTCATCTGAAACCTCATGAATATCTTACAAGGTGAATTTCAAAAAAAGCATTTATCACCAACATCAAACTCCAAGTCCCATCGATGGTTTTCGGTGTAGATTAATTTCTGACTCTGAGCAGCCTTAATTTTTTGTTGGATGGCAGGGAATTTCTTTGTCATCACTTGCATTAGATCAAGCCCAAGAATCATTCTCTCACAATTTTTATGTCAAAAAGTAGGAGTTATACATCTTTTACCATATAAAGCTTCATATGGGTGCCATTTGAATGTTAGAGTGGAAGTTGTTGTTGTAAGAGAACTCAACGAAAGGGAGATGTTGATCAGATCCTCCATTAAATTCCATTGAGCATGTTCTCAGCATATCCTCATGTGTTTAAATAGTCCATTCAAATTAGATATTAGTTTGGGGGTGAGAGGCCATACTGAAATTCAATTCAGTGCTCAGAGCGTGTTGAATACTTCTCCAGAAATTTGATGTGAACCTTGGATCACGATCAGATATGATAGAAAGTGTAGCTCCAAGAAGCCTAAATAATTACCACATGTAAATCTTGGAAAGTTTATCAAGAGAGAAATCTTCTCGAATGGAGATAAAATAATTAGTATTGGTGAGAGGGTCCACAATAAACCGTATCTCATTGTTTCCCTTAGAATATTTCATGAGACCAGTGACAAAGTCCATAGTGATATTGTCCCACTTCCATGCTGGTATGGGTAGTGGTTGCAATACCCCTTTAGAATGTTGTCGCTCTACCTTTACTTGCTGACAAACCAGACATCTTGAAATGTAGTTAGCAGTCTCCCTTTTCATATTATCACACCAATAATGATCATATAGGTCCTTATAAATTTTTTTACTTAATGGATGTATAGAAAAATTAGATCTATGAGATTTATCCATCAGCTCCTTCTTAATTTCCGGAATAAATGGAACACATAGTCTAGTATCAAATTTCAGTACACCTTCTTGATCAATATTGAACTCAGGAAACTTCCCATATGCTTCCCAGCCTCAAACTTCTTCTGTAACAAAGGATCTTCTTTCTGATCATTCTTGATCATCTCTAGTAATGATGGTTGTGAAATCATTTGGGTTACGGTGGATGATGTCCCTTCTATTATAATTATGATGTCCAGATTTACTAGACCATTAATCAAACGATCTCTTTAAATCCTCATCATGGAAAGAACTATTGGGTCTTTCATGATAAATTCATCTGCAGATTTATTTTCACTTACAGGATGATAATTAATTGAACAATCATAGTTTTGGATAAGTTCAATCCATATCCTTTATCTCTTGTTAAATTCCTTTTGTGTGAAAATATACTTCAAACTTTTATGGTCTATGTATATATCACATTTCTCCCCAAAAATATAGTCACTCATTATCTTCCGAACAAAACCAACTACATCCATCTCCAAGTCATGCATAGGATAGTACTTCTCATGATTCTTCAACTATCAAGTTTCATAAGAAATGACTTTTTCATTTTGAATGAGGATGCATCCAAGACATTTCAGATATGCTACACGAAAAATAAAGAATCCTGCTCCACTTGAGGGAAGAGTTAACATAGGTGCAATAACCAATCCCTTCTTCATCTCATGGAAACATTCCTAACACTCCTTTGTCTGGATGAATCAGACCCCTTTTCGAGTTAACTAGGTTATTGGATTATAATTTCTTGAAATGTTTTTTACAATCATCCAATAATATACCACTAATCTAAGGAAACTAATAATCTTTGTTATTGTTGTAGGTTGGGGCCACTCCTCTAAAACTTGTTTCCTTGTAGGTTCAACTGTGATTCCTTCATTGGTAACAATTTTCCCCATGAAAGAAACTTGTTGTAACCCGAATTCACATTTTATGAACTTCCCAAAAAGACACTCCTTCCGTAGAGTTTGCAAAACAACCCTTTACTAATCCTCATTCTCTTCACAATTTTTGGAATATATCTGAATATCATCAATAAATACTACCACATTGTTATAAAGGTAGTCCTTAGAGACTCTATTCATCATATCCATAAAAATAGCTGCTGCATTAGTCAGTTTGAAGGGCATAACAACAAACTCATAATTCCCATATCTAGATTAGAATGAAGTTTTCAGAATATCTTCTTTCTTCACCATTAATTGATGATAACCATATCAAAGATAAATCTTATAGAATAATTGAACCCCATGATTTTGGTCAAATAAGTCATCAATTCTTGGAAGAGGGTATTTTTTCTTCACAATGATCCAGTTCAGTTCTCTATAATCAATGCATAGCCGCATCAATCCATCCTTCTTCATCAAAAAGGGAACTGGTTCTCCCTAAGGAGACATACTCGGTTGGATAAAACACTTCTCCAAAATGTCTTGGAGTTATTTATTTAACTCATCTAGATACACATTTTCTATCCAATATGGGGTCTTTGATATCCGATGGGATCTAGGTACGAGTTCAATGGAGAACTCTACCTCTCTTTCTGGGGGTGGTCCGGGTAACTCCTCATGAAATAATTCAATTTATTCAAATATTATGGGGACCTTTTCTAACCTAAAACTCTCATTTCCTTATTATTATTAACCTATCAACTCCATAAAGAAATATATAAGTGGGTTTTCTAGGAAAATATCAGGTTGAGATATCTCTCCTTTGAAGATAACTCTAGGTTTTCCATTCAATACTATTGATATTTCCTTACTTTTTCCTTTGATCATAGCATTATACATAGAGATCTAGTCCATCCCTAGAATAATGTTGAATTTCCTCATGGGAATGAATACTAGATTTGCGATAAAAAGTTTCTCACTAAATTAAATAGTAGTGTTTCTAAACACTAACGATTCTTGGATAATCCCACCTGGAGTCTTGACTGATAACACTAATTTTAGAAAATCGGGGATTGATTCTAAATTATTTGAAAACATGGAAAAATAATGAAATTCATATAAACAAAATCAAACAATGTAATTTCTATCCTTGATAGTACAATATGTGTACCTGCCACCACAAAATTTGGCGATTCAACATTGGTTGTAGTGACTTCAAAAGTACGACCCTGTTACCTTGGTTGTTCCTGAGGCTGATGGTGATTCCCCTCTACTACCCTCATATTTGGACAGTGAATGGAAATGTTGTCTGTTTATCCACACTTTAGCATTGGACATCAAGTAGGGCTTTCACCATCTTCCCTTTTTTGTTAGTGTTGGGAAGATATGGCTTCACCTCACTACGACAATTCCGCGCAATGTGGCCATCTCTACCACACATGTATCACATCCTGCAGCCAAGCAGGAATTTACCCAAATGCTTCTTCCCACATTTATTACATGTGGGGAATTGTACTTGCTTGCATCCTCTTCCCTAATCGAATATCCTCTCTGAGCCTGGCTCCCTCGATCTTTTCATGGCATTGGATTTATGATACCATTGCATTTCACCAATCTCCAGTTCGACTTTCGTCACACTTCACCTGAATCCTCATAGCTATTATAAACATGGTTGGAAATATTATTCCACAGATGAGGTCTCATTCCACTGAAGAATCTATCAAGCTTACTATTTGGATCCATGAAAAACCTAGAGTTGTAATTTGAAAGTCTGGTGAGGTTCTTCTCGTAGATTCCCACAAATTCATTCTCCTTCGGCTTCATCTCAAGAACCTCCTTCTCCGTTCTTGTTCTAATCGATCGAGGGAAATAATTGTTGAAGAAAATCCCTCTGAACTCTTCCCACACCATAGATTCAACATCCACTCTTGTCCTTGTTTTTTCAGTCAGTTCACACCACTGATCAACTTCTCCCTCAATGTGATAAACAACCAAGGTAACCATCTATTGTTCATAATAGTGGAGTATGGAAAAGATCTTCACGAAAGAGCTGATCCACTGTTCTGTAATCAATGTGTTGGTAGATCCACTGATGGTTGGTGTTCATTGATGCATAAAGGTTTCAAAAAAAAATTCCATCATGGTGAAATCAGTCTCTTAGTTTGATTCATGTTATTTCCCATAACATGAGTCATTTAGTCCATTATTCACATGAGATTTTTCAATCTGGATTCCATTAGAGGGTCGTCAGCGCATGGTCCTTTACTGTCACCATTTTCCTAGTTCCTCATATTTCCCTCCGTTTTCTAAATTAATAATACCGTAGTGATAAAATTATTTAATTTATGAATCTTGTAACTATAATGGATTTTATGTCATAGAACTTCATACTTTAAACAATTACATATCTCTTTAAATCCTTCATAATGATTTATAAAAACATTTTGATTTAACCAAACATATCCTCCAGGAGTATCATAACCAAGAGTGCAACAAGGCATGTTTTCATATACCAGGATACCCTAGGTCATGCTTGAAACTCCTTATTAGAGTTTTCACTCCTAGGTACATCTATGCCATAGCCACCTCTACATAAATGTATCCACATAGGGATGTATTTTCTTGATAAACCACTTACTCAATACTTTCCAAAATACTTGGAAGTAATCCAATGTTTAAAATTTTCTATAGGGTTCTTCCTATTGTTTTCATAGCCTAATTTCCAAAATAAGTAAACTTTATTATGATACCAACTATGGAAACACACCTTTTTATTACATAAATTTTTATTACATTTTAAAAATAGAGGATCTTTAATGTCTAGTGTTTGGGAAATAAGGAACATAAAACATTAAAACATAAAAAATTAAAATAATACACTTGTAAGGCTTCATCAAAAGTTATTCCTTAGTTCAATTATTGCATCTCATAACCTGGATACATACATCAAATGAAAGTCTGAGTATATGGCCATGTAAGTAAAACAAGGGAATCAGTATACTTGTGAAATCAATAAGAACATGAATAAAAACATACATACATGAGAAATGAAATTAGATTGATTTAAAAATGAAAATAACTTGAATCGTAACTTTAATATTTGGATAAAACAATTTATTTATCTATTCATGAACATATCACCAATTTTCATCCCCAAGGTGTCCTAAAAATTACCAAGGTTATTCAACGTGGTATTGTGAAACTTGTCATCTCTAGAGATTAAATGTTTTACCCAATGCATTGGAGATCTATCAGGGAACACCCTTATTCTGTATTTGTTTTAATGTTATCCACATATATAATACTAAAACATTTTATAAATAACCCAAAGAGAATGAAACAAATGTGTTTCATTTCTAAATCGTGACGTTTTAAAAGATCATAAAAAATTTGATCATTATGTCATTTATAACCCAGAGTGAGGTTTATATGTATGTCAATTCTAGAATCAAATATATCAATTTTCTATATTGATTAATACCCCTATAAATGAAAATATAATTGGTTATTCACCTAAATAATACACGTTAATTTCTTGAGAAAAATAGAGAGATTTTGAGATGAAAATTCTACAACATTACGACTAAATAACAGGGTTTTAGAAAAATTTGAAAAGAGTGGGGACAATATTCAACCACTAGTAAATAACTCATAACACATTATGGGTATAGAATAAAAATAAATATGATCATGTTATGGATATTTGTGTGAAATTTCCTATGAAAATAAAACTTGAAGGAAAATAAAAGATGTGATTTCTTTTACAACAATTCTGTATCCTAACAACGTCACATAATAATTTCGAAAATTAGTTGATGAGAGTGGAAATGGTATCTCATCTAATGAACATGAAATTAAATGTAATAATGATATATAATAACATTCCCCCACATAATAAAATGAAAACTATAATACATAACATATTGGAAGTCATGACTTAAAAGAAGAGGTTGAAAGGTTCCTTTACCTTGAAGAGTAACTTCGAAATCTTGAAGGTTGGGACCTAGAGGGGATTCAGGGAACCTTAAGAGGACTACATGGGGGGTAAAAAGAGTAGAAAATCAATGAACATGTTTTTTTAATGATATGAATGAGGTTATGGATTAGTATTTATAGGAATAGTGAGGGAATATTTAATTAATTTCCAAGGGACACCTCATCAAAGTTATTTTCAAAACCATGGGATTTCCCATTGCATTTTCCCTTGGTATTGGAAACATGGGAGACCTCATAGAATATCATATTATTCACAATTCTACCGGAATGATTAAATAATTTTTATATCCTTATTGATGTCATTAAACACCCAAAAACTCAAAATTGTATTTTCACTATTCAGATAATAACAAAACATTTTATAAAAATCTAATAAATTCACCCTAACCTAATATTGATGTTCTGAATTAAAAAAGGAACTCGATTTTAGGATAATAATTTTCTAAATATTTTCAATTAAATTGTTAAATAAAATCATTATTTATTCCTAAAATAAAACTCTACAACTATAACTTATTTTGGAATACCTTAAAAAAGTAATCGAGGTCCAATAGAATTATCATATAACCCTAAGAAAATAAAGTAACAATTTATGAATATATTTTATGAGTATAAATTTACATTTTAGATTATATAATTAATTATAAAAATTTAAATAATGTATTTATGAGATATAGAAATTAAAAAACTTATACAACGATCATTTGTTCACTTTAAATAAGTCTAAATTGTATTTATACATTCATGGGTGATTTTTCTTATTGTTTGGTCAATTTATTATTCATTTCTATTCAAAAGGGTATGTTACAATTCATAATTTACTATTTACTAAAAATAATTTTGATCTTATTATACTCTAAATTTCATACTTATCATAACAATAGAAGACCATTTTTTTAAAATCATTTCATATTATTAATTATTTAAAGTTTACATGAATATTTTAAAATTCATTGTTCAAAAAATTCATCAATAATATAAATAATATATTTATCCATAAATTTCAAAAATCATAAATTTTACGATAATAAATAATAAAAATTGTATTTATACCAAGGTATTACAAAATATATCTTAGGCCTCGTTACATAGCCCCTTATAACACCTTCTTAGGACCTAAGGGTATGGTGTGCTATGGTGATAGAATCTTAGGGTGGCTCGAACAACATTGCCTGAGTGGTAATTTCTGCCAGCTTGAAATTCTCCCTATGTCGATTCCATTCAATCTTCACATGATGAAGATCTGCTTGGTCTTGGTCCAGAGCAAAGCCTAGAGATGCTACCTTCTTCCCAAGCTCTGACATATGGGTTTCATAAGGCCCGACTATACTGGATGAGGCCATTGACTCTTCTTTCTCTATTAACCAAGATCACTTGAATTAAAAAAAATTATTTTCATGTAAAGAGTTAGTTTCCAATGGTCATGTTGACCAACCATCATATAATAGTCAAAACCCAACGATCTCATTTAATTATACTCTCTTCATTAATTAAAGGATATTGTTTTGTGGAGTATAAAATAAAATAACACACAAATTTTGGAAACAAATATTATTCAAAAGTTAGGGTCGTCACAGTTACATTCTTAACCCTTTAATAAATTTCACCCACTAAGAAGAAAATAGATGAAATTATTTTTACTTTGTCACTTCATATGGCTCCCATTTCACATCCTCATACTTATGGTTCCCCCATAGTACTTTGACCATTTTAGCTGTCTTATTGCATAGAAATTTGGCTCTACATTCCAGGACCTTTATCAGTTGCTCCTCATAAGAGAGGTGGTCTTTAAACTATACTAACTATGAATTCAGTACATGAGAGGTATTGTGTACGTACATACTCAATAAGGATGCATGGAATATGTAATGTAATTGAGATTGGGTTAGTGGGAGTGTTGGTTGATAGGTCACAACTTTTATGCGATAAAGAATCTCAAAGGGGGTGATGTGCTTGGGAATTATCTTTCTATACCTCCCAAATCTCATGAATCTCCTCCATGAAAAAATATGGAGGAACACTTTATCTCTAACCTCAAATTATAGTTCTCATCAAAAATTATTATCATAGCTATTTTGGGAACTTTGAGAAACCCTGATGTGTTGTTGAATAATGCTAACCTTTTCTACCATTTTCTTAAAGATTTCATGTCTCAGTAGCATGAGTTCACCAACATCATACAAGTGCATAGGTGCTCTACATTTCATCCCATAAAGGGATACATACAGGTCCATTTGGATTCTTGAGTTAAAACTATTTTTGTATGTGAAATCATGTAGAGGAAGATGTTAATCTCATCCACATTTAAAGTACACCGAGTATTCTCTTAACATGCATTTCAGTGTTAGGATATTCCTTTGGTATTATAAAATATTTTGTAGATGACAAGAAGTATTTAATTTGAACTCAATGTTTATTGAAATTTGGATAATCTTTCAGAACATTTAAGTAAATCATAGATATCAATTAGATACAATTGATAGTGGTTTTCCATCAAAACATCACCATTTCTCTGATGTATATCCTTGTATGATGATCGAATGATAATTTATCTAAAATTTAAATTAAATGTGAATTTTTTAGGATGATCCACCAGAAACTACATAACATAATTTCCTTTATATGTCTTCAAAATACTAGTGAAAAATTCCATGGTGTTTTTTTATGATTTCCAAAAAGGTATGGGTAATGGTTTTATTATCCCCTTTCACTCATTCCATTCTACCATCATTTACAGGCCTACTAGGCACTTTAATGTATATTCTCTGATCTCATTATAAATATTTTTCCACCAATAGTTGTCTTGGAGATATCAATACATTTTTATCCTCCCTAAGTGGATGAAGAAGGTAGAATTATTGGAATCAATCAACAAATCCTTTATTATCTCAGGAATTGATGGTACACATAGTCAGGACCCAAATATTAAAACTCCGTCATCAATTTTGAACTCTGAGGATCTCCATTTCATTACATCCTACACTTTCTTATAAATTTCCAAATCATCTCTTTAATCATTATTTATCTTATATAGATGGTATTGTTGAGAAAACATTTGAGAAAGGAATGATGATGTTCCTTCCATTGTGATTTCCAGGTCAATACTTTTCACGTCTGAGAAGATTCTACCCTAATTAATTACAATCATTGATAATGTGGAATTATCCTTTATACTTATATAATCAATCAATTTATTTTATTTCCCATGATGGTATTGGATTGAAGATTTATAGTCCATTGTCATCTTTAATCATCATTGTTGTTGAATATTATGCTCTTTCAATGTGAATATATATTTTAGGCTTTTATGATTCAAATATTCATCACATTTCACCCATATATAAAATTTCAACAAATATTCAATTCAAAGATTACTATATCAAACTCTTGATCATGTGTTGGATAGTTCTTCTCATGAACTTTCAACTACCTTGAGGTTTCATCTCCCACTTTATCATTTTTTATCAATACACTACCTAAGACCTTATTTGAAGAATCACATTATACCATGAAAAGTTCCCTAATTGTGGGTAGTGTGAGAAACAATATAGTGATTATCCACTTTTTAAATTCCATTAAGCTCTCTTTTCATTTATTAATTTTGAAAAACATTAATCCCATTTAAGTTATTTTGGTTACAATGTTTTAAACTCAATAGTAATTTCTCACATAACTTTAGTAATACCCGAATAGTCCAAGGAATCTATGGATCTCTATTAAAAATCTTGTTCTAGGACACTGCTTAATTTCCTTTTCCTTATATGGGTCTACATATATTTCATTTCTAGTGATAAAATTTTGTAAGACTGATACTTCCTCCATCCAGAACTCATAGTTACTACAATTTTAATATAGTTTCTCCTTTAAAAAAGTATTTAACACAGTATTCAAATGATCCCCCCGATCCTCTTATATCTTGGAATATATCATAATGTCATCTATAAATACTAACACAAATTTTTGGAGGTAATTTCTAATGAATCTATTCATTATGTTCATGAATATTTCTATAGCATTAGTGAGTTTAAAGGGGATCACTATGAACTCATAGTGTTGATACCTTGTTTGAAAGGTAGGCTTGAGGATTTTTTCCCTCAACACCATTAAGTGGTGATATCCTCACTGAATTTCCAACTTATATAATTATTTATTCACATATATTTGATCAAAAAATCATCAATTTGTTGCATGATTTACTTTTACTTTATCGTGATCATATTATGTTCATAATAATCAATGTCGAGGTTCATTGACCCATTATTCTTCATAATAAAGAGGACTGGTATACCCCACAGTGAAGTAATCAGGGGTATAATACCCTTTCCTAGATTCTATCATAACCACTTAATCAGTTTTTCCAACTCATTGATGTCCATTTTTAAGGATTTTTTATATGGGTAGAGATCATGGTATATTTTCAATTGAGATGTCAACGCATCAATCAGGAAGAAGTCCAAGAAACTATTTAAGGAATACATCAGTGTAGTCCCTCACTATATCCATGTATTTATGAATGACTATCACCTTTGTTTCAATTATTTTATCTAGATATGGTTTCACTTAAGGAAATAATATCTGCACATGAGATGAATATTCGAAAAGATATTTTTCCTCCTAATGACACTTGTACATAATAGGAGAATGACTCTAGATGTGAAGAGTGATCTCCCTCCCCTGATAGTTGAAGTTGTCTTTATACAAGGATATACATTCCATGACCAATATTGGATCAAACTAAACAAAAGGAATTATGACAAGATTCACTGGGATATTCATCCTACAAACTTTGAATGGGGAGGATTTATATACTTGGGATGAAATAATTTCCCCATTTTTGTTCTCAAAGATAGATCAACCTCCATGTTTTTATTTTTTATTTGAATATTTATAATAAACATGCAATAAATAAAATAATTTGTAGAATAATAATCATATAGGACATTTGATTCTAATGAATGGAAATTTTGAACACTTTTCACTATTTGATTCTAGTTTTAATGAGTAATCATATCAAAAATAAACTTAGGGATGAGATTAATCGTAATATAAACCATATAAAAGGGAAACTATTAACATATTAGGAATAACTTTTAATTGAAAAGTATATCCTAACTAATTATATCTTGGATTTAATCCAGAAAATCCATGGTAATTTTTATATTATATTTTATACCCTAAAAATTTATTTATGTCCATAATAATAGTTTCAAAGGAGTGTTAAATTTCTAAAGCATATCCTTAGGAGTGTCAAACCAGGTGTGTTTTAAGGCATATTTTGTAATGACTAATTTCATTAATTTTAATTTTTGGTTTAGGAGATTTAATTAGTGGTATAATATAATATTGGAAGAAAAATTATCAATTTTTTTATTTGTCTGAACTGAAAAAATTAATTGGCATCGTATTTTTTTTGGAAAATTATAAATAATAATAATAATTTTTTAATAATTGTTATTATTTGGGTCAAAGAAAAAAAAGAAAATATACTTGTTTGATTAATAATTATGTTACCTAAGAAATATAGGTTGTTTGAATATTTATCTTTGATGGTCAAAGTAATAATGTTGATATTATAACTTATTCTAAATAAATTCAATTTTTTTTCATTAATAATGTTTTATTTGTTATTATCAGTTTTTAATTAAAAATATTGTTGACATTTTAATGGTGGTAATGATAAGGGTGTTTTAATAATAATAAAAATTATTTTTAATTTAATTATTATAAAATTGGGAAAATAATATTGTGTGTAATAAATTAAATGTTTATATACATATATATATACATATGTGTGCATGTGTATATATATATATGGGTATATATATATATGTTATGTATACATGGGTTAAATTATGTGTGTGCGTGTGTGTGAGTGTATAAACATGTGCATGTGTGTGCGGGTTAATATATATATATCTCTCTGTGTGTGTGTGTGTGTGTTTTGGTGTCTATATGTATATATGGGTGTGTGTGTGTGTGTGGTGTATATATATGTGGGTAAAATATATATATATATATATATATATATATGTTTGTATGTATGCATATATGTATGTATGTATGTATGTAGGTATGTTTGTATGTGTGTATGTATATATGTATGTATGTATGTCTATATGTATATATGGAGGTGTGTGAGTGGTGTATTTCTTTTATTATCTTTGAAATTATCTCTTTGATATCTTCATCGATACTGATCATATTAATGTGCTTTTAGTGTCGTTGAGTTGGTCTCGACGAGTCTAAATTAAATCCTATCATTATTGTTGAATGTATTGAATTGTTTTATTCGTATTTAAATTAATCCCTTCTCACTTTTTTAATTATCAAAGATGGTGATAATTTTAATAAAATCATAGTTCCCAAGTAAATGTCTCTTAGAGGTGAAATTGGACTTGGTTAGTGACCCTTTTCATTAGAACATCATTACATATAAGGTATGAATCCCTTAACATTAGTGCATGTTTTATACATTCTATTAGATTGATTTATTGGTGTACTTTTGTATCCATAAGTAACAAATATTTTAGGCTTAATCACATGAGGAGTGTGTGTATCCTTTAACATGTTCCTGTGTTGCTTGCATATGGATTTTAATGATTATGATTCCATTTGACTTAATAAGAATTTTGATATATCATTCGCATCTTGTATCGTATGTGCCATTATTTTTTTTCCGCTGATCATGTAGGTTGAGCCTATTTTTACTATCCTCTAAGATGATCATTCTACACATTGGTCAAAAATTACTTAGGATATACTAGATGGAAGGATCTATCACATACTTTTGGGCTATCATCTGAGAGAGATGTGTCAGACATTGGTCGACATGTCACATGATTTTGGACTATCCATCCATAGGTATGTTACAGAAATTGGTCACTGTGTACTTTGGTCCATCCCAGTTGGTGGGATGTGTCATATAATTTTAGGATATCTCATTGAGGAGGATGTGTTGGGCATGCCATCAAGGTTTATTCAGACATGGTTTCAAAGCTGGTAGAGTTCTCTTAGTAATGTTCCAATGTTGGTATGATCTATCTTCTTGGACTCGAAATATGTTTTATACTTTTATGATATATCTATTATATGAATACCATGTTTAATTTCATTTCATGAACATTTATATCATATGAACTGATGTTAAGGACCACTAGTGGTTTCCTAATGATTCTTGTACTCACACCCTACTCGATCATTTTGGTGTACTTTTTGATTTCAGGACTAGGGATCTGGTGAAGGGAAAGAGGGACCTATGGTGGAAGGTTGATGAGACATAGAAAGAGGATGTGGATGTCGGTAGATAGACTTCTAATATGAATTCAACTACTACTTTTATTTTTATAGATTCACCATTTACCCTAGATCCTTGATTTTTTTTATTATACCATGTATTTCATTTACAATTTCTAATGTTACTCTTATTATTACCTATTATATCATATAACTAATATTTGAGCTATGAAATGATACTAAGGGTATAGTTTCCCCATTGATGGAGAATGATTCTCACTGCTAGTTGACAACCTCTTTTATATGAGGATGTGTGTATGATGTCATGTGACTCTCATCTTAGACCGGGTGGTTCAGATCAAGGTGTTACATATTTTTCATGCACTTGGTGATGATTAATTTAATACTCAATCCACCCATTTTGGGGTTATTACCCATAGGTATAACTATGTCGAATCCACATCCATTTGTAGTATTCTGATAGGGATTCAATTACTTCAGAATTAATCAATTTATTATTCACCAAAATTTTAGGATATTATACTATACTTATACATTCCATAGGGTTCTCACTCCATTCCTAAACCTCAAAAATAAATAGGTCTATCTCTAATACCAACTATAGAGATCCAATCCATCTACATATTTTACTAAATAATTTTAACATAAATATCCAATAAACACAACTCAATGATCCAGTTGCCTGGTTTCTTTGGAATACTAGGTTCATAATAAATCAATATGAAACTAAAATAATTTATTTTAATCTCCTTACTGAGCTCTTAAATCCATTTTATCCCCTAAAACCACATAGGATAACCTAGGGAATACATCAATAAAAGGGTTGATCTAAAAACCCAATAAGGTAAAAAAACATGATAATAAATCAATGGGTGTGAGTCAAAAGGCATAGTATGATATCATATATAAAATGTCTCATGGATAATCATATTAACTAATAACATAAAGAATATAGAATCAAAATATTATGGAATCATAGTAATTTATTGGCAACATAAAACACAAAATAAGAATTATTGTAAGTGGTTCCCTAGGCAGAATTTATGTATGTACTTTAATTACCATTAAATGTATATATTTTGATATATAAATTTATTTATCATACCATAATAGTATATATACTTATGTGTCCACTATTTTTATTGAAATTTTCTTAGATTATAATTCATATAAAAGGGTTATAGTAGTTTCTATGGTATAATTAGAACATAGAGATATCATGATAGAAATCTTAATGTTACGAACTATGGTCCATATACATAATAATGATAGGAAACTCATGATGTGTGACCGTCATGTGCTAGAGGATCATAATCATTTATAATTTTTCTCATAAATTCCACACTTGGTGATATCGAGTAGATTAGATCATGAGGATAGACCCACCAATAAGAACACCACATGTTTCAGGTGTCATTGGTTGTTTCTATCTATGGAAACTTAAATTGGCCTCATTACTTGAGATCATTTTCAATTTATACCATTTGATTTTTTACTTTTATGAAAGGAAAAAACCATGAAATTGAATTCATGTCCAGGTATCTGGTGTTGGGTGCGTCATTGGTGGTGTGACATAGGTTCAATGGTCAAGATGAAATTTTTTACTTCTGATATGAGGAAGTGATATCTGAGGCAAGGTTGATCTATATGGTAGTGCATTTACAAAATCTTTATCCATGGTAGAACAATTTATGTCTATCTAGTTATGTCAAAAAATGATAAATCAATAATATGTGATGACACGAGCAGTGTATATTTCTTTATGAGATATCATGAGATAAAGAAATTATATTACACAATGTTTGTTTATAGGACAATTGTTATTGTTATGAATATTCTTTATCTATTTGTAGGCTATGATGGGATACTAGACTCAGCTATTTGACTATGAATAGTATTCACTACAACATAGATATGGGCCTATAGGGTCACATGCAATATCATATTCATGAGTCTTCCATATTCTGTTGAATAGGTGTATATGAAATGGGGGACCCCGTTATGGGGTTTGAGATTTGTCCAATTATTAATGATCACTAATGAATAAATAAATTCATATTATTGAATAATGGGAAAATCGGGATGAATTTATTTAATAAAATTATTCAAAAGGAATCAAGTGAATACATGGAAAAATATTATACGAATGAATATTATTTCAATATTCATGGTTCATTTAATATTGGTGAGAATTAAGAGTCATGTTAATGTCTTGATTTTATCATGTCACACATTTATTATATATTATAAGTAGTTTCAAAAAATATAAATGATGTTAATGATGTAGTTATTTCATCATAACATGGCATTTATAGTTTATTTTTTGGGTGTTGGATATACGATGGTCGAGAAACCCTAAATGGGTATTTGAAAATTCACTATATAACCAGAGAATTTCTCTTATTACAAGGACTATTAATCATTCTAAATTTTTATCTTCTTCCCCCTCCAACATACTAGGGATAAAAAGGATTCATCTGATTGATCAATCCAAGAATACCTTCATATATCTATGGGATGTAATCGAGGTGATCACTGAAATATAAAAATAATTGATGGAGCTATATACTTGCACCTATATTTGGATGAACAATATATCTGTGGATTATTAAAGCATGTGTGGATGATATAGAGGTTTTCAAGATCGAATCCTTCAAGAAACAGTCTCTAGTGATGAGATGCTACCAAGAAAACATTGATTATTATGAGCTAACCATTTGGCTTAAATATTAATTCCTTGATAATCTATGAGTGATCCAAGGACCTTATCGTTGCTCAGATCACTAGATTGGATGATGTTTTGTTGCACTGATGATAAAATTTTAAATCCACGCCTTGTTGCATTCTGTTGTGCAGGCTGATACCATCTATTGGTACAAAAGGGATCATGTGAATTTTTTTTAGTCAATAAAATTATTTTTCCATAAATATAATTAGAGGGATTCATTTCAGTCCCAATAGATTTGGAAGTTCATCGATCCAATTTAAGGTGGTTCGGTTATGAACATAAAAAAAATTAACTCAAATTTATTTATGATTATAAATTTGATAAACATGTTTTCTATATCTTTTAGTTATTACCCTATTGTGGTGGCCAAAATAATATTTTGGTGACCTCCTAGTTTTCCATCCAGTTTCGACCGAATCCGAGTGGTAAGAATTACTCCAGCTAAATGTGATAATTATACCAACTATGGAATTTTTATTTTTATTAAAACCAAATCCTATTCCATATTCAGTGGAAAATAATAATTTTTAGTTAATGTGACTAGTGGTTTTTTCATTATAAGAAAAAACGTTAGTGGTAGGTGGAGTTTTTCCACAAACCAATTTCATGGGGGTGGAAATTTTCTACAAATTAAAGAAAAAATAAATATATAATTTAATAAGACTAAATAAATGGGTGGATTAGTGACCTTAATTATTCAATAATTATAAAAAAATATGGTCTCATTTTAAAGGAATCCACCCAGCGTTATCCCCTACCTAGCTTGTTGACCCACCACCTCCATTCATATGTCTTCACAATCACTATCTCTAGCCAGTGTCATCCACCACCAGTCTCCCTCCTACTGTTGCACCCTCAATTTACAATGTCATCATCGATTGATCACCCCATTGTAGTGATCCTCTCCATGTGAACCTCAGCCATCATATCCAGGAATTCTCTCCGAGCAGCCTCCCTCATCTGGCCTCCTTCCTAGTCAATATTGAACGGTGAACAGAACTCCCATGTCTAGTGTGACCTATCCCTAATCAGGGTCCCTATCGCTTCCTTACTGGTTTACTCGACCTAGAATGTGTCAGGGTGAGACCGTCCCAACCCAAAACATACCTGAGAAGGTTCTTCTTAACTCGGAATGGAGATTCAATGGTACTCCAGACATGAAACCCCATGTTGTAGATCTACCCAACCCGAAAATACCATACATGACTTCGACCCAACCCAGAATACAAGTGGATGGGTTTCATAGTCTATGAAAATAATTTTATATATCATATTTTAATTTATTTTATTTTTTAGAATTAAAAAATATTAACAAAAAAATTATTATTAATGAAATTAATTTAATTTGGATATGTAATAAAATAAATTTTTGGAAAGAAAAAAAAACAAATTATTTTAATTAAATTTTTTCATTTAATTAATTTAATAACCTTCCACTTTAAATTTATTTCAATTTAATTTTATCATAAATTTATTTTCATATCGAATAGTCGTGAGAAGTGACCAACCCTGTGTTTTTCTAGGATAATATTATATAATTATTTATTACATATTTGCAATGCTTATAACATTTTATTAGTTTTATGATATTCTTCACACCAACATTCATAATTTAATATGTATAGTGGTATGTGTTTCCATCAACATTGACTATATGTATTTATTAATAATGAGACCACCTCGCTTGCGGGTGAGTATACATATATTATATAATGATGGTGATGTAAGTGTGGAATATACCAAGACGAGGTAGTATCAAAGATGATATATGGAGACAATAGGCTGAGGGAGAGTTACGATACTAGTTAGTAATTTACTTAGTTATGATACCCCTAGATCGAGGATTATCCACTGATTTTAAATGTAGCAACCAATATTAGATTCTCAAGACTAATTAGGTAATTTATTTCCTTTATGAATTATTTTTTATTTTACGTATGTTCATGTTTACTGTGAGAACACATAAAATAATAAATAGAAAATAAATAAAGATGTGATGAATTTATTCTATTAATTCATGATCAATTGTGATCGTGAAAACATAGTATGAACATAATTAATATAAAAGGATTAAAATTTTCAAAAATATTGAAGCTGCAAGTGGTTATATTATGTTGTAGAGGCCTTCCATAATTTACATTTTAAAAAACTGAGTGTATGGGGTGCTCACCAGCCCTAGTTGAGGGTTCAACCTACTTCTGGGGAGTTCTTATATAAATGATGGGTTTAATTAATATAATTTTATAGAAAATAAGTTTTTATAGACAAATACCTTTCACTATAGAGGTGAATCATAAATGGAATAAAGGTTGTGATTTTGATAAGCTAAAACTTTACCTAAGAGATCAAGGAATTATGAGTTAATGCAGTTTTCTAGCCTAGTGCCTACCTTAGAACTCTCTGAGTAATAGCACAGTCTTTTCTTGTAGACAATGAGGATAGGATTCATGGGTCCTTATCACCATGATACTTAAGAGATAGAGTATTCCAATTTTAGTAATTATGGATACTAGATTTTGATATAATAGTGAGAGACATTTAATGATTTAATTAATTAGTCAATATTGAATAAACTGGTAATTATGATAAATTACTAACTGCTAATTTTTTTTGTGCATTAAAATTGAAATCACCAACACCACAAGAATATTATCATTGTGACTGATTCTGGATAAAGAAAATATAAATATTAGAAATAACATCCAAGACCGGTACAGACACTTGTGAAGAATACTATGCCAAGAGAGGAAAATTTATGAGTTGGAGTCCTCACATCCTACTATGCCCCCATAGGGAGCTATCAAGGATGATAAACATAATTATAATAAGAATGTAGATGATGCAATATATGTATAGTGTATCCTGTTGTCATCTATGTCAAGTAAATTATTGAAAACACATTACGATAAAGATTCCTACAGGAGGTTAAATCATCTCCAATAGTTATATCAGGAGAGAGATAGACAAGAAGAGATTGAGATATCTAGTGCATTGTATAGGTACAAGCTAGTAGAAGGGATTCAAGAAGAAGCTCATTCAGTCAAAATGATCAGGTATATCAAGAGGCAAGAAGATCACAGGTTCCAAATAAACCAAGAACTGGTGACTGATCTCATTATTTCCTACTTACAAGAAAACTTTTTAAATTTTATTATTAATTACAATATGAAAAACATAAAAAATTCACTCCCAGATATTTTGTATTTTTTTTAAAAAATTATAAGGATATGAAGAATTCCAATTCATTAGTCTTTAGAGTGAACAGTAGGAGGAAGGTCAAGGTTAATGGGTCGAAGGCCAAGTTCAATCCAAAGACACTGATGTATCCTCCTATCAATAATTCAAAGATATGTAGGGAGAGGAATGAACAGGAGGATATCTACATTTCATGTGGAATGAAATACCACTAGAAGAATAATTAGAAAGCTAGGGAAAATAATTAAAAAAATACACATACTTTAGGTATTTTTTTCATTGAATTAAATCTTTATATATCTAAAATTTGGAAATTGGAAAATATATCTGGCTCAAACATTTTATTCTAATGCAGGAACTAAGTATATTCCATAAGATTTCAATGGGTGTTGTGGATATCTGAGATGTGAATGGTGGGATAATAGCATCCTTGGCACTAAGAGATTATCATATAATCTTTTCTAGTGGTTTTGTTATTGTATTGAATAATTTTTATTGTCTTCCTTCTGTTACAAAAAACATAATCTCACTGTCATGTTTTGAAATAATTGGATTTAATTAAATGTTTTAAACTCAATGTTTTTAATTTTTTAAGGATGAAATATGTTATGGTATGTTTTATATTAACAATGGCTTATATATAATTAATCTTGAAAACTCTGTAATGAAAATATTTGACCAAATAAATGAACATGACACAAATAACACCCACCTATGGAACTTGAGGCCTGGTCATATAAATGAGAATCGTTTACAAAATTTACATAAAGCCGGAGATTTTGAATGAATTGAGTTAAAACCCCTGGATGTATGGCATGCTTGTTTACAAGGGAAAATGACAAAAGTACCCTTTCATGGGAAAGGATTAAGAGCCACTAAATCACTGTAATTGGTTTATAATGATATGTGTGGTCCATTTCTAGTAGATTTAAGGGGTGGGTTTTCATACTTCAATACATATAGCAATGATTATAATATATTTGGTTATATCTACATAATTAGGAATAAGTTATTTTCCTTTTAGATGTTTGAGGAATATCTACATGATGGAGAAAACTAGTTTTGTAAGAAAATTAAGGTACTCCACTCAGATAAAGGCAGAGAGTATCATAAACAATATTTCGTTGATCACTAAATGGAGTGCAGGATAGTATCCCAACTCACCCATACTTATACACTATAGTGGAATTGTGTAAGTGAAAGGGGGAATCATAAACTACTAGACATGGTCAGATCAACGATGAGTTAAAAAATTCATCCATTATCCTTTTGGGGATACTCTTTGTTGATAGTGGTGTATACCCTTAACTGAGTATCAACTAAATCTACAGATGGGATTCCATATGATTTGTGGTATGGAATGAAACTCTATCTGTCACACATATATTTATGAGGATGAAATAATTTTTTTCAAGACTATACCTATTTCCAAATTAGCTTCCCAAGGCATATAGTGAATCATTATAAATTATCATAATAAAAATAAAGGATATTACCTATGGAACCCTTCCTATAAGAAAGTGATTGGGGAAATCCATGCCATATTTCATGAAAGGGAACACATATCCAAAGGAAATAGTGGTAGAATGGTTAGATTCAATTAATTTGATGATATAGTTGCCCAAGAGTTGGTACAAGAATAATATCTACAAGAGACAGTGGGAGATAAAGAATTTCCTAATACACAAGTACTGCATTGGTAAACTCAAGATGTTAAAGAACTAGATTAGTAAGTTTTTCTTTTCACTAATTTATGTGGTGAATTACTCTTAGAAAAGGATCAACATGTGACCTACGAGAAAGTAGTAGAAGACAAGGATGATTCTAAATAGACAGATTACTGAAATTTATAGATGGAGTCCATGTACAAAAATAATTTCTGTATTTTGGTATACCCTCTATCTGATATATACCCATTGGGTGAAAATGGTTATTCATGAAAAAAATAGACATGGATGGTAAGCTCAATACCTATAACTAAAGATTGGTAATGAAGGGTTTCAAGAAATGTCAAGTTATAAGCTATGAAAAACCCTTCTCACCAGTAGCGATGATAAAATCCATTAGAATATTAAATGAAATAGCATCATTCCAAGATTATGATATTTGAAAAAATGGATATAAAACTTGGTTTTTAATGGGATTTTGGTTAAATACATATATATGACTCGACCCAAAGGATTTATTAAGTCAAAGAGTGCCAATAATGTGTGAAAGATGTACATAACCATTTAGAGGTAGAACTAGGCATCATAATCATTGAATGTTTATTCTGATGAGGCCATAAAAGAATTTGGTTTTTTCAAGAATGAAAGTGAACCATGTGTATGTATGAATTTTAATGGGTAAGAAATTTTTTTCCATGTATTATATGTTAATGGAATATTAATTATAAGAAATTAATTAAAACTATTATAGTCAATTAAGACTCGGTTAATTGAATACTTCTCTATAAAAGACTTAAGTGAAAAATCCTATATTATAAGGATCAAGATCTATCATGATAGATCATAGAGGCTGCTTGGGCTAAGTCTAAGTACATATATTGTCAAGTTACTTAAAAGGTACAAAATGGAACATTACAAGAGAGGGATGTTTCCAATTTCATAGTATCAATCTCTCCATGAAAATGTGACAAAAAACACAGGAGGAGATTGAAGGAATGATAGGAATTAAATACTCATTAGTAGTGTGATCTATCATGTATATCATATTATGTTATATGTTGATGTTTAACTTTATTTATGATTGGTGGTAATATATCAAGGTAATCCCAGAGATCTTCATTGGAAATATGTAAAAACTATCTTGAATCCTGAAGTACTTGTGGGGTACAATGTATATATTCCTAGTGTTTGGAGGATATGAAAAACTGATAGTGATAGGATTGACTTATGCTAGTTTCTAGATAGATATTGATGATCTAAAATCACAATCAGGTTATACCTTTTTTGTAAATCGTGGTGTAGTGATTTGAAGAATATTCAAGCAACCTGTGGTCACTGACTCTACAATAGAATCCAAGTACATCATGGCTTCTCTTACAGCCAAAGAAGCAATCTAGATATTTTGTGGTTGGGGAACCATAATTTGTTATTCGAACATGCATTATATTAGAAAAGTGTTTCACTCATTCCAATGAAAATTCATCATACAACATTGATTTCTTATGTCTCCTCCCACATCTAAGAGAAAGAAAGTATTTGTCTAATCAATCAATCCAAGCACACATTCATGGATCGAAGGTATGTGATTGAGGTGATCATCTGAACATAGAAGGAATCATTGCAGGTCAGAGATAGAACTACGATTTCAATAATCAGTGTACATACAGATTATTGAAGTGTGTGTGGATGATCTAGAGGGGTACGATCTTGAATCCTTTGAGCAATGTTCACTGCAAAGGAGATTTTTTTAAGTGCACATCGATTCGAATGAGTTGACTAATCATTTTCAATTTTAGTACTTTTATAATCCACACAAGATCCTGATACCTTATCGGGGCTTAGATCACCATATGAAATGTTGTTTCTTCACTTCGATGTAAATTTTTTTAAATCCCCATACCATCAGCTACCACAGTACTCCCCTGTACCATCAAACATAAGTCAAGGATAACATTCATGATTACATCACATGAATAACAGATTCAAATCATAGATTATGTTTACACCCCAATCCCATACATATCATCTCATGTGACATAAACATTACCCAATGCATTAGAGCACTGTCTGGGTCCACCCATCATAACATGTACATGTATATATATTCTATGTACGGAAATAAATCATGAGGCATAAACATAAGGATTACCCATGTAAATAAATGGATTGTGTAATCATGTCACATAACATAACCAGTTGGAGTATCATAAATTATTCCATGAAATAATGGATAAAACATTCTTGTATATTCATAGGGTAAAAATATGCATAGATAATGATAGATTATTTTTAAATAAATTTAATATTATAAAAATATTTGGTATGATACTTTGTACATATACCACTTTAGCGGGGTTTTAGAGAAATGGGTAATGATTACTTAAAGTGGTTAAGAGCTAATGGTTTCCATAAAACTAGAAATGCCCTAAAATTGTTTTTTGTATAAATATTATTTTTTTAGAAACCATGTTTATTTTAAAATATTTCATTGATTGGTACATTTATATAAGAAAATAATAAATAAAAGTTACATTTATTCTGATTTTATAAAGAGATTGAGAAGGGAATCTTTAAAACTTGTATATCCCGATAAAAGAAAGGTGAATTGCACTGGGTATATATGTGTTGTATATATATAAAGAATATATAAGAAGTAAATAATAATAATATATATATAAATTGATTTAAAGAAATATAAATCAAAACCAAATAAAAATGGGATGGTTTAGAGAGTTCCCATACATGTTTAAAGATTGTTCTGCACTTGAACGTAATATCCAGAATAGTCGAACTAAATTAAATGATTATTAAATTAATATCATTATAAATCTATATTTTATTTACTATAATTGTATAATATTCATTTACAACCATTTAAATGAGATATAAGTTTTAATTTCACTTTTCTCAGTGTCTTTGTTTCATGATTCCAAGGTCATATCACTTATGGATAATTATTGAAGTTCTTGTCAAATGGGAGTACAACATCAAAATTGAAATGAAACAGTATTAATGAAATTTTATAAATTTAAAGGGTACCAAATATCCATATTTTTTCCCACATATTTTTTATTCATTTTGTTAAAATGTTAATGTTATAGGTTTTGTTTATTTTTTTGGTTTTACTGACCATCCCGAACTAGTTTTATTTTATTTAATATTATTACCATATATTCATTCCAAAATGTGAAATAATATATAATATAAATAATGAGATAATTTTAACCATTTTAAGTGAATGTAATCATTACATGATGGTGGTATAGAAAAAAAACACATTATCCATGGAGGTGGTGAACTGGCATAATATGGATGATATTTTCAATTTTTAGAAAAAGATGAGAAGAGAAGTGGATAGATGATAGATATTTTATTATAAAAATAAAATTACCATATATATTTGATATTATAATAATTATTCCATGTTGTATGGGGTTTTCCAAGATAAATTAGAAGAATAATATAAATTAATAGAGGTACATTGAGAATATTAGCACTTGATTGTCATATCTTGAAATACACCTTATGGCACATTGGTTTTGCCTTTTTGTGAGACCACACTATGAGGAAATGTGGGAGAGGAATTTGAAGACCATTGGATAAAAATTGGGAAATATAAAAGGATTATAAGGTGTGAGGATAATGGGTGGTGGGGGTGGAATTTATAAGGGGTGGTGAGGGGTGTGTTTGAATATTATATACAATAGTTTGATATTTTAGCTCAAGACTACCAATATCGATGAATATTGTGACTATATATAGTAAATTTTGTATGTGAGTTCTAAATAATAAGTTATTATATTATACATGACTCATAAACTCATGTATTTAGCTTATAATAAAAATTAAAACATTTTACCATATTTTATTATACATAAAAAATTCAACAATTTTTAGAAATTTCCATAAATTTACATTGACTATTTTATGATATGTCGATTCAAAAAATGTAATCAATTTTATAAAAATAATTTTATAAAGATGATAACAAAAATAAAATAATATCCTTATTTATTTCAAAAAACAAAATTTTAATATTATGATCATTTTCTTGCCCCATTTTCAAAATTACTTATTGTCTCAAAAAAATTATTGTCATTATAAAAATTTTAATATTAATTTATAAAAATATTTTATGATAATATAATTTAATTAAAATTATTATATTTTTTATAAAAATTCAAATATATTGTTTATGTTTTACAAATATTTAAACTCTTATTTCATCTTATTTTAAAACATTTATGAAATTGTATCATGATACAAATATACCATATTCTCATTTTATAAGATAAATAAATATAATTTTACATGTAAATATGTGAGGTTACTATTATAATGATTAGTATAATATTCTTAATGGACATATTACTATTCCAAGTGTAAGATTACTATTCTAATATTCATATTACTATTCCAACTCTCAGATTTATAATGGTTATTTGGGTTCCCTAATTATTATAAATACATTGTAATTCATTCATCCTTAATTAAATTAAATTTTCATTCAAGGTAACATTTTTTTCATTTTCAAGATGCATATTGAATTAATAATATTACAATTCATTCTTATAGTGTAGTTCATGGGTAGTATTATTCTAGGGGATTGAGCTGTTCAAATATTTTTTACTATCGTTACCTTATTTTCTAATTTTCGTCCCATTATAATTCTTTCAATTATTATGGCCATATTTATTCTATAAATATAATGTTTAAATTACTATAAAAATATTTACTAGGTTTCATCATATAGTGTTTATTAATAATATAATATTAAATTATTAAATAGGAAACATTTATATAAGATGGAAAATTATATGTATAAAAGTATTGGTTGTTACCTTAGTAGAGTCAAAAAAAAGAGTTAGAGTACAATGTTGCATCAGATGCAATGAAGGATGAAATTTGGAATGATATTTTTGTTTCTAAACATGGATTTGTCCCTAGAATTAATGGAATAATTGATCTTTACTATAAAAATAGTGGATCCATTAATTGGGATAAGGAATAACAGTCTCACCAAATTACCAACTTCATCCATCACAAAAACAATCTCATGCGAGATATTATTAAGAGGGGTCATGTGAGAGTTTTTTGTACGTCTACAAAGGATAATGTAGTGGATCCATTAATGAATCCATTACCATTATAAAAGCATGAGGTTCTTGTTTATTCTCTTGGTATAGGATACATAATAGATTGAATGTAATGGTTGTAAGTGGTTCATGATTTTATAATAAAGGAAATACCTCTTTATCTTTCATTCATTTGTGGTGAAATGTATTTTACATGAATTGTAGTGTGATAATATACCCACAAAATAGTATTTGAGTTGTCCCTAATCATTGATCGTCATGATGTATCATGGGATATGATGATATATTATGGATAACATGAGTAGGATTGTGTACTCAATTAAATGGTTTAATATGATATATGGTGACTAGAATCCTCAGGTAATAATTCAATACTTATTACTTAGACTAGCCCACCAAATTATATATCAATGAATTTAATATAATCATTAATATACTTATGGGTGTAATATTATTATTAATCCTTTTTATTAGAGTTTTTCAAGATACCTATCATGAGAACATTCAAAATTTTATACCTTTCTTTCACAAGTCTTGAGGCTTAGATAATAATGGGTGGATGTGTATGTTTTTGATCATGTAATTAGTTAGAGATCAACCAATATTGGATTTCTCTATTCATGTTATAAAAAAATAATACTTTTCCTTTATTTAATAAAACTGAGTAAATGTGTGGCCATGCATAGTTGATCCACATATGATGTGTTCTACAACTTAGATGAGGGGTATGTGAGGTGCTCATAGTCTAGATGAATCAAATGTGATATATTCATCAAATTGGTTAGTATTTTTGGGATAATCAATAAAGTATGATATGTCATGTACATTATTGAAATGTTTTATATCTAGTGATCACTATATTTCATTATTTTATTTTTATTTTCAATTCTACTAAGGCTTTTAAGGTTATATAACTATGGCTTTAGATTATGATTAAATTTTAGACAAAGCGTTTGTTCTAAAATGGAGAGAGTTTGATCAACCATCTCCAAAAGATTATTGTATATATTCATAAATAGTTATGAAGTCTTTCATAAATTTATTATGATATTTAATTTCAGGTTAATAATTTATAGAGATTCACTAAAATTAGATATATCATATTTTATAATATCCCTAAATCATAGATGGCGATATGGGAATACTAATGAATGTATCAAAGATTACGACATCATAGTGTATGGTGGAGGCACATGAAATATGATATCTCATACATGAATCACTATTACATCTTCTTATTTGGTTAATTTTTTTATACATCCATAAAATTGATTCATTAATGGAGATTCATTCTTGATACATTCGTTTGAATATTTCAAAGGAATTATGACTTATGAACATATTGTAATGTATCAGCTTCCATGAGATGGAAAGAGATACAAATGATTCTCCAACACTCTCCACATAATGAAGAGTGTCTACAGAAGGTATTTGATCCCTCCCATTTATTTTACCCTCAATACCTTCATTCCATAATCTGGAGCTCTCTTGATCCCAAACCACAATTCAGCATTACTGAGAATAAAATGATAGAACCCCTTTGGTATTTCTGGGTCTTCTCATTACGATTAAGGATCCAAAGGGTTATGTAATTCCTTGTAGTTAGGATTTATTGGTCCAAATATATAAAGATACTAATTAGGCACACTTCATCAATGAATCAAAATGGATTTTGTTACTATTAAAGTAACCCTATATTTATGTTTCTTGTTTGTGCATATTGGCACAATTTTTGAGGCATTAGACATATTATGGGATTCTTACACTAAAAATTTCATTTGAAAAACACCCTAAATCTCGTCATGTTCTCACTTGACCTAAATATATTCTTGGATATGGTGTGGGTAACATCATGACCAACTAATTGGATTGAGAATAGGAGGAGTTTCCAATAACATTAGGTGACATTCCCCAGACACCAAAGGCTATAAATAAATTTCAAGGGTTTAAACATAAGATACATGGGGGTATAACATACCCTCGGAGACACACACACATAATAGGATATTGATAATTTAAAACCAATGAAATATTCTAAAATTATTCAGGCTCCAAAACCCAACAAAAATAATAGTGACCAATCCAATAATGAATAATAATATATTGAAAAATATCAGAGTTGTCATGGAATTATAATAGATAAAAATAAAAATAAAAATCAATACAATACATAGGTACAATGGTGGAACCAATATTGACTAAGACATGAACTAACTTCGAGATGAAAATTCACCAACTATGATAGATACATCAATAAATTCCACTAGAATAGTAAGAAAGTAGTCCCTTACCTGTATTATAGAAAACAACATTTGTATATGCACAAATGTGTATATGTCAGGGGAGATTAATCATACCCAGTTAGAAACCCCCAATATTTTTATCACATGCCACTAAAACTATAAACATGTTATATTATATGATATAAAACAAGTAGGAAGAATATCAAATCATTTTCAAAATATAAAATATACTAGATGAATAGGTTTTATAAAAGGTGTTTAAGTCATAAAAAGTGTTTTCTTAATTATAATTGGCTCATAATTTCTAATTTGAAATAATTATACATGTTCACACACAAACCCACCCATACATTCCAAATGACACCCCTATGCTAATGAGTGGTGGGGCATCCTCCCCCATGCCATTTTTCGGTGGAATTTTCTTCCTTGTGCCTTTCTAGTCAGCACAGAGCACAAAGTTTATCTCAACCCATCCTTGTATAATGAAATAATGAACAAAATCCAACTTTTTTCCTTTCAAAATTGCACAAATAACTTGTTATGCCAATAACCTCCATCAAAACATTATTTATTCAAGAAAACCTTTTTAATCAATTGAACAAGTCTGTTATAGAGTCCCTCACTATCAAATTTTAATCCAACCAATAAGAGAATTATAAAATATGTTTTACTAGGGAGGAACCATTTAAAAATAGAAATAAATTATTTTAGAAACCAAAAAGCCATCAATTTCCAATAAAATTTAAAAGAGGTAAAAACCACCTACCTAAACTCAATTATCATGAGAGATCATAGAATATTCCACTGGTCAGACCTATTCCTTTCGTTCCTCTATAAAAAATTCCTGAGGTATTATTAGAACAAGTCTAAACCCATAGATCTAGGTATTATTACACTGATATACGGTTCCATATGATACAACCTAATGAGATCTATTACATGAAAGAAAAATTATACCCTAAAATTTGATTTGAACAATTGAATTCATATGGATTCACTGGAATCAGAGTTTGGAAATCAAAGGTTTCCAAAAATAACCTAGGAAGACCTTGAAGTTTATAGGAAGGAACCAAAAACGAATGAGGAGTTGCCACTAGTTTCTAGGTAAAACTAGTTATTATCATATTAATTTTTTTTGTAAGTCATAGATTTATGTCAAAAATTCCTCAAGGTGTAACTTCCATTGAAAATAATGTCCCTTTTAAAATAAATCATTAAAATACATTTTATGATGTAAATTTATTTAACATCTTATACTTCCTAGGTCAAAACATATTACCTATAAAATTTACATCATAAAACCATGATTTATTAGGTAAATTGTTCCTATAGATTTCTAGAATCTAATTTCCATAATATCTCATTTTTATTCCACTGAACTTTTCCATCAAGGTATTCAAATTATTTCATATGTAAAACGAAAATCTATAAAACAATGACATGCCTCTAACCAATGGTGTTATAGTGTGCGTTCCCCCAAGGGCTATAGAGTAGTGACTGGGAAATAGTGGGTTGTAGGTGTGGTACAAAGTCTATTTATGAAAATAATTTAGTAACAAGATGGTTCCACTTATATATTCTATTGGAAATGTGGAAGGAATTCGAGTTGATCAGATGCTTCAAGACTTGTGACTACTCAAGAAACATTCATATGGTTTTTTTCGAGATACAACATACAATTGGATTATTGAATTCATTATTTTTTAGCCTTTCAGCACTCTGAGGACCCCTACTTGTCTGTGATATCCAACCCTTTAGTATTTAGGCTTAGATGGTGGGAACTTTTAAGGATTTATAGGAATTCTAGTGGTAGAGAATATCTAGATTTTACCTTGTCACACTTTTGAATACCTTTGTATTATATAGTTTGAGTTGAATTGTTTCTTTCTTTTACTTTGTGGTTTTAGGTAATATTATTGAGTATTTTTATACTCACACCTACATGGTCTTTGTGCCGACATGTGTTATGTTATTATAGATAATTCATTGTTCAAAAATAGTCTTGGTGGACATGGAGTGTAATAAACTAAACTTGGTTGACCCAAACCATCATCCGACACTACCTACCACATAGCCTAATGCATGTTCTCGATCATTGTGGACTAGAAACAAGCACCGGGCCAACCAACAATCTTGTGGTGATGAGTTTTCTCATGGTGAACTAACATGACCCATTTATAAAACATGACGGCCACACCAATATCATCAGAGTCAACAAATCATAACATGACATCCAGTGTACTCATAACGACTAAGTTGATACAATAAAAACAGAACTTCTTATACATGAAATTTCATAGAAGTTCATACACATGTTATCTCAAGTTGTAGTTCTAAAAATACACAAAAGGTTACAAATCTCATCTGTTCCAAAACATACATTTCTATAGATACAAAATCCAAAAATGACTCCACATTAGCAAACACCATGAGACAACGTCTCCTATATACAACATGTACAATGGTCATCATGAAGATCCACCTAGGTACATGGTTCTCTTGGATTTACCTAGGTCCTACAAAATGAAATATACAAACACCCAAAAGAATATGTATGGTGTTTGGATCATAGTCCAGTAAAATTCCACCATGAATCTATTTAAGGATTTTACGGATGCAAACAAATAAACTAGTTTATAAACACTTTTCAAAACTAAACCACTTGGAAAACATTGCATTTTCAAATAAGACTTTGAAAACCATTTGTTTTTCTATTTCAAATAAAACATCTTTTTCTTTAAGATTTCTCAACATAGATCAAATAATAAAGAAAGGAACACATTCTTAATATACTTGGTGAAAAACGAGAAAATATAAAATCATCAACATATAATCAATGAATGAAATTTTTTATAACATATAAAATCATATTAAACATAGAACTAGTAAAATGGATAAATAATATAATTAAAAATGTAATGTATAAGTGTGCCTTGGAATCTAACCACAATGTTCAAATATGAGTGATTATAAAAAAAGTATGTTTGATGGCTAAGCAATGTGAAAGATTGAATGATCTACCCCTAGCCAAACACCAAGAGCTCTCACGGTGTCTCAACAACCAAAATGGAAGATCTAATGGTCTTCCTACCTAATGTCACTCACATTTTCTTTGAAACAAAAAAGGAATCTCACACATACTTCTTTATCGAAGGCTTTCACGATCCCATAGACAACTCATCGATCACACACGGGTTGACGCATGTTCTACTTCATGAAAACATAACCACAGTCATATTCCATATATGAAAAATCCAACACCTAAGAAAATTTTATAAAAAACAGTTTCATTTTATAAAACACATTCCCATAATGAAAACCATTTGTAAAATCATTTTTTAAATCCATTTAAATCCATAAATCTCCTTTGATCCATTTTATCAAATACTTAGAGTGCATACATGCCACCCCCTTTTATAAAACCTTTTCTAAATTACAAATTTTTATACCAAGTCATAGAACACATAAAATGTCTGAAAAAATTCATTCTAGTGGTTATTTTGGGTTCATTGTGTTTGTTAAATTCTTTTTATGTATTTGAAGAAGGATGGTTGTCATATGAGGAATTAATAGTGAGTATAAATGTATAGGCTGATGTCACAGAGTGTGAATGTCTAATATCAAGGAACAAGAATGTATGATATTGTGGAGTGTGAAATGTTTGATCTCATGGAGTGTGATTTTCTGATCTCATGAGTGTGAATTTTATAACTAATATCACAGTGAGTTCATGTGATGTGCACCTGATTGTTAGTTGATCTCGAGATGAGATCACACGAAGCATTGGAAGAAGAAAAGAGATAAATGACCAATGTATCTCATAGTCATTCAAAATCACATGATTGTATGATTTTATTTGGGTCTCACGATGGGGTCATATGAAGCGTTGGAAGATAATGTCAATGGACACATGATTATCTTTGTATCCCATGATAGGATCGAGTTAAGTTTCGTAGAAAATTATGATGATCACGCAAATCAATTGCAACATATTGTAGGTTATCAAGTGATGTACTTATGATATATGGTAGGTTATCAGATGAAGCACGTAAGACAGATTTCTTATGTGGTGAATCATATGTACAACTACAGTTTACAAAGATAAGGTAGTGGATTTATACCTATAAATACGCCTAACCATACCTTAATAGTAGATAAGATTTCTCAAGTCATTTGATCTGAATAAAAATTATATCGTACGACATTAACAAAGATTTTCACTGAAGTATTAATATTCATGTAATTAGTATAAAGTCATGAAAAATGATTTCATGAAGGGGTATCATGATGTGAAGTATGTACTATATGTTTTTCCACAAAGGAAGATCATTTGATATCGTGTGATGCACATGAAATGAATAAAGTCTCATCATTCATATGAACTAAAAGTGGTCTTAGGATCTTCCTGATAGGAACAAGTTTTCACAATCTGTTTAATATGATGAAGTTATCCTGATCCATGATAAATGAGCAAGTTCATTCACCATAGTCACACAAACTTCATGAACATAAGAAGGTATATAGAAAGGGTCTTGTGAAGGGTGTTCTTCACTAGGCATAGGTAGACCAATTATAGAAACCTGATCTAGATGAGATAAATAGAGTAATGTGATCTACATGAATAAAACAATGTCTCGTGGTAGAGTCACACTATCCACAAGATTTGAAGGGAGTCTCATCAAGGGGTCTCATGGAGGTTTTTATGGAGGAGTCTCGTGAAAATTTGGTTGTTATCACATTGATGAAACAAGAGCATTAAGACAAACATGAGTGTGAATCAACTCAGAACCAATTTTCACAAGATTCTACTGGAAGATAATTGTATGCACTTAAGAGAGAGAGAGTAGTGACATTTAAAATTGTGAGTGGTAGTAAACATAGAGGGGAAGAGAGTACACTCCAAACCTTATAATTGAATTATTCTATATTGGACTTGTTACATCAGCTCATTGTTGTTTTATACTCCTTGGACTTAGCCCAGTGATCATGTACCAAGTAAAAATTTTGTGTCATGTTCATGTTTTATTATTATTTTGTTTTTTCTATAAGAAGGAGATAAAAGAGATATTTGTTTAACAATAAAACTATATTTAAAAGGTATGGACATTTTTACCTATCATATAATGATTCAACTAACCCCTCCCCTCTCAGTTTATTTTACCAGGTTGAGAAAAAAATTGGTATTAGAGAAAAAGGTTAAAAACAATGTTTCTCTCTTAGTTGTATCAGGGGATGCTATTAATCACAAAGGTACTCTGATATTTTATGGAAAAAATAAATTCATGGAATAATTTGATTCAGCACTACTTATTATAATTAGGAATGGATTTCTTTGTTGGGGTGATGTATGGTATTTTATCTTGTGTGGATAGTATAGTTTTATTAGAATCATACTTAATATAATTTGAAACTGATGAGAAGAAATTAATGCCTTAGGAGGAGCTATATCAAACATAATATACATAAAGGTGAGTTCATGCAACTCAATTCATTATATGTGGGAAAACATTCTAAATATATTTTAAGTGGAATGAAAATTTATAGATAAAAAATTACACATTATGTGAAACAAATATGAGGACCTGAGAATGAACCCCCAATGAGTTTTTTGATGTATTATATGATGGATTTAATTTTTTGTGGATGATATGTGTGGTCTTGAAGAAATACTTGAATATGTAAATATTGTTTAGAATATCTTGATAAGACTTCCACCATAATTCGAGTTGAAATTTTCTATTTTATAATATAAATATCCAAAGGAGTTGACAATTGATATCTTACACAATACTCTTATTGCATACAAGATGAGAAATAATGATAATGAGTCTATAAAATAATGGAAGTCTAAGGAAGTGGCATTAAAATCCATGAAGAATATCATAATATAATATGTTCATGAAGAAGATATTGTTGATGGGGTTATGTTATATCTTTACTCAAAACTAAAAAGGGTAAAAGGTATGTTTAAAGGGAAACATTCTCTTTCATGATTTAATTATAGAAAAGGATGGACATCTTATAAAAAAGTTTCTTCAGAAGTTTCAATATGAAGATGGGGATAATGATGAAACTCCTAAGATGTGGAATTTAGATAATATGAAATGTAAGAAAAATTTTATGTGAAATTTATTTAGAATGAATAATCATCTTTTATTAATAAATTGAGAGTTTATAGGAATCAAAGATAGAATAAATAGAATACTAAAAACATCATGAAAAAGATGCTATGGTGAAAATTGTGGGTAATTTTTATTCAAGGGAATAAAGTGAAAATGATGAAGGCGAAGTCAAAGGAGGATTTGATATTTTTATTGTGCTTGAGGATATAGATGTTTGTAGATCCAAAAGAATGAAATAAAATCGTGACGTTCATGATTCCAAACTCTATATACATTAATATGATGAATAGAAGAAGCAGATGAATGTTGAAATTGAAAGGATTGGATTAGAAAAGATAGATAACTCAAAGAAAATCATTGAGTTAAATCCCAAGGATGAAGAACATACCTAGGATATCAATAGCTTGATAGACACAATAAAATATCATATCAAACATATCAAATAAATTGATGAGGAAGTTGTTAGCTTATGAAAGAAGGTGAAGAATCAAGAGAAACTCTTGACTCCTGATATGATATCTTGAATGAACGTTTAATAAGAAAAAAAAAGAGAAATTGCAATTAAGAGGTCCAAAAAAATTCAATGGAATTTTAGAGAAGAATTTGTCACATCAGAACAAAATTGAAATTATGGTAATTGATTGTAAACCAAATGTAGTAATGGTTCATGTCATACCATAATTTCTGACTCAATGGTTGAATATTTATTTGGTTATAAATCAAAATCATAAGATTCACAGAACTCAAGGGAAAATCTGTGGTACAAAAATTATGCACCAGAATACACCTCATATCTTGTGTTATTGTTATGAAAAAATAGTGTATTCTGAAAATTTATGTTCCATAGCCAATAAGTGTTAATAGTAGAAAGAGAAACAGAGGTGTCCATATAGAGTTAAATATTACATGAATTATATGCATTGTCATTATTTTTGGTGTGGAATATTTGGTCACATGTCCAGATATTTCTCATCAATTGTGTAGACAAAAGTACTGAATCATACCCAAAGTGGTTTCATATATAATACCAATAAATCATAAAATGATCTAAAAACACAAAATAAATTTATATCATTTCATTGATTAGGTATGATCTTCATACTCTATGGAATATCAACAACATCAGTCAATATCTGGTATGAATCCAAAGACATGGATCCGAAAGAAAAGTGTTGAGAAGGTATTGGTATCAAATATTGCCTTTAAATCATCATATCACTCTAGAATATGGATTATTGATAGTTGATGAAGTTAATATGTGAAAAGAAATAAAAATACAGTGGTATAAAATATGTATGATAAGGATTGTGTTGTAATATTTGGAAATAATGAAGGCCTGAATATAATTGTATTAGGGAAATCCATGTTTAAGGGGAAATATACCGTACATGAAGATGAATTAGTTGTTGAAGGTATTAGTCACAACTTCTTAATAGTTATTGAATTGTGTGACTCAGTACATGCTATGAGATTAAACAAATATTTTTGTATCATCAGGGGAAAAGATGCAGCCTTTTTATGTATGGAAAGAATATAATGGGGAATCTATACCTTGTTAGTGGAGAATAATACATATGATTCCAAACTAAAGAAGATAAAAATAAACTATAGAATAATATTCTTGGTCATATTTTTCAATCATCCATGTAAAATCTAGTAAAATATTATTCTTCATGAGATCTCACTATTTTATCATTTGACAATACTCATTCTTGTGATGCTTTTCAATAAGAGAAGATTACTCGAAAGAAATATAAGTAAAAAGATCAATGGTCAACAAAAGTTCTTGAATTGGTGAATATTGATGTATTTGGACCTATTTCAGTGTGATATATTTATGGGGAGAGATGTTATATGATTTTAATTAATGATTTCAATAGAATGGAATGGGTTTAAATTATCACCCATAAGTCCAAGGTGTTCAATTGTATAACACGTTATGGATGTTAATTTGATGATATTCAAGATCAAGATACTTGGAATTTCAAAAGTGATTATAGAATTGATTTCTCAAATATCCAAGTAGAAGATTATCATTTGAAAAATGAGATAAGGCACTATATTCAGATGTAATAACTCAATAGTAAAATGGAGTGGTTATGAGAAGAAATTGAATTATCAACAACATGGAAATAATGATTCTTATCAAGAATTACCAAACAGAGATGTTTTTTAAAGAAGTAGTGTTTTCATCAGTCCACATTTCTAACAGAGGCTTATTATGTCCAAAGGATAAAAAGACTCTATATGAGCTATGGTATAGAAAAATCAAACATTTAAATACTTTGATGCCTTCAGTATAATGTTTTTTATTCTCAAGAAGAAGAAATACCCGAATTTTTTTATATAAGGAAGAAGAAAATCGACAATGGAAAAAGACTCTTGGTCACATAATCCTATCATCCTTGTAAAATATAATAATATATGATTCTTCGTGATATCTTCTTATGTTATCATGTGACAATACTCATTCATGTAATTCTTTTCAATAAGAGGATATTACTTGAAAGAATATCAGACAACGCAAGTGAATAAAAGTAGGATGATGTCTCTGTGTCAATCATATTTTTTATGGTAGGTAGATCCATGAAAATTTAAGATGAATCAAGAGATAATAATTGGATTGAGGCAAATAATGAAAATATTAACTAAATCAAAAAGAATCAAACATAGGAGATTGTTTCATGGTTGATTGAAAATTATGTCATTGGGATTAAATGTTTTATCATAAAAACATAATGAAAATGGTATAATAATTCAAAAAAACATGGATTTTGTGCAAGGGATACTCACATATAGATAGAATTTATGTTAATGAAAAAATTACTCCTTTTTCAAGGATGGAAATTATTCACTTATTCTTAGTCACAGTAGTTCAATGATAGTTCAATGATTTCTATATGGACATAATTTCATCATTTATAAATGGGGTTTTGGAAGAAGAAGTTTATATTGAATATCCAGATGGTTTTTTCATCCATGATTATGAGAATCAAGGTTTTTTATTAAAGAAGGCATTATGCGGGTTGAATTGGGCACCAAGAAAATGGTATTCATAACATGATCAATATTTGTGGTAACTCAATTTTCAGAGTAGAGGAGTTGATTATAATATCTATATAAATAATGAGAGTAACCAATGGATGATGGTGATAATATATGATTACAAAATAATCTTTGGTATATCGAATTATGTTTTGTGAAAACAGTTTGTAGAATTCATGAAATGTGAGTTTGAAATGTCAGTGATTGGTGAGCTAACATTTCTCTTTGGTTTATAGGTAACACAAGGAATATAGGGTACATTTATTTCTCAATAACAATATGCTAATGAGGTTATGAGAAGACTTGGGATATAAAATTCCAATGAAATGAAAATTCCAGTTTCTACACTAATGAAATTTCTAAGGGATGATGAAGAAGAACCAGTCAATATCACTTAACACTGATAGTTCTTTGGATGTATCTTATACTAAATAGTGGCATGACCTGATATTTTTTTGGGACATGTTCAGATTCATGATATATAAGTAATCCAAATTATGTCCAATTATATTGAAAAGAATAATTTGGTATATCAATGGAAAGGTTGATTTCATTTACTATATAATGAAAAATTTTAGTAAGAGTTATTGGGATTTATAGATTCATATTTGGCCAGTTTAGCATATGATCAAAAGTAAACAACTTGTGTGGCTTTCAGAATTTTTGTACTGTATTTCTGGGATAAGTTTTAAAGAATGATTTAAATTTTTTCAACATCACAGAAGCTGGATACATTGTGGGTACTCAAGCTTTCATGTAGTTACTCATGGATGAAGCAATAACTTAATGAAATAGGTGATGAAGTGATGTATCTGATCAGAATTCATTGTGATAATTCAAGTGTTATAAATCTTAGAAAAAATACAATCGATCACTCAAGAAAAATGAACATTGAAATTAAATATCACTTTATCAAAGAGAAAGTGGAAAATGGGCCTGTGAATTTGGAGTATGTTCCTAATGAAATATATGTTTTAGACATAATTATGGAGGCCTTACCTATAGAAGCATTTTAACGATAATGGCTAGATCTTGGAGTTTAGCAGACAACACTCAATTAAACACTAAGGATGTGGGACCCCCTTCTCCTTGATGTATGGTGTTCTTTCCCCTATATACTGATTTTTTATCTACCATGATGTACACCCCAAAATAGTAACCTTTGGGTTCATTGAAAAAGGGGGAGAAAATTTATTAATCAAGGAAGGGGGAGAATCTAATAATGGGAGTATAAAAATGGGGGGAGAGTTAATTATAATGGAGCTAAAACTGATCTATCAATGAATCAGAATCATGGAAATATGTTTCCCTTGGGATACATGTTAAAGAGAGGTCTCTATGTCTGAGGTTGTTATATATTTTGGTATCCAGAAGGATTCCAATTGTAGGTTTGAGAATAAAGTTATTTGTTGATAAAATTTGAATGATACACTTATTTTTCACACTAATCATGACTCATGTGGGCTAAGAGTAAATGTTAAGGAATTCCATGATATCTTTATGGGGTTTCAAAAGGAAAATGGTTACTCATGAGCATGACTTGTCACACGTTATTGTCAATTGATCACATGAAGAGATCATATGATTGTCAATTGATCACATGAATAAATCATATGAAGCGTATGAAGAAGATAATATTGAGATAATGAAGGCATCTAATTTTATTTTGTAATAATGTGACCAACTGATTATTTATGGATCTCACAATGAGGTCACATGAAGCACTAGAACACAATGGAACTATCCACATGTTTAACGACTCAGAATTTTATCAATGGAATTTCCCTTCTTATAAATATGTCATGTAGTTTAAATCACAAACATCACATAGTGAAACCGACAAAACGTTATACTCGTAAATGTAGAATGATACATTAGATAGAAAATAAACCTAAAATAATTCCAAATATTATAGAAAAATAATAAATAGAAAATAAGATAATAACAATAGGATAATTTGGATCTTCTTGATACACCAACATGACCAAACTTATGAATAATTATGTAGAAATAAAGCATAATGTTAATAATACAATATGAATTATGAAGATAAAAGTATATATAAACTTGAGATAAAGTAGAAGTGAATGAAGAATAAATGGAATAAGAGGTATTTATATGGATTTGGAAACCCATATGATAGTTATAAATCAAACCATTGGAATAGTAATATGACTGGTGGAATAGTAAATGTTTCGTTGGAATAGTAATCTGATTGTTAAGAATAGTAATCTAACCATTAGAGTAGTAACCTCACCTAGGGAAATGTAAAATAATATTTATGTATAATATAAAATTAAAATTTAATATAATTAAAACTTGGTACAAAATAATAACTATTTTAAAATGATATATTAAGTGTTCTTATTTTTATACAACATAAATTTTTTATTTACACTTTTATAATAAATATAATGATTAAAAATAAATTTTATTTAACTAAAAAATTATCTATAAAGTAATATTAAATTTTAATATAATTATAATATTATTTTATGAGACCATAAATAATTTTCTAAAGGATCATAAAATCGATTATAATATTAAAATAGATATTTTTCAAATAAATGATGATTTTATTTAAAAATTGATATTTTTATTTATATAAAATTATTTTGATAAAACTGATTTCAATTTTTAAATATAAACATCCAAATATGTTTAGGGTGAATTTTTTGAATTTTTATAAAATATTGGAATTTTTGGTGAATAGTGAAATACAGTAATTTACATTATTTAAGATTATTAGCCAAATACCTGAATTTTTGAGTCATTCATGGTGTAATAACACATTAGTTCAATCTAAATGCACTAATTTCTTTATATAGTCATAATAATTGACATAATTGATAGTCTCTATCCAAAATAATAAACAAATGATTATAATAATAATAAACACTTCTCTTCTCCCCTTATAAATACCACCCCTTCTCCTCACACGTTACAAGCCTTGAAGAATACAAAATATCATAAAAATACTCTACTCCCCACTCTCCCTACATGTATGTGCTTATGGTCTAACAAAAAATCCAATTCCAATTTCCTTGAGGGGTCCTTCAAGGAAGTGATATTTAAGATGTAACTTTCTTAAACAACCACTCATAATTTGTTTTCTTATTCTACATTGTCCTCTCCTAATTCATCCATCAAAGAATAATAACTATACTATTATTTACATACTATAATATTATATTTCTACTAGAATATCTTATATCCATCTCTTTTCTCATCTCCTCTTATTAATGGAAATGAATCCATTTCCCAAATTATGGTGGATACCCATCTCCAGGAATAATGATTTTTCATTTTCCATTACCACCTTCATGGATGGTCATAAAAGTATTATTAGGGTTATATCATATTTTAATCAGAATATTGTAACTTATTTTTTATTCTGAAATTTATATATATATAATATTAAATAAAACAAAACTAGTTCATGATGGTCAAAAAATAACCAAAATAAACTAATCATTTTTCATCAATAATTTATCTAAAGAATCATCATCATACCAGAAATAAAATTGATATTTCGTACCATTTAAACTTATCTAATTGCATTAATACCATATAATTTAACTTATATAGTACTATTACCATTTTTGATGAACATCCATAAATATACACAAGTTAATTGACCATGAAACCATGGAACGAATGCTCCGAGAACGACATAATTAAACACTACAACTCGTTAAAATGAACATAAATGAACATAATTAAATTATAATAAATAAAATTTATATTAAAAAGGTTATTAATAATGTAATTAATGAATTTATTTTGATTATCCAGCATATTAAGTCAAAGTGAAAAACACATTCAGACATAAAGTAAGGGGTCTCTATGAACCTCCATATTTCATTTGAGCTATACTTTATCTCTATTTTCCTTAATTTATCTCATAATTATTAATATATACACATTATATGTTTTTTATATATGTTCCAAACATATTTATATTGTTTTATTAATATTTCTTTTATAGGTAAATACATATTTTGAAAGGTTTCCTTCTCAATTTCTCTCGATGAGAAAAACCCATTAATGGAAACATCTCTCTTTCTTATCCATTTCCAAGTACAATCCATAAACTATTTTAATCCACCAATATTTTTATAAAATAAACCATTTTATCATGAAAAAATAGGTCATTTATGGTATTATGGAAATAATTATGCCATTATCCTCTTTAAGGACTCTTTATTATTTTCCGAAAAACCACACTAAATTGGATCATTTATAAAGATTCTTAAAAACTATTCCCAATTTTTTACCTTCAATAAGAAATAATTATTTAGGATCTATTCTTTTTTTACCTTAAAATTTTCCGAGAATGATTTAATACCTTCTTTTAGGGATACTATTATGATACACCCTATGGTTATGCCTTATGACATGATTACGAAATTCATTTCTTTCCAAGGGTAACCATTATGTTTATTCTTTATGTTTGACTTATTTATTTGCCCCAAATGTGCATAAATATGTTATGATTGATGGAACCCAGGGTGTATTAGATGTATGATAAACACACAATTTATAATTTTGGGTATGGATTCATGTCAAAAACACTAAATCAAAAAAACCATTTCCCTAATTTCTAAAAGGATTGCTGGTAATTTATTTTAATCATGAGAAATAAAATTGAATGAAATCATAAATAGTTACTTGTTTAATAGAATTCAATATTTTGATTCACTCATTGATGTTTTTTGTGGATGAAAGGTTCAAAATTATGAATCCGCAAATATTCCACACATTATCCACAATTTTTGGATTCTCGATCTATGTTTTTGGGTGCTATAATGAGAAATCTAAGAGCTTCACAATCTTCCTTTGATTTCCTAAAGAATGCAGACTTTATCAAGAAAGCGGGATCAATCTGACCTTGTTCTTTCATCAAAATATCTATCTAATAAATTTACAGGAGAGTAGGGGATATTCTCTTACTTAATTCTTGAAAATTGTATATCTTATTATCCAAGAGACTAAAATGAGGTTTTATACCAAGGTTATACTTTCCAAAATTTCACTTTGGTCCCTAGAAAGTAATAACTTCTGTTTCAGACATTTTTACACATGTATGATTTAATAAAATTATCATAAATGACAAAAATATTTTATCACTCACTTTCAACACTATAAAATGTTACATGATTAAATATTAACCATTAAAATGGCCTGTAATCTCTCTAAATAATTTAATTAACCTTGAACATCCTATGTTCATTTGATAAATTATATTTTCTCATATTCAATTTTATGATAAAACAACATATGAATACCATGAGAAAAAATTCAATCATCATTATTACAAACTAGAATAATATAATTGATTTAGTTTTATAAGTGATTGGTCATACTCGGATGTTCACAGGACCCCATACATGGGGACCACTTCATCATAAACTCATATTCATTATAATAGGTAAAACATGTGGATACAATTATTGTGTGACCCTATGGGTCCTTATCTTGATAGCATTGAGTCCAAATCCTAGAGAAAGAGTGGAGTATAGAGACCCTTCATGGACCCTTAGAAGATAAGTAGTTTCATAGCTACAACTACCCCCTATGAACACATTCTGTGTAGTATAATATATTTCTCTCGCAATATCTCATAAATAAGTATTCATTCATCTGTCCTCCTCCTATAGTTTATTTATATATTTCATGACCATACTATATAGAATTGCCTTCTTTTACCGTGGCCATGGATTTATGAATGTATTACCACCTGTGACTACCTAGGTCCTCGAGATATATCTTCCTCAACATATAATTGACAAATTGTATCTTGATCATTCAATTAATGTCATACCACAAATGACACACCCAACACAAGATACCTCACCATGATTTCATTATCATGGTTTTCTTCTTGCATAAAAGTACATGATCAAATGGAACACATTGATAATGATATAAAGTTAAGAGACCAATACACATGTCCATATATAATAACATCCAATGTCACCTGAAACACGTGGTGTTCCTATTGTAAGGTTTTTACTCATTATCTTATCTAATTTATATCTCCATGTTTGAAGTTAATGAGAAGAATTCTAAATTCTTATGATCCCCCAAAACCAGATAGTCAATATTTATATGTGTCCTATCAATATAATGTATCTAAACCACATGGAATGTATATTTAAAATTACAGTCATAGTATCTTGAGGTTATCATTACAGATGGGGATTGATATAAACTTTTGATACAACACATAATATAAGGGAATTACCATTTAAATAGTTGATGAAAAACTATCAACACTATTTTGGAAATAATAAACAAATGTATATATAAAATTGTATACATGTAATGGTGATAAAAAGTACTATTCGTGTTGGGGCTAGGGAACCCACTATTACAATACTCCCACTTGCACTATATCCAACTTTCTAACCATTCTTGTCAACTATAATTTGATAAGAACATATTTTTACTGATATATGGATTTATTTAGGGACCTTCCACATTTCCACTACCAAACTATTATACTATCTTTGACTTTATCTCTTTGAGTAAGACTTATCAAGATTTAATATCACTAAGTATATCCATTTTCCTTTGACTAAACATGAAATGTTGGCTAGTACTATTTATAGAATTATCATAAAGATAAAAGTTTACTTAATTGGTGCGATTCCAAGAACTGGATCAAATAATTGGGTATTTTACACTACTTTGTTAGCTACCTTAGAAGTTGTAATGATCTTGGTATTTTTATATATGTCTACCCATAGATTGAATGGGATTTTATTACTCGTTACCTTATCAAGGCTGTGATATTTGATCATATTGACCTTATATAAAGACTAGTTTTTGTCCCCTTACACCTAGTATCCCTTCCTATCCATATACAAGGTACATATCCTTTGTACTTTATCAAATTTCATTTGGATAATTCTGACTACTTCCCTTATAATTCTCTTATATATAACTTGTATTTTCCAACCATAAAGGTTATATTGGAAATATATGTTTTGTACATATAATGGAATATATGATTGATTCATCATAGAATCATCGGAAATTCAACTCACCACTTTAATATCCTCTTATTCGCATGAATGTATTATTGGATAGATTTATATCATGCGACATAGGCAATAATTCTCTCTCAAAAATTTTCAACATTTTTTTATCAATAACTTATCAGAATATGTACTATTAACTAGGTATAAGGAACCATTATATATGACTCAGTAGATCTAATTCCCTATAACCTCTGTTTCTACTTTAAGATGATCTCTTGAGATTTACTATCATCCTTATCCTAACTAATTGTATGACCAATAGATTTTTTCTATATGTTATCAAACATACATTACATTGAAAATAATTGCACTCCCACCAACCTCTAGTAAACACATGGAAAAGATTAATTCCAAAAGAATATTCTAGGCTATAGTTTCTTGATTCAATCTATAACTGGATTTTAGTAACTTTCACACATATTAGAATATTATGTTGTCACCATCCCTTTTCTGTTACGTTTTATTGACATCTTTTGGGATTGGTTATCCTGACATATAATTCTCAATTTAATGACCATAGAAAGAGTCTAAATAGGTTAAATTATAATGTATTTAGGCATAACGATTGGGTGTTACCTATAAATCCTTATTTGTACCACTCATGTATCATCCATGTATAGTCTCACTTGAATATCCACCACAGTGTTTAAAATTATAAGTGTTATTTACTTTTATACATGGAATCCATTATTGAATTTTAATTAATCATATCAATTTTAGATAATTTTTCTATACTTAATACTTATAGAAATTATTATTCTCAATGAAAAATTTAACACCAGATACGGAGAATATAAAACCATAACCATGGTTTTATCCATCCCATGCATAATGTTTCTCTAGAACATTCCCTCTCCACAAGGTATCATTGAACTTGTTCCTATGTAAACTATTTTTGTATATCTATCATTAAATAAACCCACGTAATCCTTTCTCCCACCATCTCAAATACATATGTTCACCCTTTTATAGAAATAAATTCTACTACATAATTATATCTTTTTGATCATAGGTATTACTACAATATTCTTAGAAAAGATTATAATAATTACTATAGATTCACATTGTGTTTTTATTGATGTAATTCTATTTATATTTTAAAAAATTCTTTACATCTAATCACAAGTTCTTATGACAATGTATTTATATCATAATAAAACTCATATGAAATCCATTTATTTGTATAGTTGACATATGGTTATAGGATAATGTTTTTATATTTAAAGCAAGTCTCAAAAAATGGATGTATATGAAAAAAATGAGTTTTAACATTGATTCTCCTTTTACATACAACGTGAATCTAATGTGTATAATTAAATGTACATTTTGGAATTTCTCCTATATATATTTTTTAATTCAATGTTAAAATGTAAGACTCTTCATAAATCCTCTTTATTTGAATCCTACCTTTCATAGGTATATGATAATTTCCATTTGGGAATTACTCTACATTAATCAATATTGATTGATGGGTTCATGGTCATGATATTCTTTGAAAAACCAGCCCAATGCATCTCATATATTATGACCATTAGTATACCATACTTTACTTTCACAACATATAAATAAATAAAGGAATATTATAAAGTATACTTACCATTATCTTACCCTTGAAATATTTCGCGCTCGCTAGCTATACTAATTCAGAAATTTTTCTGGATTACCATTATTTATAAAGGAATGTTTTTTCAAAACAAAATACATAAGTGTGTCGATAGTACCTAAAGTATTTAACCACAATGTTGGTAAAACCATATTGGGTATATCCTTGAAAACTATTTATTTTTTCTTGAAAAATTATTATAATTACACAACTAGGTATATAAGTCTTACATTTTATATTCATCATGTATTTACAATAATTCTAACACCACAAAAAGAACATTCATTCCAAAATTGGAATAATGTATCCTCATTTCAAAAGGACATGTTAGAGATCACCTTGAATCATATCCTTTGAAATTAGAAGTTGTGCACTTGTCACAACTATCTTAGGAACCACCATGTCTCATTTTTTTAAATAAGAAACCTTAATTATTTTAATGTTTATTTACATACTTAGTTACTATATTTTAATACACATGTTATAGGTATATTGTATTTAATACACAAGAATTTAGTTCGAAACATCACAAATAATGATGAATATACCTGAACAAGAAGAAACATTTTTCTTATTTAATAAAGTACATTGTATTATTCTTCCATTTAATTATTTCATGATATGGAAAGAAAATAAAAGTCTATTTAATACCTTATAAAGTAGCCTATGGCATGTCACTTTTCATTGGACTTTTATCATTTTCTTTCATCTTTTTCACCATAAGAATAAATTATTAAACTCTCATTAAGTACTTATTTCATGGATAACATTACCGAAATTGTAAAAAAATTATTCATACTCACTACTGGAAAAACAGCCTATACCCACGGTTCAAAACTATAGGTATATCCCCCAAAACCGTGGGTATAGCCTATACCCACAGTTTTGGGAACCGTGGGCTGGAACGATGTCGGTATAGGTCCCGAGCCTATACCCATAGTTTTCCAAAACCGTGGGTATAGGTGTCCTGCCACTGTGTCACTGAAACATAGCCATTTGCCATGGTTTCAACGGCTTTTACCCACGGTTTCAAAACCATGGGTATAGGTCCTAAAATAATGCAGCCGCCGAGTTTCGATCTCGCAACCTCTTCGCTGCAAACACAGCGTCTAAAAACTACCCTAACATCACATATATGTATATATATATTTAGTTAAATATATTTATAAAAACCGTGGGTATAGATGGAAGAACCTTGGGTATAGGGTTCCCGCCAAAAAAAATTCCTTCCCGTGGAAAAAAAAAATTCCCGTGCGCAAAAAAGTAACCTATACCCACGGTTTTTCATAACCGTGGGTATAGGTATTTTAGCCCAGAACTATCCCCACAGTTTTCCCCAAAACCGTGGGGATAGGTACCCCTATACCGACGGTTTTGGGAAACCGTGGGTATAGGTCACTTTTCAGGACCTATCCCCACGTTTTTGGAAAACCGTGGGGATGAAACTCCCTATACCCACGGTTTTGGAAAACCATGGGTATAGGTCATGAAAAGTCACCTGTACCCACGGTTTTCCTAAACCGTGGGTATAAGGGGGTCTATCCCCACTGTTTTGGGGAAAACCGTGGTGATAGGTCCATTTTCCAGTAGTGACTCTTTGGTTTGTAATCTTAAATGAAACAAGAGTAAATGGTTGAAAATGATATGAGAAAGGAATGAATTGAAATATCATGTCCATCATTAAGTGTAATCATCATCCATTCATATATCACATCACTTTCCCCTCACAAGCTTCTTAGAGATGAGACAACATGTAAAATCATCTATGTCCCAATATTGTATCCAAAAATCATATTAGACATTGATTATAGAATTATTTAATAATAATCACATGAATTATACATGTTTCTCTTGTAAGAATTTCACACCCTCCCTTCATAAGGTGTCTTAACAAGTGTTGGGGATACTATTACATTCAATTTCTAATGTTATAGTACTTTGTAAAAATGTGTGTACTACTCTTTGGAAACTCATGATAGTTTAGACCATTCCATTTTCCAATATTATCATATATTAATTATTGTATTACTTTCTATTTTTAACAAAAATAAAATCTATTATATTGTGTCATTGATCTTGATTACAAGTGAACATTTTATAATTATTAATTTTAAATGTCTCCTTCTATTTTATCAAATCCAAGTGTCCCTCAATTACTAGATTCATAATACCCAGTCAATTGGATATTCTAATTGTAGGGATCATTGAAACCTATCCTCATAGTCTATAGGCTATGGCTACACAACTACACAGAGATTATAAGGTAACCACTAATCTATAAAATCACATTAACTTATGGGAGCTTGATCTTTTGAGTGGAGTAATATCTCTTACGAAGAATTACTTTTCATTTTTCAATAATTTTCCTCAAAATTTGCAACAAGAAAGCTATGGACAATACTTTTCGGTCAAGTTTAGTTAATTCGACCCACCATTCTAATAAGAACTACCCAATAGTAAGAGACTCCCTCCACAATGGATGAAGAGCACCCCAAACACTCAGTTTTGTTCAAATTTGATCAATGGTGGGCATTTTTGACTTAATATTACCATCAAGATATTTTTTAGTTAATATCAGTGAATGAAATACATTAAAATTTATCATTATTGTTCAATGTGATCACACTAACAACGTAACCATGCATTAAAATATAAAACATTCACCACATAGGTTCATTTTAACTATTCCGCCTTGTTTATTATTATACTATGTTCTCGTGTGTAATAAATACACATTCACAAAATAATAAACCATGCACATGATAAGTTTAACAAATAATTAAATGATCATGTTTCTTTTAACTATTAGTTAATCAATAAAGAGAATAATGGATTAACTAAGATCCTAGGGGAATTCCTTATGTCAATACCTGAATTGAATTGCAGTGCCCGCAACTCCTGTGCATTTCACTTATTTGGATTATGGAATATCTTAATTCAAACCATGCTACCATGAGATCCTCCGATATTTACAATATATATTAGCATGTAGGCTATGGGAGCTTAGGGTGTGAAATTACATTTTATCACTTAAATGTGGACACATAGGCCCGTATACAAATAAATATGGAGGGAATATGTGTAGATCATCCAAATAAAAATAATTATTGAATTTTAATAATATTAAATGTAACAATTAAATTAAATAAAAAAAACAAACATGTTCTGGTCGATCTCAGATCATGATCATTCAACATTTAATTATATTGCAAAAGAATAATTAATTTTTCCAAAATTCATCTCGTGGGAATTTTTAATTTGTTAATATTAATTAAAATTATTTAAATTAATTATCATTATGTCCCATAGAAACCAAAAAATTATTATTAAATCCGAGACTATTAAAATAATTTTTCAAAAAAATTATCAAAAATTTTCAGGTCTATATGGACCAAAATAAGATCTCTATAAATTAATTTAGGGCTAGAAATCGGTAAAATGGGTTAGGCCGGTCGGACCTGAACAGAATTGGTCTAGCCTGAGACAGGGTATCTATTTAAAGGACATATATATATATATATAAAATAAAAAATGAAAAGAAGATTCTGAAGAAATATTTTTACCTTTATATATATTTTTTATATAACCTTCCAGGGGAAGATTTGTATTTTTAATCAAAAAAGCTTCCAAGAAAAGCATTAAACTAACTTCCAAGGAATTCTTCGTCATTTTAATTAAATAAGATTTCATGAGATGATTTAATCAATATTCCATCGAATGATATGTCTATTTAATTAAAAAATATTATATGAGAAGTTTTAAACTATATTTAATGGAAATATTTTTCAATTTAATTAATCAAGCTTCCAATAGAAGATTTAAACTAGCTTACATGGGAAGCATTATCCTTATAAATAAACTAGCCTCCTTGGGAATATTTTATTGCCAACGGACTACCCAAACAAACTTTTGGTATATCCAAATAACACAAAATGTTCTTACATCACTGTCCAAATAAAAATCTATCAGGGTGGTAGACATTTATGTTAAAAAAAGAAAACGTTAATTTTCATAAATCTTTTTAAGCATAACCTATCGATCATCAATTTGAAATATCATAGTGAAGAGAACGCAGATTTAAACACCATTTGTTGTGTGGGGAATATATCAAAACCCTGTTTTTGAATCATAGAAAATTTTATTGAAATTTTAATGCTTTTGCTTTAATAATTACATGTTAACTCTGATACCAATTGAAGGAACCAATGGTGTGGTAGAATCATGAAAAAAATGTAATTTAAAATCTTGATTATATATTCTTGTCAAAGACACTAAAAATAAAAAAAACCCTTACCCTGATTTATAATAGGATTGCATGCAATTCAATTTAATCATAAAAAATAAAATTGAATGAAAGTGTAAATGGTACCTTATTTGATTGAATTAGCCTCTTTTATTCACTCATCGTTGCTTTTCCATGGATGAAAGGCATCATGATTGTCATCCTATAGATCTTCCACAATGGTAAAAAATTCATGGATGACCAATATATGTTTTCTGGGTTCTATAATGGTAAATCAAAGATCTTTATGACATCTCTTCGATCTCCTGAAGAACGAATACTCGATCGAGAAAGCGGGATCTATTCGACCTTGTTCTTCCTTCAAAATCCCCCTCTAAGAACATGAGAAGAGAGGAGAGGAGATCCTCTCTCACTAAATTCTTGAAAATGATAGATATTAAAATTCAATAGGCTAAAATGATATTTTATACCAATGTTATACTTTACAAAATTTCACTTTGGTCCATTGAAAGTAATAACAATCATTTTAGACAATTACACACATGCATGACTTAATAGATTTATCATAAATGTTACAAATATTTTATCACTAACATGTAGCACTAAATAATGTTACGTGATAAAATAAGAACCATTAGCTAATATCATAATCTCTCTAAAAAATTTAACAACCCTTGAACATCCTATTTTCATTCGAAAATTTATATTTTCTCGTATTCCATTTTAGTATCAAACTGCTTGTGAATACCTAGAAAAATAAATTCAATCATCATTATTCTAAACTCGAATAATATAATTAAATTAATTTTACTTGTAATAGATCATACTTGGATGTTCAACGGCCCCCGTATGTGGGTCCTACTTCATCCTATACTCCTATTCATTAGTATAGGTGGAACTTATGGATATACTAAGTGTGTGACCATATAGGTCCTTATCTCAATAGTACTAAGTCCAACTGACATACCAAGAGTAGGGTCTAGCAATCCATCAGACCCCCTAAGGAGATAATGAATTTCATGGCTATGAGTACCTCCAACAAACACATTCTATGTAATATAATCTCTTTGTATTGAGATATCTCATAAAGAAGGATGCATAATAGTGTCATCATCCTTTTTCTGCTTTTTATATTTCATAATCTAACTGCATAGAATTTCCTTATTGTACCATCGCCATGGATTTATGATGGTCTTACAATCCTTGTCAACTTAGGCCCACACGAATTGTCTTCCTCAACATGTAAGTAAAACATTCTCTCTTGATAAATCAACCATTGGCTTACCACCAATGATGCACCCAATACAAGCTACACCATTATTTCATTGTCATGTTTTTTCCTTATAACAATGTATGCGAGCAAATGGAATACATTGATAATGATATCATGTTTGGAGACCAATACACTTGTTTTTAGATAAGAAAATCCAATCACACCTTAAACATATGGTTTTCTTATAGGTGGGTCTATCCTCATGATCTAATCTGCACAAGATCAGCAAGTGAGAACTTCATAAGAAGAAGTTTCAATACTTATGAGCCCCAAGAACCTAATAGTCAAACATCATATGTAACATATCGATATGATGTATCTAGACCATAGAAAATAAATATTTAATATTATTTTCATAGTATATTGAGGTTCTTATTATATCTAGGAAATGCTATAAAATTTTGATACTATAATTAATCCAAGGAAATTTTTATGTAAATAGTGGATGTTGAAATATCAATACTATTATAGTAGGAAATAAAAAATGTATATATCAAATTTTATACGTGTAATGGTAATAAAAATTAATTTTAAAGGTGTGTATAGGTAACCAAATATTACAATAATGATGGGTGCACCCAGATAGTGATCCCATGCATTGGGTAATATTTTTTATCATGATATGTTATGTGTGGGATTAGGGAGTAAAGATAATCCATTATGGGACATTGTCCATCATCTGATATCATCTTGGATGTAAGACTTGACTCATGTTTACGTCATGTTATGTGTTGCTACAAAATTTCTATATTTCCATGATCATATGATTGCATGTTCTATATGTTATGTCTCAATATGTTTATTCATGAGACGTGTATTTTATGTTACCATGTTATTCCTTCGGACTCATGTTTTATGCATCATTTCCTATTTATTCCATTACTAATCTTTTTCACTCATCCATTTTTTTCAATGTTTTCCCCAGGTTATCCTATATAGTTGTAGTATCTCAAAGGGAGTTAGGAGATCAATGTGGATATTAATAAAAAGTTTAATATTTTATTTTCATGTTTTCTAATTATATACCTAGTCTTCCAAAGACACTAGAATTTTTCATCCTTACTTTGTATTTGATGGATAATTATGATTATATTATTGAAAAAATATGTGTAAGAGTATAGGGTCACTATAAAATTATTGTATTTCGATCAATGGATGGGATCAAGAAAAGAATCTAAAGATAGTGACAATAATCATATGAATCATATGAATCATGAATTAGGTAATAATACAAAGTACTTGTGACATACAGACGGAGATCATGTGCAGTGCGTATAGTGGATTTCTTAGGTGGTGTAATGGTTGAATTACCATGATTTTAAAAATTAAGGTAGTGGATTTAGGCATCTAAATACCCCTAACCCATCCTTAATAGTAGATAATTTTTCTTATGTGGTTTGATCTGAAGAAAAATTATTCTATATTACCTGAAAAAAGCCTTTTGGTGGAGTTTTTTATCCAAATAATTATTAGAAAATCTTGAAAAAAGATATCTTGAAGTGAAGTATGTGATGGGTTTTTATAAGCATAGGCAGGCCTATTGATACCATAGGATATGTGTAAACTAAAAAAGGTCTCATAGTATGCATTAACTAAACTAGGTCTCCTGATCCCCATGATATGATCTGGGTCTCATGATCCTCATGAACTGAATAAGGTGCCATGCCAGAGTCACACAATCCATCTGAATATAAGATGGTTTTTCTAAAGGGTATTGCGAAGGGTGTTATGCATTTTTAATAAGATAAACAATCCGATTCACACAATATATATTATCTAAACATAGTCACATGATCTACATGAATATAATAATGTCTTATGGTAGAGTCACATGATCTGCATGATCTAAAGGTTGGATCATGAATGGGTCTTACAGAGGAGTCTCACACAAATGATTTTGTAATCTCATTGATGAAAAAAGATCATAAAGACACACATGATTGTGAATTAGTGTAGAAATAATTTGTAGAAGCTTCCACTAAAGGAGAAGTTTGTTTACTTAAGATATAGAAAAATTATATTTCAATTTGTTATTGGTTGTAAATCAGGAGGGGCAGTGAGTCTTCTCCGAACCATCTAATAGGAATTCACATTAGTGTATTTAGTACATCAGAAAATTATTGTTGAATTATCCTTGGATGTGTCCTATTGAGGGTGAAAAATAAAGAAAATTGTGTCTTATTCATGTTTTAATATATTTTTATCATGTTCTATATGAAGGAGCGGGAAGAGAGTTTTTTTAACAATGAAACAATATCTAAAATGGATAGTTTTTTTAATCTTTCATAGGCTGATTCACCCCCTCCCCGAATGATATTTTAACTAGTTGGGATAAAATCATAAATGAGATATATATAAACCATAAATCATCTATTTTTCATTTAATTAAACACATCAAGAGTGATTCATGATTTAATGGTAATCTTTGGAAAACACCATTTAATTGAGATACCTACCTCATAAATGGTTCCAACCTCATCAACATAGATGATAACCACTCATAATAGGTATAAAAAGTCATCACACACTCAGTCTATAATAAAGAAAATCATTTCCCCCATTACAAAAAACTATATTCATCCAATACCCCTCCTTGGGTTACACACTTCCATGGAAATTGTTGAACAAGATTAGAGAAGTGGAATGTAAGAAGAAAACTGAAGAAATTGACTTACCTCAAGACAAAACACCTTGAATATAAAGATAAATCCACCACCAGGTGAGAGGGTAATCTCTGACACCATGGGTAAGTGGTTTCACATGATGGGAGGAAATGAGGGCCATAACCCTTAGAAGTAGACAGTGGTAAAAAGGTAAAATACTATTTTTTAATTTATATGGATAGGATACAATGTTTGGTCACATGGTTAAGAAAATAATTCACAAACCTTTTTGGGTATACTACCTCCAAAATATTCAAGTCTCACAGTTACCCAGAAGTGTCAAATGGTTTGGAAAATAGTGCTCAAATCATGAAAAACCTCACTGTCACCACCTCCAGCACTCTCTCATGGTTATTCACATGGTTAGACAACCTGCGCAATAATGTGTGCCTTGGTCTATCTTCCCAAAAAAATTTATTTACTCCCAATTCCCTGGAACTCTATGAATGAGTCAAATGGTAAATAAAAATCAGAATTAGATGTACTGCTGACTTGATGGGCGTCACATAGGGATTTTATGGCTTATTCAGAGCCAAATCGTGGTCATGTATAGTGACACATGGTGGAGCATAGTGGTGTTTAAGGGTGGTGGTGATCATTATATCTAGAGGTATATCTCGGAGTATGTGAAGCGAGGAGGAGCTACCCAATGTAATGTTTCTATTAGATTTGAAGGCTTATCAGATTTACAGTTCCATTGGTATTTGTCTGTGTGGTATTGTTCTTGTATTTAATGTTTCATGCATGTATCATATATAATTTTGTTTTTTTAAATATACTATTGGTTTTGATTTTTATTTATTTCATTGGACATGTGTATTTATAGAAGGTTTATATAAGTTATAACCTCACATATTTTGTGAAATATCCACTCGAAGATAGTCGTCATCCCTGGACCAAATGGAGGATGATTTGGAGTGGAACATTCACCTTACTACTCGCCCAGGTGGGGACCTGGTAGGTCAGTTAATGTCAATATTATAGCGACTTGAGATTCTCAAACATGAATATTACATCTTTTTAGAAGATTATTCACTGCATTAAAAAAATTCAGAGAATTGTATACTCTAGTGCCTTGGGAAACATAGAACACATTCATCCTAATTCATGAAATATCATCAATGTCTCCAATAAAGATCTTCCCCTTTAGTACTCCTACTTAATAACTATCTTCATACCCTAGGTAAATGAAACATTATAAAGGGTGAGATCAAAATTTTAGTAAGGGTATGAAAGAGAGATATGTAATCATATCTTGAGAATATGGGTATGAGAACGTGATCATAACATTTGAAAACCATAACCTACATATACAAGATCATAATCTTGATTCATGGAATAAATATTGGCAGCTCATAAGACATAAATCATAATAAAATTAAATAAAATCTTCCATGAGAGAATAACATAGTCATAAGACATAGATTCTTGGTATACATATCACCTTATAACATTGTGATCATGTATGAATAGAGATAGGTTAAGTCATTAGAATAAGGAAATGAAATTAGGCCTTCATATTAAATTATTTAAATGATTCTAGGTCCACTCATGACATTATTTCCATGAAATATTCATCCACTCATAACATTATGGAAATAAAAGATAGTTCAATGCATAACATTGTGAACATGTAATCTGGTTCGGGCATAACATTTTGAACATGTAATCTGGTTCTCAAATAACATTGTGAACATGTAACCAGGTTCATACCATAAATTTAACACATAACATATTTTCTCATGAATTTTTCATATTTACCCAACGAATTGGAGGGAGATATAGTTCTCACCCATCATTAGTTATAACATAACCATCATATTTGATTAAAATGTAACCTCTATCACATAAATAATGAAAATTAGTTTATTTTAATTATCAAAATCCTTTCTAAGGGGTGAGGCAGAACCCAAAATGACATCAATAAGATAAGTTCATAAAATATGGCAAAATAATCAAGGAGTAATCAGAAACAAGATCAAGACAACAAATAAATGCTCCTCCCAAGAAATTAAAAAGTTATGTCAAGCATCCACCTTCTCATTGCTACTCAACATGCTATCCTGTGATGATCTGCACAATCCTAGTACTGATGAAAAATGTCATACCCCCTCAAATATCCAAATCTGAATTGCGGAGGTCTGGTGAATGCTTCGTGCTCTGAACCTCATCTGAAGTAGCCCCATAAAAAGGTCTGGATGTTGAGACCCTTGAACGATGGCCACAGATGAAAAAATCATAGGAAAGAAACCACCATGACAATCATTCAAAAATAAAAGAAAATTCTTCAAACATCAAATAAATAACAACAAAATCTGCATCCCGAATGCATAAATCACCACTAGAAACCATCCTTGATGCAACAAACCCACAAGGCTCTCGTCGAAACCACAACCACATCAAAACAACCTGATGACGCCAGACATAGCAAGGAGCATGAAGTCAAGTAAACTCTACCTAGGGATGGAAGGAATAACAACCACACCAATGGAGTGTCACTAGAGAGGGGAACACCATCCATCTAGAACAGAAGCACCACTCGGAGCTTGAATCTAATTTGATCTGTACTGAGGAGGAACCCACGCCAGAGGATAAAATGAGTAGTAACACAGGAAGCAACAGGAACCCATGATGGATGAGAATAGATCCACCCTCACAAATTCGACCATACAAAGAACTAGAAATCTTATCTCTACCATCAAAACCACTCAAAAAGACCATAATAATCCACCTAAAGCCTCACCCAGCTGGAGTACAATGCAGAGACTAGATCCTGACCCCTACGCAGTGGAAAAACATCATGATCACAAATACTAGAGGCCATATCATAATCCCATCATGGAACAAGACCACAAATCCTCACTGAGAAAAAGGATTGCGACCTATAATCAGAAGAAACCCCGACTCCGCAGAACCATACCACAATAACAATATCACACTGAATCGTGACCCCAACACCAGATGAACAGGGTCCCCAACACCATTCCTCACGCCATAACATAACTCTTTCACCGCAATGGACCACAGGACCTTCTCCAGATGAATAGGAACAAAATCATAATGTTGTGAAAACTGGATCTCAACACCAACACTGCCTGGACCGTGATCTCGACACAGCGGAAGACCCGACCACCCTACTGTGGAAGGATTCTAACCCCGTGTCACCCAATCTAAGGCCACTGGATGGGAACCACTATGCCACAAACTCATAAGGATAAGCCTAGAAGAAACCACCGTGAAAAAAATACTGGAGGAGGACAGCAGTGATAGGGGAAGCCCAAATGTCACATCACCCCTTACAGTTCCATTACATAAGTAAAATCATACATATGTGTGCCAAAAGATCTTAAAACATTCATCATATTATAACATATGAAATGAAATGGGTTCCATTAACATTTTATCATATATTAATTTGTGAAAAAAAGACAGTTTTCATAATCATTTCATCATTTCATCATAGCATAACATATGAAAAAATAAGTATGTTTTGTAATAATTTTACCATTGTATAACTCAAGGAAAGGAAAAATATTTCATAAACTTCTTATCATCATAAACCATATGGAGAATGAATAATAATGTTATCCTTGGTTCATATACACATGAATGTATACGTTGAATCAAAGGATGCTATCTTATATGGAAAATTATTATGAAAGATAAATCACTTAGAGCATTTCTTGAGGATAATAACTTTATTTGAAAATCACTTTTTAAAAATAAAAATTCAGAAAACATTTTGGGAATTAATTTCTATGAAAATAAACATGAAATTTTTATATAAATATTTAAAAATAATTTAAAATTGTTGTAACGCCCCAACCCCAGTTACATAGAGTCAGTGCATTATTTTAATACATTGGCATGATTAAAAGGAATCAAGTCTCGAAGGACCAATCAGTTTAGTAGTCTTGGAAACTATATTACATACATGAATGTTAGATTAAACTTTATAACATACAATAGTACATAAATAATCCATTATGAATGCCAATATTCCCTTAGCTTAACCATGCATATCAATCACAATAATCTTCTTGGAATCCTGGGAAAGAACATTGAAAGGGGTGAGCTCAAATGCCTAGTAAGGGTAAGAAATATAGTAGAAGATAACTTAAATATTAAGAATGGTGAATAATTGAAACCGCATTCCATTACCAATAAAAAACATGAATACTTTTATGGTAGTAATATGAGTTGAGTAAATAATGCCATAATAAAACAAATTCATGGGTATTCTACTAGTCAAATGACCACATATACCATCAATATTATTTTCATAATGAAGGAATGTATAGTACCATACATTAATTTCTATGTCAAGGCCTCATTCCAGGACCTAGGGGATAACTATAACTACAGCCCATCCCGGAGGGCCTCTCTAACTAGGCTCAATCCCAGAGAGCCTCTGTAACCGGACTCCAACCCGGAGAGCCTCTGTAACCGGACTCCAACCCGGAGAGCCTATGTAACCGGACACTAACCCGGGGGGGTCTTCTATAACCGGACCCCAACCCGAAGGGATTACATTTATCGGTCCCCAACTCATATCATACTAGTCCAACACATTAATCTTAAGAAGAGGATGAAATATAACAGAAACATTCGTATTAAAACTAGCGTATGGAATGTAAATACTTTAACCATAAACCATGAATGGAATATGAATAGAACATCCATAGTAAAACATATCACAAAAGATTTAATAAAATATGGAAGTTTTGTATCAGAATAAATCAAATTCTAATAGACATAAAATCTATCAAAGGATATTGGCATAGATAAAATCAAAAAAAAATTAGAGAATTATCTCTCTCTATTTTGAAATCATTTAAGAGTCACATAATTATAAAGAAAACATTAATTTTGATAATATTCCTATAATCATGTAAGGGAAGTTTTAATGTTGTTATAATGGTGGAAAATAGCTGCACCTTCCACATAAGTAAAAAAACATTCTTACTTTAATTTTTTCAAATAGGTCATTAAGTACCTTGTTTGGAAAATGACGGAAAGATTCCTTTCAAAACATATAAAGTCAAATAAGGGTATAAATTACTTTACCCCATTGTCTAGTAAATAGTAAAATTGTTTTGAAATAAATTTTTAAGAAACATGAATGTGGATAATAAAGAGTTCCCAGTAGATAATTACGTATAAACAACCTCGGATAATGAAGAGATTGTCAAATAAACCCACACCTCATTGTAATCAATCGAGTTGTGTGAACAATAGTAAAAAAAACCAAATGAATCATAGAATATCATTAATATAAATAGAATCCTGATAATTTATATCAAATGGTAGTACACAATACATCACATGAAATAAATAAGTGGAGAATAATGGAAAACTCACAGAATTAAAAGTGAGATAAGAAACCCCTTACCTCGTGTCTGACTTGACCTGTTCATTCTTTAATATCCTAAATAATAAAATAAATTTAATTTTTACATGATTATAAACTCTTTAAATTTTTATTATTCCTTTTATATCACTTATTACCATTCTATATGCATTATGTAATCATTTAAGATTATAACGTTCGTTTTGTCGATATTTGGCACTTGAGTAAAAAATGAACAACTTATAATTACAAGTTGTTCACATGGTCAAAATTTCATTATATACATAATGATATTCAGGATGTATATATCATATATATCATATATATACAGTATATACATGTATTTATAATAGTACATATCATTTTGGGGTATGAAATGATATGCACCATTAATGGAGACGGTAAGCCGTACGTACGCATGAACACTACTTTCATTTCTCTTTCTTATTTTAATGGAATTAAAACACAATGATACATACCAATATTATAATTCCAGTATAATATCATATATAATATCATTAACTCCATCATATATACATCCCACATATGGTATTAAAGAGTCATATCACTTTGAGGGGGCGGTAGTCCGCACTTCCTCAAATGAAATTATCGCGTTTACCCATAATGGAAACCATTAAGGTACGTTATAAAAGAAAAATACAGAAGAATGAAGAAAATATAAACATAATATATATCATATATAAATACAGTTCCATCATAATTTCCACCATGAGAGGCGGTAGGAGGTAATTGAACAATGATCATTTCGTGAGGCATTAGTTTGGCATCCAAAGAAACATTATGTTCTTCACCCATTAGATGGAGGTGTGTGTAATTGTAGTTAGAATCCATATCATATAAAATTCATAGTATATTGAGTATACTGGTGTTGGTATAAAATAATGTAATAAAAAGATTTTAGGGGTTCAAGATGTAAAATAGAAGAAAATATGTTAAGATAAACTGTTACCTTTAATTTGGGTAACTTATTTTGGTTTGAACCAAAAGGACTTCTTCAAGTGCCTTTCTCCTAAGGTAAGGATTCTAAGAGGAGGAGAGGGATGTAGTAAGCTTAATTCTTCATAGTTGGGACGAGCCTAAAGTCTTGAGAGGTGTGGGGAATTGGTTAAAAGTGTTCTCCTTTTACAAGGGGGAGGAGGGGCTCTTTAAGAAAGTGCTAAAATATTATTTTATTATATAATAATATTCGGTTTCTAAAGGTCTGAAAATCATTAAGGAAGAAGCTAAGATGACTCATGGTTGAAATAAAATCAGCCAATAAGAATTGGACATGTTTTTTATATTATTTTAAAATTTATAATCTAATTTATTTATATCATTTTTTAATGAGGTAAATAATGCATCATTATTGTGTCATAAATAATTTAATTTATTGGATGCCTAAAAATTATTTAAAAAAATACCATGAAGTAGGAAATATTTTTACCTCTCCAATTAATATTTATAGTCAGAAATATTACTTATATAACACCATATAAAAATTAATTACTAATTGATTTTTTTATGTCAATTTTGCCTTTACTATAAATTATTTAATCTAAACAGTAATTATCATTCATAAGTGGCTCCATTGGGTCCCAAAATCTACCCAAGGATGACCATGGTCTGCCATTACTAATAAAATAATGATAGGACATGTGTTATGGTAATTGTTAATTATTACAATATTCTTTTATCCTTGAATTACCCTGTTTACCATAAATAGTGGTAAATAGAAGTCAAAAGTTACTATTCGCCAAAAAATATTTGCATCTTATTGAACCAAATATTCCTTACTAAGGATAACCTTGTCTCTTGGAATTTTCAAATTCAACTCACAAATGTGGTAAAATTATGTTTTATGCAAATTTTCAAATACTACTAGGAGATGGGTAAAAGACGGTAAAAAGTTCAATAAAATTTTTATATATCTAAACATATTATAAAATGACTCAAATGAATTATTTTGAACATATATAGGTATTATGTATCTATTTTTGTATAAAATAATTTTAAATAAAATAAATAATTATTTAAATAAAAAGTTGGTTTTTAACCAATAACTTAGTGGTTTTTACTATTCATCAAAAAATTGATGTTTCTTAGAAAAATACCAATATATTCAGCCTAAGATATATTTGATATTACGAATTAAAAAATTATGCCTATTTTACCAAAATAAAATCATATAAGTTGCATTAATTAATTTAAAATTAATTCCTATTGTCAAAACAAATAGTGTGTTTTTAAGAAACAATATCTATCAAAAGATTGACACTTGTTTATGTACAAATTCAATGTGAAATTAATTAAAACGACCTAAATTTTATTAAATGATAAAAATATAATATAATTATACTTCAAAACCAATCCGATACACAATTTAACAATATAAATTATTTCTATTAAAAAAGTTGTTTTTAATTAAAATTTAGTATTTTTCACTATTCACCAAAATATGAAAGTTATCATAAAAATACCAAAAATTTATTGAAAATAAATTTTTATCTCATAATTCTAAAGAAGAAGTTTATTTTTTGAAATTGAATATATAAAAGTGTCCAACATTGGATTTAAAAAGGGATTGCCCTCATAAAGTGGTAAAATTGCATTTTCTGAAAAATACTTCCTTTATCTAAAAACTTGAATTTGTTCTTATATTATGTCTAATAAACACATAATATGGATGCTAAAATTATATGGAGTATATAATATTCAAAATTCAGTTAATACAATTCATAACCACTTTTGAAAGGCTAGATTGGTAAGTTGTGGTGTGCTTGAACTCAGTGTTGCGTGTAGTGCAAGCTATTGAATTATATTGAAGAAATAACGTACTATGAAATATTGGGGTGTTACATTCTACCTTACTTCAATAAATTGTGTCCTCGCAATTTTAAATTGTTCTTCAAAAATAGAATTTTAAAAGTATAAAATACCATTGTGGGAATACCCCAAATCGGAAATTGGGTTAATAAAATTTAGTCTTAATAAGAGGAAAAGCGGAATGAAAAAGTCACCACCAAATTATGATCTCTATTAGAAGAACAATAGTGGAAATTAGAGACACGTAATTGGAGGAAAAATGTAAATATTTATAGTGAGTGATTGAGGTCATCAGTCACAAACAATTTTCAAATTGAGGGCCTCAAACTCATCAATCTATGATGATTTAAAATTTTATCAGTTAAACAAAACATAAGGTATTATGATAACAAATTTTTAGTTTTTGGATCCCTTAGCTAATTTTTATGAATTAATATCTTCATAGAACAATAGAAGAAATATATATATATATACTTGACAAGTAGAGTTCTATCCTTTAACTAATTTCTACCACAAACTAATATTTCACTCTAAAAGATAATAGAACTTAAAAAATATTCTATTTATCCTATTTGTATAGTTTTAAAAAAATATGAATTTATAATTCACCTATCAGACCATTTAAAAAATGAAACTACATTATAGAATCTAGGGACTTCACATAGTCTAGTGGTAGGCAATAAATCCCAATCGTATTGTGGTTGTGGGTTTGATTCCCACAACTTTGTCCGACGCGATGGGTTGTCACACGGTCTGTGTGTTTTCCTTTTTATTAAAATACAAAAATAACCTTAACAATGGTATCTTAATCCATTCCAACCTTTATACTTATCCAAAATAAATCTATCCAATCTGACAGTCCAAAATTTATAAGGAAGTTAAACACAATGATGATCCTTTTTCTCACGTAATAATATGTGAACACCTTCATCTTGTATTATTTTAAAACATGGTAACCCCCTGAATTACCATAAAACCTTAGGGATTACATTAATTCTCCCTTATCCTTTATATAATACTGGATATATACCTTATATCCAAAAATATTGAATATTCCGACAATGATGAAATAAAAAAACTCTTAATCAGTTCCAAGGAAGTCATGAATATCCAATATAATTTATCCAAATCAACCATCTCTCATTCCAAAATCACTACCTCGGTATTAGAACCTTATTATGGTTTATCTTTCTCTTAACCATATATTTTCCAAAAATTTAACCTGTAATTGAGTCACTTTTCTTGGTTCCACACAATCTCAAGTCCTTAATGAAATAGTACTGCAATACAATCCTTATATACTATATAATTCTTATAACATGTACATAATTAATACAATACTCAAATGAAACAATACTTTAATAACATCATAATAAATATAATCATTCCTCTTCATCATCGGTAGTATCATAACTTTATTATTATCCAATAGCAGCATTTGGGGTATACTCTGATGATTTGGACACTGATTTGTATAGTGTCCCAACTCCTTGTTGAGGAAGAATTGTTCTTTGGAAACTTTGTTTCTTACCCTTTCAATCACGTACTTGGTGTCCATTTTCCCCACCCTTATAAAACACTCCCATTCCCTTCAAGAATTTACCATGGTGATTCTTTCCACAGTCATCACATATGGGAAAATCCTTCTTTTCCCTCGTCCCTTTATCCATATTTCTCTCTTCCATCCTTTTCTTCTCTTACTTCCCTTCAAAGCCATAGGACTCAGAGAATTCATTACTTTTCTTTTTAACTCATGATACTATTTCTTCATATGTTAAGAATACATGAGAGACTATTTCCCTTCTAAATGTTGGCTTAATACAATGAAAGATTTGATCATTCTTACTCTTTAGATCATACGTATTGCTGGAGTTCACATTCCTTCTACTGGGTGCCATTTCTATACAATGGAACAAACTAGATTATTTTATGAATCGAAATAAGTAATTCAAAACTTGTAAAACACTTAACATTAATTGAACAGTTTATGGATATAATCCATAATCATAAAAAAATTCTTTGAGGAAGTATATACTCATAAACCCTTCATAATGATTTGTAAAGAAAATGAGAATTATCATAAGCATATCCCCCAGGAGTGTCATAACAAAGAGTGAAGAACGAACTGTTGTCGTGCACTAGTTTTTATTCGAGACTAGATCAAAGCGGTGTTTTTGTGTTTTACCCCTAGGTACATCTTTTCCAGAGTCCCCTCTACCAACTCATATCCAGATAGGGATGTATTTGTTTGGATAACTCACAAAATCTCTACATTACCAATATTCTAGGAAGTTCTTATATACTAATACTCAATGTCTATCTTAGGATGATGTGCACAAATCAGATTTTATCTAAATCTAGTATCCAAGGTTATTTCAAAGCTTCCTCTGATACCAACTGTAACACACCAACCCCAGTTACCTAGAGTGGGTGTGTCATTTTAATACAATGGAATGATTACACGGTACCAATTCCCGAAGGACCGATCAGTTATGCAGTCATGGAAAATATATTACAAAAATGAATGTTACATTACACTTTATAACATACAAAACAACAAAAATAATCATTTTTGAACACCATTATTCCCATAGATTATCCATGTATATCAATCAAAATACACTTCTTGGAATACTGGGAAAAATAAAACATTGAAAGAGGTGAGCTCAAATGATTAGTAAGGTTAAGAAATACAGTGGAAGATAACATAAATATTAAGCATGATGAATAATTGAAACCACATTCCTTTACCAATAATAAACATGAATACTTTTATGGTAGGAATATGAGCGGAGAAAATAATGCCCTAATAAAACATAATCATGGGTATTATATAAGTTGAATGACCACATAAACCTTCAATATTATTTTCCTAATGAGGGAATGTATATTATAAGACATTAATTTCTGTGTCAAGGCCTCGTTCCAGGACCTAGGGGATAACTGTAACTGGACCCAACCCAAAGAGCCTCTGTAACTGGACTATATCCCGGAGAGACTCTGTAACCAGACACCAACCCTGAGAGCCTTTGTAATAGTACTCCAACCCGGAGAGCCTCTGTAACCAGACTCCAACTTGGGGGTCTGCTGTAACCGGACCCCAACCTGAAGGGATTACTTTTCCCAGTCCCCTACCCGGAACATACTAGTCTAACACATTCATCTTATGAAGTGGATGAAATATAACAAAAACATTCGTATTAAAACTAGCATAAGAAATGTAAATACTTTAACCATAAACCATGAAAGGAATACGAATAGCACATCCATAGTCAAACATATCAAAAAACCTTTAATAGAATATGGATTTTTTGTATCATAATAAATCAACTTCAAATAATGTTAAAATCTATCAAAGGATGTTGACATAGATGAAATCAAAACCTTTTTTAGAGAAATATCTCTTTCTATTTTGAAATCATTTAAGAGTCACATAATTATAAATAAAACATTTATTTTGAAAATATTATTATAAGATTGTAAGGGAAGCTTTGATGTTGTTATAATGGTGGAAAATAGTAGCACCCGCCGCATAAGTTAAGAAACATTCTTACCTTTATTTGGTCGAAAAGGTCATTAAGTACCGTGTTTGGAAAAGGACGGAAGGATTCTTTTCAAAACATATATGGTTAAATAAGGGTATAAATGAATTTTCCCCATTTACTAGTAAATAGTAAAAATATTTTGAAATACTTTTTTAAGAAACGTGGATGGGAATGATAAAGAGGTCCCATCAGATATTTACATATAAACGACCTCGGATAACGAACAGATTGTGAACCCTTACCTCGTTGTAATCAATCAAGTCATATGAACAATAGTCAATAACTACCAAATGAATCACATAATATCATGAATATAAATAGAATCATGATAATATATATCAAATGGAAGTACACAATACACCACATGCAATAAATAATTGGTGAATAATGGAAATCACACGGAATTAAAAGTGAGATAAGAAACCCCTTACCTCGTGTCCGACTTGACCCATTCGTTCTTTAATATCCTGAAAAATAAACTAAAGATAATTTATACTTTCTTAAGTACCTTTTTCAAGTTTATTATTCCATTTATATCACTTATTACCGTGTTATAAACATTATGTAATCATTTCAGTTAATAATGTTCGTTTTGTTGATATTTGGCACTTAACTCAAAAATGACCACCTTATAGATACAAGTTGTTCACATGGTCAAACGTACATTATATCCAAAATGATATTCATGATTTAGATATCATATATATCATATATATCCAGTATATACAAGTATTTATAACAGTACATATCATTTTGGGGTAAGAAATGAAATGCACCGTTCAAGGATGCGGTAAGCCGTACGTATGCATGAATGCTACTTTCATTTATATTTATAATTTTAATGGAATTAAAACATAATTATACATAGGTATATTATAATTCCAGTATAATATAATATATATAATATCATTAAATAAATCCTTTATACATCCAACATATGGTATTAATGAGTCATATCACTTTGAGGGGGTGGTAGTCCGCACTTCCGAAAATGAAATTATTGCGTTAACCAATAATGGAAACCATTAAGTTATGATATGAAATAAAAATACAAAAGCATGAAGAAAACATAAACATAATATATATCATATATAAATACAATTCCATCATAATGGCCACCATGAGAGGCGGTAGGAGGTAATTGAACAATCATCGTTTCGTGAGGCATTAGTTTTCCATCCATGGAAACATTATGTTCTTCACCCCTTAGATAGAGTTGTGTGTAAGTATAGTTCGAATAATTGTCATAAAACATCCTAGTATATTTAGGATACTGGTCTTTTTATTAAATAAATCAATAAAATGAGTTTAGGTGTTGGAGAATTAAAATAAAAGAAAAGAAGTTAAGAGAAACTGTTACCTTAAATTTGGGTAACTTCTTTTGATTTGAACCAAAAGGACTTCTTGAAGTGCCTTCTACCTAAGGAAAGTCTTCTAGGAGGAGGAGAGGGATATATGAAGCATAATGTTGAAGATATTGGTCGATTATGAAGGCATGTGAGGTGTTAGGAATTTGATTGAAGTGGTCTCCTTTCATAACGGGGAGGAGGGTCTCTTTAGGAATGTGTGAAAATATTTTTTAATTAAATAATGATATTTGGTTTCTAAAGGTTCAAAAATAGTTATTGTAGAAGATAAGTTGACTCATGGTCGAAATAAAATCACCCAAAAATAATTGGACATGTTTCGTGTAACGCCCCGACCCCAGTTACCTAGAGTCGGTGCATTATTGTGTAACATTGGCATGATCACAAAAGATCATGTCTCAAAAGACCAATTAGTTTAGTAGCTTTGGAAACACTTGATACATTCATAAATGTTACATTACATCATAAATTGAAAAAATACAATAACATAGTCTCCATTTTCCACACTCATATCCCTTTCAGACTATCCCTACAGTTCATTCCTAAAATACTTCTTCACATCCTAGAAAAATTAAAACATTGAAAGGGGTGATCTCAGATGCTCAGTAAGGATAACAATATAGCGGAAGCTTTTATAAATAAACATAAACATTTAAGGAAATGTATGAATAAAACAAAAGCCTTTTAAACTTGACCTTCAACATAATATGTAATGAGACAATCCCATTTACATATTCACATGGATATTCTACTGATCGAATAATCACATGCAATATCAATAAGCACTTTCACAATGACGGAATGCATAATGCCAGACTATCATAACCATGTAGCCAAGGCCTCGTGCCAAGACTACAAATAAGTTTTTGTCAAAACCTCGTGCCATGAAACTAGTTTGTCTCATGAGACCTCCAGATGCATCGAGGAGCTATAGCGGGCTCCACCCGTCACTTATTAAGTCCAATGCATTCCTCATATGAACAGGTTTAAACATATCATAAACCATAACATAACTGTATCACAAAAAACATGCATAATGGGAACATAACATTTCCACATTTCAATCACAAGATATCAATAAAACACATTGATATAATAAGAACACTTTCTAAACAATTTTCAATACCAAAATAAAAGAAAATTAAATCTTTGTATTTATTTTTCATTTAAAAAAACGTTATGGCTTGTAGAGGAAGCCAAAACACAAATAATCATCACGGTGGTGGAGAAGTCATTGTCGCCACATACGTATGACAAAAAAATATTCCCTTTTTTAGTTTAGTAAAATGCTTCGTATAAAAAAAGATTCATTTTAAATAAACATAAAAGTCAAAGGGGTTTATATATCGTATAAAAGAAAGGTGTGTGTAAAATAAAATATGCCTCAATGAAAGGAGATTGAGACGAAGTCCTTAAAAAGATCATTTTTTTAAATAAAATAGATCTATTATGTGTTTCCACTATAATTACACATAAATAAAGTACAAATAAAATATAGGACATAATAATATCATGATATAATTTGAAAGTAGGAGATTATCCCAAAGAACGGAAATTGGGTTAAGATTTTCCCTTACCTCATGTCTGAATTGACTCGACCACTCTTTAACCTCCTGAATAATAAACTAGTGTTAATATATGCTTTTTCAGAACCTTTTTTATTTTCATTATCCCTTTTATATCACTTATTACAATGTTACTAAAATTATGTAGTCATTTAATTTAATAATGGTTGTTTTGTCGATCTTTGGTACTTGAGTCAACAATAAACTTCTTATAATTACAAGTTGTTTATGTGGTAGAAAATACATTATCTACAGAATTATATTCATGATGTAGATATCATATATATCCTATATATCCAGTATATACATGCATTTATAATATTACATAACATTTAGAGGTAAGAAATGAAATGCACTGTTCATGGAGACGGTAAGCCGTACGTACGCATGAACACTACTTTCATTCCTATTTCGTATTTAATGGAATTAAGTTATAATTATATAAAGGTATAATATAATTCCAGAATAATATAATGTGTAATAGCATTTAATCCAACCTTTATACATCCCACATATGGCATTAACGATTCAAATCACTTTGAGGGGGCGGTAGTCCGCACTTCCTAAAATGAAATTATCGCGTTTACCCATAATGGAAATCGTAAAGGTATTCCATAAATAAAAAATAGAGAATCATAAGGAAAAAAACATAATATATATCATATATAAAAATAGTTTCATCATAACGGCCACCATGAGAGGTGTTAAATGAATATTGAACAATCATCGTTTCGTGAGGGAGAAATTTTCCAACCACAGAAACAGTAAGTTCCATAACCATTAGATGAAGGTGTGTGTATGTTTAAATCAAATACTTCTAATAAAAACATCCTAGTATATTTAAGATACAGGTTTTTTTACAAAAAAAAATGAATAAAAAGAGTTTAATGTGTTGGAGAAGCAAAATCAAACAAAATAACAAAAGAGAAGACATTACCTTATAATCGGGTAACTCTTTTTTGATTTGAGCCAAAGGCATCCTTGGGAAGAATTATTCCCAAAGTGAGGATTCTAGGAGTAATATAGGGAAGTTGAGAGAGTATTTGGGCAGAGGTTGGCCATTCCAAAAGGCTTTGAAGGTGTGAATAAGGTGGTAGTGGTGGGGGCCTTTTATAAGAGGAGAGGAGGGGAACTCTTGGAAAGTCATGAAATGTTACTTTATTATATAATGAGTTTCAGATTTTAATGGTCCCAAACATATATATTTCAAGGATAAGGTGATAAGGGTTCGAAATATACTCATAAAATATATTTTTGACAAGTGAAAGTCTTATAATTTACATTATCTTTTCATTTTATTTAAATCATTAATTAATGAGGTGATTGTTGCTTCATCATGGTGTCATTAAATATTTAATTTATTTAGTGTCTAAAAATTATAAAAAAAATATCATGATGTAGGAAATAGTTTTTTGTTTCCAATGAATATTTATAGTCTAAACGTGACCTTATATAACCCCCTGAAATAATTGTTTTAGTAAAACAACTCATGTTTGTGACAATTTTATTTTTACTTTAAATAAAAAATTATTATTGTCATTTTCTTACCCAAGTGGATCCATGGGGTCCCCAAGTTGACCCATGTATTTTCTTGGTCATCCATGACCCGTCCAATAAGTGTAGGACAAGTTTCAAGGTCATTTCATATTATTATAACATTATCTTTACCTTAAATTTCACTAATTACCTTTAATAGCGATTAATAAAACATAAAAGTTAATGTTCACCAAAAAATTATTTTAATCCCATTGAACCACATTTTACATAGTAATGAAGACCATGTATGTCTTATTTTTAAAATTCAATTCATATAAGCAGTAAAGTTTCATTTAAACGAAAAATCAGTTTTTTAACCACTTAGTGGTTTCACTATTCATCGAAAATTGAAGTTTTTCAGAACAATGTAAAAATTTCACCCTAAGATTTAATTGATATTATGAATTAAAAAATGATGTCTATTTTAAAAAATTCCAAAAATATAAGTTTCATTAATTAATTTTATAATTATTTCCCGCTGTCACAACAAATAGCGTGTTTTTAAGAAACAATATATATCAAAAGATGGACAATTGTTCATGTCCAATTTCAATGTTAAATTAATTATAATGACCACAATTGGATAAAATGGTAAAAATATATTCTAATTATACATTAAAACCACTAAATAGTATAATTTATCACTATAAATTATTTTGATTAAAAAATTTGTTTTAAGTATTTTTCACTATTCATAAAAAATTGGAAGTTCTCAGAAAATTACAAAAAATTCAACTTAGGATAATTTTGATATTACGAATACAAAAATAAAGTCCATTTTGAAATATAAAATTTATATAATTTAAAAAGTGGGTATTACTATTCATAACGGCTACTTTGATTAGTTGCGGTGTGTTAGAACTCGAACTTGCGTACAATGCAAGCTATTGCATTATTGAAAGGGAAGCGTATCATGGAAGCTCAGGGTGTTACATTCTCCCCTCCTTCAAATAATTTTGTCCATGAAATTTCATATAATATCACTGTATAAAAAGACTCGGGTGATTCTTCAACATAAGTTCCTCGGGTTCCCACGTTGCCTCCTCCATCTTGTGGTTTCTCCAAAGAGATTTTACCAGATGAGTCGTCCGGTTTTTCAGCACTTATTATCTTGTATCAAGAATCCTGGCGGGCTCTTAACAATAAGGCAGATCTGGATCCAGTTCTAATTCCTCATAGGTGAGTACATGAGTTGGTTCAAGCATGTATTTTCTCAACAACGATACGTGGAATACATCATGACCTTTGGAGAGACTTGGCAGCATTGCCAAACAGTAAGTTACAGCCCCAATTCGTTCTAGAATTTCGAAGGGTCCGATGTACCTGGTACTCAATTTACCCTTCTTACCGAAATGTATAACTCCCTTCCATGGAGATACCTTCATGAAAACATTATCTCCTACCTGAAATTCCAAATCCTTCCTTCGGTTGTCGGCATAGCTCTTCTACCTACTTTGAGCTGCTTTGATGTGGTATTGGATTACTTTCACCTTTTCCATCGTTTCCTCCACCAGTTCTGGGCCTACAGGTTTTCTTTTACCTACATCATCCCAACAGGTTGGTGTGCGACATCTCTTTCCGTATAACGCTTTATATGGTGCCATCCGAATACTTGAATGGAAGCTACTGTTATAGGAAAATTCTAATTGAGGTAAATATTGATCCCACATTCCTTGAAAGTCAAGTGAGAATGATCTCATCATATCCTCTATGGTTTGAATAGTTCTTTCTGATTGTCCATCTGTTTGAGGGTAGTAAGTAGTGCTCATATGAAGTTCAGTATCCAAGGCCTTCTGAAGACTTCTCCAGAATCTTGATGTAAAACGGGGACCACGATCCGAGACAATCGACATGGGTACTCTATGGAGTCTCACAACTTCATTAAAATATATTCGTGCTAGACGTTCAAGTGGTAGATCTTCCCTTATAGCAAGAAAATGTGATGACTTCATGAGACGATCAACAATGACCCATATTGTGTCATTCTTTCTATGAGTCTTTGGTAGTCTCGTGACAAAATCCATCGTAATATTATCCCATTTCCACTCAGGTATGGGAAGAGGTTGCAATACTCCACCAGGCAGTTGTCTTCCAACATTCACTTGTTGACAAACCATAAATCTTGACACAAAATCAACAAGCTCCCTCTTTGTGTTGTCCCACCAAAAATGCCCCTTTAAATCTATATATATTTTGGTTCTCCCAGGGTATATAGATAAATTGGATCGATGAGAATCATCCAACAATTCCCTCTTTAAATTAGTTATATCGGGAACACAAAGTCTCTTCCTAAATTTCAAAATTCCATCTTCATACACAAAGTCACTCAATCTCCCACCATTCAAAGCTTTAATATTCTTTTTCAACTCTTCATCATAGTCCTAAGAACACTTTATCCTTTCTAGTAAAGATGGTTTGGAAACCATTTGAATTTTTTTTTATGTTTCACCCTCTATGGTGATTCCTATATCCATCTTTACTAGATTTATGAAAATGGGATCCTTTTCCACTCTCATCATGTTCAAAACTCCATGATCTTTTCTACTCAAAGCATATGAAACCTTATTTTTCCTCCACGGTTGGTAGTGTATCGTGAAATCATAATCCTTGAGTAGTTCAATCCATCACCTTTGCCTCATGTTGAGTTCTTTTTGTGAGAAAATATATTTCAAACTCTTGGGATTGGTATATATCGCACATTTTTCACTATAGAGATAATGTATCAATATCTTCAAGGAAAAGAATACAGTAGTTAACTCTAGATCATGAGTAGGATAGTTCTGCTCATGAATTTTTAGCTATCGTGATGCATAGGCAATAACCCTATCATTTTTCATAAGGATACTACCAAGTCCTTTCATTGATGCATCACTATAAATAACGAACCCATCATTCCCTGTTGGTAGAGTCAATATAGGAGTGTTGAATAATCTTATCTTCAGTTCTTCAAAACATTCTTCACACTCTTTTGTCCATTCAAATTTAACCCCTTTACATGTCAGCTTCGTTAATGGGTTAGCCAATCGGGCAAAATTCTGGACAAAACGTCGATAATAACCTGCCAAACCAAGAAAGCTGTGTACCTCAGTTATACTCATCGGTGCTGGCCATTCTTGGATTGCCTTGGACTTATAAGGATCAATGTAAATTCCATCCTTATAGACAATATGTCCAAGAAAAGAAATCTCCTGAAGCCAAAATTCACACTTGCTAAACATCCCATATAATTCATGCCTTCTAAGAGTCTTCAAGATAATGCGCATGTGATTTTCATGATCTTCGTAGCTTTTAGAGTATACCAAGATATCATCAATAAATACGACCAAAAAATCATCAAGATATTCCTTGAAAACTCAATTCATTAGATCCATGAATATAGAGGGTTCATTAGTCAATCCAAAGGGCATTACTGTAAACTCGTAATGCCCGTACCTTGTTCAAAATGATGTCTTCGGAATGTCTTCTTTCTTCACGCACAACTGATGGTATCCAGATCGAAGTTCAATCTTTTAAAATTATTGATCTCCATGCAATTGGTCAAATAAATCATCAATGCGAGGTAGGGGATACTTGTACATTGTTGTTATAGCATTTATCTCCCTGTAGTCAATGCACAACCTCATAGATCCATATTCTTCTTAACAAAAAGGACAGGGGATCCCCAAGGAGAAACACTAGGGAGAATAAATCCCTTATTACTCAATTCCTCTAGTTGTTTCTTTAGGTCAACTAATTCCACGGTGGTCATTCTATAAGGGGTCTTTGATATTGGCCTTGATCCAGGAATTAAAGCAATGGAAAACTCAACTTATCGTTCTGGAGGATGTCCAGGTAAATCCTTCGAAAACACATCTACATATTCTTTAAAAATAAGTAAATCCTCTATTTGAACATTTGTTTCCTTTCCCTTAGTCATTTTATTCTCTTCCTCCCCAATAATTTAATCTACTTGAGCTGCTGGGGGTGGATCTAAATAAGAATTAGGTGGTGACGATTCAGATCTAAAAATAAGGTGTTCCTTATCATCATCATCAAAAATCATAACCTCCTTCTTCTTACAATAAATAATTGCATCATAGTCCGAAATCCAATCCATACCAAGGATTATATCAAAATCAATCATAGGTATGACAATGAGATCAGCAGATAAAAAAGATTTATGTGCTCTAATGGGGACTGATTCACAAAACATTGTTGCAATGATACTTCCCTTAAGAGTTTTGACTGAAAATTCTATTGTTAAATCAAATTGGAAATATATATTTTTCATAGAAAACTGGGAAGATATGAAACAATGCTATGATCTAGAATCAAATAATGCATATTCTAAACTTGAGGAAACCATTAAATTATCTTCCACCATGTCTTTCAGAGCTTCAACCTCAGCAGTAGTGGTAACATAAGCTTGGTCTTGATCCCTTGGCCTCTTCTCGGGTAAGTTCCCCTGACGCTTAGGACATTCATTTTCATAATGTCCCATCTTTCTACAATTATAGCATTCCACATTGACAGCAACTTTCTTTCCCTTGCAATCATGAGCTTGGTGGCCTTTTTCACCACACTTGTAACAGACTCCCATTCCCTTCAAGAAAGTACGGGGGTGTTTCTTCCCACATTTACTGCAGGACTGATATTCAACGTTTCCCTTCTTCCCCTTATTTACATTTTCAGATTGATCAGAAGATCTCTTCTTTTCTTGCTTTGCTTTAAATTCATAATACTTAGAGAATTCCTTTTCCATCTTGATAGCACATGATACAATATCTTCATACAACAAGAAGGTTGGTGAGACTAATGCTCGACGTAGAAATGGTTTTAACCCATAAAAGAAACAATAAATCATACTTCTTGGGTTACGTATATAATCCGCAGCATGCCTCGCTAACCTTGTAATGTTAGCCTCATACTTTGCGACATTCTTATCCTCCTTCTGCCTCAGACTCAGAAATTGCCTTTCCATATCAGCTCAATGGTCATGTGGAAAGTATTTTTCTAATAAAATTTCCTTAAACTCCCTCCATTCCATACTTGATACTTCTTCATCTTCCTTTGTTTTTTGAATCAGCGACCACCATTGATCGGCATCTCCCGTGAGGCGATAGACTGCCATTACAACCTTCTCCCTTTCGCTACTCCCCAAGGCGTGGAATATTTTCTCTAAGGAGTTTATCCATTTCTCAGCTACTAATGGATTTGTACCCCCCATTAAATGTGGGCGATTTTTGCCTCATGAATGGGTATAACATTGATCCTCCACGTTGCGGATCAGGGTGCTCCATACGAGTAAGGTTATTATTCATAACCTGAGTGAGTTGTCCCAGTATAGTAATAAGTTGATCAGCACCAGTTGTATCTCCAGCTCCACAATAATTATCTAGATCAGGAGGTCAATCCCTACACAGAGTGCATGCATTGATACTGTTTCCATTCCTCCCACTAGATGCCATTTCTAAACAATGGCATAAACTAGATTAGTTGATGAATGAAAATACATAATTCCATACTTTTAAAACACATAACATAAATTGAACTATTTATGGATATAATCCATAATCATAAAAAAATTATTTGAGGATGTATATACTCATAATCCCTTCATAATGGTTTGTAAAGAAAATGATAATTATCCTAAGCATATCTCTTGGGAGTGTCGTAACCAAGAGTGCAGCAAGGCCCATTATTGTGCACCAGTTCTCGTTCGAGTCTAGCTCAAAGAGGTGTTTTTGGGTTTTACCCCTAGGTACATCTATGCCAGATCTGCCTCTACCTACTCGTATCCAGACAGGGTTGTATTTCTCAGAAAACTCACAAAATCTCTATAATACCAAAATTCTAGAATGTTCTTCTATACTAATCCTCAAAGTCTATATTTGGGCTATGTGCTCTAATCAAAGTTTATCTAAATCTAGCTTCCAAGGTTAGTACTAAACATCCTCTAATACCAACTGTAACGCCCCGACCCCGGATACTTAGAGTCGGTGCATTATTGTGTAACATTGGCATGATCACAAAAGATCAAGTCTCGAAATACCTATTAGTTTAGAAGCCTTGCAAACACTAGATACATTCATAAATTTTACATTACATAATAAAGTGAAAAACTACAATAACATAGTCTCCATTTTCCACACTCATATCCCTTTCAGACTATCCCTGTAGGTTATTCCTAAAATACTTCTTCACATCCTGGAAAAATTAATACATTGAAATGGGTGAACTCAGATGCTCAGTAAGGATAACAATATAGCGAAATCTTTCGTAAATAAACATAAAAATTTAAGAAAATGTATGACTAAAACAAAAGCATTTTAAACATGAACTTCAACATAATATGGAAAAAGTAAAATGAGATAATTCCATTTACTTATTCACATGGATATTCTATTGGTCGAATAATCACATGCAATATCAATAACCACTTTCATAATGATGGAATGCATAATTCCAGACTATCATAACCACATAGCCAAGGCCTCGTGCCAAGACTACAAATAAGATTTTGTCAAGGCCTTGTGCCAAGACACTAGTTTGTCTCATGAGACCTGTCGATTCATTGAGGATCTATAGTGGGCTCCACTTTTCACTTATTAATCCAATTCATTCCTCATATGAACAGGTTTAAACATATCATAAACCATAACATAATCGTATCACATAAAACATGCATAAAGGAAACATAACATTTGAACATTTCAATCACAAGATATCAATTCAACACATTGATATAATTAGTATACTTTCAAAAAAAATTCAATACCAAAATAAAAGAAAATTAAAACTTTGTATTTATTTTTCATTTAAAAAAAAGTTATGGCTTGTAGAGGAATCCGAAACACAAATAATCGTCACGGCGGCAGAGAAGTCATTCTCACCGAATACGTACTACAAAAAAACATTCCCTTTTGTATTTTAGTAAAACTATTCATACAAAAAAATATTCCTTTTGAATAAATGTAAAATTAAAAGGGGTTTATACATCGTATAAAAGAAAGTTGTGTGTAAAATAAAATATGCCTTAATGAATAGTGATTGAGACGAAGTCCTTACAGAGGTAATTTTTTTAAATAAAATAGATCTATTATGTGTATCCACTATAAGTACACATAAATTAAGTACAAATACAAGATATGACATAATAATATCATTACATAATTTCAAAGTAGGAGATTAACCCAATGAACAGAAATTAGGTTAAGAATTTCCCTTACCTCATGTCCGACGTGACTCAACCGCTCTTTAAACTCATGAATAATAATCTAGTGTTAATCTATACTTTCATAAGAACCTTTTTCAAGTTCATTATCCCTTTTATATCACTTATTACAATGTTACAAAAATTATGTAGTCATTTACGTTAATAACGGTCGTTTTGTCGATCTTTGGTACTTGAGTCAACAATAAACTTATTATAATTACAAGTTGTTTATGTGGTACAATATCCATTATCTCCAGAATTAGATTCATGATGTAGTTATCATATATATCCTATATATCTAGTATATATGTGCATTTTTAATATTACATAACATTTAGAGGTAAGAAATGAAATGCACCGTTCATGGAGACGGCAAGCCGTACGTACGCATGAACGATAATTTCATTCCTATTTCGTATTTAATGGAATGAAGATATAATTATATAAATATATAATATAATTACAGTATAATATAATGTATAATACCATTTACTCCATCCTTTATACATCCCACATATGGAATTAATGATTCAAATCACTTTGAGGGGGCAGTAGTCTGCACTTCCTAAAATGAAATTATCACGTTTACCCATAATGGAAATCGTAAAGGTATCCCATAAATGAAAAATACAGAATCATAAGGAATAAAACATAAGATATATCATATATGAAAATAGTGTCATCATAATGGCCACCATGAGAGGTGTTAAAAGAAGATTGAACAATCATCGTTTCGTGAGGCAGAAATTTTCCAACCACAGAAATAGTATGTTCTTTAACCATTAGAAGAAGGTGTGTGTAAGTGTAAGTCAAATACATCTCATAAAAACATCATATTATATTTTAGATACTGGTTTTGTTACAAAATAATGGAATAAAAAGAGTTTAAGGGGTTGGAGAAGCAAAATAAAACAAAATAACATAAGAGAAGACATTACCTTAAAATCTGGTAACTCTTTTTTGATTTGAGCCAAAGGCTTTTTTGGGAAGAATTCTGCACAAAGTGAGGCTTATAGGAGTAAGAGAGGGATATTTACAGAGTATTTGGGAAGAGTTTGGTTGATCCAAAAGGCTTTGAAGGTGTGAATAAGGTGGTAGTGGTGGGGGCCTTTTATAAGAGGAGAGGAGGTGCACTCTTGGAAAGTCATGAAATGTTACTTTATTATATAATGAGTTTCGGATTTTAAAGGTCCCACACTTATATATTTCGAGGATAAGGTGATATGGGTTCGAAACATACTCATAAAATAGGTTTTTGACAAGTTTAAGTCTTATATTTTACATTATCGTTTCATTTTATTTATATCGTTAATTAATGAGGTGATTGTTGAATCATCATGGTGTCATAAACTATTTAATTTATTTAATGTCTAAAAATTATTAAAAAAATATCATGATGTAGGAATTTTTTTTGGATTTCCAATGAATATTTATAGTCGAAATGTTACCTTATATAACCCCACGTAATAATTGTTTTAGTAAAACAACTCATGTTTGTGACAATTTTATTTTTACTTTAAATAAAAAGTTATTATTGTCATTTTCTTTCCCAAGTGGCTCCATGGGGTCCCCAAGTTGACCCATGGATTGTTTTGGTCTTTCATGACTCATCCAACAAGTTTAGGACAAGTGTCATGGTCATTTAATATTATTATAACATTATCTTTACCTTAAATTTCACTAATTACCTTTAATCGCGATTAAGAAAACATAAAAGTTACTATTCATGAAAAAATTATTTTAATCCCATTGAACCACATTTTACATCCTAATGACAACCATGTATGTCGGATTTTTGAAATTCAATTCATAGAAGTGGTAAAGTTTCATTTAAACAAAAAATCAGTTTTTAACTACCACTTAGTGGTTTCACTATTAATCAAAAAATGATGTTTTTCAGAACAATGCCAAAATTTCACCCTAAGTTATAATTGATATTCTGAATTCAAAAATGATGTCTATTTTACAAAATTCCAAAAATATAAGTTTAATTAATTAATTTTATAATTAATTCCCACTATCACAATAAATAGTGTGTTTTTAAGAAACAATATATTTCAAAAGATTGACAATTGTTCATGTCCAATTTCAATGTTAAATTAATTCCAATGACCACCATTGGATAAAATGGTAAAAATATATTCTAATTATACTTTAAAACCACTAAATAGTATAATTTATCATTATAAATTATTTTGATTAAAAAAGGTGTTTTAGGTATTTTTCACTACTCATAAAAAATTGGAAGTTCTCAGAAAATTACAAAAAATTCAACTTATGATAATTTTGATATTACGAATACAAAAATGAAGTCCATTTTGAAATATAAAATTTCTATAATTTTAAAAAGTGGTTATTACTATTCATAACGGCTACTTTGATTAGTCGCGGTGTGTTAGAACTCGAACATTCATACAATGCAAGCTATTGCATTATTGAAAGAGAAGTGTATCGTGGAAGCTCAGGGTCTTACATTTCAAATACTATTTTAATATTTATAATCTAATTTATTTAAATCATGTATTAATGAGGCAAATACTGCATCATTATTGTGTCCAAAATAATTTAATTTATTTGATTTCTAAATATTATAAAAAAATACAATTATTTATGAAATCTTCTTAGCTTTCCAATTAATATTTATAGTCAAAAATATTACTTATATAACACCATATAAAAATTAATTACTAAATGATTTTTGTTTTTTTTTTCATTTTTTCCTTTACATTAAATTAATTAATCTAATGTGTAATTATCATTCATAAGTGTCTCCATGGTGTCCCTCAATTGTCCCAAGGATTCCCATGGTCTTTCATTACTCATAAAATAAGTTTAGGACTTGTGTTAAGGTAATTTTGAATTATTACAATATTGTTTTTACCTTGAATTACCCTATTTACCTTTAACTGCGGTAAATAAGTCAAAATTTACTATTCACCAAAAATTATTTTTATCTTATTGAACAAAATTTTACTTACTAAGGTTAACCGTGTCTCTTTTATTTTTTTAAATTCAACTCATATAAGCGGTAAAATTATGTTTCATGCAAATTTGCAAATACTATTGGGAGGCGGGTAAAACATGGTAAAAAATTAATAAAATATTTATATATCTAAAATTATTATAAAATTACTCCAATGAATTATTTTGAACATAAATAGGTATTATTTCTATATTTTTGCCAAAAATTAATTTAAATAAAATAAATAATTATTTAAATAAAACGTCGGTTCTTAACCAATAACTCAGTGTTTTTTACTATTCATCAAAAAATTGATGTTTCTCAGAAAAAGAGCAAAACTTCAGCCTAAGATATATTTGTTATTCCAAATGTAAAAATTATGTCTATTTTATGAAATTTAAAACATATAAGTTGCATTAATTAATTTATAATTAATTCCCGTTGTCAAATCAAATTGTGTGTCTTTAAGCAACAATATCTATCGAAAGATTGACAGTTGTTTCTGTCTAATTTCAAAGTGAAATTAATTATAATGACCTAAATTGTATTAAATTATAAAAATATAATGTAAATATACTTCAAAAAATCAAATTCATAATTTAACACTCTAAATTATTTCGATTAAAAAAGTTGTTTTTAATTAAAATTTAGTATTTTTCACTATTCACGAAAATATGAAAGTTATAAGAAAAATACCAAATATTTATCAAAACTAAATTTTTATCTCCCAATTCTAAAGAAGAAGTTTATTTTTCCAAATTTAATATTTAAAAGTGTCAAATATTGGATTTAAAAAGGGTTCTCCCCTAAAAGGCGGTAAAATTATATTTTTTGGAAAATATTTCCTTTATCTGAAAAATCGAATTTTTTCTTATATTATGTCTAAGAAACACATAAAATGGATGTTAAAATTATATGGAGTTTATAAAATTAAAAATTCAGTTAATACTATTCATAACCACTTTTGAACGGCAAGATTGGTTAGTCGTGGTGCGCTTGAACTCGGTGTTGTGTGTAATGAAAGTTATTGAATTACATTGAAGAAATAATGTACTATGAAATATTGGGGTGTTACAATAGTTCTTATGAAAAATATACATTCCACTTTGAAAAAACTTTTTTAAACAGAAATAATTTTTAAAATATTTGTAGAAAACATTGTTTTGGAAGAAAAATGAATTTTGACGGAAAATATATTTTTTCATAAAACTGTTATTTTTTATCTCTTGAGTACATAATGTTTGTAAAATAAAGGGAAATTTTTTAATAATTATATATCCATAGGATAAGTATATTCACGAATTAATTGAGATTTATATCATAATATTTTATTATTTTAAGCATACTCATAAAAAGTCCTGATAAACAATGAGATTTTAAAATAAAACTCTTACCATTTTAGTATCTTAAAAAAAGTTCCATGAAGAAATAACATTAAATGAAACATAAAATTTCTTGAGTATAAATAAATTAATGATATTAAATTCCAAAGGGGCTATATATACACCTCATAAAATAATATATGTGTATAACATAATATATGTCTCAGAGAAGGAAAATTGAGACATAAAATCCATTACCACTTTGGTAATATCTTGAATCGTAAAACATATGAAAGATATATGATAAAAATGATATGTAAATAAAATTAATTTTCATAATAATCATCATAAAATAAATCCATGGGTTGTATATACATCACATAAAACAAATATGTGGTGCATATGGCTTGTGTCTCATTGAAGTAAAATGTCAAATGAAAATCTCTTATCGTAAGTCTCGAATCCCTTCACACTCATTAAAACCTCTCATATAATAAATATATGTTTATTATAAATATATTACAGTACCATAATTATTTATATAATACCATATGAGATTTATTTAAGTCCTTTTATTACACGTTTGTTAAAAATTACAGGTTAAAGTCACGTTTTGGATAATAACTGCTTTGTTTTTCATATATATTTTTATTTGTTATTTTGATGGTCATCATAATTTTATCCTGTTTTAATAACTTCCATAATGTTTAAATTTTTTATAAATATAATATATATTCATTATATTTTTATTTATATTAATCCATAAAATTTCCTGAAAAAAATGAAATACATCGTCCATGGAGATGGTAGGTCGTACGTACAAATAAACATAGTTTCGATTTTCCTTTTGGATTAAAAGAAATAAAGGTAAGTTATAGACTATCATTAAAGAATAATTTTTATTTAATATATATCCCATATTTTTATTTACCCCATCTTTATTTCCTTCCATGTAATGGATAAATGAATCACACCACTTCACGTGGCGGTAGTCCACCAAACACACGAGCGATGTTATCGTATTCCCAAAAAATGGAAACCATGAGGGTATGTGTGATATAATAATTATAGAAGCATAATAACATCATAAAAATCATAAAAAAATATTAAATACATAATTATGTACAACTGTGAGATTTGGTAATGGAAAATCGATGGCCATCAGTTTACGAGGCGGTAGTCCTTTATACACACGAATGATGATTTTGTTACCTATTTGATGTAAGGGGATGTTTTGTAGTTTAAGAACTTAACATAACTACATATTATTCAATATAAGATAATTTTGTTATTATATCATCATGTTATAATAATAATTAATGGAGTTTCTGGATGAAATAAAATAAAAATGGTCGTTAAAGAACATTAACTATTCTTCAGGTATCCTCCTTAGGTTTGAACCAAAATAATTACTAGGTTGGATGTATGAAAAAAATAATGATTCTATGATGATGTGAGGAAATTTTAGAAGTTATTTTCTGAATAAAATGTGTTTGAATTTGTGAATAATATAGAAGAGGGTGTGTCCTTTTATAAGTGATGTGAGTGGCACACATGTAATGTTTTAAAAAGATTCAATAATACCCATGTGTTTATCATGCCAGAAGCCATCAAATGATCCCTTATTGAACCTAGAATATATAAGTTCTAAATATGTATATAAAATGGTTGTTTTACATGTTTTCAGGTCATTTTTAACCCATATCTTCTTAGGTTAACCACACAGAAAATCAACATTTACCTTAACCATAGTAATTAAATTTTACTTTTTTCACTATTTATTTTGGTAAAAATTTAAGTTAAATTATTAGACATTATAATTTTTATTCCAAATATGTAATACATTTTTTTCAAAATTTAATTCACATAACTAGAAAATTTAAATTTAAAAAATTAATCCTATAAACATATGATAAAGTGGGTTTTTAAATATAAAATGTCTAAAAGTTTACAATGTTTATATATCAAGATAAAAAATGAAATTTAATATAATTATCTAGATTGGATTAATTTTTTAATAATTTAACTAATTTTACTTTAAATCAAATTTAAAATTTATTTTTAGTTTACAAATAAATTAAACAAAAATGAAATTTTCAATTAATATTCGGTATTTTTCACCATTCATAAAAAATTATGCTTTTTAGAAAAATACTGAAACATTACCCAAAGATAATTTTGAAATAATTATTCAAAAAATTATGTTTTTTATCAAATTAATGTTATTAAATTTTCAAAAAGTTACTTTATTATTGTGTATAAAATGAAGTAAAAGTTATTTTTTAAGAAAATGTTACTTTTGAGGCATATGAAGACTACTCTAAAAAATAATCACCTTTTTAATGACATGTTTTATTTATATAAAAACATTATACTTAATATTTATAAAGTGGTTATTAATATTCATATCACTAATTTTAACTGCTAGGTTGTGACATTCTTGCTTAAATAACTATATAATATATTGTAGTTTTGTTAAAATGCAGTGTCGTGTTTAATGCAAGCTAACCCAGTAAAACATTTAGTGGATACTTAACTTGGTGATTCATGTTACTCAATATTAATTTGTTATTGTGTGTGACATGAGATAATCTTGGCAATTCATGTAAAGAAATATTAACAAAATGTTATGTGTAACACAAAAAAATTAAAAATATTAAATATATTTGAAAAAAAATATTTCATAAAATTTTGGGTTGTTACATTCTACCCCCACCCCCTGAAAATGAATTTCTATATCAGAATTTTTCACTTTGATACCCAAATATGAGGGTAATTCTCCCTCATTAAATCCAATCCTTTCAATGTATCTTCTTCAAGCTTCTGGTTTCACCAAAAAACACTGACTTGGTGAGTGCTCTTGTTCAATAGAACATTCTCTATTTGATCCAGAATTTGTACCTATTGTCCCTAATATGAAATATCATGATCCAGTGGTATGAACTCTAAGTTTAGTTCATTTTATGGATCAGTTATGTACTTATTTATGATAGGTATATGGAAAAAATTACATGAGAGAGGTTTGTTATAAGCACCAAACAATAAGTTATTGTCCTAATATGATCAAATACATAAAAGAGACCAATATACATAGGTCTTAGTTTGTCCTTCTTTATTACAAAGAGAAATTCATAGAAATATATTCTCACTAACTAAAAATTATATATCAAATTAATGATTATCATCACAAAATTTATTTAAAATTACAGTTTCCCTTACATGTTTCAAAATGAAATTAAACCTTCTTTACTATCTTTTCATCATGATCGATTTATAATAGATTTCATTACGAAACATCATTTTAGTAAATTGGAGTTCCAAACTTATTATCGTAAATGGATTCATAAAGATCCATCTAAGTTATTTAGAGAAATCTATTGATCAAATAAAACTCATCTCGGGGTAGGTATTGATCCCAAACACCTTCGAAATCTATAAAACAAGATATTAACATATCCTCTAGGGTTTGAATTGTTCCTGCAAACTGATCATATGTCTGTGTATGGTATGCAGTGCTAAAAATCAACACTGTATCAAGGGCATTATGAAGACTTTTCCCAAACATTGAGGTAAAAAAAATTTCTTGTGAATATATAATTGAATGTGGTTCCCCAAGAAGCCTTACCACTTACTCAATGTATTTTACGAGAAGAGGTTCCAGAGAGAAATATTCTCTAGTAACAATGAAGTGAGATAACTTCATAAGGTGATCTAAAAAAACCCACAATTATCTCAACATCAAAGATAATATAAACCCTAAAGGTTTCTAATAACTTTAATCAAATGTCTTTAAAAATAAATTCCCCCTTAAATAACTTTTTCACTAAATCATATATGAAACCAATGAGTTGTATTGCAATAAATGACTCTTAAAATATCCTTAATCATGTTAAAATATCATCACAAAAAACCTCAAAATGGGATTCAATGAATTTGAACTTATTATCAAACTTATACTCATAAACCCATGATGTTATCCATAAATTTTAGTTTAATATTACATGGATACATATACACATATGAATTTTAATTCTCCCATTATTACTTATATAATCTCTCATATTATTAAAATAAATTTTCATTAGAAGATTAGGTTCATCCTTGTACTGATAGAATATTAAATATGATATCATTATTCAATAATCCACTGAGAGGGATAAAATGAAATTAAAATTCTATATAGGATGAAAAATTAATTTTCATAGGGGTAATTCATAAAAAATCAAAAATTAAATTCCCAACTAAGGAGGGGAGGATAAGTGTATCCTAATTATTATGATTCACTCCATCCATTGTGATTTAATTAGCATTCCATTTTTCTTTTTATTGAAAGGTTTTTTTGTCTGGTCATCCATATTTGCCCTTGGATTAGGGTATTGATTCGCATAATTCCCAAACACCCTACACTTGAAACACTAAATTTTGGGAGGTGAATTATGTTTAGAAATATCTCCACTCATTTCATTGACTGGCCTTTTCAACTCACTTCAAAATTATTTTTCTCAATGTCCAGGCTTACCACACTTGATACACCTTCTTGTTCTTTTCAGGAAGTCACATATGTGCTCCTTCCAAAATTTTTGGAAATATGGATTTTGAAACATTTTCTTCCCTCTGGGTGAAATATCATTGGATTTTACAAGGAATCCTATTTTCCATTTATTTTAACCAGAACCAAGATGGTTTATAGCAACCATTTCTCCTTTTAGTGCACATTGAATGATTTATTCATGGAATCCAATGTCCCTTATGGGAAATTCCCTTTAGAGATTTGGTTTCTAGCCATAGAAGAATCGATCAACCATACATTCAGGTTGAATCATGATACCCAAATATAACCTCAAAAGTCTCATTAAATTTATTTTATAGGTTCAGAAAGATTCATTATCCTTATACATGAAATTGAAGAATTACTTCTCTATTTTCATCTGAAGAATTCTAGGAAAGCACTTATTTAAAAAATAGTATTTTAAACTCATCCTGATTTATGGAGTTAATTTTATCACATTAAATTGTATTCTTAGTAATATTCCACCATTGATATGCCTCACCAACCAAATAGTAGAAATAAAAAAAGAATTTTTCATGATCTAAACACTATAGAATGGAAAATATTTTTCTAGTGGTACTGCTACATTTCTTAGGAACTAGTAGATCGGAGGAACCATTGAATGAAGGTGGGAAATGTGTCATGAAGGACTCAAAAAAAATTCCCACTTTTTCACATTTAGATATCTGTAATGAGTCATTCCATGAGAAAGTTGTGTGAGAATAAAATGATTTTTTTTCATTTTAGATCCCAAAGCATTTGGTTTCATAAGAGTAAAATAATTGCATTATCCATGACATTTAACATTAACATGGTTTCTTTCAGGTTACATCCATTGAGTAAAACTAAAAAGAATCATGTAAGGAACAATAATAATATTAGGGACCCACATAGTCTTGATGAATCACTTATATGGTGAATAAATTCTGAAAAATTATTTTTAATATATTGAACTTGAGGTGTATCCTTATTCATTCAAAGTAATCATCTATTTATATCAATCATGATGGTTTGTAAAGAGTTTGTGAATTTACAAAGAATGTCCCCAGGGAGTCTCAGGTCAAGTGTGGATCAAGGCCCATTATCAAGCACTGGGTGATTATTGAGTCCATATTAATGTGCCCTTTTCAAATTTATTACCATTAGGTACCTCTATGCCAGATCTATATCTACATGTAATATCCAGGCAGTGATGTAATTTCCTAGAGACCACTCAATCAATACTTTTCCAAAATTTTGATACATTTTCCAATACTTTGAATCTTCTATAGAATTATCCTTTGAAATATACCTAGAAATATCTATAGAAATATCTATAGGGATCTTACAAATGTTTTATCATTCTAGTTTTCGATAGTTAACTAAACGTTTCCTCTGATACCAACTATAGTGATCCAGGCTTCTCGTACATGGATATTACATCTTTTTAGATGAATATTCAAGGAATTCACTACTTAAAACATATCCAATACCCACAACTCTAAACCATTTCTATATCCCCTAAAACTGTGGTTATAGTTTATAAATATGGTTCTATGAATCATGGATGATAGAGTCATCGATATAGATCCATACCCACATTTTTTAAGAAAACATTGTATACGGTAGGATCTTTTCATCATAACCATTTTTTAGTTAAGTAGTGGGTATATATATACCCATGTTTAGGAGAACTGTGGGTATAACTTGCCTCACCAAACACCATATACCCATGGTTCATTGGACCGTGGGTATATCTACAAGCCTCAAACTGGAAGCAGTTACCCTTACAGACACTCTTGAACCTCTAAACAAAATACAAACCATAGTACGCATTCAATGTAATATATATTGTATCTTTACCATTCAACAAACTGGTTTTAATAATTTTCAAACCATTTAAAATGTTATAACATACATATAAATTTGCACAGCAAATCAATTAAAGTCATTTGACAACATCAACATGTCTCTTTACTACGAACTAAAAAATAGAGGTGATGAATATGTAACAAATCAGACCTGCTGACAGCACAGACACCCTGCCTTAACATACCCAGCAGGTCCTAGCTCACTCGGTACCACCAGTTTCCCCTTAGACATGTGATCCCCTCCCTAGGGACAACCCACATTCCTGAAAAACTCATATAACTAATGACTATACACACATGCCAGCACATGTTCTTTTTAGTATGATTTTTCCTCACTTACACACACCCACAGAAACATCCCAAAATGTCACACATACTGATCATTGTTCCAGGACAAGAAAAATTAACTGTGGATTTCTAATCATATAGGATTTCAAAAAGAAATTTTTACAATGTTGACATGAGGCGTATCATTTATCCATTTAACCCTTTATCATTATGCGGTGTTACATTAACCACCCCCTAGAGCACAACATCCTTATTGTGTACCCTACATCGCAACTCAGGAAAATCACCACACATAAGTATGGGTTCCTCCTATCATACCAATGTATGAAATGGGAATTGTTAATTGTACAGACTCGCTACCTTAACAAGTCCATCAGTTCCTAGCCCTCTAGGTACCACCAGTTTTCTCTCAGACACATGATCCCCTCATTAGGGCCCACTCACATTCCCAAACAAATCATCTGAAAAATGATTTTCCCCACTTTTCAACAAATGTTCTTTCCAGTGTGCTTTTTCCTCACTCAAACATACCCTAAGAAACTTCCCAGAAGGTCACCCATCCAAATAACTATTCTAGGCCAAGCATGAATAATTGTGTATTTCTAATCTAGTCGGATCCTGAAAAGAAAGGTGCACCTTGTTGACATGAGTCATGACATTTTTTCATTTAAACCATTATCATTGAAGTGTGTTACAAAATATATCTCCCACCACCAAAATCACCATCCACATCACCATCAGCAACATCCACATCACCAACAGCATCATCTAGAGCACCAACATCATCATCATTACCATAATCATCATCATCATCACCATCACCACCACCACCACCTCCACCACCACTAGTAGTATCATCATCTCGACCACCTCTAGGACCCTCATTGACATAACTCATGGAATCATATAAATAGTGCATTGATTCAATACGTGAATCCGAAATATAAGCAGACTCTAATGGAAGTGATCGACATATAACTGACATAGCTTTCAGGAAGTGTTCGATGACCCATTTATCTCCTTCATGCTCCCATATAGCTATTTTTTCCTTGGATTATTCCACATGAGAGTTTTGTATCTCAGTGGTGTGGGAGGTTTGAGAACCCCCCGATGATGTCCAATACATAGTGGGGATGATGTTTTCCTTGGTCGACATCAGACTCCCCCAGTTCTCCTTACCTAATACTTGTCTCAAATGATCATTTGGCCTGAAGTTGTCTTCATCCTTCTCATTGAGGGACTCCATGTCACACTGTCGAAAATATAAAATACAAATTTAATTATAAATTATGTATCAAAATTTGAAATATAAATAAAAAACATATATGATATTTTTTTATGTCTGTGCATTTACATCACTTCCATCTATTTTTCATACTCATGTAAAATAACATTTCTTGAGGAACATATCCTTTGCTGGACAATGCCTCTTAATGAAAATGACATTGATTAGTATAATACTACATTATTAAATAATATAAAAGTGATAAAACTATATTGAATTAAAATTATACCTTTTGAATAAATCCATAAAATGAAGAAGCATCTGAATATACAATTATGCATTAATTTAATAAAAGAGTCATAACATAAACAATACATACAAATTTGTATTCTTAACATGTGTATGATATAGATTCCTCTTGTATATTAATTTTAGAAAAATTCTATCTGTGTTATGTTATTTGGTTATTTGATCACATGGTAATTTTTATCATTTGGTTATTTGGTTTAGTTTTTAGTAATTTGGTCATTTTTCCATTTGGCCAAAAAGACTTTCGGACAATTTTCATTTTGATCATTTGGTCATTTGTCTGTTCGGCATTTTGTGTAATGAAAAAAAATATTAATGAAAATCCCCTTATTATAATTATGTCATATAGTATAAATCACAATATATCTCATAAAGAACTCAAAACAAACATTATAAATGAATAATGAATGAAATAAGAAGTATTTATAGAAGTTAAGGAACTTATACTAATGAAATTGTAACTAGACCTTTAAAATAGTAATATGACCCATATGAAAAGTAAACTAGGAAAAAGAATAGTAACCTCACCTATGAAATTATAAATAAAATTTGTGGATCTCGTAAATTAAATTATGATATAACTATATCATAGTATATGTAAATAAATGTTTTAGAAATTATTAATCAAGTGCTGATATTTTTATAAAACAAAAGTGTTTATTTTCAATTTTAGAGTCAATATAATGTTTTAAAATATAATTTATAAACCTAAAAATTATTAATAGTTTAATATTTTGATATTTTATGATCATAATATAATTTCATGAGACCTTAATTAAATTTTCAAAGTGTTACAAAATCAATTATAATTTTAAAATTTGTATTTTCCAAGTAAATGATGATTTAAATTAAAAATTAAATTTATCATATTCAGAAAATTATTTTCATAAAATTGAGTTCATTTTTTAATACTAAATGTTGAAAAATTATTAGGGTGAATTTTTGATATTTTTGTGAAATAAATAAATTTTTTTTAATAGTAAAATATAGTATAAGATAAATACATGTTTTGTTAACTGATAGATGATGTGTGTCTAATTTAATCCCATACTCTCAAAATATAATTAGTTATTTTAATATTTTTAGTTATAATTATCAAAATATTTTTATTATTGAGGTAAAATAATAAACTAATCAATAAAATAATGAGAAAACACATCTTCATTCTCCTATAAATACCACCCTCACCATTTATTCTACTCACACCTATCAAGATTTTGCCTTATAAAAATTATTCTCATATATATTTTGAATCCCCTATTCATTTCAAGGAACCTTTGGTCTCAAAAAAAGACCAAAACCAATCCCTCTATGGAGGTTCTCAAGAAGAAAAATTCAAGAGTTAAAATCCTCTTTATTTTCTTTTAATATCTTTTCATGTTCTTTTATTTTTCTTATTATCTCTTAACCTCACGTAATAAATGTGGAATTATAACTCCATTAAATTATATATAATTTAATTTTATTATTATAATGAAGTAATACATAATCAATACTCTCCTCCTCTTCCTTTTATTATAAAAATGGAAATGTCGTCTGTGAGGTGTTGGTTTATCACCTTTAAAGATGAAAAGTTTTCATTTTACCTTATTTCCTTTAAGGATGGTATTAAAACCATTTTAATTATTGAAACATATTTTAAAATATATTTCATAGTCTTTTTTATGTTATATATTTAACATATATACGTAATATTAAATAATAAAACAAAACTAATTTGTGATGATCAAAAACCACCAAAATAATCTAAATGGTTATCACTAACGTCATAACTAATGATTCGTACACACCCAAAATAAACAAAAGAACTATAAAACCATTTAATCTTAAATATGTTCATTAATAACATATAATATCAAATTTGTTCAATCATTCTAATTTCACATGATTTTCCACACATGTATACATGTAACCGATCATGAAAACCAAGGAAACGAACGCTCCCATATGATGAAATGGTATCTTATAACTCATAAAAAGTGCTATAAATTAAATTAATAAAATTATAATAAATAAAAAATGAATACAATGTTCTGAATTAATTATTTATTGGATTTGACTTTATTATCATGTATATTAAGATCTGGTGCAGAACACTTTCAGACATAAGGTAAGGGATTCTACCCGAACCCCCATTTTTCCTTCGGGTTACTCTATATATCTTTTTACCCCAATGTAATTATTATTAATTTGTGTGTAATTATTATAAGTTTTATTTATATTTTCTAAAATTATGTATCTAAATAAATAAATCCTTCTTTTAAGGGTAAATACATGTTTTATAATGGTTCCTTTATCAAATCCTCTGCATAAGCATGCCCGATTAAATGGAACTTTTCAATTTCTTACCCTTTTTCAAGTACCATACATAATCAGTTTTAAGAAAACCTTATTTTCTAAAATTGATCATTTTACCACGAAATACTGTCTTGGTATATTTTCGGTTTTATGAAAACAAATATTCATTTTCCGCTTTAAACGCTATTTAATATTTTCCTTAAACTACACTAAAATGTTTCATTTATAATGACTCTTAAACACTATTTTAACATACTTCCAATTAATTTTTAAATAAAATATCATTATATATTCCGATTTTAACTTATTAATATGAATTTATTTTTTAAATCCATTCTTTCTTAGATAGCATTATCATATTCCCTTTTGTTATGCCTTATAACATGATTATGATATCCAATTCCTTTCATGGGTAACCCTTAGGCTTGATTCTTCATGTGTCCCACATATGCATGAACATTTTTTAATGGGTGCACCTATATAGTGCTCCAATACATTTGGTATTGTTTATTCTCATGAGATATCATGTTGGGACAGTGAGTGAACCAAGTTCCTTTATGGAACTTTATCAACCATGTATTTGCATCTAGCCTTGACTAAAGTTAATGTGTTGATATATGTTGTTGTCACATTACTATGATGTCATGTTTATTTTTTCTCATGTTATACATGTAATTATTCCTTATTTATATTCATTTTACATTCCTTTATTTCATCACGTTATGACTTTTAGACCATGCCTTATATTTTAATCCTATTTTTATTCCCTTACTGAGTTTTTTAGCACATTACTTTTATTCATGTATTCCAAGGTTATCTTATTCATACATAAGGGCTCAAATGAACATAATAGTTCAATATTATCATTAAATATAGTATATTTTTATTTTTGAATTGATGATATTTAATTATGTGTATAATCTTCCATGAAACTATACTTTACGATCCTTGGTTAGTAATTTGATGTTTAATTATGCTTAAAATCATGTAATAATATGTGTAAAAGGATAGGGATTCCATAGCTGGTATGAAAACTAGGTCTAGTTATTTTTAAATATTAAGGCTATATAACTTTATTTAAAACCCTAGGGATAATTTTTTAACCATGGATTTCCTAGATAGAAACCAAGAGAATCACAAGTAAGGATGTACTCTTCCTTTACATGTTTATAATTTTATGTTCAATGATTTATTTTTTCATTCTTATTATCATTGTATTAAAGTCCCCTAATTGCACTTTATTTTTATTATTTAATGGGTTTAAATATAATAACACATTCCAACAATCAATATGGTTATTTCTCTAATGATATGCTAAATATGATGGGAACAGGTAATCTGAACATCGTGATAATTATTTCTCACCTGGCTCATGTTAAGAATAATAACAAGAATCATGTGTAACACCCTAATTATTCTAAGAAAGTGAATGTATCAATTGAATCCTTCATTAAACCAAGGAATCCCGTGTTTAGTAGATCTTTCTATCCCCTCCTCATGGAATAATGTATTAACTCCATTGATAATATATTATTTATCATCCAGTGCTAAAAAGAAGAGAAAGTTATATTAGAGGTCTATGAATTTAAAGGTGATGTTGATCAGTTGTTGACACTTATCTATTTTATGTGGTCAAAAGATGAAATTTATTCCATGAATTAGGAGGAATTCAAAAAAAATATTTTCTAGTAAATATTTTCCCTTAACACTCCAAATCAATAAGGAAAGGGAATTCCTCAGATGTAAATAGAAATAAGAAGAGTTTATCTGTGTGTATGTGAAAATATTCACAAGGATTGAAATATATGCCTCTGTATTTGTTATAAACACCAAAATCATGGTGGATATCTTCTTTATTAGAATAATGTTGAGTCTAAAAAAATGTTTTGGTGATTCGAGACTTCGAAATTTTTGAGGAGGTTGTTCATTGTGACCTTATGGTTGAAATAGATATTAGAGACTCTCAGTAGTCTCATGGGCCCGATTAAAATAATGGAAAACGGAGTACAATATTGGATTATCAATAGAGATATACCATGGTGGATAGAAGGACCAACATCCCCAGTTTCAAAAGTTTGGGAAGAATCATCCTAGAAACTTTTTAAAGGGATCCAAGAGATGCTTCAAATGCGGAAGAGAAGGGAATATGGCTAATAACTGTCGAAGGGGTATGAAGAATCCCATTTATATGGAAAAATAATAGAAGTTTCATATCAACACTCACCCTATAGTTCTATGGTTCAACTTCAAGGAACATGGTAATTATGCAAGACATTAGCCTATGCCAAGGGATACTCGTGGAAATCAACAAAAACAACCTCAAAGGAAACATGGAAGGGAATATGTTATCACTACTATTGAGGTGGAGTCTGATAATGATGTGGTGATTGTTGTGTGGGCTATTTATTCAAGAATAGTTAACATTTTATTTGATTTATCTCTAATAATTCATTCATATATTACAAGTTTAGTATAATTATTCGATCACTACCTAAAAATTTGGATTATGACATATCTATGAGTATAAAAAATGTGGAAATTATTGCATCCAATTTTTATAACTCCTCCCCGGTTAATGCATGTGGACCAAACCTCCCGGAAAATATTCTCATACTTCATTCTGTGGAGTTGGATTCTATATTGTGAATGGATTGGATATCATTATATAAAGACAACATCAACTATTGGGAATGGTAGATCACTCTTTACATCCCGAAACGTAATCCAATTCTGTAAAAATGTATGGAAGAAGATGAATCTCTTTTAGAATAAAAATCTAAATTTTCGATATTTTTGCCTTATGAGAAATCATAACTATCTCTAATGCTTGAGATAATGAAGAGAATCATGATCATATAAATGCTCATCATTAGGGATTATACTGATATATTCCCTGAATAATTGTCTAGTCTTCCTTCTGATCCATAGGTTGAGTTCTCATTTGAACATATTCTAGGATCTCTTACTTTTCAAATACAACAAATAGGATTGTGACTATTGAGCTAAAAGAACTAATGAAGCTATTATAGTATAATTTAGAAAATGGTTTTATACACTCGAGTGATTCTCTATAGGGTGCGCCAGTCCTATTCATCAAAAATAATAATGGATCAAAGTTCCTCTACATTTATTATCCTAGGATCAAAAAATCCTGATAAATAACAAGTATCTCCTTCCATGGATCGATAAATTATTTCATCTGCTTTGTGGGGTCATTTATTTATATAAGTAGGGAATTTGGTTAGGATATCACCAATTAAAGGTTTGGAAGGAAGATATTCCCAAGACTACCTTTTGAAAAAGGTATGGACACTATGAGTTCACAGTGATGCCCTTTGGACTCACTAATGCTCCGACAATTTTCATGGATTTAATGAATAGTGTATTTAGAGATTACCTCAAATTTTATTGGTAATATTTATTGATGGTATTTTGATATACTCCAAGAGAAAGAAGGAACATGATGACCATTTGAATATTGTGCTAAAAACATTGTGATGGTATAAAATATATGCAATTTATAGAAAATGTGACTTCTGGATGGAGGAAAAATCATTCTTTGGGCATGTAATCACCAAAATTGAGATATTAATGGACCCTTCCAAGACAAATGCAATTGAAGAGTGGCCCAGGACAAAATATATAATAGAAATAAGTATCTTATTTGGTCTATAAGGGTACCGTTAGCGATTTTGGAAGAACTTGTCATTATTTTCAAACACAATAATCAAGATAACTCGTAAGGGATATAATTTCATTCTAGACCAGTGAATGTGAATACTACTTTAAAGAGTTTAGAAAATGGATTGTCACTGCACTAGTACTTGCACTACCAATAAGTGGAGAACTCATTGTGGTGTATAGAGATGGTTCAAATAAGTCCACAGGCTTTGTATTGATTCAAATTGATTAAATGATAGCCTACACCTCAAGGAAGTTGAAAATTCATGAGAAAAACTATCAAACACATGATCTGGAGTTGGTAGCTATGATCATTGAAGTAATAATCTAGTGGAATTATCACTATTGGGAAAACTAGGAAATATATACTGATCAAAAGATACTTATATATATAGTCACATGGAAATAGATTAATATTTTGCAGTAAAGATGGTTACAGCTCATCAATGATTATGATTGCTCAATAAATTACCATTCTGGTTAAGAAAATATAGTGGCAGATGATCTTAGTAGAAAGGATCCTGCGAAATTATAAATGAAGAGAATTGAAAAGGATCCAATCTTATTATATTTGAAAAGGATAGACATTTGAATTATTAAATAAGGAACATCATCAATCCTTTCTCAAATGATTGTTCAACCATTCCTTATAAAGAAAATAAAGGATACTCAAAGGATTGATGTGGAAATTCATAAAAGTGTGGAGGAAATTAGATATGGGAAAACCTACAAGTTCAACATTGATGTGGATTGAGTCATATGATTTGTGCCATGACTATGTGTACCATCCAATTTATAGATAAAGAAAAATATTCTAAATTATTCACATAGCTCAACCTTATCTATTCACACTGGGAGCACTAATATGTATTGAGATATCTTAGAAAACTGTTGTTGGGAGAATATAAAGAAGAATATTGTTTTGTATACATTAACATTCCCTGTTTGTCCGCAAGTGAAGGATGAAAGAAAAATTTTTAAAGTGATTATGCAACCAATACCCATAGCAAAATGGAAATGAGAAAACATCACCATGGACATTGTCAATAGAAATCCAAAGACATATAGAAGAAACAATTCTATATGGGTTGTTGTGGATCATTTTACAAAGACTGGTCAGTTTATAGAAATATGAGAGGACTTTTCCCAGAATCAAATTTCATTGATATACATACATGAAGTGGTAAGTTTGAATGGATTAACACTATCAATTGTATCTAATCTAGACATGAGATTCACCTCCATGTTCTGGAAAAGTCTCCAAAATGCACTAAACATTTTTCTATATTTCAATACTTCTTATCATCCTAATACTAATGTCCAGTCTGAGTGGACTATTCAAAAACTGGAAGACATGTTGAGAGCATGTTCTATGGACATTAGAGGTGGGTGGGACCAACATCTGAGACTGTTTGAATTCTCCTATAACAATTGTTTCCACTCGATAATCTAAATGGATCCATTTGAAGCCCTTTATGGGAAAATATATTGAACACCCAAATTCTAGGATGAATTCGGTGAACATAAGCTTTTAGGACTTGAAATGGTTGAAGAAATGGTGGAGAAGTTGAAAACTGTTCAGAAGAATGTCAAGGAAGCCCAAAGTCGACAAAAGAGCTATGTAGATAATCATTAAAGATACCTAGACTTTATTTTTGAAGACATGTAATTCCTCAGCATATCTCCATGGATGAAGATCATTATATTTGGGAAGAAATAAAAGTTATGTCTTAGGTACATTAGCACTATAAAGATTCTTGATTGTGTCAATGATATGGCCTATCGACTAGCACTTCCACCTACCATGTCCCAAGTACACGACATATTCAATGTATCCATATGGAGTAAGTATATATCAGATCCCTCACATGTACTGAATTCATAGGTGGTACATTTGTGGAATGATCTCTCTTACAAGGATCATCTGGTTAAAATATTGGATCATAGAGATAATGTTCTACGCAACAAGACCGATCACCTAGTCAAAGCATTATGGTAGAACTATATGTATGAAGACGTTACATGGGAACCATAAGAATCTTGGATGGAGAAGTACCCACACCTATTTTCAGCATAGAATGTAAAACAAAATTTTGAGGGAGACATTCCAAAAGCAGGGAAGAATGTAATGACCCAAATTTTTATCAATGCAAATTCCCTTCTTATAATTACTTCATATAGTATAAATAAGATAAAATCCCATAAAGAACTCAAAAAACTTTATAAATGATTAATTAATGAAATAAGAGATATTTCTAGAAGTTAAGGAACCTATACCGATTAAATCGTAACTTGACCTTTGGAATAATAATATGAACTTTATGAATAGTAAACTAGAAAATAAAATTGTAAACTCACCTATGAAATTAAAAAAAAATTACACATATTATAAATGAAAATCTGATATAATTATATCACTGTATATGTAAATAAATATTTTAGAATTTATTAAATAATTATAGATATCTTTATAAAATGTATGTATTTATTTTCAATTTTATAATTAATATAATTTTTTAAAAGGAAATTTGTTTCTCTAAAATTTATTAATAAATTAATATTTTCTTATCTTATTATTATAAGATAATTTTATGATACCTTAATTAATTTCTCAAAATGTTACAAAATCGATTATAATTTTTATATTGGTATTTTCCATGTAAATGATAATTTTAATTAAAAATTAAATTAATCCTCTTAAGAAAATTATTTTCATAAATTGGAGTTCATTTTTTAATTATAAATGATGAAAATTTGTTAGGGTATATTTTTTGTTATTTTTCTAAAATACATTAGGTTTTAGTGAATAGTAAAATACAGTAATTTATAGAATAATCTAATTACGAGTTTTATTGAGTCATATATGATATTTGGATGATGTAATCCTATAATATCAATCTATTAATCATTATCTTATTATTTTTAGAGAAAATTCTCAAACTATTCATAGTTTTGAATAAAAATAATAAACTAATGAATAAAATAATGAGAAAACAACCCTCTCCTTCCCTATAAATACCACCCCTCGCCACCTCTTCTCCTAACACCTCTCAATATTATATACATTCCAAAATTATACTAAAATAATTTCACAATACACTCCCCTGTGTCTAGGATCTTTTTTCTTAATAAAATTCCAAAAATATCCCCCTTAAGAGGTTCTCAAGAAGAAGGATTCAAGAGGTAGAATCCTCTTTTGTCATTTAATTTCTTTTCAGGTTTATTTCTTTTTCACATTCTCTACTCACATAACCTCATCCAAGAGGAATGATAACTAAAATAAATTATATATAATTAAATTTTATTATAATAATGAAATAATCCATAATCAAAACTTGTCTCCTCTCCCTTTTATTCTAAAAATGGAAATGTCGTTTGTGAGGTGTTGTTTTATCACCTTCAAGGACAAAAAGTATTCATTTTACTTTACCACCATTAAGGATGGTCTTAAAACAAATTTAATTGATGAAATAGATTTTAAAAGTTATTTAATAACCCTTTTTATGTTTATTATCTAACATTTATATATAATATTAAATAATATAACAAAACTAGTTTGTGATGATAAAAAACCACTAAATTAATCTAAATGGTTATCACCTATGTCATATTTAATGATTCATCCTCACCCAAAAAAATTGAAATATATAACCATTTAATATTTTATATTATCATTAATAACATATATATTCAATTCTATATAATCATTCTCATTTTACATGATTTTACCAACTTGTATTCAAGTAACCGACCATGAAATCTAAGGAAATGCACACTTCCAAATGATGAAATCGTATCTTATAACTCATAAAAAGAAAAATAAATGAAATTAATAATAATATAATCAATAGAAAATACATATAATAGGTTATTAATTAATTAATTAATTATTTTAATTTTATTATCCATGATATTAAGATCAAGTGAAGAACAATTTTGGACATAAGGTATGAGATTCTACCCGAACATCCATTTTTCCTTTAGATTACTCTTTATATCTCTTTAACCAAACGTAATGAATATTTATTTTTGTTTAATTATTATAAATTCTATTTATATGTTGTAAAATCATGTATCAATATAATTACATCTTTATTTGGTGGGGAAATACATGTTTTATAAAGGTTCGCTTCTCAATTCTTCCCAATAAGAAAACTCGATTAAAGGGAACATTATAATTTCTTACCCATTGCCTTATACCATCCATAATCTATTTTAATAAAATAGTATTTTCTAAAATCACTCATTTTATCCTGAAAATATATCTTTGTTCATTTCTGGTTTTATGAAAACAAATATATCTTTTTATGCTTTAAATGATCATTAATATTTTACTTAAACAACAGTAAAAATTTTCCTTTCTAATGTATTTTAAATAGTATTATTAAATGGTTTAACTTCAATTTGACATCACTTATCATGGTTAATTTCTATTTTCCCTTGTTAATGTCCATTTATGACATAAATCCAATCTTTCATGGATACCATTATAATATTCCATTTTGGTATGCCTTATGATTTGATTATGACACCCAATTCATTCCATGGTTAACCCTTATTCTTGATTATTCATGTGGAGAAAATATGCACGAACATGTTATGATATCTACACCCAGATTGTGCTCCAATTTATTACGTAATGTTTAGAATTATGAGAAATCATGTGGGGATAGTAAGTGAACCTAATTCCTTTATGGGATTTTGTCCACCATGTCTTATAAGATATCATTGGATCATGTTTATGTAGTGTTATATATTGTCTCCAAATTACTATGATTTCATGGTTATATGTACTAATGTTATACATGTTATTATTCCTTATTTTTATTCATGTTTCATTCCTTTATGTCCTCAGATAATGCCTTCTGACCCATGTTTTATGTTTTATTCCTATGTTTATTCCCTTACAGTTATTTTTAGCTCATCCCTTTTATTCATGTATTACCCAATCTATCCTATGTAGATATAAAGGATAAAATAGTGTTAACATATAAATATGAAGAATAACTAAAATATTTTTTTTATTTTGGTTTCATCATGTTTAATTATGTACCTATTCTTCCAATACACTATACATTATAACCCTTGGCTTGTAATATGATTTTTAATTATACTTAAAATCACGTGATAATATGGGTAAAGTATATGGTCGTTATATTTTTTGAATTTTGAAATTTTTTGAATTAGACATTAATCCATTTGTCCAATTATCAATTTGTGTATTTGGCCATTTGGCTATTTGGAAATTTGACCATTTGGCCATTTGGCCATTTGGTTCATCTTTTGGTTAATTGTTTTTGTTATTTCTTCATTTGACCATTTATTAATTTGGTTATTCAATCACATGGTAATTTTGATCATTTGGACGTTTTTCCCTTTGTCCTTTTGACCTTTTGTTGATTTTTCCTTTTATCCATTTGGTCTTTTAGCCTTATGGTCATTTGACCATTTTTCTATTTGTAATTTTTTTTACATTGTCCATTTTTCCAATTAGCAATTTTTTCAATTGTGCATTTGGTCATTTTTTCATTTCTCCATTTTTTCATTTATCTAGTTGGCCATTGGGCCATTTTTCCGTATGTCCATTTTTGAATTTGTCTATTAGGTTCATTTTTTGGTTATGTTTTTTGGTAATTTGGTCATTTATCCATTTGGTCAGTTTTCCAATTTTCCAATTGGTTATTTAGTCACTTGTTAATTTTGATCATTTGATTATTTGACCTTTTTTCCATGTGGAAAATTGGCCAATAGGCTATTTGATCATTTGGCCGTTTGTTTCTTTATCCATTTAGAAGTTTGGTCATCTGACCCTTTGTCCATTTAGCAATTTGGAAAATTTTTCATTTTGTTATTTGACTTTTTTTTCAATTAAAAAATTGGGATATTTTACCTTTGTCCCTTTGGTCCTTTTTCCATTTGGATATTTTGTCATTTGTCTATTTTTCCGATTCGCCCTTTATCCCTTTAACCCTTTGGACCTTCGTCCTTTTAAACATTTGGTTACTCAGTTGATTTTTCAGTTGCGTTGTTTGGAAATTTGGTCATTTGGCCATAAAGTCAGTTGGTTATTTGGTCACTTAGTAATTTTTATCATTTTCACATATGTACAATTAGTTATTAGGATCATTTTTTCGATAGCGTATTTTCTAATTTTTTATTTTGTCATTTGGAAAATTACTCATTCGTCAATTTGGCCATTTTATCATTTGATTATTTGGCCATTTGAACATTATGAAATTATTACATTAGGGCATTAGTCCATATGCCCATTTTTTCATTTGTCCATTTGTTCATTTGTCCATTAAGTCATTTAGATATTAGGAAATTAGACCATTTAGCTATTAGGTCGTTAGGCCATTAAGCCAAATTGGCCAATTGTATAGTTGTACCTTTGGTCATTTTTCAACTTGGTTATTTGGTCGTTGGACCATTTTTGTCTTTGTCCATTGGTACATTTGGCCAATTGGCTATTTGGAAATTTTTTAAGTGGAATTTTCAACCTTATATTAAAGGGATTAATGATAAGAAAAGTTAAATTTTATTATGAAAATATAACTCTGTAAAAATATAAATATATATATTATTTAAATTCATCTTAAATTACTAGATGCCTCTCATGCTCAGGAATTGTAGTGCACCACAAAGTTTTTATGTACATCATTAAAAATATATTTTTTCCCGATGTTTCTTAAAAAACAATATAGTTAATAAGAATTAAATTTCTTATATAAACCATTAAATATTTAGAATGCCTTAAAATCATTACTCTATAATATGAAATCATTTTTTGATATTATGTTGTTGGAATGTCAGGGAATATTAGTATTCCCTCTTAATTAGAATAGAATCTACTCATCCAACCAACATATAACACTTGCTTATATTATCTACAGAACTCCACAAGATCCATCAATTGTGTGACCTTAGCATCATCACCATTGGGAAATTTAAAATGATGTTCAAAATAACATGTTAATTCATATAAATTAATCAATAATATAGATATAAATTTAACAAATTTTCTTACCCATATCTCTGCCCATGGATTCTCATTGATTTCTTTATAAATATGACTCCTTGAGTGTAATTTCCCTAGAATGATATTGTTGCACTTGGATAAAATTCCCATGAAACTTCTACATTGTCGGACATTTTTACTTACCATATGTTATTATTCATTATAATCCACCATTACTTGTGTTTGGATATTCCAGGATTCATGAATACATGTGTTTCCAAATTTCCTATTAGAATATCCCACAAAATAAGATTAAATGAAAAAATAATTAATTCACACTACAAAAGGAAAAGATGATTTGATATAATTTGATATGCATATAACAAGAAAAATCAATGTAGGTTGATCACTAGGATTTTATGGATCCATGTATTTTCCTAGATCGATAGCCTCTAATGGATGTGCCTATTATAATTCATCCACAGGTTAATCTGCATTCACTTGAGAGGAAGATAAATAAACAAAATCATTAGATCAGGAATGGATATAAGGAAATGGTGGCACCACAGAAATGATAGGGTAAGGATATAAGGGCTAGGGATACATCATAAGATATTGATATAGAAAAGGTGGGAACAACCCTATAGGTAGAGTAGACATGGTATAAGAAGAATTGTCTAAATGACAGGATGATGAATTCATGGGTAGGAACATACCTTGAGTATCATATTGAGGAAAGAAATGTGTGGTAGATAGGGTGTTTGTTGTTGGATCAGGGTGTGAACGGGTATGATGGGTGCCCCTTATAGCTCTAAGAGAACCCCAATTGAGCTCGTACTATCAGAATGATTAGAATTAGACTCTCATTGAGATTTTTGTCCAAAAAAATAGATAAATAAGAATATCATTACATTAAATGTAACATAGAAGAATAATATTACAATTATTTTACTAAGGGAACAAGAGCGGGAAACCCAAGCTCATGCATCCATTGATTGTTATCCAATAATAACTTCCTTTTAACTTATTCAATATATTTCATAATTTATTTAAGAATTAAATGTAAATTTTTTAGAAATAATTTTTAAAAAAATCATACAGCATAGAAGTCAAAGAATTCATAAAAAATGTCATAATATGTTTTAGAAACTATAATTTAAAACCAAGTTATATATTTTTTAAAAACATATTTAAACTTTCTATTGTAAATTGAAATAAATATAATTTTATTCAAGGAAAAAAACAATATTATAACAAACATATCAGTCCAATCTGAAACAAAATTATAGTAATTACAGTAGTACCAATCTAAGAAACGCATGTTATAGAAAATTGAATGAACTGTGAACACATATGTTTTCTTATATATATTACCCACCACTACTTAAAGTTTAGCATTAATTCTTACAATGGGACAATTTGATTCATAAAATACAATATTTTGGACAATACTAATGGGGATGTCAATGGTGTCAATTTCATCCCCACCATCATGAAAAATATGTCTTGGGATTACATCAATAATGACACTATAATCAGGTCTCATGTAATCATTCACATAAAAACTAGTTTTTATATTGATTACAAAATATATGGTTCATTAGTATCTAGGAATCGAGTCATATAAATAACTCTGGATTAACACTCATCAATAAATATATCATGCTACTACATTGAATCAAACCATTTACATTTCTTTATAGTGACATGAACATGAGAGTACTAATCTAATAACAATATTTTCTCAATAAGTCCATACTAAGACACATTTTAAAATGTATTCCTACTATTTTATGCATTGAAATAATAGTCCATTGTTGTAATTAACATAACATAACCATGTTATGTTCTCATTTTCACTGCTCAATTAGTTGTGAAAAATCTATACCCATTGATTATTAAATATTTTCATTCATGAACCAAATAATTAGGTCTAAAAGACAATGATATTAATTCTTGAGATATGGATTCAACAGTTAAAAACAATACATGAAATATATACTGATAATATAATTAAAATAGTATCTATATTTTATGTTTATTTATGTAATGGCTATACAATTTATTTCCACTAAGAAGAAAACTCTTTTCTATGAAAAGCCTTTCTCCTTCTCAAAGGAAAAGATCGATGAACACTATTTATAATATTTTTTGTTCCCTACATAAAATTATAATGAATGATTAAGTTTTATATAACATGTAATAGTATGAGATAACATATAAATATTCAAATTACTTACTTGATATAGTCATAGAACCAACTATAGTTAAACAAGACTGTGTGATGTTCTATATCCCACTCTTCAACCCTCAATGTAGAAAATGTATATGACCTAGGAATTCCTCCTATTTTGGAAAGAGAATAAGATGAGGGATTAATTTCCCCATACATCCCATAAGAATTTCTCATTGGCTGGTTATGTCTCGTGCTCATATTAGACAATTACATTGAATTGAAATCCATACATTCTTGAGACAGATAACCAATCACAATGGAACATTCAGGATGAATCTTGTTTTGACCATAATATTTCATTGTGAACATATTTCTTTTAGTAGGATACATCCACCAAAATCAATATGTCCCCCAAGAATTGTTTTGGTTGGATGATGAACTATTAAATGTATCATGCAAGTAAAACAATCTGGAGGGAAAAAATTCCAACTTAAACAAAATTAATGGCACATCTTGCTGTATTTTTATCAATAAAGACAAATATTACCATTCAGTAAAAATTTATCTAAAAACTGACTCAATATAATCATTTTAACCCTTAAATTATTAGATAGTAAATGTTAGATTATTATTAGAACAATTAATAAAGAAGGATGTGTTAATCATGAGTTTTTTGGGATTTTAGTTTCAACTACATTCTATTGAATCATTTAGATATATTTTTGTAATAGCCATCAAGAACATTGATATTATAAAATACATCCATAAATTGATTTTTCTCAAAAAAATTCATCACAAAAAAAATTACAAGGAACTTTCCATTTATTTTCACCGGTACACACATGATGTAGCTTTGGTCGAATACACCAATCCAACAAGTCCTAATGAGATTAAAATTCATCTTCGGTCTTCCCATTTTTATTTAAAATAATTGGAGGAAAATTTTTACATATATTTTTCTCAATGCTCATTACCTATAAATAATCATGTAACAAATTGGAAGACCAATATGGGAACTCAACAAATATAATTTTATTTTTCCAATTGAAAGTGGATTAAGTGTAAACATTCTTACTCTTTTGTGATTTCATCTAAAATTCCCCTAATAAAAAACTAAAATATTTCAATTCATTTAGCACAACTACTCCTAACATATGTGGAGGTGTCTATCCACTGTCAACAGTATTATCAAACCTCGGTTGACCCTTCATGTATTTATGATCCATTGGCAAGGATTGTTGATGCCCCATATAACTAAAATTATGATGATATTTAAGCCTTTATAATCATGTATTATTCATATAAATTGGACGTGATAATTTTCACCTCATGCTTTAACAATACATTATTATATAATAATGGAAATAATTTATAGTCCATAAAAGGGTGGCACAAATCTGAAATTTATTTTTGAAGAGTCATTTAATGTGTGCACACTCATAACCCAAAGCTAATTCAACACTCTTATTAATTATTTAAATAAGATATATATATCATTAACATGATCAAAAGATACAGATATTAGTATAATCAAGATTGTGAAATATTTTTTCATACACGTCCATGGAGGAATAATTTAAAGGTGAATAAAAACTGGCCACTTGTTGTGAATAGTAAGAATCTAATCAAACGGATTAAAACCATAACAAGATAGACCCAACCTGACATTAAGAACCATAAATTAAAAATTGGGATTTTTTGAATCATATTTTATCCATGCTAATCAATCTGTAGGATGTACTAACTCATCATTACATTTAATTAACTCAAAATCATTCCATCACAGAATGCTTGAGATTTACGCACACATGAATAGATTTTAAGGCATCAGAATCAATGGAAGTTCCACATGACTTTCAGTGGCACATGAGATAGTGTTCCATATTCATTTGTCTTTTATTGAGATGTACCATAGTACTTATAGTCATTATGGTCTGTTTTTTCCACCAAAAATAAATTATAATCTTTCGGACAAGCTTGAATTTTATTAGTATGAAATATGATATGCTTAATTAACTTACATTCCTTATAATTATTTGATGAAATGTCTACAACATCTGGAAGAAAGCCCTATAAAAATTTAAGAATATAATAAATTGAGGTATTATAAATTACATATATGGTTTTTCCAAGATATAACTTCTTTAAAAAATCCCAATTTTTTATTTTAGTACATTTTTGATATACAGGTGTTATAACATCTTCCGTTAACATTTTCTCTCTCTAAACATCATCATATTCATTATTTTCATCATGCGTGTTGATATCATTGTCTTATTACGCTGTCATATTTACTATCTCATGATGATGCACAAATGGAAACCGATCAAATATCAAATTATCTACACCTGTTATTTCTTTATGTTTGTAAACCGTAAAATATTATCTCATCTCTCCATTGTGATACCAAAAATAATAGTTTCTTTAAAATATTTATTTTATTACATGGTAGCTAATTTCTTCTTAGGATAACCATGGTCCTCCAACCCAATAATAACATAGACATTGTATATGACCTCCATAAAAAGCATTGTCAAATGAAAAATCAAAAAAAAAATTATCAAAATTCTTTTGAAATTTGACTTAAATATGATCAGTATGATACAACCTACTTCTATCCATTCTATTATTGGGAAAAAAATTTATGTTTCAATAAAAAATATAATACACAATTAGAAAATTCATTACAACTAATTTTAATACTATATTCATCAAATCATGCAAGTGGCAAGGAAAAAAATAATAAGATAAACAACATGTCCTATAAGTGGTGCCTACAAATAACGAACCAAAATTATATCCAAATTCAAAGAAAAATTAAAAGTATAGTATAGTGTAAATTAAAGACCACTAATAAGAAACCAAATTGAATAAAATTCATGATGAAAATGACCATTATAGAATACTATTATCCATCCAAACAATGAACAATGCATATCATAAGAAAAAACCAATCCACAGTCAAATAAATCCAATCAAGGTGCATGTGTTGGAATAAATAACAACTAGGGAATACTAAAAGAAAAAAATCCACTTCTTATCCAGAGAGGACTTCTCATTTTAAAACATAAGTGAGGATAACATTTAGTATTGATATGATTTTATTTAAGGTTAACATTATTTATATTAATCAAACACATGATAAATATATTTTAAATAATTTTCTATTTCAAATTAATATGTATTTTATTTGGGTAAGATCCATTAATAAAAGAAATTGATATATTCCATCCCAATTTATGAAAACCTTCCATTAATTCACTACTGATGAAACCTCTTAATTGAGGTAAAGTGTGGTTAGATGGTTTTTAATTCGTTTAACGTGTTGTGGAAATAAATGGATAACTAGTCAATATATGATAAATGAACTAAGGAATCATTATTAACAAATAACTAAGTTAAACTCAATAGTCATTTAAAATATGTTAATCTAAGTTTTATACCATTATATTTTTCTTATAGAACTAAATTTTGATGAAAAACTTTATCAATGGAAACCATGTTTCCAAAATGAAAATGATCCAAAAATCATTCCATTATAACATATATAATTATTTCATGAAATTTAACAAAGATTTATATAAATATTTTTACATAATAATGGTTTTAAAATTATTAAACATTTGAAACTTAAATAATACTTTATTTGAAAGAATATTTCATCATTCATTTATGTGTATATCGTAATAATTAAGTCTAAGAAACATGGTTGAAAAGTAATATAAATAAAATCGTTGATTTTTAAATAACCAACCTTCATAGATAAAACAATATTCTAGATTTATTTACAATAGTATAATCTTCTACATTCACATACAATTATTTATTTTGCGTTAAAACAATACAATAAATATTTTAACTATGGTTTATGATATGACAAACCAAACTTCAATAATTAAATTAAATACCTCATGGATAATAAATCCAACATTAACCCATGAAGTTAAATAAAATATGATTTCCAACACTAATAATGTCTAAATAACTAACATATTCCACAAATAGAATCTCATGTTTAAGTTAAATTTACAAGAATCCCTAGGATAGTTTTAAAAATGAATAAATTATAATTAAAACATTACTTATAGGAATTTAATTGAGTATATTTGATGTCTATTAGAATATAAATTTAAAAACATAGTGATATAAGTGATACTAATATGCTCCAATTAAATCCCATGCATATATAAAACAATGGAAAAAATAGAGGAATAATTATAGTCATTAAACCATAATTGCAATCAATGAAGAAAAGAAAAACCAAGAATCATCACTTCCCATTATATATCCATCTACTAGATCCCAATTATATAAAAACATAATACTAAAGGAAAATCCAAATTACAATCATTGAACAAAAATTCCAAAAATAAAACATCACCCACAATGAATATTATTTCAATTAATCTGGAAAAATCAAGACCTAACTATATATTGGTTAGGATTTCATACATAGATAAACATTAAAACATTATTCAACAAAATAAATGGATTTTTAACTCTATAATATATTATTGATGAAACTATAAATAAAAAAATTGTTGCATTAGGGGAAAATTATATAGGTGGAGAGTTTCAGGGTCTCTTGAGTTAGGGGATCTCGACAATAGGAGAGATATGTCTCAAGTGAAGGGGGGGAGGGGGAGTTCAAGTGCAATATGGGAGAACATATCATATCTATTTTTTAAAAACCAATGTTTACAGAAACCATGGGTATAGGTAGTGTCCAATCAATCTATACCCACGATTTTTGTAAATTGTGGGTATAGATCTATGGGGACATGCTATGTTTCTAGTAGTGATTACAAAAAAACATGCATGAGTACCATAATATTTATTTTCAATTAGAAACATAGAACATAATATTCTTAATTAGTGAAATGTATTCAATGTCTCCCATAAAGATCATCCCCTTTAGTACTCATACATAAAAACCTTTCATCATTAATTAGGGAATGAAAATATAATAAAAAGTGCACTTAGATTCTCAGTAATGGTAAACAATAGTGATACATAAGCATATCATGAGAAAATGGGTATGATAACATTATCGTCAAATTTTAAACCATACATCTCAAATAAAATATTATAGTATTGAGTCATTTCATGAATATTGGTAATTCATAAGACATGAATCATAAATAAATTTAAGAACATTATCCATGAGAGCATAACATTTTCTTAAAAAATATATTCATGTAATACACATCATCTTATAATATTGTGAAAAATTATAAATAGATATAGGTTAACTCAACAAGTTAATGACATGAAATCAAACCCTCACATAAACTTATGGACATGCAACCAGGTCCACTCATAACCTTATGGATATAAAAGATAGGTCCACGCCTAACATTATGGACATGAAAGACAGGTTTATACATAAAATTGTGAACATGAAATAAAGTTCATTCATAACATATTTACTCATGATTTATCAATATTAACCCAATTCATTGGTGGGAGATATAGGTCTCATCCATATTTGGTTATAATGTAACCACCATCCTTGATTACAACATAACCATTGTCACATAAAAATCATATATATGTGTTTCATAAGATCAAAAACTATTCAACATATCATATCCCATGAAATGAAGTGGGTTACATAAAAATTTCATCATATTTTAACCTATGGGAAAGAGCCGTGTTTCGTAATCATTTTATCATTTCATCATACCAGAACCCGTGGACAAAAAGTGGGTTTTGTAAGAAGTTTATCACGGTGTAACCGGTGGAAGATAAATTGATTTCATAAATATCATAAACCATTCAGAGAATGAATAAGAATGGTATCATTGGTTGATATTCCCAAAAAAACATATGTTACATTAAAGGATGACATCTTAGATGGAAAAATATTTTTAAAGATAAATCACATGGAACATTTCTTATGGAGAATAATATCATTTCAAAATCACTTTTTAAAACTAAAAATTCATTACAAATTTGACAATCATTTTCATTGAAAATAAACATGAAAACTTATTAAAGAAAATATAAAATAATTTAAAACATTTTTTGAGGAAAATATCCTTTCCAATTTGAAAAAACTTTTTAAAAAATAAAATATTTTGAAAACATTTTAAGAAAACATGGCTTTCAAAGGAAAAGGATTTTCAATTGAAAAGGTGATTTTTCTTAAAAACATTCTTTTTAAACTCATGAGTATATTATGAGAATAAAATAAATGGAAAAATTTTATTCTAATGAAATAACCAGAGGATAGAAATGTACATAATTTACTTTAGAGATGTATCACAAGATTGCATCGTTGGAATCATAATCATAAACAATCTCGATAAATGATACGATCGTAATATAAAACCCTTACCACTTTGGTAACATTGAAATGTAAGTACCATGAAGGAATAACACTAAATGATACTTAAAATAAAATGATGATATATAAATTCATTATATTACATTTCAAATTTTTTATATGCACCACATAAATGAATATATGTTCATAACATAACATATGTATCAAAAATTGAAAATTGAGACAAAAAAATGTCTTACTACTTTAGTAATCTCTGAATTGTAAACCTAATGAAAGAGAGATCCTAAAATGGATATTCAATTATCAATAATTTTAATGAGAATAATAATAAAATAAATTGGTGGGTATTATATACACCACATAAAATAAATAGGTGGTGAATATGGCATGTGTCTCACATAAGTAAAAAGTGAGACAGAAATCCCTTGTCATAAGTCTCGAATTCCCCCACACTAGTTCAAACCTAAAGTATAATAAAAAAAATTTATTATATGTATATTAAATATCCATAATTATATATATCATAAATTATATGATTTACTTATTTCCTTTTATTACTCATGTATTAACAATTCTTTGTTAAAGTCACATTTTGGGTAATAATCGCTTCGTTTTTCATATATGTTTTGATTTGTTATTTATTTGGTCCTATTACTTTGATAATGATTTCCGAACCTCTAGAATATTAATCATTGTATAAATATCATATGAATTCATTATATATGTATTTATAGTAGTCAATAAAATTTAGTGATAGAAAATGAAATACATTATTCATGGAGACTGTAGGTCGTACGTACATGTGAATGTTGTTTCCATTTTCTTATTGGATTGAAAGAAAGAATGTTAAATGGTATTTTATCATTCAATAATACACTTTATTAAATATATATTTTATATTTTTGTTAAAATAATTTGTATTACATTCTATTTAAAGTGTGAATGAATCGCATTGCTTCGTGAGGTGGTAGTCAATCGTACACATGAGCAACACTATCGTATTCCCACAAAATGGAATCCATGAGGGTATGTGTGATATAATAATTCCAAAATCATAATAATATCATAAATATCATATATAAATAAAAAATCCATCATTATTTCCAACCTTGATAGGTGGTAATAGAAAAAATGAATGGCATCAGTTTGTGAGGTCGTAGTTTGTAGTACACACAAATGATAATCTCATAACCCAATTGATTGTAGAGAAGACAGTTGTAGGTAATTCGCTTAACATAACAACATATCAGTATATATAAGATAAAATGTTTATTATATCAACATGGTATAATAAGAATTTATGGAGGTTGAGGAAGAAAAAAATAAAAATATATATTGAAGAATGTTACCTCTACTTTGGGTATCCTCGTTAGGTTTGCACTGAAACCCTTCATAGGTTGGAATTAAGTCCATATTAAGGCTTCTAAGATGAAGAAAGATAAGTTGAAAGGTGGTTTAGGTAGGACTTGTCCAAATCAATAGGGTGTTAATGTTTGAAGAAGAGAGTATAGTGGGAGACCTTTTATAAGTGAGTTGAGTGAAAAACTTTTAATGTTTTTAAAGATTCAACCATGCTAAGACTTTTATCAAGGCACAAGACATGAAAATGATTCAATCTAAAACCTATAAGAGATAAGGTTGAAATATGTCTTGTAAATGGGTGTTGTACATGTTTTTAGGACTTTTTTAACACTTGTCCTATTTAGTTTAGTGCCCAATAAATCAATTTTTACCTTGATTGCGGTAATTAATTTTTATTGTTTTCACTATTAATTTAGGTAAAAAATTAAGCTGACCTAATTAGACATTGTAAATTATTTTGATTTAAAATATTCAATTCTTTTTTTCAAATTAGATTTACATAAGTGGCAAATTTTAATTTAAAAAATTAATCCCACAGACACATGGAGAAAGCTAGTTTTTTAAGAGAAATTGTTCAAAAGTTCACAAAGTTTTTATATCATAATTAAATATGAAATTGATGCTAATGACCTAAATTGGAATAATGGATTTATAATTTAACTAAATTTATTTTTTTAAAAAAATTAAAATATAATTTAAATTTATAAATAAATTAAAAAAACAATTTTCAATTATAATTCAATTTTTTCACTATTTATCAAAAAATGAGTCTTAATAAAACCCAAAAAATAATCATAAGCTAATTTTGACATTATTATTACAAAAATGAATTTTATTTTGTCAAATTAATTTTCTGAAAGTTGAAAAATTACTATTATGTATAAAAACATTAAAAATATTTTTTCTGATAAAATTGTATTTTCAATGTTTATAAAATCTTTTCTAAAAACTAAGTTTCTTTTTATCAATATGTTTTTTTATATAAAAACATTATCCTTAATATTTAAAAAGTAGTTATTATTATTCATATCCATGTTTTTAACAGTTAAGCTATAATTATCATGTTTAGATCACTATATATTATATTGTGGTTTGGTAAATTCGGTGTTGTGTGTAACCCATACTAACCAATTATTGAATGTAGTTAAAACATATCTTGGTGTTGCGTGTAATGGAAGATTAACTTGGGGTTGTGTGTAATCTAATCTAAAATTAGTATTTCATGTAACATAAGATAAAATCAGTGTTGTGTGTGACACAAAATGTCAAAAATATTAAATTTATTTGAAAAACAATATTTCATAAAATCTAGGGATGTTAAAAATATTCCCTAAAGATGAAATTGTATGTATAATGATGTGGTTTGTGGTAAATGTATGAGAGCCTCAAGACGTTTGTCATTTGGAATTGAGGCAATGATGTATGTGGAAGTTAGTTTGTGGGGACTCATTTTTATATACATGTGTGTTGGTGTGTGATATATTATACTTATATCATGTGTTGACAGCATGCTGGATGTCAGATATGATTGAAACATAGATAAGGTAGATTGATTCATTAAACATTTGTCACCCTGTTTTATTTATTCATTCATGTATTTGTATGCTCTAATCATATAGACAAGATTTCAAGGAAGGAACCCATTGAGTATTTTATATTCATCCCTGATTTATCTACATCTTTTGCATATCTACCGGATCATGTGGGTGGATGTGTTGAGTGGTGTAATCTCAGTGTTATTAGAAGTTAGAGAATCTATCATTTTCTTTTATTTAGTTGCGTTGAGATTTATGTTGAGGTTGTGTTGTAACTTGTGATTTTCTTTCATTTGTGGTTATTGTATGACATCCATATATATACATTACAATGTGCATTGTTTTTTTTGGGGGGGGGGCATGCTATTCATATTTCGAGTGTGCATTTGATTTTGGATTTGGATATTTCTTTCCTTAGAGGGTAATGTATTCCATTTTTGTATGTTTATATCATTTATGGGAGATCTATTTATTCAATTTCTCTGAATTATAAAAATAAATATTTCTTCTTACGTAATGGTGAAAAGTTTTATTTATTAATTGTTAATTATTATTTTAAAATTAATATTTGATTAATTAAAATGCTTAAAATTGATGGGTACAATTGGATGACATGTAGGGCTGACAATGGTCACTGCCCATGAAATTTAGGATATATGAACCCCAACACGTTTAATTTTTGAAAACATAAACTCATTTAAAGCTTGATTATTTTTTATATACATGATTCTAAATATCAATTCAATTACCCTTATCCATTTAAATATTGATTTATAATTTTAAATTTCCAAAATTCAATTATAATTTAAAAATTAATGGATATCAAATTAAATAAATATATTTTATAATTATTTAAAAAATTATCATTTATGAACATATGAGAATTAATGTAATCTCGTTTTGATTTAAAAAAAATTTAAAAATAGAATATGATACAAAATCAAAATAAGTAAATATATTTTACTATATTACATATTCAAAAGTACTTAATTAACAAATTAATAATACTTAATATATTTAACCTATTTTGAGTTTTGGAATACCCTAATAGTGTTACTCTTATTTTATCCATTTATTAATAGAGTTTTAAATTCAATACTGTGACCCTATAAAAAACCATATTAATCATTATGATATGAATTCCAATCCATTAGTTGAATATTAGGTTATCTACTAGAAGCTAGTGTGGAGGAATCGCTTACTGCTTGTGATTAATGGGCATAAGGACCCCATACACCATTCACGTACACATCAACGATAAATTGATTCCTTTGTAACCATGTCCACAACACTAAATATAAAATCAATAATAAAAATACAGAAATTTAAAGTAATTGGACAATTTTCAAGTGATCTCATATAAAGAGTAACCGATGTTGAAATAGTTCATAAATTAATTTTGATCTGAAAATAAAGTACGCTCAAACTTTTAATCACAAAAATATTTGATAAGTTGATATATAGTGTAAATTTTAAATAATTGTAATGAACATTTACTACCACAAATAGGCATAAGGGAAACACTAACATTTTTTAGAATTAGTAAAAAACCATTCATAAAGAGGTAATTTTATCAGCACTAACAAAAAAGAGATAATAAAAGGTACTTTTAACAGCACAAAAAAATGTTTTTAAAAGTATCATTTTATCAACGTTTTTACTAGCATTGAAATTAGGGGTATATTTTTAAAAACAATTTCATGAAAAATAATATATAAATATATAAATATATTTATATTGATATAAGTATAATATATATATTTTAAAATAAGTTATACATAAGGATAAAAAGAAATTTAAACTTAATATATAAGATATTTAGTAAAAAATGTTTATGAAATAAATTTAAAAAGAATTTTAATTAGTAATTTTGTAATTTATATCGACTAATAGTCATTTAATAAAAATTAGAATATAAAAAATAAAAAAACTAATTAAAGATCTAAAATAAGTTGAAAATACAACTTGAATTTTGAATGACCATAACTTTGAATCCGGATGTCCATTTGGGGTCTACCAAATATTGAATTGAAACCTGCAATGAGCTTTATGCCCTGGTGACTAGGGGTAAACCCTCTGTCATTTTTCAAAAAGATAAAAGGTCCAAAATTCCTCTAAAACAATGTTTATAGTCGGGGAACCACTATTTTTTATCATTCGATGGATTTTCAGGCTCATTTAAGGGATTATTTTTGACCCTTTTCAATGAGGATTGAATTTATTCTTATAAATTACATTCATATTGATATTATGGCTTTGAAATTTTTTTGTTTTTTCATAATGTACTATTATTTATAATAAAAAATATAACAATATATACATATTATTTATATATTCACACATAAAAATTTAATTTTATAAATAAATAAACAAACATATTTACATATAAAATATATTTCTCAATATATAAGACTTATCGAAATAAAAAATAATTTCCATTTTATTTAAAATGAAAATATATGAATATTTATATATCTATATAATGTGTGTGTGTATTGAAAAACTGATATATATTATCAATATATTCTAACATATCTATATACATATTAATATATAATATATGTTAATGTATAATATATATAAATATGTATAATTATACTTATAGATACAAATGATATATATATATATATGAATGTTGTATATATGTATGTATTTGTTTATAAACTCACACACAAAAACATATTTTATAAATGTTTTAAAATCAAATCTTATATATATATATATATTAATATAAATCTATCTTAATATACAAATAAATAAATATATATATATATATACATATATCATTAAAGGGAGAACAAAATCAAATGGGCAAGTGGTAAAGGTGCTCGCACATAAGGTATGTGTCTTTGGTTCGAATCCATGTGGAGGAAGGGGTGTGTAGGTGGGTGTAGGTTGCTCTAGCGCTGTTAAAGAGGTGCGCAGGCGGGAGGGGGGGTGGGGGTGAGTGGGTGCATGGATCAGTGTAGGGGGTGTGGGGGCGCTATTAAAATAGACCCAAATTAAGAAAAAAAGTAATTTTTTTTTGACATTATCAATGATTTTAAAATAGTGGTGATAAAAGGATTCTTTTATAAGCGATAACAAAAGAGTTGATAAATTCTTCTTTTATCAACGTTTCTTAGCGATAATAAAAGGGGCATTTATCAGCGCTTTTTCAGCGCTGATAAATGCACCTTTTAGCACTTTTTGAATCCATATATGTAAGAGATGTTAAAAGGGACTCCAATTTATAAAAAATTAATTTTTTTTAATTTAATTAGTTATTTTAAAAAAGCTTGGAAAAACTGATCTTATAAAATCGCTAAAAAAGTGCTAATAAAGCCCTATTTTATCAACATTTTTTTAGAACTGATATAGGAAAATTTTAGGGATTTTAAAAACCATATCCTTAGTTGTTATTATGGAATTATGTAATGTGATTATTGTTATATCGGTACATTTATTCCTTCTAACATCTCCCATGGATGTACACTAATGGTTTTATTTCATTAGGGTCTCAGGGAGGTCTCAATGCTGAGATTCTCTAAATACGTTGTAGGCACTAATAGATTTTATTTATCATCTGTGATTTACTATCCCGGCTGTTTATAATTATTTCTTCTTCCAGTTATGGAATATGATAATAATATGTTAACCACTACTTCTATAGAAACTTGAAAAAGGTACTGGATTTTATCTTCGTTTTTAATAAGCATCGATAAAAGGGAGTTTTGTCAACATTAATTTTAACACTGATAAAAGAACTACTTTGTAATTTGTGATATTTTTAAACTATTAAATAATATTCATATAACTTTAATATAAAATTTTCTTGACAAAAAAATTAATATTTTCTAAAAAATATATAATAAATTAAATATAAATAATAATGACTGGTTTTTTTATAAAACCGATAATAAAATTAATATTAATATTTATGTATTTAGTAATGTATATTTTTTTTTGTTTTGTATCAATCCATGATATCAATATTGTGTTTTGTAAATCATGATTTTTGAGATTATGGTAGTTCGTGGATTTTATAATGGATTTTTTCAAAATTTTACGAATTTCCTTAAGCTCGCACTTGCTTCATGATTTTGTAAACAATGTGGTCAAGTCGTTCAACTTATCTTTAGTGTTCTAGTTCCTTTTTCACGGTTAACAAATGGTTGGGAAAATCATGTGAATCCTTAGAGGAACCATGAGAGGTACTCTTGTGTATGAGTCTCTTCTATACGATTGACATAGGATTAGGATAAAATTTTATAGACAAACCATGTGACATCTCTTAGTTGTGTCCAAATATTGTTTCGTGGTTGGTTAATGGTTTGATAAACCACGTGAGTTTCTAGGAGTTTAAGATTGTGAAATTTCAGACTTTCCTTCTTCAAATTAAAGTCCCCTTTTTGGGATCCCTTCTTTCCATTCATGCACAGGAATTCGAGGAGAGCCCTAGGTGTCCACAACTATCCTCCTTCTTGGTTTCTTAGCTTATCCTCTTCAATTCGAAGTGGATTCTTCAAGTTTTGATATCTTTTCTCTTATCTTTTTATTTCTTTATGTATTTTCTTCTTTTCATCAAGGGAGCCATGGTTTCCAAACTATTGGATATAAGGGTTGTTTAAACGTATGATTTTTGGTGTCTAGGGTTTGTAAAGCTCATCTCAAGAACTAATATAGATTTTTTGGTGTCTAGGGTTTGTATAAACATGTGAATCTTTGCACAACTTTGGTGAACATATCCCCAATTCGATCTTTTTTTTGAGAGATGCTCCAAATTGACATCTCCATTAGAAACTATCTCCTTGATGAAATGATATTTAAGATCAATATTTTTTGATATGTAGTGTAGCATTGGGTTCTTAGAGAAATCAATCACACTCTAATCGTCAAAAGTAATTTTCAATGGTTTCTCAACAAACAGATTAAAATTTTTCAGTTGATCTTTCATCCAAAAAATTTATTCACAAGCATGTGTGGAAACAACATATTCAACTTCAGTTGTACCTAGAGTTACAAAACCCTATTTAAAACTATATCAACTCACACAATATTTCCCCCAAAATAAATTTCTTTCTGATATATATTTTTTATCATTGGAATCTCTATCCCAATCTGGATCAATGAAACCCCAAAAGATCAGTTATTCACTAAATCTATACATAAAAACAAATTTTGATGCTCCTTTGATATACTTAAATTTTTTTAGCAGCCAACATGTGGGATTCCATAGGATCACTCTAATATTTAGCAGATAATATTATTGAATACACAATATCTATTATAGATATAGTAAGATAGATCAAGCTTCCAATTAACTTCCTTAAGTCTTTCTGATTCACACTTTACCCTGCTTTATTTCTACTTAGCCTCAAACCAAAATATAATGGGTGTGGATATATCCTTTGAGTCTTTCATGAAATATTTAATCAATAATTCCATTATATATTTTCCCATGATAGTAAGATGAAACTTTCATTTTATTGAACTTGTAACCCTAAAAAGAAATCCATCTTTCCAAGCATTGACATCTCAAAATGCCTTTTCATTCGTTTGGATAATTCTTTACACAAAATTATCCATATTACATTAAAAAAATTATTTAATTAACACAGATAATGAATATCAGGGTATCAATGATCATCTCCTTCAAATACAAGTTTCTATCAACATTTCCTTTCATAAATTTCAATTATTTTATAAAACTATCATGTTTAGAGTACCAGGCTCGAGGGTCTTGTTTTTACTCATACAATGCTTTCTTTAATTAACTCACAATCCTTCAATCACTATCAGGTATAAATCCTTTTAGTTTTTTTAATGAAAACCTCAACCTTAAGATCACCATTTTGGGAATAAGATTTCACATCCATATGAAAAACATTATAAACATTGTGTGCTATAGTAGCAATAAACATTCTGATAGTTTCATGCACTGCAACTAGTGAAATATTTTAATAAAAATTTAAACCATACACCTATGAATAGGCTTTGTAAAATAATCTAGATATGATCCTAGAGATCTAACCTTATTCATTGAGAATATTTCTAAATGCCTAATTTGTTTCTATAACATTCTTTACCTCTGGTCAATGAACAATATCCTAGGTGACATTTTTCTCAATTTGGTCCAATTCTTCATCCATCACATATACCCACCCCTTGTGGTCAATGGATTATGCAATTGACTATTGTTCAAACTTTAATATAAGTGTAATTTAATTTTCAAGACTCAACTTTCATATTGTTCACACCAATATTACCGGATTTCTGATTATATTCATAGATTCAACATGCTTCCATAACTTCTAAAATTTTATCCTCTTACCATGAACAACACTTTAAACATGAATGAACTGATCATAGTAAAAAATAACCTAGACAGTTTCATAATCATCATCATTTTCATTACCTTTTGTATAATTTAACATGTTAAATTCCATTAATTATTCAACATCTTCTTCATCTACTTCCTTTAAGTTGAAATTTTTTTCAATGAAATTCCCCTCATAGGAATAACCCAACTTATGTATTCATTTATTTCAACACCTATAACTTCTTTCATTGGATGAATATCCCATGAATACACCTTCCCCAAATTTTTTATTAGACTTTCCCAAATTTGGTTTTTTGATTTTCATGAGAAATGGACTCCCAAAAACCATGAAGTATTTCACTTTAGAAATCCTAGTATACCACATATTATAAGGAGTCATATATGATTCCTACCTCGTCAAGAATATATTCTGAATATGAATACTTGTACTTATCTTTTGTCCAGAAGAATTTTGAGAGTTTATATTCAGCAATCACAGTTCCTCCCATCTCAACTAAACTTTTTTTCTTCATTTCTATGACTCAATTCTACCAAGGAGTGTCAGTATCACTATATTGAAGTTTATTCCATGCCAAATAAATATATGATCCAAATGAGTTACTAGAAAAATCCTTCCTATTATCTATTCTCAACATCATAATATATTATCTCAACTCTCTCTGAAATTATCTTCTAAATATTTTTTACATCTCCACAAATTTAGATTTTTGTTTCAGGAACATCACATTTTTAATCCTAGTGAAATCATCAATGAATGTGATAGAGTAAAGATCTTTTTTTAATGAAGTATCATCAGCCCACATAAACCAAAGTGTCACATATCATCCCTCACCAATTGGCTTGGGAAGAGCACTACGGGAAAATGGCTATTTGCGATGGGTCAGAGGCCCATCACAAATAACACATCGAATGAGGTTATTTTCAATAGGCCGATTACCCCATCACAGATAACTATTTTATGCGACGGGCGATAAGGACCCATCGCAAAAGGTTTGGCGCAATGTACACACCAAACCATAGGCAAGTGTATTTGCGACAGGTTCTTATTCCCATCCCGTCGCAAAAAAACTTTGTCGGAAGGTACCCATTTTTGGCGGCACCATCGTAAATACGTTTTTAATGGCCCACTGTAATTAATGCGAGCACAGTCATTTGCGACGAGCCCCATCGCAAATGCCACTATTTGCGACAGGTTACCCATCCCAAATACCCTCGTTGTAAATAATCTAACTTATATATACCCCCATCCGTTTTTCTTCTCATTTCACTCTTAACTCAACTTCTCTATCTATACCTTCTGCAAAATTTTCTTCTAAATATTATAATATTTTAAACTTTTAAATCAGAGTATAATTTGCGACTTTGATACTCTAAATGCTTCATTTTTAAGGTATTTATCTATTTTTTATTGTTTAGTTAATTTATTTTATTTTAAATTAGCTAATGTTTTTGTTAATTAGATGTAAATTAATTAAATTAAAATTATATATTTTTTTAGTATTTATATTTATGAATAGTTATATCTAAGTGTTAATTAGAAATTATTATCCATAATTAGTAATAATTATCAATAATTAGCTATAATTATCAATAATTCAGATAAATTAGAAATAATTATTAATAAATAAGATTAATTAGAAATAATTTTCAATAAATGTGATTAATTAGTAATAATTAGGATTATTTAGTAGCAATTAGGATTATTTAGTATTAATTATGATTAATTTGTAGTAACTATGATTAATTAGTAATAATTATGATTAATTGGTAATAATTAGGATTAATTTGGAATAATTAGGAATAACAAATAACAATTTGTAATAATAATCAATAATTTGAAAAAAATTGTAATAATAGGTAATAATTAGTAATAAATAGAAATAAAAAATTGTAATAATTAATAATAATTTGTAATAATTAGTAATAATTAGAAATAATTAGGAATAATTAGTAATAATTATCAATAATTAGTAATAATTTGAATTAATTGATACTCATTAGTAATAATTAACAATAATTAGTAATAATTAACAATAATTAGTAATAATTATAAATAATTAGGATTAATCAGAAATATTTTTTAATATTTAGGATTATTTATAAATAATTATTAACAATTAGTAATAATCAGAACTAATTATCAATAATTAGTAATAATTAGTATAAATTAGTAATAACTAGTATTAATTAGTAATAACTGGTACTAATTTGTAACAACTAGTAATAAATTGAATTAGTTGGTAATAAATTGTATTAAATAGTAGTAAATTCTGTTAATTAGAAACAAATTGTATTAATTTGTAGTAATTAGAAATAATTAGTAATAATTAGAAATAATTAGAAAATTATTAATAATTAGAAAAAATTAGAAAAAATTAGAAACAATTTGTAACAATTAGAAATTACATGGTATAATTATCAATAATTATTAATAAATATCAATAATTTTGAATAATTAGTAATAAATTGTAATAATTAGTAAAAAGTTGTAATAATTAATAATAATTAGTAATATTTAGGATTAGTTAGTAATAATTAGGATTAATTTTTAATAATAAGGATTAAATAAAAATAATTTCTATTAATTAGTATTAATTACTATTAATTAGTAATAATTTGTAAGAATTTCTAATAATTGGGATTAATAATTAATAATTAGGATTAATTAGTTATAATTAGTAATAATTAATATTACTTAGAAAAAATAGCAACAATTAGGATAAATTACTAATAGTTAGTAATAATTAGGATTAATTATCAATAAATTGTAGTAATTAATTATAATTAGTAATATTTATCAATAATTAGTATTAATTATCAATAATTAGGATTAATTATAAATAATTATCAATAATTAGGATTAATTAGTAATAATTAGGATTAATTAGTAATAATTAACATTAATTAGGATCAGTTAGAAATAATTAGGATTAATTAGTAATAATTATGACTGATAAGTAATAATTAGTAAAAGTTAATTATAATTAGGAATAATTAATAATAATTAATAATAATTAAAAATAATTAGATATAATTAATATTAATTATTAATAAATATCAATAATTAGTAATAAATTTTAATAAATAGTAATAATAATTAATAAATATAAATAAATTGTAATAATTCCAAATAAATTTTAATAATTAGTAATAATTAGTAATAAATAGAAATAGTTATAGTTAATTAATTATAAATAGTAATAATTTTAAATAATTATAAATAATTATCAATAATTAGTAATTATTATAAATAATTAAGATTAATTAGAAATTTTTAGTAATAATTAGGATTTATTATTAATAATTAGTAATAATTAAAAATAATTATGATTAATTATAAATAATTAGTAATTATAGGGAATGATTATCAATAATTAGTAATAATTAGGATTAGTTATTAATAATTTGGATTAATTAGTAATAATTAAGATTAATTTGAAATAATTAGGATTAATTAGAAATAATTAGGATTAATTACAATTAATTAAAAATAACTAAGATTAATTTTTAATAATTATAAGTAATTAGTAATAATTAGGATATATTACTAATAATTAGTAAAATTAGTAATAATTAGGAAAAATTAGTAAAAATTCATATATTTTTATATTTTTTTTGAATACTCTGGTTTTTATTACATTACTGATATTAATATTGTTATTTTATTAAAATTAATAATAATATTATCATTTCATTAATATTATTAATAATATTATTATATTAATTAATAAGTTAAAAATTAATTTTATTTTAATAAAATTAATATTATCATTTTATTTATATGAATATTATATTATATTTATTATTTTATAAATAATTTTATTTTATTAATATTAATATTAGGATTTTAGTTATATTAATATTATGTTATTAATAATATTATATATTTTTTTAAAATTTTCATCTATTTGAGACGGGCCCGTCACAAAAACTAATTATGACGGTCCATCGTAAATGTATTTTTTCAATATTACAAAATGTAATTACGACAAACCATCGTAAAAAAGTAAATAATGGGAAACTATTTGTGACAGGTCGATGGGCTCCTGCAAATTGTTTCTAAAAAATTATCGAATGTTTTTTGCAACAGTGCTACAACCTGTTGCAAATAATTGGTTTTTGAGACTGTCTATTGCAATATGTAATATTTGTGATGTCATTTTCCGCAACAGGGTCCCTTTGAAAAAGGCTATTTGCGATGGGATCCAATAAAAAATAACCCATTACAAAAACCCATCACAATTCCATTTTTCAGTAGTTGAAGAAGCTATGTGTTACCAGGCCTTATGTGAAATCTCTAAGACACCAAATGTTGGCAATAAATTCCAAGGGATTTTTAACGTCTTGACCCAAGATATACTTAAGTCGAACTCTAAGCTGGTGGGTCACATTACCTCAAGCACGCTTTCCTATACACCAGAGGCTTACGAATAGAAGTGAGGGTATAAAGGTGGAATAATGAGGAGAGTATACCCTCATGTCCTAGTAGCACAACTAATATAATAGATGCAATCAACAACAAAATCGGAATATAAAAGGTTAAAATCAATAATCTAAAGAAGTGTAACCAACTGGATTCTGAATATGTAAGCAGTGGAAGAAATAGATAACTGATCAACAGAAAATAATAACCAAAAGCCTCTAAAGAAGTGTCTAATACATGATTACATGCTATAGTACAACAGTAATTAGAAAATAAAATCATGCTATACAATAATACAAAATAAAAAGGGAAAAAATCTCTATAAACATCTCAAGTCTATGTTCGATCCTCTGATCCTAAGCTCCGATGAGGTAAGAATGTCAGCAACTTATAGCATTGAATTTTTCCTTATCAATACTTATTTAAATATAGTCTTCACAGGTAATAAAGGAATCATGGGTGGGGTGTGAGATATAAATCTTAGTAGGCCACCACCAATGGTGTCTATGTGTGATCCAAGTAGAGATCATAACTCAATAGTGTGCAGGTAAGAGTAGAATAGCAAGTCAATGCTGAAACAAATAACCAACTGACTTAGATTTCTATATGACACCTGGTGATTCTACCTGTTATAGCCTATGTCCTGGAGGTGTGTCAGATCATAACACAATATAAATACAAATAGTAATATTATTTATATAGTTTATATCAATATTTTATCCACCTATACGAACCAAGTGTGTGCATAATGCCTAATGGTCAGATACGTGGAATACTAGTGCTGGACTGGACTAGGGCATAATTCAGACATCCACAACAAGTTTAACGAGTCTAAAAGCACATGCAATAGGGAACATTCCCTACATCATGATAGGGAGACATATATCATACTACATCACCTGGGATATCAAGTGAACTATTATGGAAATATTCAAATCATGGAACCTGGCATGTAAATCCCATCACCCATATAGTGTCACTGGTGTGAGATACCATAAAATCAACACTTGATGTAAGTGAGCGTGATTTGCCTCCTGGATTAAAATCCATTACCATCGTATCGCAACCTCTATAAAGGCACATAATAAATATAACTAGTATGGCGCATTAAATCCCATCAATCCCTTTTATCTATCGATATACATAGGTAATTAATAATCATTTCTAACATAATACATAAGGTATAACCCTTTATGAATTTCAATTAAACCATATCAATGGAATGATCAGATATATATAATTCAACACAAGATGAAAAGTCCTCTCATTCATTTTCCTTTATTCATATTCAATTCCATTCAAGGAAATGAAATTTAACAGAAGTATTTAATAAGACATTTTCTAAAGGCATGTTTTCATAATTCATTATATTCCACTCCAAATAAACCATTTCATTTGATTAATTCAATTCATTTAAATAAGGGTAACCATCAAGAGTATGTCACCCTAGACAAACCAGTCCATTCAACTCACCAAAGCATGAAAATTCCATTTCAAAGGATCACGTGTCAATGGAAGGTGTGAAGGGAAACATGGAATATTCCTACTTGGGAAATTAAATCTACCAGATGACCAAACAAGTAAGTTGTGTTTTGGGTTCTATTTATTACACATGTATCAGGGGAAATTTCATTTAAAAACTAAGATGGAATGTATAAGGGAGTTATGTTCATTTTAACCACTTGTCCAAAATGGACAATTCTAAGTGGCACACCAATGGGGAAACCACAAAAGGTATGTGTAGCATATTAAGCACCAAATGTGAATCAATAAACATTTATCTATGTGAAAGGGTCAATTAGACATGAAGTAATTAATATAATAGGCATGATCAACAAAGTCTGACATACAACAATATGACATAATTATGAAATGACCAAAACTCAGAGGGAAAATAACGTGACCAAATGCCTTAGGGTCGTAGATGATGCCTCGCTCAATATCAGGCTCATATTTGAAACAGTTTGGAAGAGATCTAAGAAATGGTCCAATGACCTAAAAATAGTAAAAATGATACTGCACCTAAATATCATAACAAAATTCGAATGAAAAATGAAAGAGGAGGTTGAGTGAGGTTAGCCTTACCTAGAGTTATCTAACAGCTTCAATGGATTGAGAAAAGGACTCCAGACATAGGATTTATCAAAGATACATGGTTAAAGAGATTTGAAGACTACATAATTATAAATCCACTACCAACAAATGAAAGAAAAATATGAAAAAGAAATATGTTTTTAAGAACTAAAGAGGGGTAAAATTGTAATTTCACCCCAAAATAAGGGGTCACATGGTTTGTTTTTCACAGTTTGAGAATCCCTTTCTCAAACTGCGCTACAACCACTACCTAAATAATTACCACACATGATTAAGGGCCCTGGTTTCCCAAACCATGTGCCAACCATGTGAATTCTCACTGTCCCAAAATATAGTATGTCTGCACAGCCGTGTACCTTAGCTCACACATTTTTAGATAAACTGTACAACCTACAAGTTCCTTTGTCTTCAACTACAAAGTTTAATACAAACCATGGGCCTTGAGTCACTGGGTTTAATCTAACCATGTGGCCTAGTTATTTATCTAAATTTGGGAAACTCTAGGTTCTGAACAAGAACCAGATGATCCTAGGGCCATCCTTAGTCCATATTTCATCTTTACCATGATTAAAAAAGGATTAAAATTTAAAATAAAATGATCCGTACCTTTTTTGAAAAGATGGTTCATGAAAACATCCCCTTAATTAAAATCATCCATGAGAAGGACTTATAATGGTAAAGATGCTTTTTCAGCAAAGAGTTATGGCCACTAAGATTGTATATTAGCTTCCCACTACTAGGTCTCTTATTTTACTGGACCATGCTTTCATAGTACCCATACCAAAGGAACATACCTCATTCGGAGTGTCTTCATGCTTCAATAAAAAATAAGAATGGGATACTCCTTGAATGAAGAATCCATATCCAATTCTACCTCAAAAGGTTGAAAGAGATGTGTTGGGGCTGGATAATATCGACAAAACTGAGATAGATAAAAGACATCAAGAAAAGATCAGTATTTTTGAGGAAGTTCCAACTGGTAATACACTGGTCTGATCTTTTTAAAAACATCAAAGGGCCCAAAAAACGTCAGTGGGTTCTTACTTTGCTTCTGAATACATCAATTACCCTACCCGTACATGAATTTAATGAAAACCTGGTCTCCAATCTCAACCTCTTGTGGTTTCCAACATCTGTTGGAATACAAATACTATCAGGACGAAGCTTTCAACATGCACTTCCTGATCAACTAGACCAACTCTATTATCTCATACACAAGATTTGGTCCCAGTACAGCTGCTTCCCCTACCTCTATCTAGTATGTAGGTGAGAAGAAAGGACTACCATATAAATCTTTACAATGATCTATCTCGATGCTAGTCTAAAAGCTATTGTAATAAGAAAACTCAATGAGGGGAATGAGTTTCTTCCAAGAACCTCCAAAATCAAGAACACATGCACGGAGCATATCCTCTAGCACCTGAATCGTATGCTCCATCTATCTATCATTATGTGGGTGATATGCCATTCTTAAATATACCTATGCACCCAAGGTCTTATGAAACCCTTGTATGAACTATGACGTGAAGAAAATGTCTATAAAATACGATTGAAGGGGGATATCCATGAAAATGTAAAAAAATTCTATTGTAAAGCGTTCCAAGATCATCTACTATGAAGGACTCTCACATAGGTATGAAGTGTGAATACTTCATCGAAAAAACAATGAAAACCTACAATGTATCATTTTCATGAGGTTATCTAGGTAGACCAGTCATAAAATCTATCTAAACATTATCCCATTTCCACTCGGGAATGGACAGTGGTTGTAGAAGTCCTATCTATTGATGATGTTTTTCTTTCACCTGCTGACTAGTGGAACACCTACTGATGATATTAGTAATATATCATTTTATACAAGGACACCAATACTAGTGTTGTAGATCTTGATACATTTTATTAACACCAGGGTGAATCGCCCATAAAGAAAAATAAGGTATAATTTATATCCACATTCCAACATGAAGATGTGTCATATTCTAAAATGCTCTCCCTCGAGAGAAGGCCTTTAGGGTCTAATAATTTCCTCATTCTTTCATGTCCCAAATGAGTAGAAATAATTTTTAAGGATGAAATGATAGTTTGACAATGGTCCTCCAGAACCTCAACATGCATATCTGAGAATAATGCCAAATCTTACATTAATCACTAGATTCCCAATCTTCCTGTGTTTGAGTCTTTCATGTAAGAGAATCAACTACAAAATTTCCCTTTCCAGACATGTAGGCAAGATCATATAGAAATACTATAGGTACTCCACCAACATGAGTTTCCTAAGATTGAGATCCTGCTATGTGAAGATGTACATGAGTCTTTTATGGTCTTTGAAAATGAAAAAACACTATCCATGTAAATAGTGTCTCCAACAGCATATGGCATTAACTACAACAACAATCTCAAGGTTGTGAATCATGTCATTCTACTCATGAGGCCTCAACTAATGAGATTCGTACACAACGGATCACTTTTTATACATGAGAGAATCTCCAAGCCTAATACGTTATGCATCACAGTATATAGTATAGATCCTTCCTGGCTTCATAAGAATCAATGAAAAAATGATGTTAATCTTTTTTTCAACTCATGAAATGATTCTTCACAAGATTCCGAACTTTTCAATTTCACACCATTCTTTTTCAATCCTATAAGTGGTATTACAAGGCGTGAGAAATCCTAGATGAAGCATCTTTAATGCCTATATATCCCCAAGAAACTTATAATGTAAAATATGTTCTTGGGATGCTCCTAGGAAACAACATATCTTACTTTATGTGGGTCTAGTAAAAATCCTAGCTTTGAGAAAATGTGACCAAGGAAGTGGAAGTTGTTTATCCAGAAGTGGAATTTACTGAGTATAACATAGAGCTAGTTCTATCTAAGTGTATCCAGCATGGTCTCAAGATGGGTTTCATTGTCATGTCTATAGAGTGAATACACCATGATATCTTCAACAATGAAAACCACAAATAAGTTGATATATGTGTGGAATACCCTATTCATAAGATCTATGAAAACAAGATGTGCATTCAAAAGTATGAAAAACATAACCAGGTACTCATAGAGACTATAACTACACCTAAAAGTTGTGTGAGGTATGTTTGATGTCCTAACACACACTTAGTGATAGATTTACCTCAGATCTATCTTTGAAAACACTTTCTTCAAATATGAACAATGTGGTTCTCTATTCAAGGGAGAGGATACTGATTCATTAATGTGATCTGGATCAACTGATGATAATCCACATATAGCCGGATTATACAATCTATATTCTTGGAAAAAATAACTAGTGAACACTAGGGATACGTTTTGGGGGAATATAAATCATTTAGCCTCTAGATCCATTAATTGTTTTTTGAGGTCAGGAGTTCCTTATGTGCCATCCTATAAGGAGGAATGGTCACTGGTGCTACTCGTGACACTAACTCAATAATAAAATCTATTTCTCACATTAGAGGTAGGCCATAAAAGCTTCTATGAAATACATCCCTCAAATGATCCACTATAGGAGGTAAGAAAATGGGATGTAACCCCAGGTTGTTGAGAAAATGACTCATGATATGTGTAGCCACATTACCTAGTATCTGCTACTCGAGTCATACTTATGTAAAACTGGAATCCCATTCACCCTTATGAACATTTTAACTACCCTCTGGTGATGTAAAAGTCACCCTTTGACAATAATAGTCAATTTGATATTAGTAGGTAACTAACCAGTACATCCTGATGATTACATGAAATCCTGTCATGTTGAGGATGTACATATTTCATATGAAATGTTAACCACCTATCTAAAGGGGAAAATCCATACTATGGTGAATGCCCTTCGATCAGAAAACTAATTGTGTGTCAATCATTTTAACTCCATACAAGGGATCAATCTTGAAGCCCAAACAACCCATTATTATCATAGATATAAAATAGTGATACACAGAAATGTCAAATAAGGAAGACAGTAAAGTGGAGGCAACTAGAATAGTACCTCAAAATGTATAGGGTATGATGATATTCTCATGTGGCATATCCTAGACAACATGTAACAAGCTTATATCATGGCCCTATGTCACTAACTAACTTCCTGGAGTATGCCCACTCTACTAATGATAAGAATCATAGGTTTGACTATTTCTATTCTGATCACCACCTCGGCCTAATCGATTGGTGATCCTTCTAGCCCTTCCTCTAACTGTGGAGTAGGGGTAGATCTCCTCTCGCTATGAACAAGAGGGGAATTCTTGCATAAATGATCGAGATGAACCATCTTACAACATCTTCAGCTCTCGAATGGATCCCATAGTAAATGATACTTGATTGGTCCTGGCATCCCACATTGGTGGAAGAAAAAAGAACCCTCTTCATGAGGAGCCTAACTGCTGCTACCTCAATGAGTAGTCTTAAAGCACCTATTTATCCCAAAATAAGAACCACTAGAAGCTCAAGGTGCTGAAACTCCTTGACTCACACCTTCAACATCCATAAAATTTCACTATATGATTAGGTACAGGATGAATATTTCTGAAATGGTAGTCAACCTGAATACATTTACCTATGATCTAATTATATAAACCATCCCATCCTTGAATCGTCTAGTATTCACTAGATCATCAGTAGTTAGTGAGGAAGTGAACCACTGCAACTCTGTAAAATGGGTAGAGTATTCCATAACTATCAAACTCCCCTAATTAATGTTCATGAATTATATAGCTCCTCCATCCATCAGAGTCTAGGTAAGTAAGTAATCAGAAATGTTTGTATGAAGGTATGCCCAGACAATATTACAATATCCATCCACTAGGGTGATAAAATCCCACCACCGCTTGGCTGAATCACGAAGAATATAATTTGTTATATTGACACTTCTATCTAGAGGAATCTCAAGATGCTTGAATATAGAGAGGATTAATTAAAGCTAAGACTCTACACCCTGAGTTCCTTCATCCCCTGAGAAGGTGGGGGGATGATACTGTTTAAACTCTTGAGTCAACTCAGACATACTCTGGGCAGGTCGAAAAATACCGTGCATTGAAAGGAACATACACAATAATCCCTCTTGAATCTAGGAATCAGTTCCCATATATGGAACAAGAAGAGGATATATATGTGTATCTATAGGAGTAATCACTAGCGGCTCACCACCCACCATCTCAGGAACATGATCGTTGCCGCTTTCAGGGTGCATGATCGAAGGACGTCATGGAATCATGACACTAAAAAACCAAATAAATGACTTAGAAGATACTTAAGAATGTATAAAAACTACAAATGGAAAAATAGGAATAGTATAAATCCTTATATAGAAACAACCATGCCTCTCTTCCTGCCTTAAAATCTAGGACTAAATGGTAGAACATACCATAAGAACAAGGGAGACAACCACTACTCACTACTAAGGTTGAGTTAGGGTCTAAGTATCTACATTAAATATAAATATAAGACTGATTTTTCAAAATGGGAATCATATTAATTTTGAAATTGTTCTTGTACCATTATATTTAAACATTTTTAACAAAAAATGCCTGAATAAAATGGTTTTCCATTTTCGAATTTAAAATTTTCCATACTCCTTATGAATAAAAACATGACATCCACTTGACACACACCATAACACATTCCAGCTCAAGCGAATGATGCTGCATAGATGGAAATTCCATAATGTACTGCTTAAGGTGTCTATATTAACCTATTCCAGAAAATACTATTAGGCTAAGGAAAGCATATTAAGTGTCAATTATGTTTTCTAATCACTGAAATATGTTTTAGCACATTTCGATATATATCAACAACATGAAAAATATGCAACAGGAAAATGTATTCTAAAAGTAAATGTGACATGAAAAAATTAATGAAATATTTATCCTGGTGTTCCTAATAATGATGCATGTAATGAATTTCCCTCATTTCATTAGGCCTAATAAATAAATTATAATTTCAATCATATCTAAATCTAGGTGTTTCTCCCAATGGGTAAATCATATAATTTATAAATAGAAAAATCATTACAATAATTTCAATTCGGAAAACATGGCCTTTACCTTCAATATGGGTTCATGACGCCCGAGCATGAATTATGACCAAGTTCCAAGAATTTCCAATTTCTAATCTATTATCTCCAAATATTACTGTAATAAAGGAACCCCTTTGATACCACTTTGTTTCATCCGAACCTGGGATCCACTTAAGTCAAACCCTGCACTGGTTGGTCAGGTGGACTCAAGCACTCCTCGTATGCCAGAGGCTACTGACTAGCAGTGATGGTGTAAAGGTGATTCAATGGGGAGACTATACCCTCATGTTAGAGCAGCATAGTAGATATAATTTATGAAATCAAAAACAAAAGTATAATTTATCCAATTTGAATAAATAAACCATATAAGCATAAAAACTAGTAACTGAATAAGTATGCAGCAGAATAAATACATAACTGATCAACTGAATATAATAACTGAAAGCCTATAAGTCACTATATGATTCATGATTCATGGAATTATATAATGAAAAAATGGAAGAAGAAAATTCCATCATGATATATCTTAGCACAAAATTGAAAATGGAAAAATATCTAAATAAGAATCTTGACGATAAGACCGATCATTTGATATTCATATTCAACTAGGTAAGAAAGTTAAAAACCTATATTGAGGAATTTTCACTTATCAATGCCTACATAAAGATAGTCTTCTCAGGTACCAAGAGAAGTCCGAGTAGGGTGTGAGATAAAAATCATAGTAGGCCACCACCAATAGTTTCTATGTGTATTCCGAGTAGAGATTGTAACTAATTATTATGAAGGTATGAGGATAATAATAAAACAATGCTAAAATAAATAACCAGTATACTCATGTTCCAATAGGACACACGGTGATTCTACTTTCCTCGGCCCATGACCATGAAGAGTGTCAGATCATATCACTATATATATAAATAGTAATTATATATATAAATATAGCTTAGTTATATATTGCATCCACCTATATGAACCAAGTGTGCAAAAAATTCCTAATGGCCATATACATGGAATATGAGTGCTAGAATAGATCGAGGTGTAATTCAAAAATCCATAACTACTCTAATATGACTATAATCTCATGGAATAGGGTACAAGTCCAACATCCCGATAGAGTGAGTGATGTCCTACTACATCACATGGGATGGCAAGTGAACCATCATGTAGAAACTCTAATCATGGAATGTGTCATTTAATGCCCATCATCTGTATAGTATCACTGGTGTGAAATGACATGAACTCAACACTCAATGTAAGGGAGTGTGATTGCCCTCCTGGATCAACACCCCTTGCCATCATATTTTATCCTCTATAAGGGGGAATAATAAATAAAATAGGCATGGGGCACTACCTACCATCCATCCCTTTTATCTATGCATATTCATAGTAAAGGCATAATAATTTATAACATAATAAATAAAAAATAACCCCTAATGAATTTAAATTAAAAAAACATCAATGGAATGATCACATATATATAATTCATTAAATTAGGAAAATCCCTATCATGTATGTCCCTTTATTCAAATTCAATTATATTCAATGAAATGCAATTTAACATAAGAATCCAATAATACATAATTAAAAACTTGTTTTCATCATTCTTTATATTCCATTATAACTAAACCATTTCATTTGATTAAACTAATTCATTTAATTAAGGGTAACCATCAAGAGTGGGCCATCATATACAATCCAATCCATTCAATTCACCAAGGCATGAAAATTCCATTTCAAAGGATCAAGTTTCAAGGGAAGGTGTAATGGTAAACCTGGTATATGCCTACGTGGAAAATTCTATATACAAGAGTTTAAAACACGTAATTGGTTCCCGGGGTTCCACTTTTTACACATATGTCAAGGGAAATTTCATTTAAAAACTAAGATGGAATGTCACAAAATGACTTCTTCATGATGAGGGAATGGATAAAATGATGCTGAGACATTCCTCCCTGATGATAAAGGAGAGATGATGACCCCCCGAGTCTCTCCTCCAATAGGCCCCAGGGTGGAGACTAGCACCAAGGTTAGGTAAACATTCACACAAGATGTGAGGCATTACCATTTTTAATGAAAACATGATTACGAGATAATATGTGTCAACCTCAAACCACTTGAAGACACATATATATAAAGAAACAAAAATAACCATCCCACATGCATGTTTAAAATAAAATTACTAAGAATACAAGGAAAAATCCAAAGTAAGTACCAAAATAAAATGATGTAGCGATATAACAATTATCCCCCCCAACGTACAAGACAGTAAGGTCCCGCATGGTCTGCGTAATCTCTCTATAAACCTGAAACATTGTGATATAATTAGTGTGATCATATATGTATACTCATTTAGAAAATACAAAGTCACTCATGCACAAGTGGGGATTTCATACTAATACCCCTGTGAGAAAAATAGTAGAAACTCCAAATCACATAATAAGGAATACTATCCACCCCATCCTGATCATGGTATGCTCACCAAATAATTAAAGTAAAGTAATGTAATGTAGTAAGAACATAGATATTTGGGTACCCCTCACCACCTTCCACTGGTTAACTTCTCATCCCTAATAGTTAATGTCCTGACACTAAAATTCTCTTACAGAAGCCCCAATGTCACAACCTACCTGCACACACTCGGGCCACAAACCACACCACATTCCTACCTGCAGATACCTGAGCATCATCCCAGAGACATCTTGGAAAGCCCAACTCACCCACACACACTTGGGCCTTGCAATTTCACCAAAACATGACTGAGGAGTCATGGGATAAAAATTCCAAGAAGATGGAGCAGAGAAGAGATAATAACCATGCATTCGTCCTCCCACTGGTATCATGGAAAAGGACACACTGCCCCATAACAATGGGGGTCTTTGGAACATAGTAATCAACACAGCTGGGGTCCATATAGAAATCACAAGAATTAACATGCATATATTTATATATATATGTTGTAACACCAAAAGATTTCATTGTAAGTTATCTCATTAGAGTAATTCAATAGCTTGCGCTAACACACAACCCTGTGTTCGAGCACACCACAACTTACCAAACTAGTCGTCCAAAAAGCTGTTATGAATAGTATTGACTGCATTTTGAATCATATATTATCTATATAATTTTAACGTACATATTATGTGTTTCATAGATATAATATAAGAAAGAATTCAATTTTTTCGGATAAAAGAATTATTTTTCAAAAACTGCAATTTTATCATTTTTAATGGTGAAAATTTTTTAAAGCCAATATTTGACACTTTCATATATTCACATTAATGAAATTAAATTCCTATTTTGATGTGGGACATAAAAATTCAGTTTGGATAAATTTCTTGTACTTTTCTGATAATATTCATATTTTGAAGAATAGTGAAAAATACTATGTTTTAATTGGAAACTACTTTTCTAATAAAAATAATATACAACTTTAAATTGTGCATTTGAATGGTTTTTAATTATAATTAGATTATATTTTTATCATTTAATATAGTTTAGGTCATTATAATTAATTTAACATTTAAATTTGTCATAAACACATGTCAATATTTTGATAGTTTTTTCTTTTTAAAATCGGCCTTTTGGTTTTGACAATGGGAATAAATTTTAAATTAATTAATAAAAATTCAATATTTTGAATTTGGAAAAATAGAATTCATTTTTTAATTTGTAATATCAAAATTATCTTAGGGTGATGTTTCAGTATTTTTCTGAAAACTTTTAATTTTTGATGAATTGTGAAAATCACTACGTTATTGTTTGAAACCGACTTTTTGTTTAAATAATTAGTTATTTTAATTTAATTTATTTTATGTAAAAATAGATACATAGTACCTATATATGTTCAATGTAATTAATTGGAGTCATTTTTTAATAAGTTTAGATATATTAAATTTTATTGAACTTTTTATCGTCTTTTTCCCACATTCTAGAAGCATTTGCAAGTTTTCATAATACAAACATTTACTGCTTCTATGAGTTGAATTTCAAAAATCCAAGAGACACAGTTAACATCAGCAAGTAAAATTTTGTTTAATACGATGTTAACATTTTTTTGATGAATAGTAAGGTTTGAATTTTATTTACCACGGTTAAAAGTAAATAGGGTAATTAATGTTAAAAATGATATTATAATTACCCTAACACTTGTATTAATTTTATTGGATAAGTGTACTTAAACCAAATCAATATATAAATAAAAAATAATCATCTTTAGGTCCACTTGTATTATATTACTACATTTATTATTATTTTATTTAAAGAAGAGTTAAAAGTGTTAAATTCAATATTTAATGAATAAACCATTTTTAATATAGGATTACTCATATGATAAATTCGACTATAAATATTAATTATAAATATTAAAATATTTCGTATATAATGGTATTTTTTTTATAGTTTTTAGACATTAAATAAGAAAATTGATTTATGACACAATGATGTTGCAGTAATTTCCTTATTAATGAAAGAATCAAATAAATGGTATTATAAATTTTAAAATAAATGTAATTTCAAAGTTTTTATTAAATCCACTAATTTTCTAGGTTAATAGGACATGTTAGCGTTGATTATATTATTTTTTTTTGAAGTTATAAGGTTGTTATGACTTTCACAAAAAACAAAATTCCAAATAGTGTCAAAATTGACATAATTTAATTTTTAAAACAAATACTATATTATTGGTTGATTTAATATTCCTAAAAATCTAAGGTTCCTCCAAAAGGCTTAAATAATATTATATATGTCATTAATGAACCACTTTATGTTCTCTTGGATGTTTAGAGTATGTTTATTAACCACATAGTGTAAAAATACAAGAAGACACGGTAAAAGATAAACTATTTATCTAAGAGTTAAATTTAAAATATAAGGTTAAAATTGTAACCTAAACTAGTATAAAGCCTATTTTTTGAAATTATTTTGACCAATAACCTCCATAGTCTCGAATTAAATTCATTTTAATACATTATAAACCGAATATTAATGTGTGATAAATTAATATTTTAATCTTTTACTAAAGTGACCCTCACCCCTCTTATAAATGGGCACTTCCCCTTCTCTCAACATCACACCTCCAAAGCCATTTGGCTCCGACAACCCCTGCCCAAATATCTTCCCAACTTCCCTCAAATAATCATAGAGTCCATAATTTAAACAGAAATCAAACCTATGGATCCCTTTTGATCAACTCAAAAGGAAACACCCGAAGAAGATGTAATAATATCAGAACCCTCTTTCAAGTTCTTTTCCACTTCCACTTCCTCTTTAATTGTTGTTTACATATAAAAATAATAACTCCAGTACCTCTTAAATAATATAATGTTATTATAAACATGGAACAACCATATTCTTTATTCTATCCATTCTGTAAATGGAAAATTCACCATACGTGCGTACGTACGGCTTACCGTCTCCACATCGTGGTGTAGTTTATTATTCAAACACATCATTATTTGGATGGGTTTAATAATAAGTATAAATGATTTAAATAATAAATATAACATGTTAATTATTCTTTTTATATGATATTCCATCCAAATACATATGATTTGACCATCAATATAACAATACTGTTGCTCATGCATATGTACGGATTATCGTCTCCACAAACAAGATGAGATTCATTCCCCATCGTAATTCAAGAATAATTTTAATTTTGTGATTAAAAATAGTTTTTAATATCTTTATATCATTTTGGATATGAATAAAATACATCCTATCTATAAAAAACTCTTCTTGCATAACAATACATATAAAGGAAAACGAATCCATTAACACCAGAAACGACGATAATACTAAATTATTATTAACAAAGTGATATTAGAATATCATATATGATATCATATTTATGTATATTGTTCTATTATAATTTAATAAAAATGATTTATGTATTCTAATGGAGGTTAAAATACCCTCTACCAAAGATAATTACAAGGTAAGGGTTAATTCTACAATCTCTTTACTTATCCGAGGTTGTTAATACATAAGTATCTACTGAGACCTCCTTATCATCCACATCCTTGTTTTCTTAAAAATTTAATTCGAAATTTTTTTCCTAATTACTATACAATGTGTTAAAGTCATTTATACCCATATTTGACCTTATATTTTTTGAAAGGAATCTTTCTGCCATTTTCCAAACAAGGTACTTTATGACCCTTTGGAAAAAATTAAGGTAAGAATGTTTTGTATCTTATACGGCGAGTGCAGCTATTTTCTACCATTATAAAATCATCAAATCTTCCCTTTCAATATTATAAGAATATTTCCAAAATAATTTTTTTCTTTTATAATTATATGACTTTTAATTTATTTCAAAATAGAAAGAGATATTTCTCTAAATCGTTTTGATTTCATCTGTGTCAACATCATTTGATGGAGTTTAAGCTTGTTTGAAGTTGAAATATTATGATACAAATCATCTGTATTGTATTGAATATTTTGTGATATTATTGACTATTGATGTTTTATTCTTATACCATTCATGGTTTATGGATAATGTATTGAAATTTTGTATTCTAGTTTAAATAGGAATGTTTATTTTATGTTAAAACCTTTTCATATGAAGAATGCATTGGACTTAGTATGTCATGGTTGGAGCCTGCTATAGCTCCTCGATGCATCGGTAGGTCTCATGAAACAAACTAGTGTCTTGGAACAAGGCCTTGACAAAATCTTATATGTAGTCTTGGCACATGGCCTTGACTATGTGGTTATGAAGTCTGGCATTATGCATTCCTTCATTATGAAATTGGTTATCGATATTGCATGTGATTATTAGACTAGTAGAATATCAATGTGAATAAGTAAATTTCAATATTTTGATTTATATTTTCCATATTATGATGAACATTATGTTTAGAAGTCTTTTGTTTTAGTCTTATACATTTCCTTAAATGTTCATGCTTGTTTATGTAAGTTTCCACTATATTGTTATCTTTACTGAGCATCTAAGGTCACCCATTTATATGTTTTATTTTCCCCTAAATGTGAAGAAGTATATTATGACTGACTTGTAGGGATAGTAAAATGGATATGAATGTCTTCAATGGAGACAATTTTGTTGTTATATTTAATTTTTAATGTAATGTAATGTTCATGTATGTAATCTATTTTCCATGACTGCTAAACTGATCGGTCCATCAGGACTTGATTCCTTGTAAGCATGGAAGTGTATTAATATAATGCACTGAATTTGGGCTTTTGGGGTCAGTGCGTTATAGTTGGTATCAGAGGAATTTTAGAAACAACTTTGGAAATACATTTAGATAAAATCTTATTATAGAACATTACCCTAAGATAGACTTTGAGGATTAGTATAGAAGAACTTCCTATAATTTTGGTAATATGGAGATTTTGTGTATTTTCCAAGAAATACATCCCTGTCAGGATACGAGCAGGTAAGGGCGGCTCTGGAATTGATGTACCTAGGAGTAAAAACTCCAACAAGGAGTTTTGGGCTTGGCCTGAGGTATCTTGGTGCACGACAAAGGGCCTTGATGCACTATTGGTTATGAAACTCACATGGGTTATGCTTGGGATAATATATTTTTTAATTACAAGCCATTATGAAGGATTTATGAGTAAATAATTCCTCAAAGAAACCATTTTTATTATTATTCATTATATACATAAACTTTTCAATTTATGTTAGGTATTTTACAAGTTTGTAATTAGGAATTTTGATTCATAAACAAACCTTATATATTTTATTATTTAGAAATGGTTCCCAATAGATGGAATGTGAACTCCAAAAATACACATGATCCAAAGAGTAAGAAGGACCATATCTTTCATGGTATTAATCCATCATTTATATGGAAAATAGTCTCCCACGTATTCTTATCATATGTAGAAATAGTATCATCTGTTAATAATATAAGTAAAGAATTCTATGAGTCCTATGGCTTTGAAGGGAAGAAATGGGAAGAAAAGGATGAAAGAGAGAAAGATGGATAATGGGAAGATGGGAAAGAAGGATTTTCCCATATGTGATAACTATGGAAAGAATCACATTGGTAAATTCTGGAAGGGAATGAGATTTTTTTATAACTGTGTAGAAAAAGGACACCAAGTACGTCATTATAATGGTAAGAAAAAGGATTCAAATGTACAATGCTTCATCTACATGGAGTTGGGACACTACGTGAATCAATGTCCAAATCATCAAAGTATACCCCAAATGATGCTATTGGATAATAATCATGTTATGATACTACCGAATATGAAGGTGAATGATTATATTTCTTATGTTGTTATTAATGTATTGATTCATTAGGGTATTATATTAATGATATACATGTTATAGGAATTATAGAGTATATAAGGATTGTAATGCAGTACTATTTCATTAAGATTTTGAGATTTATGGTTCTAAGAAAAGTGACTCAATTGGATGTGAATCTTTTTGGAAAATACATGGTTGAAGGAAAGATAAACCTTAATATAGTTCAGATAATAAGGTAGTGATTTTGGAAAAATATATGATTGATTTGGATATTCGATATTCTTGACTACATTGAAATTAATTAATTTTTTGTTTATTCCATTATTGTTGAAGTTTACAACATTTTTGGATATAAATAGTATATCAAGTATTCTATATGAAATAAGGATGTACATACCTATTCAAATATGGTTTTTTGGTAATTCAGTTTATTACCAGGTCTTTTGAGAATACATGAAGAAGATATTCACATGAATGTTATGCGACCTTCCTTATTAATTTCGGACTATTGGTTTGGACATAAGTATTTTGGATAAGTCTAAAGGTTAGAATTTAAAAAGGTAAAAAATGTATAATATTGTTTATGGTTAAAAAACTTCTTAAGATGATTTTTGGATTGTTATAAAAAGGACAAACCAGAGGTGGTTAAACAATCCATCGTGTCTGGCAAGGCCGCAATACTTGAACCCGTAACCAAAGGGCGACAACGGTGGATCACCTACCATTGGCCTACGTGATGTATTGGAATGTTTAATGTGATTTTTTTGAAAAAAAGTTCTGGTAGATGAATTAAAAATTCATATTTTGGAACACTGTATGATTATGATAAATAGAATATTTTATTGATATATTATCTTTTAGAGTGAAATATGAGTTTGTGGTAGAAATTATTTGATGATGAAACTCAATTTATCAAGTATATGTTTTTCATCATAATCTATGAATAAATTAATTATAATATTTTAGGGAAGGGATATTAAAAAAATTAGTTATCCTAATACCTTATGTTTTGTTGAACTGATGATATTTTAAATCATCTTAAATTGATGTCTTTGATGCCCTCGATTTTACACCTGTTTGTAATTGATGTCCTCAATCACTCCATATAAATTTTTATGTTTTACATCCAATTATGAATCTCTAATTTCCAACAATTTTCTCATAATTGAGATCATAATTTGGTGGTGACTTTTTTTATTTCCCTTTCCCTCTTTTTAAAACTAAATTTTATTATCCCAATTTTCGATGTGGGATTTCTACAAAGTTATTTTTATATATTTAATATTTTATTTACAAAGAAAAATTCCAAATTTTTAGGACACAATTTATTTAAGGAGGGGAGAATGTAACACCCCAGGATTTCATGGTACGTTATCTCATTAATGTAATTCAATAGCTTGTGCTACACACAACACTGAGGTCCAGCAACCACAACATACCAAACTAGCAGTTCCAAAAGCGGTTATGAATAGTATTAAATGGATTTTGAATCTTATAAACACTATATAATTTTAACATCTATATTATGTGTTTCAGAGACCTAATAAAAGAACAAATTCATTTTTTCAGATAGAATAAGTATTTTTTTTAAATGAAATTTTAACGTCTATTAATGGAGACCCTTTTTTTAAATTATTCATATGAATGGGTTTCAAGAATAATTATATTATATTTTTATCATTTAATATTGTGTAGTTCATTATAATTAATTTAACATTTAAATTTGACATAAACACATGTCAATCTTTTGATAGTTTTAACATTTTAAAACCCGCTTTTTTGGTTTTGAAAAAGGGAATTATTTTTAACTTAATTAATGTAACTTCTATGTTTTTAATTTGGTAAAATAGAATTGATTTTTTAATTCATAATATCAAAATTATATTAGGGTATTTTTTTGGTATTTTTTTGAAAACGTTCAATTTTTGATAAATAGTGATAAACAATGCGTTATTGTTTATAACCCACTTTTTATTTAAATAATTATTTATTTGATTTTAATTTATTTTAGGTCTAAATAGATACATAATACCTATATATGTTCAATGTATTTCATTGTAGTCATTTTATAATAATTTTATATATATAATATTTTATTGAACATTTTACCATCTTTTACCCACCTTCTAGGAGCATTTGAAAATTTACATAAAAATAAATTTTACTGCTTCTATGAGTTGAATTTAAAAAATCAAAGAGACATACTTGACATCAGTAATTTAAATACGGTTCAATGAGATTAAAACAATTTTTTTTGAATAGTACCATTTGACTTTAATTTTCCACGATTAAAAGTAAAAAGGGTAATTAAGGGTAAAAATGATATTATAATTAACCTAAATCATGCCCTAATTTTATTGGATAAGTGTAATTCGACAAAAAAAACTTAGGAATAAAATATGATCATCTTTTTGTTCCACTTTAATTAGATTAAGACATTTATTATAAATTTATTTAAATAAAAGTTAAAAGTGTAAAATTCAATGTTTAATAATAAACCTTTTTTAATATAGGGTTCCACAAAAGATAAATCCAACTATAAATATTCATTATAAAGCTAAAAATAATTTATACCTAATGGTATTTTATTTATAATTTTTAGATATTAAATAATTAATTTTATTTATGACACAATGATGATGCAATAATCAACTTATTAATGAACTAATCAAATAAATGGTACAATAAATTTTTAAAATAAAAATAATTTGGATGTTTTTATGAAATAATATAATTTTTTAGGTTAATATGACTTTTTAGGGCTGATTAGATAAAAACATTTCTAAGTGATAAGGTTGTTATGACTTTCACAAAAACAAAATACCAAATAGTGTCAAAATTGACATAAATTAATTTTTAAAACAAATACTTTATTATTGGTTGATATAAAATTCCTAAAAATATATGGATCCGAAAAAGAGACTAAATAATAGTATATATGTCATTAATGAACCACTTGAGGTTCTCTTTCAAGTTTAGAGTAAGTTTATTCACCACATAGTGTAAGAATACAAGAAGACACGGTAAAAGTTAAACTATTTATCAAAGAGTTAAATCTAAAAGATATGGTTAAAATATTCACATAAACTTGCCTAAAACCAATTAGATGAAAGGATTTTGACCCATAACTGCCTAAGGATCTAAATAAATTGTTTCTTATCCATTATTAACCTAATATGATTGTATAATAAATTAATATTTTAATCTTTTCCGAAAGTGACCTTGACCCCTCTTATAAAAGGGAACTTCTCCTTCTCTCAAAATAACACCTCAAAAGACATTTGGATCGGCCATGCCCTGCCCAAATTTCCTAAAAACTTCCCTCACAATAACCTAGAGACCATACTTTGATTAGAAAGCCATCCTATGGAGCCATTTTGATCAACTCAAAAGGAAACACCTGAAGAAGAGGTAAAAATTTCACCACGCTCTTTCAAGTTCTTTTCATCTTCCACTTCCTCTTAATTTGTTGTTTCCATACCAAAATAATAACTATAGTACCTCAAACATAGTGTGATGTTAATATAAATATGGTACGACCATTTTCATCATTCTATCAATCCTATAAATGGAAAATTCACCATACGTGCGTACGTATGGCTTAAGATCACCACGTCATGGTGTTGTTTGTTATTCAAACACTTCATTATTTGGATGGGTATAATAATGAGTATAACTAATTAAAATAATTAATATAACATGTTAATGATTCTTTATATATGATATACCATCCAATTACTTACGATTTCACCATAAATATAATGATATTGTCGCTTGTGTGTACGTATGGATTACCGTCTCCACAAACGCGATGAGATTCATTCCCCATCGTAATAATTCAAGAATACAATTTTCATTTTATGATTAAATGTAATATTTAAGAACATTATATAATTCTGGATATGAATAAAATACATACCATCCATAATAAACATGGCATACATAACAAAACATATAAAGGAAAACGATTTAGTTGACACCCGAAATGACAATAATCGAAAAATATTAGTAACAAAGTAATATTAAAAGATCATATATGATATCATATTTATTAATATTTGATGTTATTAATATTTTAATGAATTTTTATATTCCCTCTTTACTGATTTTATATGAAATGTGCATAATATTTGTGAAATATTAATGTTTTAATATTAAGTATAATTTTTTAGCATTTTTAGAAGTAGTCCAATTGAGTCAGTTTAATGTTTTAATAATAACTATCACTATACAGATCAAAATTGTGTGGTTCTTGTGTTTTAGTATTCTAATTTCAATATAAAACATTTAATTAGGAGGTACCATGAGCCAATTCTGCTATTTGAAGGGTCATATGGTCCTCACAAACAAGACCAAAGAATCTGTGAACAAACTATACCAGCCTTGAAGATTGATTTACTGGGCTCAATACATAAGTTAAAAAACATTACCTCTCCACTATTATTCGGGGGACACTACATTTAATCTTGGATAAAAATTTCATGGCCCAAATCCAAGTAAAAGGGGCCCAAATGAAGCGTTGAAGTCCAGCCCACCATTCTGGCCGAGAAATAAAATGAGTATAGTATTCATGACATATCAAATTATGTAAGCATCAAATACAGCTGATATTTTTCAATGGGAAATAGGAGATATAGGTGGAAGACTTTGTTGAATAAGTCATTCTGATGTTAAGGCATATTCCTGTTCCAAAATCCATTCACATTTTGGCCATTGAAAAAGCATGGATAGAAATGGACAGTTTACCTTTGTTTAATAAAACCGCCACAACCTTGGATCCACTTGTCCAAATGCCTCAAAATTTTGACAGTAGTCGGCCAACTTTATTATCTACAACTTTTAAGAAGGAGATATTTGGAGATTCGGCTGTTGGAATAGCTAATGTGGCGATGAAATTGGAGGGACATATTGGGAATGCAAACAGTCCACTCCTTGGGCTATAAATACTCTCCCCTTCTCTACTTGAGAGGGGTTGGCATTTCAGAAGAGAGGAGATTATATTGGCACGACCAAATCCTTGAAAAAGGATTGGGAGGACATTCCATACTCATGTTTTCACTTGAGATACCTTTCCTTCTCTCTTTGTTTTCTCTTACTTTCGTGTTCTTCATTTTTGTAATCTTGTAAGTCTCTTTGTTTGTAATTCAGTTTTAATGCAAGTATCTTCTTTAATTTTTCTTATTCTCATCCACCTTCTGTAGATTAATATTAATGTTCTAAAAATATTTCATATATATTTGAATCCCCTTCCCTTATTTTGCTTCCTCATTCAATCGAATGTTTGTTTTTAATTATCATCATTGTCCGTGTGTGTGTGTTGACGTACCACTCTTTTCTTATCCCTTTCTTTTCCTTCTCTTATTAATTTATAATCATAATAATTATTACCATATTATTAAACACCCAAATGGATGAGTAAATCTCTCATTGGGGTGAGTTATAATTTTGGAATGTTAAGTGATTGAGAGTTTTTCTCGATGAGTATTATTTAAATTAATATTGTGTATGTTAAACGTAAAATGTCATGGATTAATGATATATTTTGTTTAACGAGTGGTTTCCATGGATTATTGGAACCATAAATAAACTACCATAAATAAGTTTTGATTTAGATTAGAACCCAAAGTTAATTTAAGGCTTGGATTAAATTCTTAACACCTAGGAATTCCAATCAACGTCAACTTATGACATGGGTGTTAATTTAATACAATACAAAGTAAGGCTCAATGATATCACATGCTTAACTCCCCAATAATGAACTCACCCCAATCTTTATCAATTTGTTAAATCAGTTATAGTTAATCAATAATTTCAAAGAATCTCTGCAAACAAACCCCCCTAATCAAAATACAATCAACTAAAAACAAACGACTATTATAAAGTATCATCGCCTAGGATTCGACCCGAGTGCTGCTATACACATTAGCAGAGCACCGGAACATTGACCGGTCGATAGGCGAAAATAGGTCATGCGTTTCAATATTGTTCTTGTATAATTTAAAAACAATGATTTAACTATTATACAGGAGTTTAAAATACCTCGTCCAAAGATAAGTACACGATAATGGTTAATTCTATAATCTCTTTACATATCCGAGGATGTTAATACATAAGTATCTACTGGGACCTCTTTATTATCCACATCCATGTTTTCCTAAAAATGTAACTCAAAACATTTTTTCTATTTACTAGAAAATGGGTTAAAGACATTTATACCGTTATTTAACCTTATATGATTTTAAAGTATTCTTTCCGTTGTTTTCCAAACAAGGTACTGTATGACCCTTTCGAAAAAATTAAGGTAAAAATGTTTTTGTTAACTTATACGGCTAGTGTGGCTATTTTCTGCCATTATAATATCGTCAAAGCTTCCCTTACAATATTATAAGAATAATTTCAAAATAAATGTTTTATTTTATAATTATATTAATTTTAAATTATTTCAAAATATAAAGAGATATTTATCAAAAAAAAAGATTTGATATCATCTATGTCAACAACCATTGAGGTATTTTATGTTTGTTTGAAGTTGATTTATTATGATAGAAATCATCCATATTGTAATGAAGATTTTGTGATATTTTTGACTATGGATGTGTTATTCTTATAACATTCATGGTTTATGGATAAATTATTGACTTTTCATATGTTAGTTTTAATACGAATGATTATGTTATGTTTAAACCTTTTTATATGACGAATGCATTGGACTTAGTAAGTGATAGGTGGAGCCCGATATAGCTCCTCAATGCATTAGTAGGTATCATTAGTCAAAATAGTGTCTTGTCACAAGGCCTTGAAAAATACTTATTTGTAGTTGTGGCACAAGGCCTTGACTATGTGGTTATGAAGGTTGGCATTATGCATTCCATCGTTATGAAATTGGATATTGATATTGCATGTGATTTTTTTATTAGTAGAATATCCATGTGAATAAGTAAATGGAATTCTTTCAATTTATATTTGCCATATTATTATGAAGTTTATGATTAAATGGATTTTGTTTTAGACTTATACATTTCCTTAAATGTTCATGCTTATTTATGAAAGTTTCCACTATATTTTTATACTTACTAAACATCTGAGCTCACCAATTTTTATGTTTTATCTGTCCTAGGATGTGAAGAAGTTTATTATGTCTGACCTACAGGGATAGTCTAATGGATATGAATATGGTCAATGGAGACCAGTTTGTTATTGTATTTCACTTTATTATGTAATATAACATTCATTTATGTTATCTATTTTTTTTCAAAAAAATGTATGTTATCTATTTTTCAAGACTACTAAACTGATCGGTACTTCGGGACTTGATTCCTTGTAATCATGCGAGTGTATTGAAATAATGCACTGACTCTAAGCTTCTAGGGTCGGGGCATCACATAGGTACCAAACACTCTGCCCAACCTATGGGTCTTCAAAACAATAACCAGACCACATTATAACTTCCCTTTCTTCCATCCCTACATTCTTGTACCACCATAAATGACGGTCACTTCCATAAGTTGATATATCAACACCACTTAACTACAATCCACAACTCAAAACATACCCCTAGACAATTCAATTAACCAGTTTCCATTCTACAATATCAATTAATTTATTTATTCATTCTCTCCTTACCTAGGAAACTACCAAACACAAAAAATGTTATAAGGTCAAGCTACCATACCAACCACTACAAAAACCAAACAAAGAAATAAGGGACAAGGTAAAAAAATCCATTATAACACCCATTAATAAAATAACGGTCTCTAGGAATTCAAGGTGAAAGGACCATGAAAGGTAACACCATCCTTCTTCAAAATAAGGCCACCATTTTCTTACTCTCAACAAAAAAAGACCCCTAAAACACCTCATTAATACCACACTTGGTATCACACTACATAACAACACCATACCCAGTACACCCTAGAACATAAAGATGACACAACCCAAACTTGTAGCCTCATTGACCAACCACTGCCTAGATAGAATCCCACTGTATAACATGTTTTTCTATTCCAAAATAAATATATCACTCAATATGAGATCCCATCACACCACCCATACCACCCCATACACACAGCCAAACTAAACAGTAAGTTGTATTCAGATTTGATCAATAATTTTTTTTAATTCCACTTTCATAATTTAGGGGTGATCACAAGACAATTATAATATAGGGGGATCCATTTATGAAACTGGGTATACAAGATTAATGAATTGATATTTACCCAAAATTATTCACAAGAAACCATTGTATGCAAAAAAATACCACAAACAGACATGATTTCCAAAAGGCATACATCCCATAGAGTTCACATCATGAGTCACGATAATAGATAACACAAAACAATAATCAACACATTCTGCGCCCATTATCATAAAAATCTAATTATCTTTTATATCATCATATTTACCATTTTATTTCATTGTTAAAGGTTGGATACAACCATTTTCATGAAAAAAGGGATCATTAAACCCACCCCACATGATACCAAAAGGATGGAGAGATTATGGAAATTTGAAGATGGGACAATAGATGATCAAAAATTCCTCCTTGTGCCAAAAAGGGGTTGCACGAGAAACATGAAAGACTCTATGGGAAAACAAAAAATACTACTACAAAACAGAAGCACGAATCCTTGGGGAGGAAAGCTTCTCAATGCACCAAGAGAAAACAGAAGGGTTCAAAGGATGAGATGATTTCAGCTTTAGAAATTCCAAATCTTAAATCTACAAGGAAACTTTTTCAAAGGCCATTAAAGATGGATCAAAATAAAGACCACATAGTTTAGGTGTCAAAGGATGCTTTTGGTTTGTAGTAGATAGATACAATTTGAAAAATTCCAAAAACTCATCAAAATATGACATTTAACTCATTTAACTTCAAAAGAAATGTCAATGTGGAAGACATGAAAATTGGAAAAAAACTGGAAATGACTCATTGATGGGAAAGTCACATAATATGAGTCTCCAATGACTAACACACTGATGGATGATCCACCAATGCTGAGCCACTAACATGACATTCCAATAGCGAGTCACCAACATGACTCAACAATGAATGACTCACTAACACCCGACCTACTGACACCCCAACCTACCAATGCCTCGACCAACCGACACATCGACCTACCAACACCTCGACCTACCGACGCATCAAACTACTGATTTCTCACCTACTGACGCCCCGAACCACTGATTCCTCGAATCACCAACACCTTTACATACTAGTTCCTAAGCTACTGAAGCCTTGAATCACCACTGTCTTAACCTACTGATTTCCTGAGTCATTGACTCCCTGACTCCCCGATGGAAAAACTATAATTTTGGAAAACTCTTAAAATGAGATACCTTTTCCTCCCAAAAAATCCCAACAAATGGATTTTGAAAATGTAATGGTCCAAGGAGATCTAGGAAATTACATCAGATACCTCTCAAACTATTATCACCATTAATAATTCATAACCAAACCCAGAAGAAAGAGGGGTCCAACCAACCACCCTGTAAGATACCTCTCAAGGATAAACCACCATGTGTTGTTCGAAACATGGAGTGACACCTAAACAACCAAGAACACATCCTCCCAAAACTGCTAACTCAAACACCCACAATAGACCCCACAAAATCACCAACTATCCAGACACTTTAATTGGGTAATTTCTTCCACTATTTCAAGATACTATATAATATGGGTGGCATTGACTCACCCACATGGGTTTAATCGCATCTCAATTAATGTTTATTGATTAAGAATCTACTGTCCCCCTTTTCATATGTCATGAATTGATAACATATTATGGAACTAGGAAGTAAACCTTCTTATATCAAACAAAGTTCATGTACTAAATCCCAAAGCAAGACACACAAGAAAAACACAAAACAAAACAGGGTACTTAGCACGCATATGCGCTTCTCGCACCCAATTAAATCCTCCAGGACACCATGCCACCTAAACAAACAAACCAAAGGAATTATCCGTCAATGTAGCACCTTCTTCTAAAAATCTTGGTCTCTACTGGATGCTCCACGAATGTTGTGTCATCCTCGATGTCCAACTCTCCCTAGTCAATGACATGGGAGTCATTGTGAAGATACCGACAATGTTGGGAGACATGAAAGATGATATATATCCTTTTCAACTGTAGTGGAAATTCACATAAGTATGCTACCTCAAAACTCTCTCCAACACCTCGAAAAGTTCCTATGAACCTCGGAGAAATATTTCCCATCTACTGAACCTCCACTACCCACGTCGATGGGAAACTTTCACGAAGACGTGGTCCCCAACATCAAAATCCAAGGTCCATATCCTATGATCAACATACGACTTACTCTAGTCATATGATGCCTTCATCCTCTCATAGAAAAGCTTCACTTTATCTGTCGTACTCTACACCATGTTCGGACCAAGAACAGCTGCCTCCCCAACTTCCATCCAACATAAGAGTGAATGACATGTACTTCTATATAAATCTTCAAACGAAGACATACCAATGTAAGAGTGATAACTATTAGTGTAAGAAAACTATACCAAAGGAAGGTGTCACACCCATGATCCACCAAAATCCAAGATGCATGCCCGCAAAATATCCTCCAACGTATGGATGGTCCTCTCTATTTGCCCATCCATCTAAGGGTGGAAAGCAGTGTTGAGGCGTAACTGAGTAACAAAATCATGTTGCAATCCCATCCAAACTCAAGAGGTAATCCGTGCATCCTAATTAGAGACAATGTATATCAGAACCCCATGCTGCTTCACAACCTCATCCACATACCACTTTTCTAAGGAATCTAACGCGCTCAACTCCTTAATCGCTATGAAGTGAGTAGATTTCAGCATCCAATAAACTACTATATAGATTTCATCACAACCTACTTAATCTATGCATAATCATGTGAATAAATTAATTGAGATGTCATCACACTTAAAATCGGGGATATCTACAGTTTTCAACAAACCCCCGAGAACACGGTACTCAACCTTCACCTACTGTCACACCAAGCACTTTTCCACAAACTCTACCACACCCCACTTCATCCTGGGAAACCAAAAATGTTTCCTCAAGATGCAGTACATCTATGAAACTATTGGGTGTATGAATAAGGGTGATCTATTAAACTCATACAGAAATCCCTCACGCATCATCACTAGGTCAAAAAGCATCCCATGGAACTCCATCTAATTATAACCATCCTCTGACCATCCCTCTAGAGCATCACCCTGGTCAAAGTGATCACACATTACCTCTATCTCAAAGTTTCCATGTTGAAACTCCTCCACCTACTAACATAGAGATTATTGTACCATCAACTAAAATAGAAAACCTATGCCACCATCCATTCCTGCATCTAAGTGCATGGAATCAAATTCCTCCATTGCTCTCCAAGCATCTATAGATTCCCAAACCACCACCTTCTGAGACTTCCTACACAAGTAATTGGCCACAAAATTTACCTTTCATGAGTGGTAGGAGATCTCAAAATCGTAATCTAAGAGAAACTCCATCCACCTCCACCACTGTATGTTTAGATCTCATTGGGAAAAGATGTACCTTAAGCACTTGTGATCTATTATGACCAAAAAATGCTTCCCAATGTGGTAATGTCGCCAAAGCAGTAGCACAAAAATGAACACTCCTAGTTCCAGATCATGAGTGGAATAGTTATGTTCATGGGGACTCAACTACCTAGACCAATAAGATATCACACCTCGTTGCTATATCAGCACACAACCCAAGCCCATACAGGAATCATCACACAACACCTCTAAAATCACCCCTTCATCTGGAAACTAGAGTAGTAGAACACTAACCAAATTACCCTTCAGATAGCTAAATGCTTCTTGTCACTGCTCTCTCCACAAAAAATCTTGGCCTTTTCTAGTCAGATCCATCATTAAGCTGCTACTCGAGTGAAATCAGTTATAGACCTACAATAATTGCCTACCAGATTGAGAAAACTATGAACCTGTTCCACATTATTGGTTACAAGCCAAGAAAAAATTTCCTAGACCATTGATGGGTCCACTACTAAATCCTACAAGGAAACCACAATTCCAATGATGTGGACCCCCTATATATAAAACTTGCACTTGGACAACTTTCCATAGAGATGGTGGCATCGAAGGAACTCTAGGATAATTTTGAGAAGCTTGATACGTTTCTTCTCTATCTTTGAGTAGATCTGGATGTCAATGATGAATACGATGGAGGAAAGGTCTAGGAACTCACAAAATATCGGGTTTATAAGCCCTATGAACACAACCGATGGGTTTATAACACTAAACGTCAAAACCAAAAACATGAAGTTCCCATACCTGCACCTAAAATCAGTCTTTAGGATTCCACCCCCCTTCACCCTCCACTAGTAATACCTAGACCACATATCATTCTTAGAAAACCAACATTATCCCCCCTACTATTTGAAAAGTTTGTCTATTCTCAGGATAGGGTAACAATTCTTGAAAGTTACCTCATTCAACCTCTAGTAGTATATGCATAGACCAAAACCATCATCTACCTTCTTTGAAAACAAGAAAAAATAACCCCATGATGACACACTAGTCCAGATTAATCCATTCGTCATTATATCTTCAATCTAGGTCTGTAACTCCCATATCATAGAGGGTGCCATCTGATTAGGAGACATTAAAATCAGATTAGCACCAGGTTTTAAGTCTATCTTGAACTCAACATCACGTAGAGGGGGTATATTCACAACCTCCATGAGGAAAACATCAAATAATCTCCTAGAAAATACCAAAACCTACATTATCTCAGAATCCCCCAATTCCACTGACAGCTCATCCAAAAAGGAATGAAAAGGCTCCACACTTCAACCACCGATCATACAACTCCACTTGCCAATGAAAGTCACATGTTGGCCATCCTTGTCTGAAATCATGACTCTTATATGGAATCATTAGATAATAAAAAATAAATAGTACAACCATTTGATGCCAATGATAACACTGTATGGATACATCTGTAGTAGAAATAGATCCCCACAAGACTGACATGGCCCCAACATTAGTCTACGTCCTCAAAAAATATCAAACAATCTGGTCTGACCTCCGATTGGTGTTCTTAACACTAAGGGTATGGAAAGTATCTTTATTTATAGCCCAAGATCATGGTATATAGCAGGTTAAAATAAGGATTGTGATGATACATAATCAACTAAATCAAAAGAAAGAGTATTGAACACACTGATCATACATGAAATGATCTTTGGCCTTGCTGGAACTACTGCCTCTATGGAGGGAAACTGACCAAGCACATACCCTCTACCCCTCTACTATCAGCAACCTTCCTGAAGATGCCCAGGTAGGGGTCCTTATGGAATTCCATGAGGTCATCCTCCACCTGCTCTGTCTCCCCTCGGTGGAAAAGGAGCCTTCTGTCATAGCTGCCAAACCTTCTTGGCCAACAACTACTGCTGAGGTGGGCACTGGACCTGCACACCTCCACTATACTGAGCTCGAACTGGGCACTGACTTTGAAGGTGTCCACAACAGCCACAAGAGAAACACCTTGGTAACAGGACTATGGGAAAAGGAAGAGGACCTGAAGGTTTGAACTGGAACTGTTGAGGTTGACACCCTACTGGATGAAACCTCGATGGCCCTAACACCCTACGATAGGCCTCAAACTGGAAGGCTTTCCCTTCATAGAACTCTACTGGCCCCATAGCATGGTATAAATAATAATGAGTGCATCCTTTAAACCACATAAGCCTTCTTATGATCCTATATTTGTGTTAGTAAGTTGATGGGAGTAACCACATACAAGAGGGAAAGACAGAGTGCCTCCTCCAAATGTCTCATATGAGACTCCTCATTAGGAACGATGTCCAAGTAAAAGTGATGGAGATCCTTAAACCTGATACCCAGATCCCTCATCAACATACTCCTATGCTAGAGGAAGAGTAACTCCTGACCCTTATTCACCTTTATTATTGAAGAAAGGTATTCTGCTTGGAACTCCTTCTCAAAGTCATCCCACAAAACATCGGTCTCCTTCCTCTCTCTCTAAGGTAAAGAGTCCACCAATGATGCTCTATGCCCATCATCTGGCTCACCACCAGAGGAATCCAGTACTTTGTCGGAGCATGGATTTAGTTGAAAGTGATCACAGTCTCCTCAAGACAACTCTCTATCTCTTTATCTGAAACACTGCATTTTTTTACTTTCCTAGAGTCTACCGCTATAGAGAATGATGTGTCTTCTACCATTGGTTCTACTCCTTCTATAGATCTACCCTTCGTATGTCGATTGGGTTAGCCTTCTGAGCCTCCACTGCTCGAGCCACTCATGGATGATGACCGGGTTCCATTGATGAAAATTAAATAGGGAACTCTTAAGCCTGAGTTGTATGGAATTTTATTTTGAATTTATTTTAATGCATTGTTTATTTTGATTTCCAAGAAACATCCAAAAAAACAAGAACACAAGCCATAATTATGCACGTACCTTACCTATGGTCTCTACTGCACAAATGGTGTAGCCTAACTAGGTCATCAAGTAAGCTCAGAGTCCTTCTATTGGATTATAGGGTGCCCTAAAATCCCATGTCCTGGCTGGTATTCATTGGCCTTTGTCATGAACCAAGATCGCCTAACACTATTTCCCTACCAACCCATGCAATCCTCACTATGCATAACTCCAAACTCCATCATATATCTCAAACATCAGCTGTGATGACATTCTGTCATAAACTACATTCTTCAAGATGAGGGAAGTGATAACCAAATGCCACAACCTTCCTTCCTTAATATGAAGGATAACAGATGACCCCCCGAGTCAAGCCTCCAAAATGCATTGGGGTTGCGACTAACACCAAGGGTAGGTAAAAATTCACACAAGATGGGATGCATTACCTTTTTTAATGATACAATACCTGGATACAAGATGTATCAAACTCAAACAACTCCAAGATGCATATATATAATGAATAAAACCACCCCACACGCATTTTAAAGTAAAACTACTAGGAATTCAAGGAAGAATGCAATGTAAGTACAAAAATAAAACAATGTAGTGATACAAAAACTACCTCCCCAATGTCTAAGCAAGTAAAGTCCAATACAATCTACGTAATCTCCTTGGAAACCTGAAAATAGTTTTATATACATTGGGTAAGCATACATGTATACTCAGTAAGAAAAGACAAAGTCACTCGGGCACAATTGGGGGAAGCATACTAATGCTCCTGTGAGAAAAACAACAGAAACTCAAAATCACATTACAAAGTATACTATCTACCCCCAACCTCATCAAGTAACACTCACCAAATAACACAATTAAAGTAAATTAAAGTATTAAGAATATCGATATTTAGGTACCCCGAACCACTTTCCACTAGTTAACTGCTTATCCCCAAAATGTGAATGTACTAACGCTACCATGCTCTTCCACAAGGCCCACTATCACAGCCTTTCCACAAACACATGTGATAAAAACCACACCACATTCCTACCCACAGATTCCTAGGCCTCATCCTGAAGAAACCAGGTAAACCACACCTCACCTGCACACACCTGGGCCTCGCAACTACACCACAACCTGCCTGAGGAGTTTGGGTCTACCAATGCCTAGAAGAGGGATCAGAGAAGAGACAATAACTATCCATCTATCCTCCAAAAATGATGTTGGGAAAGGTTACCCTCCCCCATAATAATGGGAGAGTTTGGAACATAGTTCTCAACATGAGTGGGGATGAAAATTGAAATCACAAGGAACAACATGTATATGTATATATAATGGTACCAAACAAGCATCCCGACCTATCGGTTCTAAAAACAACAACCAGACCACACAAAATCTTCTATTTCCTCTAACCATACCAGAATGTACCACCACGAACGATAGTCACTTCCACAAGTCGATAAATGAATGCCACTTCACTAAAAGCCACAACTCAATACATACCCCCAACCAATTCATATAACCATTTGTTATTCTACAGTATCAATTCATTTATTTATTCACTCCATCCTTACCCAAGAAACTACTAAACACTACAAACGTTGTAAGGTTAAGAAACCATACCAAAAATTTCCAAAACAAAACAAAGAAAGAAGGGCCAGGGTTGAAGAATCCATTCTAACACCCATTCATAAAATAATGGTCTCTGGGAACTCTAGATGAATGACCCATAATAAGTAACACCATCCTTCTTAAAAATAAAGTTTCAATATCCTTCATCTCAATAACAAAACCCCTAATACACCTCATTACTACCACGCTCGACATCCTACTGCACAAAAACACCACACACAACATACCCAGGAGCATAAACATGACAAAACCCGATCCTCTATCCCCACTACCCAACTAATTCCCAAATGAAATCCCACTACATAAAAAGTTCATCCATTCCAAAATCAATCAATCTCTCATCCAAAGATATAATCACACCACACATATCATCCCATAAACACAACCACACTAAATAGTATAGTGTATTCAAATTTGATGGAATCTATTCTTTAATTATACATTCAGAATTCAGGGGTTATCACAATACAAGTTTAATCATGAGGGATTCATTTATTTAAACTTCTATACGTGATTAGTAAATTAATATTTACATTAAATTATTCACAATATTCTATAGTGTGAAAATAAAGACCCCCAACGACCATGATTTTTAGAAGGTTTACATCACAAGTCATGATATTAGATAACAATAAACAATCATCAACACATTCCCATCCCATTATCATAATAATCCTATTATGTTTTCTATAATAATTGTTCCCCTTTTTGTTTGTTCTTTAAAGGTTTTATTTATCCATTTTCACAAAAGAGGCATCATTACACCCAACCGACATGATACACAAAGGAAAGAGAGATGAAGGAAATCCCTAATTGGAATAAGAGCGGATTGATAATTCATCCTTGTTCCAAAATAGTCGGTCTTGTGAGAAATTGTAAAGTCTATAGGGGAAAATGAATAAAATGATACAACACAGGTGGATGAATCCTCATGGAAGAAAGACTATTGGTGCACCAAGAGAAAATTTAAGGTTTCAAAGGAAAAGAGGATTCGAGATTTAGAAAGGCTAGATCCCAAATCTATGGGGTAAACTATTTCAAAGGCCATTAAAGCTATATCATGATCAAGACCATGTGAATTATGAGTCAAATAAATCATTGGTTTTTTAGGAGATAGATACCATTTCAAACCACACAAAAAATAATTAAATATAACATTTAACTCATTTAATGTAAAAGGAAATATTAAAGGGGAAAAACTAGAAAAACTGAGAAAAACATGAAATCACTCACTGATGCTTAAGTTACCGATGCGAGTCACCAATGTCTGACTCACCAATGTGACTTGCCGATAAAGAGTAACCAATGTGACTCACAGATTCCTGACTCAATGAACCCCAACCTACCAACGCCACAAAGTACTAAAATGTTGACCTATTGATGCCCAACCTATCGACACCTCGTCCTACCGATGCATTGACCTATCGACACCCGACCTACTGATGCCCTAACTCACTGAAACCTCGACTCATTAATGCCTCATCCTACCAATGCATAACCTACCAACACCCTAACTCATAGATTTGTTGACCGACTGGTGCATGACCTATCGATGCCCTAACTCACCGATAGAAAAAAAATGGGAGTTCGGAAAATCTTGAAACAAGTGACTATTGCCACCCAAAACATCCCAAACAATAGATTATGAATAATTATTAGACTGGGGAGGTCTGTTCCATTACACATAAGGTACAAGGGTGTTTCGGGAATTTTGAACCACTTGTCCAAAATGGAAAATTCCATGTGGCACACCCATGGGGTGACTATATAAGGTATGTGTACCCTCTTAACCACCAAACACGAAACAATAATCATGTATCTTGGTGAAATGGTCAATTTGACATTAAGGAATCAATATAAAAGTGATTATTGACAAAGGTTTACATATGACATGACCAAATAATTAAAAACAAAAAAAATCAATGGGAAAACAATGTGACCACCTACATCAAGGGAGTTGATAATGCCTCACATGATATCAAACTTATATTTGAAGAATTTTGGAAGGGATATGAGAAAAACTCCAATTCCATCAAAATAGGTGGAATGAGCATGCACGTAAAACACTATAATATATCTGAAAAAAACTAAAATAGGAAGAGTGATTGAGGTTAGCCTTACCTTGAGCTATCCAAAGCCTTTTATGGGTTGAGAAACATATTCTTGTTGTAGGATTTATCAACAATCCAAGGATAAGGATATTTCAAGGCTATGGTCGAAGAAAACCACTTCCGAAAATTGGCGGAAGAAAGAGAAACAGTACTAAGGTTTTATGATTTAAATAAGGGTAAAATTGCAATTTTATCCCAAAATAAGGGTGCATAGAGTTTGAACAGACCATGAGAAAACCATGGAAACATCCACTGCTTAAAAAATTACCACACACAGTTAAGGTGAATGATTTCACAAAATGTGGGCCAACCATGTGGAATCCCACTGTCCTAAAACATAGTAAGTCAACACAGCCATGCGACTTGGATGGCATGATTTCATAGAAATTGTGCCACCTATAGATGGTTTTATCTACAACTGTACGGTTTCAAAAAATTCATGTCCTAGGATATAAAATTTAAACCGATCATCATACCTATTTATTTAGCCAAATTTTTGGAACTACGGGCTCTAACCATTCCACGAATTCTCTTAGGTCCTTCCTTATGGCATAATACACCTTTACCAAGATTAAAGAAAGGTATAAAATTGAAAAATAAATGATTTATACCATCATTGAAAATATGGATCATTATAGGATTTTTAACAATTAGGGGATGATTTCCCTTTGAAAATAAAATAACCAAAAAACATACAAAAAAAACAAAAAATAATCCACTATTTGATGCATGAGTACAAAATAAAAATTATATATCTTAGTACAAAGTAAACAAAACTAACAGGAATCAAAGACTCTAAAGACCTCAAATAGATACACTAAACAAGCTCGAAGTTACATCTCAACATGCCAACCCAAAGTCATAAATAATCATCACTAAAGAATTGGGATACCTCTCTTTTACCTATGTCTCGATTAATAACATTTTCAAACACATCAAATTTCCCAAGAAGTGGGTGAGTATAAAACTCAATTGGATTTTCAAAATGATTTCTCTACTCAAGACTCTCGGATATAACATATTATTACATTTTTATATGACATTTCAAAACAATTAATGAATTTTTTTATCAATGATAAAATAGTTTTCCAAGAAAAAACAATTTCCATGGAAGGTAGACAAACAAACCTTTAAAATAATATCTCAGATCCATTTTGCATACTCATTCCACACATCCAAAAATCCACACATGCATGCCAATGTGACCAATCCATACTCATGATAAGTATCTCATTGATCTACCAAGTCATCAAAAGGTAACCAATACAAAATTCCCAGATGGAACTTTTCTATTACATAGGATCACGTATAAGCAAATAAACTCATGCCAACCATATATTCCAAAACCCATGCCAAGCCATTTTAATAAAACATTTGTTTTATTTAAAATAATTATTAAAAAATTATTTAATTAAAATATTCTCAAAAACCATTTACGATGTAACAAACAAAAATCAAAATTTTAAAATATTACTTTTAAAATTATTACCAAGAGTGTTTTCCAACAAACCATCCAATTTCCTTATTTTAAAAAAACCATTAATAAATATGTTTTCCACCAAATCACACAAAATAAATTCAAGAAATTCAAAAAAAATTAAATCATGACTTCATGTTATAGTCAATAGGAGTAAAGAATGAATCCACATACCTGTCAAACCTTGGAGGAAATGAAGAACAACACAGAACTTCAAAAACACGACATGAAAATACTAGAAATGATCTTATATATCATTAAATTTAATAAAAAAAATCATATCTCATCATTATTTACATAAAAAAACATATATATACCCCAACATATTAGATATATGATCCCAAGATAGGGGAGAATAATATATATAAGGAAAACGATCAAGAATGAGCACTTGTCGAGGAATCTAGTCCTCCAATGCACCTTGATTCTCTTAGGAATCACTCCATGAAAAACAATAATGGTCTCCAAAAACTTTATTTGAAGATGAATTTAGATTATTACCTATTTAGGAAATAACTATTTGATTATTATAATGACCATGACTTTTTAAACATGGATATTACATCATTTTATACGAATATTCCTTACATTACACAAACACATGCCAGAGGGTTGTAATAAATTAGTTCCTTTGGAAACATAAACACAAATTCTTCTAACTTAGATAAGTTTATTCCATGTCTCACATAAATATCATCCCATTTAGGACTTAAAAATAAAATCTTAATCCACAACCAGGGTAAAGGATACATAAGAAAATATGATCTCAGATGCTTAGTAATGGTAAATAAATGAGATACTTAAGCATAACATGAACATATGTCTATGAGAACATGATCATAACATTTGAAAACCATAACCTACAAATCAAAAATCATAATCACGAGTCATGGAATAAATATTTTCATTTCACATGATATGAATCATAAAATAATCAATGAACATGTTCCATGAGATCATACACTAGCATACAACATAGATTTTTGAAAAAAAAAATAAACATTGAAAATCATTTCCATATTAGTCATGGCTCACTTCCAAGACCATCATAGTGTCCAAATTCATTTACTAAATTGGGTTCACTCCCCATTACAAACATGTATTACTGAACAGGGTTCACTTCCCATTCCAACCCAATATTTCTTATCTAGGTTCACTTCCCATTCGGGTATTGTATTAATGTAGTAGGTTCATATCCCATTGTAGTCTTGTATTGCTAAACCAGGTTTACTTAAAGTTCCAGTATTTTATACCTCATGATATATAAATATTTATAAAATTCATTAAAGGTAATTATAAGTCACACATTTCATATAATGAAAACATACTTATGTTTTCCAAAAGATCATAAACATTCATCATATCATAACCCATGAATGGAAATGGGTATCATAAAAAATTCATCATATCATAACATTTGTGAAATAGATAGCTTTCATAATCATTTCATTATAGAAGATGCTATTAAAATAAGTGTTTTTCATAAGTATGTTATCATGGTATAACCCTTCAAAGAGAAATAGGTTTTATAAAAATATTTTCATCATTAACATAAATCATTAAAAGAAAGAATAATAATGGTGTCTTTGGATAACATCCTCAAAAAAGACTAAATTATATCAAAATATTTCATCATAGATGGAGAATTATTTTGAAATAATCGTAGGATAATTTCATAATGAAATTATCCATTATTTGAAATTATATTCTATATCATATATTTTTTTGAAGTCCTTTTATTTGAAAATGACATTGGAAACTTATAATGAATGATTTGAAAATTAAATTACAATATTTCTTGAGGAAAATTTACATTCCACTATGAAAATTTATTTTTAAAACATAAAACATTTTTTAAACAATTATATTTTAAAATAATCTTGAAAAATTATAAATTAATCTATGAAACTCATTTAAAACACATTTTAAACATAAAAAATTTACAAAATCATTTTATTTGAGAATAAATTTTAAATTATACTATTTTCAAAATATTTAAGATTATTTTTTATTTTGAAAATATTATTTAAAAAATATAATGAAATATTCAATTAATGGAGTGGTCAGGATAAGGGATAATTCTATACATAAAATATAGGCAGAAACAAATATTCTTGACATATTATTGGTAGAAGTCAACATATTCTTGATCATAAAATGAAAAGAATATTCCTTTAAAAAAAATAAAAACATATAACATGGGTAAATTTTTTTAAAAATTATAGGATAACATTATATCATTTTTGAAAACATTTTTAGAAAAAAAATATTTTTGGAGAAAATAGATTTCCAAAAAAAGATAGAAATAAAGTTGAATTTTAATAAAAATATTTTCTCAATTACATTAAGTTAAAAATAGTAGAAAAATGTACTATTACATAAAGATATAATGAATAACCACAGGGGAAGAAAATTCATGATAATTCATGAGAGATAGATCATGATATTTCTTCAATGGAAGTATAATCATAAACAATCCTGATAAATGATGTGATTGTAGCAATAAAAGCTTACCACATTAAAAACATTGAATCATAATCCCTATGAAATAATAACAATACATGAATCATAAAATTTCATGATTATAATGAGATTAATAATATATCAGGTTAAAGGGGAACTATAAATACCTCATACAAGAATATAGGTTCAAAACATAACAGGTGTCTCAAAGAAGAAAAATTGAGACAAAATTCCTTTATCTCTTTGGTAACATTGAAACCATAACCCCATGAAAAAGAGATCATCAAATGGATATGTAAATACCAAAAAAATTAATATATATGAATCATAGAGTACATTCATTTTTATTTTATATACAACATAGAAGAAATAGGTGGTGAATATAGCATGTTTCTCTCACAAATAAAAAGTGAGAAGAAAATCGCACACCTTAAGACTTAAATTCTTTAGTATTCATTGAAAACACATGTAAAAAAATATAAATTTGTTACAGTATTATAGAATTATATTCATATATATCATACCATTTATGATTTTTTAATTCTCTTTTATTACCTATTTATTAATAATTATATGTTAATGTTTCATTTCGGGTCATAACCGCTTCATTTTTCATATAGGTTTTGATTTTATATATACATTTTCCTCTTAATTTATTAATTACTTAATAATTTTATTAATGATAACCATGAATGAAATACCATATATAATTAGTATATATTTATTTATAATAACATTTAAAAGATATAAATAAGAAATAAAATACACTGTTCATGGAGACGTTATACTATACGTATGCATGATAACTATTCCCATTTTATTGTTGGATTGGAAGAAAGAAAATAATATGATATTTTTTAATTATAGAATAATTTATATTTAATATATATCATATAAATATATATCACTTATTTTTATTAAACTCATCCTTAATACATTCCATGTAATGAGTGAACGAATCAAATCTCTTCGTGAAGTAGTAGTCCATCGTACACACGAATGACGTTATCGTATTCCTATAAAATGGAAAGAATGAAGGTATGTATGATATAAAAATTAATGAATAATAATGAAATAATAAATATATTAAATATTATAAATACCATAAATAAACATTATTTCAATCATTATTCAAAACCATGAATGGTGGTAATGGAAAAATGAACTACATCAGTTTACACGGCTATAGTCTGCCGTACACATGAACGATTACTTCAGTACCTATTTGATGTAAGTGTGTGCGTTTCTATATTTTTCCCATAATATAAAAAATATAGTTATATTTAAGAAATTTTATTTGTTATATAATCTTGATATAAAAATAATTTAAGGGGCATGAGGAAGAAATAAAACAAAAACATTCATTGATGAACGTTGCCTCTGTAGGTTCCGGGTGAAACGACAACACGTTAGTCGGTTTGCCCAAATTTAATTTTAACGTTAAGCAACGTTCAATATGAGATTCATCACGATTTAAAATACTTAATATTCAAAATAGAACGAAGAACGAAAAACATAAGAGGGAATCCCAAAACCATAGAGATAGGATCATCATATGTTGGTTATAATTAATTTAATTAAATCACAAGAATTACCTTGGTGGAATTATTTCTTCATTGATGTCTTCGGTCACGATCATGTGATCCGTCGTTGCGTCGTAGAATCCAAGTGTAGGATTCCTCTAGCGGTGATCCACACATGTGCCACGAATCCCCATAAATCGCCGAAGGGATCTCCAGGTACTGGCACAGAAGAACCTTGGCTTGTGATGTCCGCCTTCAATCACCTTGGTCTCTCGGTATTGAGAGCATTCTTGGAGGAAGGAGTTCTTTCGTCCTTGAAAGAATTCTCCAGAATTGTTCTGCACAACGATTGATTGAAAAGTGTTGGGGTTGTGAGTATATTTATAATCGTGTATGAGGTCATAGAGTTATGAAAATAAATAAACATGTTACACGTTTTATTTATTTCATTAACCCTTATTGAATACCCCCATGTCGAATGATTAATTCCTTGACATGAGCCCACGGTAATTATAATTAATATCATAATAATGATATTATTCCCTCAAAATCATGATTAGAAAAACTACACATCGTGTAATCATTAATACATGACGTGTACTTGTTTTCCATAAAACTACATGGCATGTATATTAAATATACAAGACGCACACTTTTATTTTCCATTTTTCTTTATCTCCTCCTCCAAATTTATTAGACATTGATTAATGGCTATTTATTTCTTTAATAAATGTAACTACATTACTCGCCAATAAATATATTATTTTTCCCACAATATATTCTCTCAAATAACTAGTGTCAAAATAAATGCAATCAGGCATCCTTAAATATTTATTAAACCACAGTCGAGAATAATATTTATTTAACTTGTTAAATTAATATTTAACTGAGATACATGGACTCACTTAGTGTGTGACCCTCTATGCCTCTTTCTCGTTGGCATTAGGCAGGCTTGGCTAAAGTCCAATATTACTGTCTAGAAACAGGTCGAGGCACCTAAGAGAAAGATGTTGACACTACATTGACGTGTTACCTCATACGAATGCATACCGTGTAATATAATCCATTTTTCATGATATCTCGAATCAAGCGGGTTGCATGCTAGTGCCATCAACCCATGTGCTCGATTATATTTTCTTTGACTTCCCGAAATTGAAATCTCCCATACCTTACCATGGATATGGATATATTTAGGCTATATCAATTCCATAAAAGGGCATGAGATATCTACTTCTGTTATGGAATAGAAGGGAAAAATCCTTTCTCACATTATATATTAATGCAATATTACTCGTGACGCACCCAACGTATCCTACCTCATAATGAACAATGTGTCATCATAGTTTTTGTCAATACATCTAAGTGCGTGAGTTGTAATACCCATTAATAATAATCTTAATGACTATGGACCAATACACATGTCCGCAGATAGGAACATCCAATGACACTATGAAATGTGGATTTCCTACTGGCGGGTCTCGTTCTTATAATATCCTCCTGGATATTACCAAGGGTGCAGACCATGAGAAGCTGCCTTAATGTTTTATGAGTCCTCACCCCGAATGACCTGTATTATTTGTGTCCCACAAATAATATCATCCGGCCATAGAACATATAATCAAGAACAGTGTTATGGCACTTCTCGTTTCGCATCATAGAAGGGATCCGCTATGACCCTTTAATGAAACAACTGTCCTTAGGACATTATCACATGAATTGTCACGCAGAAGAACAATCATGATTTGATAAGGCTTTTATTAATGAATAATGTACAAAGTAGTTGGTTCTAGAACACCAACTCCAACAGACTCCCACTTGGACTAAAGACAACTTCTAACAACCTTTAACCTGCTAGCTCTCACATGATATTCATGCTTCTGCTGAGATAGGCCTTTAGTCATGGGTTCCACCACATTCTCTTCCATTGACACTCTGCTCACTGGAACTTCACCCCTCCGAAAAAAATCCCTCAAGAAGGGATACTTACAGAGTATGTTCTTTGTCCATTGATGTATCCTTGGTTGTTTTGCAAGAGCCACAATTGCAGTATTATCACAATACAATGTAATGGGATCATTACTGCTAGGAACCACATCAAGTGCCTGGACAAAGTTCCGAATCTAGATAGCTTCCTTAGCTACATCAGAAGCCGCTATATACTCAGACTCAGATGTAGAATTAGTGACAACTGGCTGCTTTGAACTCTTCCAACTCATAGCTCCTCCATTGAGACAGAAAAAATATCCAGATTGCGACTTTAGGTCATTCTGATCTGTCTGAAAACCAGCATCAACATACCCTCTGATGACAAGCTCCTCGTCTCGTCCATACACTAGGAACATATCATTAGTTCTTCTCAGATACTTAAAGATAGTCTTAACAGTAGTCCAATGTTGTTCCCCTGGATCTTCTTGATATCTTCCTACCATGCTCAGTGCATAGGCAACATCAAGCCTGGAACATAACATGACATACATGATGGATCCTATAGCCGAAGAGTATTGGATCTTACACATTCTATCTTTCCCTTTTTGTGTCTGAGGAGACATTTTCATAGAAAGATGTAGGCCATGTGACACTGGAACCAATCCCCTCTTGGATTGTTCCATACTAAATCTCTTTAGTATCTGTTCAATGTGTGTACTCTGACTTAGTCCAAGCAGCCTCTTGGATCTATCACGAATGATCTTGATCCTAGGCTTCTTCACCCAACTCTTTCATGGAGGAACACTTGTTCAACCAGTCTTTAACTGACTGTAAGACTAGTATATCGTTTCCAATAAGAAATATGTTATCAACATATACAACTAGGATAATGATCGCATTCCCATTAAACTGTTTATAAACACATGTCTCACATTCATTTTTAATGAACCCAAATTATTTTATGGCTTCATCAAATCGAATGTTCTATGACATGGAAGCTTTCTTTAATCCATAAATGGATTTATGTAACTTTAAAACCCTTTGTTCTTCACCTGGTGTCACAAAACCTTCTAGTTGTGTCATATAGACATATTCTATAAGGATTACGTTATATAATGTTGTTTTGACATTCATATGCAAAATCTCGTAGTCATGGTAAGCTGTTATGGAAAGTATCATTCTTATGGATTTAAACATGGAAACTAGTGATAAGGTTTCATCATAGTTAGTTCCTTGACACTGTATTACTCCATTAGCCACTAGCCTTGCATTATAGGTTCTAACATGACCTTCCTTGTCCAGTTTTCTCTTGAATACACATTTGCATCCAACATGCTTTACATCAATTGGCTCATCGACCAAAACCCATACATTGTTCTGATACATGGAATGCATCTTAGAATTCATAGATTCTCTCCATCTTACATCTTCTAAGCTTTCCACTACTTCCTTGTAGGAGAGAGGTTCATAATTGTCCAACAATAATGATTCACCAACCTCGGTGACTAGGAAACCAAATCTTTATGGTTCCCTTACCTCTCTTGAGCTCTTACGCAGTACTTTTATTTCTGGAACCTCTTCCACGGGGACATGTGTAACTTGTTCCTGTACCAACTCCTGTGTATCTTGAGTATCAACTTCGTCGAAGTCAATCTTGCTCCCACTATCCTTCTTAAGGATGTCCTCCCTCTCAAGAAATACGGCTTGTCTGGCGAAAGTTACTTTCTTATCTGAAGGGTTATATAGGTAATATCCTTTCGTTTCCATGGGATATCCTATAAAGATACACCTCATGCCCTGGGGTGCTAGTTTATTGCCTGAGAGGGCCTTAAAAAACTCCTCACATCCCCATTCATGTGTGTGCGAAAAAGTGGGTTTCCATCCATTCCATAACTCGGATGGAATTCAATTTCCGGCCTTAGTTGGTAATCGGTTTAATTTGTATGCTACAGTTTGTAATTCATATCCCCAAAAGGATAACGGAAGATGCGCATGACTCATCATCAACCTCACTATATCCAACAAGGTGCAGTTCCTCCTTTAACTAACACCGTTCCACTGTGGTGTATAAGGAGGAGTGAGCTGAGATAGAATCCCAGACTCCTGTAGATGATCGATGAACTCTTGGTTCATATTTACTCCACCTCGATCCAATCAAAGTTTCTTTATCTTCTTACCAAGATGATTCTCTACTTCATTCTTGAATTCCATAAATTTCTCTAAGGCCTCTGACTTATATCTCATTAAGTATAAATATCCATATCTACTCAAATCATCAGTAAATGTAAGGAATTAAGAATATCCACCTCTAGCTTCTACTAGAAATGGTCCACACACATCCGTGTGTACCAATCCAAGAAGCTCTGTGGCCCTTTCACCCTGTCCACTAAATGGTGGCTTCGTCATTTTCCCTTGTAAACAATCATGACATCTATCAAATGGTTTTAGCTCATTAGAGTCTAAATAGCCATCTTGGCAGAGCATTGTCAAGCGCTTCTCGTTCACATGACCGAGATGCTGATGCCACAACTGGGTGATATATGAGTCATGTGAGTTTGTTTCGTTATCGATTTCCAAAAATTGGTTTTTGTAATTTAATACATACAAACCATTATTTAAATGTTCCATACCATAACATATGTTGTTCTTATAAAGGAGACAACCCATATTTCCAAACTTGAAAATAAATCCATCCATATCCAAAAAAGATACATAAATTATGCTCTTGGTAATACTAGGAACATAATAACAGTTACGTAAAACCAAAATCATCCCAGTCAGCAATGAGAGGTGGTAGTCGCCAATAGCCAATGCAGTCAGCCTTGCACCATTGGCAGCTCGAAGATCCACCTCTCCTCTGGTAATCTTTATAAATCTACTTGGTTCCAACATTTGAATACATATGTGATCCCCACAAGCTGTATCTAATACCCAATGTGTAGAAATAGAATGATTACACTCAATAACGAATGCACCTTTAGCGGCCCCACGCTTCTGGGTGTAGTTCCTCTTCCAGTGGCCTTGCTTTCCACATGAAAAACACACCGCCTCTTGTTCATTGCCCGGCCTCTGGATCTTCCCCTTCTTGGAGGGATGATGCTCGAGGGCTTCAGACTATTTATAAGTCCTTTTCCCCTTTGCCTTGTCCTTCCTTTTCTTGTTCACCATAAGGACTGTGGGTTTGTCACACCCCATGTCCATGTCTACTTGGCGAATCATGGTCAAAATCACCGATAGACTCTTATCATTTCCTCTCATGTTATAATTGACAATGAAGCTAGACAAGGTCTTGAGCAGTGATGATAGGATGAGATCTGTACGCAAATCATCTGATAGTTTAATCCCTAAGATGTCCAGGTGTTCAATGTAGCCAATAAGCTTGACTACATGATGCCCAGCTAGCGCAGACTCTCCAAGATTAGTTGTAAACAAATCATTGGAGATCTTATACCTCTCCTGTCTCACCTTATTTTGGTAGAGATCCTTAAGGTGAGACATCATGTTATACGCATCCATGTTTTCATGTTGCTTCAAGACCTCCTTAGACATGGACAATAGCATGAAACACTGGACATCTGTGGAATCATCCATGTGTTTCATATAGAGAGATAATTCCTTATCACTAGCCTCTTTCCCAGGAGCAACTGGAATAGGCTCTTCCAGCACATACAATTTCTATTCGTGGTGAAGGAGGACGCGTAAACGCCTCTGCCACTCTTGGAAATTAGTGTCGGTGAGAAGGTTTGCCTTCTCGAGTATGGTTCTCAATGATATGTTTGAAGTCACTTTCTATCCATTTCTATAAATTAGGATGAAAAAAGGTTTAGTACTTTAATAAAAAATGAGACAAAAAAATAAATTAATATTTATTAGTCTCCCACAATTTTATCGAAATCCAATAGCCCTCACCATTGACTTCGGAATATTATGTTGCCTAAATATTCAAGTGGAAAGGATCCATATTTCCATTCACATTATCCCAACTAGGGTTGGTCAAGAAACTTGAAGGGTTTGAGTTAGTCATTCTAAATTCCAACTGCATTAACTCGCAGCTCCTTGATCCGCTAAGTGGACTCCCCAATCCTGAAATCCTTTTATATTGGATTTCCCCAACCTTTGCCTCTTGGTCACACCAATTCCTATTGTGGAAGTCAACCCTTGATGCGAACCAAGTCAAGTCAACCCAAAACCTTGAATTAGAATTCCCCAGTAATTGAAAGTACCCCAACTAGGGTTGGTCAAGCACTTTGAACTATGGTTCGATTCTAACCAAGATTGTGGAAGGCTATAACGAATTAATATTTCTTTGAGGGATTTTATCCTTATAAGTAAATTTCCAATTTATCATCTTTTATTACATGCTTATTCATATTATGTGGGATTTAATTAAGTGATTAACTATCTCAAAGATAATATTCATGTATAAGCCGGTTTTATTTTAATTCCATATTCCATGGTCATTTAATTCATTAATTGTGTGATCGTGACAACACACCCATTGTAAATAAACCATGAAACTGACAGAAATAAAATAAATGGTATGATCATGAGCTTTTTCTATTGGTTAGTTTATCTTGTGGTTGATAAACTAACCCAAGACCTCAGGGAGAAACACCTTGAACCTTTCAAGTTCGTGTTTATAGCCTTCCACATGTCCACCTTTTTATCTCCTTAGATTGGTTTCACCTTGTCTCCTGACTTGAGCTACCCCCACTAGCTTGGGAGATCCATCCATTAGATATGCATTTATCTCACACACAAGTGAAGGGTAAAATGGGGTTTTTACATAAAATAATCCTTGGGCGCGCATGACCTACATATTAATGAGGAGATGGCTCGTCGGCCAACAAATTTAATTTAAATAAATTTAAAGAAACCATTCACATACAAAGGTCTTGGTCTAGCTCATGATCATCCATACATGCATCAATATATACGCATAAAAAAACTAGTATTCAATTATTTAATCTTTCTTGTTTAAGATAAATCATGCTCAAATCAATTAATTATCTTTAATTAATAAATCCTTTTATCATGAACCCTTTTCTTAACTTCCTTGAGATTCACATCCATCATATTTTTAAACAAATAAATTCAATTAGATTTATCCTTGTCTGTAACTTGTACCTTGGAGGCAACCCGGTGAATTCCCATTTATTACGCAGATGTTAAATTAAACACACATATATAAAACACCTATCATGTGTTGTGCCTCAGCTTTACGCCTGCACAATGGTACACGCCTCAAGGGTTTGTATAATATAATAATAAATTTTAATAAATCTGCTTAATTTGGGTGAGTACACGGTGTTTAGTTCCGACTACATAGCATGTACTTTTCTTCAATGTCCATCCAAAGTACATGCCAGGGGACATGGAATGTTAATGTACTTTAGAAATTTTTGGCGTACACAGTGTGTTCTTTGGGACACATGCCATGTACTTTCTGCATTACACAGTTTCCAACCGGGAAAGTTGTATACGGTGTACATGGTCCAAACCGAAACCGAAGGGACTATAGGTTGTGTTCCGTTGGACCACACGACGTGTAATCCGGAAACCATGTGTCACTTGTTCCTGGTCAACACACGGTTTCATAAATGACAAAGGTATACTCCAATACGCGGCCTGATTTGGCGGATCAGTCAATACATTAAACCTAGACTACATGGTGTGTACTTCTGAGTAGACGTCGTGTATTTAGTGTTGTACGGACAAAAACTTTTGGCTCCTCCGGATGAGTTCCTCTATTTTATTTTAATCAATATTAAAATAAAAATTCGTTTCTGTGAGGTGAATGAGAAAAGAAAGAGGTGGAACAGATCCTAACAATCAGATTTCTAGAATGATTAAACATGAATTGAAATAACTAAATTATTAAATGCGTAAATAACCATAAAAAAATAAATAATTATACTCAAAGATATGACCCCTCTGATACCACTTGTAGGTTCCGGGCACAACGGAAGCACGTTAGTGGGTTTCCCCAAATTTAAATTTAACGTTAAGAAACGTTCAATCCGAGATTCGTCCCGATTTAAAATTTCGAATCATCGGAATAGAATGAAGAACGAAAAACTTAAGAGGGAATCCCGAAACCATAAAGATAGTTACATCATATAATGGTTATAATTAATTTAATAAATTCACAAGAATTACCTTGGTAAAATTCTTTTTTGGTTGATGTCTTAGGTCAAAATACTGTGATTCGTTGTTGTGTCATAGAATCCAAGTGCAGGATTCCTCTAGCAGTGATCCACACATGTGCCACATATATCCATACATCACCTAAGGGATCTCCGGGTGCTAGCATGGAAAAATCGTCGCTTGCGATGTCTGCCTTCAATCGCCTTGGTCTGTCGGTCTTAGGATCATTCTTGGAGGAAGGAGTTCTTTCGGTCTTGAAAGAATTCTCCAAAATTTTTGTGCACAACGATTGATTGAAAATTTTTGGGGTTGTGAGGATATTTATAGTCGTGTTTGAGGTCATATAGTTATGAAAATAAATTAACGCATTAACAGTTTTATATATTTTATTAAACCTTATTGAAAACCCCCATGTCGAATGATTAATTCCTTGACATGCACCCACACTGATTATAATTAATATCACAATAATGATATTATTTCCTCAAAATCCCAATGAGAAATACTACACGCTGTGTAATCATTAATACATGATGTGTACATGATTTCCATAAAACTACCCGGCGTGTACTTTGTTTTTCCACTTTTCTTTATCTCCTCCTCCACATGTATTAGACAATGAGTAATGGCTATTTATTTCTTAAATAAATGTAACTGCATTAATTGCCAATAAATATATTATTTCCCCTGCAATATATTTTTTCGAATAACTAGTGTCGAAATAAATGCAATTAGGCATCTTTAAATAATTATTAAACCACAGTCTGGAATAATATTTATTTAACTTGTTAAATTAATATTTAACTGAGATACATGGACACACTTAGTGTGTGACCCTCTAGGCCTCTTTCTCGTTGGTATTTGGCGGGCTGGCCTAAAGTCCATGATTATTGTCTAGCAATGGGTCAAGGCAGCCAAGAGAAAGATGTTGACGCTGCATTGACATGTCTCCTCATACGAACTCATACCATGTAATATAATACCTTTGTCACGATATCTTGAATCAAGCTGGTTGCATGCTAGTTCCATCAACCCTTGTGCTCGATTATGCTTTCTTTGACTTCCCTGAATTGAACTCGCTCATACCTTACCATGGACATGGATTTATTTAGGCTATATCAATTCCATCAAAGGGCCAGAGATATATACTTCTATTATGGAACAGAAGGGACAAATCCTTTCTTGTATTATCTATTAATGCAGTATTACTCATGACGCACCCAATGTATCCAACCTCACTGCAAAAAGTGTGTCGTCATAGTTTTCTTCAATAAATCTAAGTGTGCCAGTTGTAATACCCATTAATAATAATAATCTTAAAGTCTAAGGAACAATACACACATCGTTAGATAGGAACATCCAATGACACAATGAAATGTGGATTTCCTACAAGCGGGTCTCGTTCTCATAATATCCTCTTGGATATTACCAAGGGCACACACCATGAGAAGGTTCCTCAAAGTTTTATGAGTCCTCACCCCTAATGTCCGGTATTATTTTTATCCCTCAAATAATATCATCCGGCCAAAGAATATATATTCATGAACAGTGTTATGACACTTCTGGGTTCTCATCATAGCAGGGATCCCCTATGACCCTTTAATGCAACAGCTGTCCTTATGACATTATCACATGCATTTTCACACAGAATAATAATCAAGATGTGATAAGGCTTTTATTAATGAATAAGGGACAAAGTATTTGGTTCTAGACCACCAACTCCAATAGCCTTTTCTTCAGAAATCTCCGTTTGGTTTGAACCAAAGTCCTTCTTTGGTTGATATTATAGCAAAATTATGGCATCTTGGATGATATTAGTAAATATAAAAAGTTATTTTTTTCAGTTATTTTATGAAACAATTGGTTTTTGTGGTGGGAAGAGTGGTGGAGAGGTGGTGGCCTTTTATTAGTGAGATGAGTGGCACACTTGTAATTTTTGAAAGAGTGACTTCCACCAATATTATTTTTTACCACAAGGATCCAATAATTTAAAAAAATTGATAATAGAAGATATAAAGTCAATATATGTATATAAAATGGGTGTTTTACAAATTTATATGTAATTTACAGTTAATTTAAAATTTTAGTCCTCTGGAAAACTCATTTTTCTCTTAATTTTCGTGATTAATTTTAACTGTCTTCACTATTCATTTTTCTCAAAACATAAGTTGGAATTATTAGAAATTAAAAATTATTATTCTTACAAATATTTAATCCAGTTTTCTAAATACAAATCATAAAATTTCCAATAAATAATTTAAAATTAGTTCCTTAGTCGTGAAGAGAAATCGGTGGTTTAAAGCAAGAAATGATCAAAAGTTTACAACTTTTTTATATTCAATTACAATATGAAATTGATTCAATTGAAATAAATTGGATTAATATATATATATATATAATTTATCAAATTATAATATAAAATTAATTAAAATTATTATTTAACATTATAAATAAATTAAACGAGAAGAATGTTTTAAATTAAAACTCAGTTTTTTCATTATTTATCAAAAAATAAAACTTCTCAGAAAAATTCCAAAAAATATCTCTATGATAATATTGATATTAGTATTTCTTAAAAATAATTTTATATTTTCAAATGAATTTTTTTAAAGTGGTAAAATTTACATTTAAATTAATTTTTCCAAGCACATTTAACTCGTCTTTAAAAAAGATGTTGTTTTTCAAAAGATCATTTTTTTTATTTTATATGATTAATTTTTCATTTATAATCAATAGATAAATAATAAACAAGTGAAAAAATCGATATTTTAATAACATACTTAATCATATTCATTCCCCATATTTCAAAGGCTAGGTAATAACTACCATATTTAATAATAACATTATAGTATATTTTAGTTCTATAAAAATTGGTCTTGCATGTTATAAAATCTATAAAAGGAACTCGTTATTGTGTATATCAAAAGAAAAACATATTTTTTTGCATCGTAACCTAGACATAGGGTTTCTTGTAGCACAATATTATCTTGGTGTTGTGTATAAAGAATGCTTAATTTAGTATAATGTGAAACACAAGCCATCAAATAATTTTAATTTATTTGAAAAAAATTATTTCATAAAAACTCAGGGTGTTACATTCTACCCCCTTAAAATGTATTTCAACCATAAAAATCATCTAGGTCATCAAAATTTTAAAAATTTAAATTTTATTTTATTGAAACCCACAACATATAAATTTATAATAAAACTTATTTTTAAAAGGGAATGTTGGAAACATTATTGTTATATAATGTAACTCATAACTAGGTTTCCACATAGGAGTACATAGGTGTGAATTAAGGATTTAGACATTTAATAAAATCAGAAATTATTTTAGAGAGTGATATAGATCGCTAATCAGAAGAAAATGGGTGATATAAAGATATTTAATAACCACAAAACCATAAATATGTAAATATTTAAGTCTCAATTTGATTCATCAGAAATTAAGGTACTTGGATATTTTTTCTGAAAGATCCTTTTCATTAAGATGAATAATTTTTTCCTGAACATATACTTACTTGATTTCATTCCATTTCATAAGAATAATCTCATCCATTATTTAAACCTTGATCAATTTTCACTTCGTATCTTACTCTATGAAATGAAGGTGATTTTTTTTGAAGCACTAATGGATCAAATGATCTACAAATATAATGATAAGTCATTCAATATATCTTTAGTAATTATCACAATAAAATGGTTGTCACATGTTATCCAATAGGGATAAATATTCATATTACGAAATATTAATCTCTAAAACCTCATTTAAATTTAAACCTAAACCATTTCATAAATGTTTAACCCTTTTCAACCTTCTAAAAGAATAATATCCAAAAATTTATAAAGAAGCTCACTAAATTTCTCACAAAAATCTTATAATTTATCCCCTGTTTATTATAAAGTACCACTTTATTTTCAAATAACAACAATGTGAATACATTAATCATGTATTCTCTTGAAACATTGTAATAACCTGATTTACCATAAATCATTATTGAAAACCTGCATTCTTCCTCATTATTTATACAGATTATAGGATATATTCCTTAAATCTAAAAATGCTATAAACATTATCACTGATAACACAAACCACCATTTTAACAAAACCATTATCACCTATGAGGTCATAAATACTATCCAATTTACTTTATTCTTATCCTATATCTGTTTATCTGTCACACCCCGACCGCGGACGTCCGTAATTTTCCTTCTTTCTTGGTCCCGGTTTAAAATTTTCGAAGATTAATTGTGATTGGTGGTTTCGCGCCGGTGCGCGGTCATCGCATCGCTAGCGATGGTCGTGCGTTCGGCCCGGGGGACGATGTGTCCACCCGGCGTTTTAAATATTAAAGTTTTTACATTGACCTTTTTTTTATTATTACTATTTGAGTTGCGTTATTATTATAATTAACTAACTTTTATTTACTTTAATTATTTTATTGTTATGATTATTATTATAAAGTATTATTAATATTATTATGAAGGTTTGTTATTATTATTATAAAGCAATTATTATTATCATAACATTTTATTATTATTATTATTATAAGTTTATTTTTATTAGATAAGTTTCATTGTTACTAATATTATATGTTTTATTATCATTATTATAATTATAATTATTATTTTTATCTTATATATATGTATATATACCTAAAACTAACCCAAAACCCTAGCCATCCCTTCCTCCCGTAGCCACCTACCCCTCTCTCCTCCCTCTCTTCTCCCCGGGCTCCCCTCCAGACCGCCGTTGTCCGGCCTCCCGCTGCAGCCCGCTGCACCTTCTCCTGCCGACCACCTCCGCCAACGCACCCGGCCGTCGCGCGTCCTCCCGCCAGCCGCGCCGGCCTCCGCATCCCGCCTTCTCCCGCTCACAAGCCGCACCGGACTGCCATCTTCGTTCCCCTGGCTCGCATCGACCCCCTGCTCGCCCAAGCCGGAACCCAGCGACCCCTTCGTGCACTCCCTGTCACCGGTGCCTCGCCAACCCGCCGAGCCGACCCCTGCCTTGCTCCGACCTCCGGTGCACCCCCCCTCCGACGCTGCTCCCCTGTTCCGCCTCCGGCTAGCCCCGACCTGCCGCCTCCCTCTCCTCCGCCTCGCTTCGTCCCGGCGTCCCGAGGCCGCACCCAGCCGCGCCTCCTCCTTCCTCTCTCCGACGACTGGCCTCCCGACCCCTGCCCCGTCGCCTCGCCGCACCGGCCACCCCGGCTGTCGGCCCGCACAGCCGTCCTCGGCCTCCCGTCCGGCGGATTTCTCCTTCGCCGCGCCGGCCTCCTCCACCAGTCGACCGCCGGCCTCCGCCCTGCTTGCCGTCGCCGGTCCGCACCGACCCCGTCCCGGCTTCGCCGCGCAACACCCCCCTCCCACGGTGAGTTTTATTTTTTTTCTTTATTTTGTTTTCATTTTGTTTTATTTTATTCTTTGTTTTTATTTTGTTTTATATATATAATGTTTTAATATTTTTATCATGTTAATAATTTTATAATTATTTTATTATTACTAGGTTATTATTATTATTATATTATTATTATTTATTAATAATATTATTATGTTACCATGATTATTATTATACTATTATTATTTGTATTATTATTATGTTAATACTTATATTATTATTATTATTATTATTATATTATTATTATTATTTTTATTGTTATTATTATTGATATTAACATTTCATATATAAAATTATTATTATTGTTATGATTACTAACATATTATTAATATTATTATTATTATTATTACTACTAATATATTTATTATTATTTTAATTATTATCATATTATCTTTATTATTATTATCATGTTATGATATTCTTATTATTATTATTATGTAATATTATTATATTATTATTTATTTTTAATATTATTATTATTATGTTTGAGTTATTATTATTACATTAGCAGTATTATATTTAATATGTTAATGTCCATAATATTATATTATTATTATTATTATTTTGATTATATTATTGTTACAGTGTTATTATGTTAATATTATTCTATTAGTATTATTATTGTATTACTATATTATTATTATTATTATATTATGTTATTATTATTATTATTATTATGTTATGGTTACCCCTATTATTATTATTTTTACATTATTATTATTACTATTGTCATTACTATTATGTTGTTATTATTGATTGAACCTATTTAACAGTCTATTATTTTTAGGATCTGTTTGACGGCGCAATACGGTGCGACCTTGACGCAATGGGAGTTTTGCGCCGTGTCATTTCTCGTTCCGATTCGAGGTAGGTCTCCCTTTGCACTCGCCTTTAAATTTAGAATTTATTTATTCCTTGACTTTTATTTAAGTTTCAGCAAATTCAAAAGTATTATTAAGTAGTTATCTATAGTTTGGTGATCCGCTGATGATAAAAGTTGTTTTAATTCTAGCGTTTCATTAAAAGCGTTTTCTTGGATTTAATTATGTGCTTCCATGGTAGTTTTGCTAGATGGTTCTTCCTGAATAATGAAAGTCATGTTAGATTGTGTTTTGAAATGTTTTTGGCGTGTGTAAATTTGTAGATGTATTGTTTATGGAAAATGGTGTTTTCTTAGAACCTTGATTAGAGAAAACGTCGTGTGACCTTTGAACTCGTTTTGGAAACCTTATGTGTGGCTCTTGGTTGATGAAATATGTTTTCCTTCGTTACGCGAACAAAAGTTTGGCTTTCTTTTGGGAAATGGTGTTCCTTCAAAAAAATGATTAAAGGCCCGTTTGGCTCTTGATAAAAGTGGGGTGCGTTTGGTGATTGGAAAGTGACTCTACTTGTGAAACAAATGTGTTCCAGGTTTAAGATGCTGATTTGAGTTTCTTAAATAGATTTCTATGTGCGTTTCTGGTTTTCAATGAAATGGCGTGTGTCATCCCTCTTTAAAAATGCTTTGGTCTTAAATGATCAAAATGTAAGTGACATGACGGCCCGGTTGGCACTTTATTGAATGCGAAGTGATTATATATATATATATATGTACTTGTGAGGGCATTTCTATAGGGGGACTTCCCTTCGAGGGTTGTCGTGTAGCGATGTCCGTGTAAGGGGTTGGCAAGTGCGGTGAGATGAGTCACGCGTGCGCGGGTCTCCCACTTACACAGTGTTACAAAAACTACTATGGGTTCCTGGGCGTCTTATAGATTATCGAGTGACGGTTGCTTGCTAACCCTGATTAGACGGGTTGGTACCCTTTGGAGTTGTGGACAGGCCAGGTGGGATGTGCCACTGGTTGGCTATTAGGGCGGCCAGTTGGTTATTGACTGTGGAGTACCATGCCGGCAGGTAGTCTGAACCCGAGTACGTCCAGGGGTTTTCTAGGGATGTTCAGGATCACCCATGGTTATTGCTGATAACTTCTGGTTTATTTGTACTTGCACTTGGTTTTCCTTACCTGTTTACCTTTACTTGCACTTGTTTTCCCTGCTTGTTTTCCTTCAGTCATATTTCACAGCCTATACTGTTAGACTTTGAGAAAAAAATGGTTTTCAAATGAAAATTCTTTATTCACTTTGGGTTAGATTTGAAAATGTAACACTTTGCTTTTCAGAATGAGTTTAAAACTAATGAAAAAGAACTAACTTTCGAAAAAGAATAAGGGAAATGTCTCGTGTTTGATTTTCAAGTAAAACGTTATGAAAGAAATTACTTTTATACATTATAGTTCAAACCTGGATTATGTAGATTCTATATTTATTGGCAGTGCTTTGGGACTTGTTGTTGGGCTCACCTACTGAGTACTTTTGTGCTCACGCCTATCTTTTACCATTTCAGTCGCAGGTCTTCTGTTTTGAGTCGCTCAGTGTTGGAGCGAGGTTGCTCTCTAGTTGGGTGGTGACCTGAGAGGTCACATGGAGGTACGTGGTTGTGTGGTTTTTATTTCTTTTCCGCTGTTAGTGTTTATTTATTCTGTTCTATTTACTTTTGTTTTGGGCTGAAATCGTTCCCAACGATCAAGTCTTAATGCCCGGCACTGGTTGCCATCCCGGGGGGATCGGGAACGCCCCTCGGGACTTGCCGCGGACCGGCTCGGGTGACCGGTTCAGGGTCGACCCGGGTTGGTTCGTGACAAAATGGTATCAGAGGTGGTTCTTGTTATTTGGGTTGTTCGGTAGAAGGAGATTTGGACTGTCAGAACTCGAGGGGTAGGTACGGGAAGAGCGTCGCGAACTCTTGCTCGCACTGATCCTCGAGTTACCAGGGGTAGTTCGGGAATTGTGTCCTTGTCTTTTCTGGTTTGTCTTGGATTGAGAGATGATAATGGAGGCAAGCCGACGTTACGTCGTGATTTCACATGGAGTAGTGACCCATGTGGAGTCCGAGTACACGGTTTGAATTCCTCCTAGTGGTCGATGCTGACTCGAGACATGGCTCACTACCATATCTCCAGGTTGAGCGTGACTACTAATCCCTCACTTCAGTGGTTGATGCAAATTTGGATGTTGTTTTCGTTTTGGTCTGTGTGAGTGCGTAGTTGGAAATGAAAAAGAGTTTTTGAAAATTGGACTGGTTTCTTTTAAAAGACTTTGAATGTGTGAAATGGGTTTTAGAAACTGAAATCTCTTGATTTGGAAATCTGTTGTTTGCTTGGGATTGGTTAAGAATTATTTGGGTTGAAACCTCGGTTCCTCTTTATGAACGTTTGCACATGTGTGAGAATGCATGGAAAGTGTGTGTTGACGCACGTATGAATGGAATTTGGATAAAGACATGTGCAACGGGTCATGGGAGTACCTGGGTGTGTTTGAAATTTAACGCTTGACTTTGTTTTCTAAATTGGTTTTAAAGGGGAAACAGTTTTGGAACGTTTTGGTTGGAAAGTGGATTGGTTTTTGGAAAGTGATCTTGAGAAAGGGTGGTTTTGAAATCAAAAATAAAAAGGGGATTTTAAAAAGGAGATTTTATTTTGGATTGTGTTCGTATTTGTTTGGTCCTTGTGTTGACTGGTTTTGATGAAGGCGCTTTTATTGATGTTGCTTCGATTTGATGTTGGTTTTGGCTTTGAGTTTTATATATCGTTCAGGAAATGCCGCCCAGAAAGGTCTTTAAGGATTCAGATATGTCAGGCCCAGTTTTTAGTCCTCCTCAGACTTTGCCTATTCTCCATGGTGATCAGGGTCCGTTAGAGGCAGTGGAATGGCTCGAGGAAGTGGAGCATGTCCTTAGAATGTGGGGAACTCCCGATAGTGTTAAGGTCCGTGCAATTATGGAGTTGTTTGAGGGTCCAGCTCTGGACCAGTGGAAGATGGTTACCCCACCGTCAACGCAAGGTGAAATGACGTGGGATGTCTTTAAAACAGTTTTCATCCAATGGTTTGCACCTGAGGAAGTGAAGCTGGAGAAAAGAGGGAGGTTGTGCATATTCAACAAGGTCGACGGACGGTGAGGGCATATGTTGACCATTTCAAGGAACTGATTCCCTTTTCCTCAGAGGTAGTGTCGCATGAACTCATGAAGGTCTCTCTTTTCACTGGGGGTCTTCGTCCAGAGATCAAGGAGCGAGTCCTCCCTTATAAAGACTTTTGTTTCGAGAAGCTGGTGGAGGAATCTTTCTTGGCTGAGTTAGTTTCTGGTGTGCGGGTGGTTAATACTTCGGCGTCCCCTGTTGTTCGTAAGAGTTCCCCCTCTGGTGAGGAAAAGGCGCGAGAGATACCTGTTCCTAATGAGTTATCCCCATTGGTCCCAGCTTCCAGTTCATCAGATCGTTCGATGGTATGCTTTCAGTGTGGTCGTTTCGGGCATTTAAAGCCGTCTTGTCGCAACCCCCGAAGACGTGTCATCGCTGTGGTTGTCTGGGTTATCTGGAGAAGTTTTGCAAGAAGCGTCGCTTGAAGAGGAAGCTGTGATTGGAGAATGTCAGTACCTGACTGTGAGGCAGAAGATGCTTCAGCCATCAGAGCCCCAGCCACAAGTCTCGGGGTGAAGCTCGCGCACAGTTAGGAGTCCCCAGGGGTGTGAAGCCTTGGTCCAGGTTTCGTGTTCTGTGTTAGCAGTGGAACAATCAAGATCTTTTAGTACTTGTTTTTCTGCTGTTAAGTTTTGACGTTGTTGTATGTTCATTGTTTTACCATGGGGTTATCCTGGACATGCTCTATTATAATCCAAGTAGCCTGGTTTATGTAAATGTATTGTTTTTCTAAAAAGTGACAATGGATTTGTTCTGTAATAATCTAAGAAGACTTGTCGTGTGGAGGTGATATTCTAAATCGTGTGTCCTTTTTAAAAGTGTGTTTGACTCTCGTGTGGGTTGACCTCGTTTTAGTTATGTTTAAAATGTGGTTATGTCTCGTGGACATCGGTGGATCATGTCTCCAATTTGATGTTGGTTTAATTTTTTTCTATGGTTTTTCCCTGGTATTGAAGGTTGTTGACTCTGGTCGAGGATTTAATGTCTAGACGGAGGTGTTGTAGTAATCGTGTTGTAAGAGTTGGTTTGAATTGGTTGGGAGTTCCCGCGTCGCCACCCCCCCCCCCCCTTTCCCGGGGTTTTCTATTTAAATGGTCATCTTTTCTGCACTAGTTAAGCTCTTGTGGTGGGGAGAACCCCTTCGTGTTCTCCCCTCAATCTCGGACTCCAGTTCTCTCTTGAATCGGTCGGGTGTGACCTGTGCTGAGTAAGGTCATCCCCGAGAATTCTCAGTTCTCTCTGATTTCTTTGGTTCCGTTGGGGCATGGACTTAAATCTTGATTGACTTTTGGCCTGGTGACTTTCTGGGGGCAGAAAGTGTCTGTGGTGGGGAGAATTGTCACACCCCGACCACGGACGTCCGTAATTTTCCTTCTTTCTTGGTCCCGGTTTAAAATTTTCGAAGATTAATTGTGATTGGTGGTTTCGCGCCGGTGCGCGGTCATCGCATCGCTAGCGATGGTCGTGCGTTCGGCCCGGGGGACGATGTGTCCACCCGGCATTTTAAATATTAAAGTTTTTACATTGACCTTTTTTTTATTATTACTATTTGAGTTGCGTTATTATTATAATTAACTAACTTTTATTTACTTTATTTATTTTATTGTTATGATTATTATTATAAAGTATTATTAATATTATTATGAAGGTTTGTTATTATTATTATAAAGAAATTATTATTATCATAACATTTTATTATTATTATTATTATAAGTTTATTTTTATTAGATAAGTTTCATTGTTACTAATATTATATGTTTTATTATCATTATTATAATTATAATTATTATTTTTATCTTATATATATGTATATATACCTAAAACTAACCCAAAACCCTAGCCATCACTTCCTCCCATAGCCGCCTACCCCTCTCTCCTCCCTCTCTTCTCCCCGGGCTCTCCTCCAGACCGCCGTTGTCCGGCCTCCCGCTGCAGCCCGCTGCACCTTCTCCTGCCGACCACCTCCGCCAACGCACCCGGCCGTCGCGCGTCCTCCCGCCAGCCATGCCGGCCTCCGCGTCCCGCCTTCTCCCGCTCACAAGCTGCACCGGACTGCCATCTCCGTTCCCCTTGCTCGCATCGACCCCCTGCTCGCCCAAGCCGGAACCCAGCGACCCCTTCGTGCGCTCCCTGTCACCGGCGCCTCGCCAACCCGCCGAGCCGACCCCTGCCTTGCTCCGACCTCCGGTGCACCCCCCCTCCGACGCTGCTCCCCTGTTCCGCCTCCGGCTAGCCCCGACCTGCCGCCTACCTCTCCTCCGCCTCGCTTCGTCCCGGCGTCCCGAGGCCGCACCCAGCCGCGCCTCCTCCATCCTCTCTCCGACGTCTGGCCTCCCGACCCCTGCCCCGTCGCCTCGCCGCACCGGCCACCCCGGCTATCGGCCCGCACAGCCGTCCTCGGCCTCCCGTCCGGCGGATTTCTCCTTCGCCGCGCCGGCCTCCTCCACCAGTCGACCGCCGGCCTCCGCCCTGCTTGCCGTCGCCGGTCCGCACCGACCCCGTCCCGGCTTCGCCGCGCAACACCCCCCTCCCACGGTGAGTTTTATTTTTTTTCTTTATTTTGTTTTCATTTTGTTTTATTTTATTTTTTGTTTTTATTTTGTTTTATTTTATTCTTTGTTTTTATTTTGTTTTATATATATAATGTTTTAATATTTTTATCATGTTAATAATTTTATAATTATTTTATTATTACTAGGTTATTATTATTATTATATTATTATTATTTATTAATAATATTATTATGTTACCATGATTATTATTATACTATTATTATTTGTATTATTATTATGTTAATACTTATATTATTATTATTATTATTATTATATTATTATTATTATTTTTATTGTTATTATTATTGATATTAACATTTCATATTATTATTATTATTATTGTTATGATTACTAACATATTATTAATATTATTATTATTATTATTATTACTACTAATATATTTATTATTATTTTAATTATTATCATATTATCTTTATTATTATTATCATGTTATGATATTCTTATTATTATTATTATGTAATATTATTATATTATTATTTATTGTTAATATTATTATTATTATGTTTGAGTTATTATTATTACATTAGCAGTATTATATTTAATATGTTAATGTCCATAATATTATATTATTATTATTATTATTTTGATTATATTATTGTTACAGTGTTATTATGTTAATATTATTCTATTAGTATTATTATTGTATTACTATATTATTATTATTATTATATTATGTTATTATTATTATTATTATTATTATGTTATGGTTACCCCTATTATTATTATTTTTACATTATTATTATTACTATTGTCATTACTATTATGTTGTTATTATTGATTGAACCTATTTAACGGTCTATTATTTTTAGGATCTGTTTGACGGCGCAATACGGTGCGACCTTGACGCAATGGGAGTTTTGCGCCGTGTCATTTGTCGTTCCGATTCGAGGTAGGTCTCCCTTTGCACTCGCCTTTAAATTTAGAATTTATTTATTCCTTGACTTTTATTTAAGTTTCAGCAAATTCAAAAGTATTATTAAGTAGTTATCTATAGTTTGGTGATCCACTGATGATAAAAGTTGTTTTAATTCTAGTGTTTCATTAAAAGCGTTTTCTTGGATTTAATTATGTGCTTCCATGGTAGTTTTGCTAGATGGTTCTTCCTGAATAATGAAAGTCATGTTAGATTGTGTTTTGAAATGTTTTTGGCGTGTGTAAATTTGTAGATGTATTGTTTATGGAAAATGGTGTTTTCTTAGAACCTTGATTAGAGAAAACGTCGTGTGACCTTTGAACTCATTTTGGAAACCTTATGTGTGGCTCTTGGTTGATGAAAGATGTTTTCCTTCGTTACGCGAACAAAAGTTTGGCTTTCTTTTGGGAAATGGTGTTCCTTCAAAAAAATGATTAAAGGCCCGTTTGGCTCTTGATAAAAGTGGGGTGCGTTTGGTGATTGGAAAGTGACTCTACTTGTGAAACAAATGTGTTCCAGGTTTAAGATGCTGATTTGAGTTTCTTAAATAGATTTCTAAGTGCGTTTCTGGTTTTCAATGAAATGGCGTGTGTCATCCCTCTTTAAAAATGCTTTGGTCTTAAATGATCAAAATGTAAGTGACATGACGGCCCGATTGGCACTTTATTGAATGCGAAGTGATTATATATATATATATGTACTTGTGAGGGCATTTATACAGGGGGACTTCCCTTCGAGGGTTGTCGTGTAGCGATGTCCGTGTAAGGGGTTGGCAAGTGCGGTGAGATGAGTCACGCGTGCGCGGGTCTCCCACTTACATAGTGTTACAAAAACTACTATGGGTTCCTGGGCGTCTTATAGATTATCGAGTGACGGTTGCTTGCTAACCCTGATTAGACGGGTTGGTACCCTCTGGAGTTGTGGACAGGCCAGGTGGGATGTGCCACTGGTTGGCTATTAGGGCGGCCAGTTGGTTATTGACTGTGGAGTACCATGCCGGCAGGTAGTCTGAACCCGAGTACGTCCAGGGGTTTTCTAGGGATGTTTAGGATCACCCATGGTTATTGCTGATAACTTCTGGTTTATTTGTACTTGCACTTGGTTTTCCTTACCTGTTTACCTTTACTTGCACTTGTTTTCCCTGCTTGTTTTCCTTCAGTCATATTTCACAGCCTATACTGTTAGACTTTGAGAAAAAAATGGTTTTCAAATGAAAATGCTTTATTCGCTTTGGGTTAGATTTGAAAATGTAACACTTTACTTTTCAGAATGAGTTTAAAACTAATGAAAAAGAACTAACTTTCGAAAAAGAATAAGGGAAATGTCTCGTGTTTGATTTTCAAGTAAAACGTTATGAAAGAAATTACTTTTATACATTATAGTTCAAACCTGGATTATGTAGATTCTATATTTATTGGCAGTGCTTTGGGACTTGTTGTTGGGCTCACCTACTGAGTACTTTTGTGCTCACGCCTATCTTTTACCATTTCAGTCGCAGGTCTTCTGTTTTGAGTCGCTCAGTGTTGGAGCGAGGTTGCTCTCTAGTTGGGTGGTGACCTGAGAGGTCACATGGAGGTACGTGGTTGTGTGGTTTTTATTTCTTTTCCGCTGTTAGTGTTTATTTATTCTGTTCTATTTACTTTTTTTTTTGGGCTGAAATCGTTCCCAACGATCAAGTCTTAATGCCCGGCACTGGTTGCCATCCCGGGGGGATCGGGAACGCCCCTCGGGACTTGCCGCGGACCGGCTCGGGTGACCGGTTCAGGGTCGACCCGGGTTGGTTCGTGACATTATCCAAACTAAAAACCATTTTATCAACATTAGGAACATATTAAAGGTTAGCTTTCAATAAGCATATTTTTACCATAAAATATAACCTTGTCATTAAATCAGTTTTCTACGTCATCGGTATCTTTAAAAATATTCTTTCAAATCCTTAGAAAAAACTTACATTGATCAATACTTATATATTTCACAATTCATAATTCTTGATTCCAAATACATAAATAATCAAATACTTCTAATTTAATTATTGGCATGCAATAGGTCCTTCCTTGGTCTAAAAGTAAATGCATTGGTCCGGGAATTGATTTGGGTAATTCCCATGTTCTCCATAGAAAATACATTGAACTCCTCAATAATTTTTCACTCTATGATCCTTTTCTCAACAAAGATAACATCTTAGTATCCAATTGAGATATTCATATAGGTTTTTATTCCCTCCTTCTTGACATGTAAGAAGTTGTTTCTTCATTACTCTATGTTTATTACCATATGAACGTTCATAAAAGTCTATATTCCTATTATTATATGTGTTAGGAATATCACTGATGTTTCTTTTGTTAATCATATATTATGGTAGCTGATTAGGCATAACCACAATATCATTATATCCAGTCATAATACAATTTGATTACTTATAATCACTGAATTTTCCATTAGATTTAATGGTAACATGGTTAAATCTGGTTCCATACATCAACTAAAACCAGAGGCATAGTGTGAGAAACAGTAATCATAGTGGGAATCCACATAATAATGAAAAATAACTTATATAATTTTAAATAATGCCACCTAATTATTTAATCTGTGACACCTTTTTTATCATAGTTTATTCAAATTCATCTTCTATACAAATCCATCATGATGGTTTGTAATGACATTGGGAATTTCCAAAGCATATCCCCCTGGAATTTCATACCAGGTGTGTAGAAAGAAATTTTGTCATACCCCAGTTCCCGATCGAGTCTAGATTAATACTATATTTTTAGGGTTGTTATGCCTAGGAATATGTTTTCTAGATCTACATCCACTGGTAGTATCCAGACATGGATGTGTTACTTGGAAACCACTCTCTCTATCCTTTACCAAAATAACCTAATTTTTTCTAATACTTTACCTCATCCTTATACATACACTTAAAGAAATACCTAGATTTATCTTTAGAAATATCCGTAGAGATATCACTAAAGTTTAATCTTCCTAGTTTCTAAATGTCTACAAATCCTTTCCTTCGATACCAAATATAGAGACCCGGGCTTTTCATACATGGTTATTACATTATTTTTATGAATATTCCTTATATTGCACAATCACACACTTTGGGAGCATAATAGTTTAGTTAATTTGGAAACTTGGAAACAGAATATTCTAGCTTTGAGAAAGATCTTCAATGTCTCCCACAAAGGTCCTCTAATTTAATAATCCTACTTAAAAACTGTATTCATAACCGAGGGATTGGAAGTATTAGAAAGGGTGAGATTAGATGCCCAGTAAGGGTAAATAAATGAGATATTTAATAATTATATAAACATAAGGGTATGAGAACATGAGCATAACATTTGAAAACCATACCCTACATATCAAAGATCATAATTATCAGTTTGGTAATAAATATGGGCAGTTCTTATGAAATGAATAATATGATAATAAAAATTACATGTTCCATGAGGGAATAACTTCTAAATAAGACATATATTTGTGGCATATATATAATAATAGAAAATAATTCCATATTATCAATGGATCACTACCATGACCATCATTGCAGAAAAAACCTTTTACTAAAGTTGGTTCACTTATTATTTTATATGAGTATTACTAAATTGGGTTCAATTCATGTTCCAACCTTGTATTACTAAACCGAGTTCACTTCTCATTCTAGTCCTACATTACTGAATCAATTTCACTTCCCATTTCAGTCTTATTTATATCATAAGATATAAATCATAAACCAAATCATTATAGAGAGATATATGTCCCACTTATCACATAATTAAAACATACTTATGTACACCACACGATCATTTAAGGGTAATTATATCATAACACATGAAAGGAACTAGGAATTATATACATTTAATCATATCATAACCTGTGGAAAAGAGACATGTTTCATAATAATTTAATCACAGTTGAACTCATGAAAAGAAGCGGGTTTCATAAAAAAATTCATCATAACAATAAACCATTCAAAGAAAGAATAATAATGGTGTATTTGGATCATATACCTAGTAATGAATAAATTATATCACAAGATGACATCTTATATGGAGAAATATTTTGAATGATCATTAGGATCATTTCATAAAGACATTAAATATTTTTTAAAAATCACTTTCTAAAATATAAAACATTTTCAAAATCATTTCCTTTGAAAATAACATTGGTTACTTATTAAGAAATCTTATAAAAACCATTTAAATCATTTCATGAAGAAGATATCATTTCTTCTTTGAAAAAATATTTTTAAAGCCTAATTTTTCTTTGAAAACCTTATTCTTTAAAAATAACCATGAAAAAATATACTGAAATCTTTGGAACCCATTTAAAACACTTTTCAAACATAAAACATTTATGTAATCAGTTTTATTGAATATTAATTTAAAATAAATATTTATCTAAAATATTTAATAAAAACATTAATTTTTAAAATATTGTTTAAAAATTATAATGGAAGCTTTGATGAATGGCATGGTCATGATAATAGATAATTTTTTACATGACGTATATGTATAAACAAAGATTCCATTTATATTGTTTGTAAAATTCAAAAGGGCAAAATCAGAAAATGAAAAGAAGGTTCATTTTAAAAAAAATTATAAAAAGGTAAAATGTGGGTATAAATATCTTTTATAAATCATATGATAATAGTAGAACATTTTTGAAATCATTTTTATAGAATATGATTTTTAGAAAAAATAGATTTCTGTTTGAAGAGAGAAATAAATTCAGATTTTATTAAGAACATTTTTTTAATTATCTTAAGTAACAATGAGTGTCAAAAAGGCACCATTATATGACTATATCACGAATGAAAATAAGATAAAAAAATAATGATAATTATTTAGATATGGATTATAATATTTCATCAATGGAAGCATAATGATAAATAGTCGTGATAAACAAAGAGATTGCATCGATAAACTCTTACAAATTTGTTATCATTGAACCATAATACCCATGAAATAATATAATTAAATAAAGCATAAAACATCATTAAAATAAATATATTCATGATATAAAATGTCAATGTGGTATTATATAGATCTCATAAAAGAATATTGGTGCATAATATAACATGTGTCTCAAAGAAGGAAATTGGAGACAAAATTACCTTACCACTTTGGTAACTTTGAAACCATAACCCCATGAAAGAGAGATCCTAAAATGGATATATAAATACAAAAAAAAATTATTTATAATAATAATAAGTTACATTCATGGATATTATATACACCACATACAATAAATATGAGTTGAATATAAAATATATCTCACAAAAGTAAAAATTGAGTCAAAAATCCCTTATCTTAAATCATGAATTCCATCATAGTCATTAAAAACACTATATAATAAAGATAATTTTATTATAAATTTACTATATAATCATATTAATATATATAATACCATTTATTATTTTATTATTCTCTTTTATTACCCATTTATTAACATTTTCTTGTTAATGTTACGTTTCGGGTAATAACTGCTTTGTTTTTCATATATGTTTTGATTTGTTATATTGTTGGTCCTATTAATTTAATCATTAATTAATAATATCACAAATTATAAAAATTACATAAATACAATATAGATTTAGTATATATGTATTTATAATATTCTATAAAAGATAGTAATAAGAAATGAAATACACTTATCATGAAGACGGTAGGTTGTATGTACGCATTAACGTTGTTCCCATTTTCTCATTGGATTGAATGAAAGGAAATTATATGATATATTATAATTGAAGAATAATTTGTATTTCATATATACAAAATATTTTTATTAAACCCATACTTAATTTACTCCATGTAATGCATGAAATAATCACATCCCTTCATGAGGCAGTAGCCCGCCGTACACACAAACGACATTATCATATTCCATGAAAATAGAAATCATGAAGGTATGTGTCATATAAAAAATAAATAATCATAATAATATAAAAACTATAAAAAATAATATATATAAATAGAATTTACATTAGTATTCCAAACCATAAAAGGTGGTAATGGAAAAAATGAACGACATTAGTTCACGCGGCGGTATTATGCTATAGACATGAATGTTGATTTTTTAATACATTTGATGGAAGTGGGAGTGGTTATAGGTATTAAAATTAAAATTAAAATATACTATTATATTTAATATAATTAATTAATTATTTTTTTATAATATAATAATAATTTAAAGGGTTTGAGGAATAAATAAATCCCAAATGTTCATTGATGAACATTAACTCTTCTTCAGGTATCTCCTTTTGGTTTGTACCAAAGGCCTTACCTGGTTGGATTTATGCCCAAAGTAAGTATTACAGTATTAGAGGATATACGTGAATATTTTATTTGGTTAGGTATTGAAAACCCATTTTTTTTAAGGTGTGAAGAGAGTAGGAGAGGTGGTGGCCTTGTATAAGTGAGGTGAGGGTTACTCTTGTAATTTCTTAAAGAGTGAACTCCAACCATGTTTTTTTATAATACCAAAACCCGATAATTTATAAAAATAGATAATAAAAGGTATAAGGTAAACATATATCTATATAATGGGTTTTGGATATGTTTCTAGATCATTTTTTCAGTTATGTTTAATGTTTAGTCCCTTGGAAAACATATTTTTCCCTTAATCGTCATGATTAATATTAACTATTTTCTCTAACCATATTGGTCAAAAATTATGTTATCCTCAATTGAAATTAAAAATTATTTTGATTAAAAAAATTAATTCATTTTTACAAATTAATATCACATAAGTGGGAATTATTAATTTAAAATTAATCCCACAACCGTGATGAGAAAGTGAGGATTTAAAGAAAAATACTGATCAAATGTTTATAAGGTTTTTGTATTCAATTTCAAAATTAAATTGGTTACAATGAATTAAATTTTATTAAAATATATATAATCTAAATAATTATACTTTTCACTAATTAAAATATAATTTAACATTATCAATAAATTAGAATAAATTAAAGTTTTTAGTTAAAAGTCCTTATTTTTTCACTATTCATCAAAAAATGAAACGTCTCAGAAATATACCAAAAAGTCATCCTAAGAAAATTATGATATTAATATTTCAAAAATTAATTTTATTCTGTAAAATAAATTTTCTAAATTTTCTAAATTTTAATTTTAAATTTTGGTTTCCAAGCACAATTAACACATCAATTTTAAAAGATAATATTTTTTAGAAAAAAAATTATTTTATTTTAAATTATTATTATTTTATTTGTAAATAATAGATGAGTCATAAAAATGTTAAAACTATATATTTTTATATGTTAGTTAATCCTATTCATTCTAAATATTCTAATGACTAGGAGATCACAATCATATTAAACAATAATATTAATAGTATATTGAAGTTCGATAAAACTTGGTCTTATGTGTAATGCAAGATATAGACAGAACTCAATATTGTGTGTAAAACAAGAAAAACATTGTAACACCTCAAATTTTTTTTGAATAGATATAATATAGAATGAAAGAAAAATTGAGCCTCTACAAAACACCACTTTATTATAACATAACCGAGAAACATTATTTTTCCATTTCTGTAATCTGAATTTTGAAAAACTGACATACACGGTTGCATTTTTTAAGATATTTAGAGCCTGATAAAATCAACGTAGTTTTCTTGAAGAATAGTAACATACCCTTATGAATCATAACATAAACTTATGAATAGTACTATTACTCTTATGAATAGTAATGAATATTAAATTAGTCAAAAAAAAGAAACTTCACCTAGGAATGTATAAATACAATTTAGACATCTTATAAATGACAAAATGATCATAATATAAGTGTTGGAATTTTTGTAAGTCAAAAATATTTTAATTAATTTTTTTTGGTTAATTTGATAATTTAAAATGTAAATTTACTTTCATTAAATGTAATAATAAATTGTTATTTTATTTTCTTATGGTTATAAGAGAATTTAATGAGACCTTGATTAATTTTTCAAAGTGTTATAAAATGTGTTATAGTTTTAAAGTTGTTTTTTTGGAATAAATTATGATTTTATTTAAAATTTAAATTAAAATTATTTATAAAATTATTTTTAATATATTGATTTCATTTTTCATTTCTACACATTGAAAAATGTTTGGTGTGAATTTTTGGGATTTTTCTAAAATACATGAAATTTTTAGAAACAGTAAAAATAAAGTTACAAGTTTTCAGTATGTTTAATGACCTCATAATGATGTAATAATTAATATAAAATTCTTCATGACTTATTTACATTAAAATATGAAATTATGTGTCCCATGTTTCCAATACCATGTGAAAATACCTTGGGTAAGCCCATTGTTTTTCAAAAACCACTAATGAGGAGTCCGTAGAAATTAATAAAAAAATTCCCTCTATTTTACTTTAAATACCCACTGAGTACATAATTGTATTTCATTAGAAATTCATAATCATAGAATATATGGTATTTTTACCTCCCTATGATTCCTCATAAAGTGTCCCCAATCCCCCATGCTCCCAACCCTCATGTTTTCGGAGTTACTCAACAAGGTAAGGGAATCTACCACCCTTCTTTTTATCAAGCACCCTTTTTATGTTATTATTTTTTTAATTTAAATTTGATTATGTTGGGATATTAATTTACATATAACTATTAAAATAAATGTTATTTGTGAATTATTATAGACCCTTTTTCTATCATAAAAATCTTTTATGGATTTTTAAGCGATGCTGTTAGGCTGCCAAATTTTCGTAAGGGATTTCTCAACATTTATTTTATTTCGAACTCCTTTATTTTCACTTTTATTTTCTCAAATACATTCATTAAAATGTTATGATAACTATAGTAACATTAATTTACATTAATTTTATTTTTATAATGGAATAACTCATCATCATCTCTCCTTTCCCTTTTCTTTTAAACTATAAATTAAAACACCATCCAAGATGAGTTAATTTATCACATTCAATGACGACGAGTTTTCAATTTCTTTTACCATCTTCAATTCTGTTCATGAAACAATTTTTATGTTTTGAGAAAACAATAATATATATATTATAAATTATTTAAGGTCGTAAAATCTTTTTTCAAAGATGATATTAATTTATAAATCAAAATGTGTTCATTTTGAGTAAAAACAACCTATTATCACAAACAATTATCAATAATGTTTTATATAATGATTCATCATCAATCCCAATAACCAAATGAATTTTATAACCATGTAATCTTATGGATGACAAAAAATATCATACAAAATCTATTTTGGAAAACCATTCTCATATTATATTTTTATCCTTATATGTATATAATTAAACCGGTCATGAATATAAAGGAAGAAAACACTCCCAAACAATAAAATTAAACCTCTTAAACCAATCATGAAGGCTATGAATGGACTTAATTTGGATATAATAAATAAATTAAATAAATTAGGGGTTCTATAAATATTAATTAATTAATTTAATAAAGTTATCCAGGACACTAAGATCAAGTGAAGAACAACATTAGACTTAAGGCAACGGTTTTCTCCATCTCACATCCACTATTGTGAGATATTTCATATTCACTACTACTACTTGTGCATGCTGTATGTATACATCAAATTTTTTTTTAATATCATGAATCTATTTATTTTCATGATATTCAATGTATAATTTTTTTATTATTAATTTTGTGTCATATGATTCAATTGATTACAAAGTTGTAATTATTCTCTACCCGAACCTCTATTTTCATTTGGGTGTCTCTTATTCTCTACTCACCATAGTGAAATTATTATTTATTATTATCTAATAAAAATAAATTATATTTTAATGTTATATATATGTTTACCAATCATAATCCTTATATATTTTATGGGAAGTTTCATGTTTTAAAATAATATTTGAAAAATTCTCCCAAAATGCAAGCCCGATTCAAGGAACTTCTCAAAATCTTGCCTATTTTGTAGTTCACTCTATACTCTTTTTCAATCCAGATTTATCTTTCTAAAATAAAAAATTTTATCATTAAAATATATTTTGGTTGATTTACGGTTTTATGAATTAAATCATTCCTTTTCCCTTTAAAATGTCTTTAATGATTTCCTTAAACAACACTAAAATGTTTTAATTATGAAGCTTCTTTAAAAGAATTTTTTACATGATTTCACATCAGTGGGTAATTATTTATGCCTCCAATGAAATATTAATGTTCTTAAATTTTTGATTCTAGGATATAAATATTTATAACCATATTTATGTAAAATACACATTTTTTCCAATAGAACTCTTTCTTCCAAAGTAAAAAAGATTTTTCTCACCTCACTTTAACATTTATGAGATATATTCCTTGTTCAACACTTATTCCTTACACGTGTGGTATATAATGTCCCATGGTATATCATATCAAGAGTCTAATTATTTTCATGATTTTCTAAAGGATTATTTTTTGAATGTTTCAAGGTGGTTTGAGACACTATGGATTGATTAAAGTTTATTTCCTCAAGAATATCTCAATGGTATCACTTAAAGGTATATTTATTTATGTTAAAATGCCTTAATGAATATTATATTTAATAGTTTTTTATACATTATTATATAATCTAAAATATTTTTTTGAAGTGTTACTAATTATTTTGAATGTGGACGTTCTATTTTGATTCCATTCACCAATTTACATCAAATAGTTAGTGTTTATGTTTAATGTACGTGGAAGGTTATTTAAATTTCATATGTTAGTTTCTATATGAATATATATATATATATATATGTTGTTTATGTTTATCCCCATTCATAATAGGAATTTATTGTAATTAGTAAGTGATGGGTGGTGTCCACAATAGCCCCTCGATGCATTAGTAGGTCTAATAAGACAAACTATTGCCTTGGTACAAGGACATGACAAAATTGTTATTTGTGGTCTTGGAATGAGGCCATGACGGTTTGGTTATGATGTAAAAAATTATCAAATCTCTCATTATGGAACTATTAATTGAAATTACATGTGGTTATTCGACTAGTAGAATACCCATGATTATTATTTATTATTGAATTATTTATTCAGCTATTTTTCGTGACAAAATGTGTTGAAGTTTAATTTTAAAGGCATGTGTTTTTAGTTCACCACCATTACTAATGATTATGTTTATGATATTTTCCACTGTATTTCTTACCCTTAATAAGCATTTGAGCCCACCCCTTTCTTATGCCTCTTGCCCCAGGTTATGGAAAAGGAAATTTTGAATAATCATTCAAGGATTATGTTTCTTTCATTTTATATTGTATCTTGTTATATTTTCTTTTCCAATTGTATTATGGGTATCTTGAATGTAATCTGGTCTTCCAAGACTACTAAACTGATTGATGCTTTAGGATTTTATTCTTTCTAATCATTACAATGTAATAAAATAATGCACCAGCTCTAGTATTCTTGGGTTGGGGTTTTATAAACACAGTTTTGAATGTTCTGAAATCTAAACCGCATTCTGCATATTGCACATGCTTAAGATGGTGTTTCATGTAAAGTATGCTTAACACGGGGTAGCATACTACACAATCCATCTAAGAATAATAATTTATTAAAAATAATAATTTATAAAACCTGAGGGTGTTATAATTTGGGGAAAATCAAATTAGATCTATTATTTTAGGATATATATTTTAATTTCTCACACTTAGGGTTCATGGTTAGGCAAATCATGTTCTAACCTTGCATGAGCCACATACTCAGAAAACACATCGTACGGTTGGCTCACATGGTTATTCAAAACATGAGACATCCATTCTATTCCCCTCTTTCCATCCTTGCATGATTTCCCCTGGGTAGACCTAAAATTTGGGAAACCATGAACTTAACCCTGTGCCTACCTAATGACAACTATTTCAATTGCCGAATTTCCTATAAGTTTTGCATGGTTTCCCTTAACCATAAACCACCATAAAATCCTAAAAACATGACAAAGATCCTTTGAACCTCCCTAAACATAACTAGAACAATATATATACTTAAAATAAATAAATAAATTGTAAATTATCTGACACCATGGGTTCCAGATTCTCCCCCACTAGTCTATCTGTCACCTGAAAGTAGAATACCAGCATTGTCTTGAAAGAGTTAAGGTCATTTCTCCAACATTTCCTTCTCATTATCCCATATTAGATAATTAATTCAATCATTTTTTCATAAAACCCACACTAGAATGATGTTTTTCCCATGAAATACTTTCTATTTACGATCCAAAATCCATACTATCACATGTACCTATGAAGCATCTGGATCTAGGTTAACATTATCCCATTGAATCACATGGCTAGAATGAGGTCCATACCTCTTCAATTGAGATACAAGAAATAAATTATGCACTAAACTAAACCTTGGTGGAAAATCCAACCAATATTCCACCTCACCAGCCCATTCAAGTATCTCAAAAGTTAATATGTATCATGAAGATAACTTTCCCTTCATTCTAAAATGGCGTTGCCCAATCCTTGGAGAGATCCTCATGAAAACATGATTAATCACCCCAAATGTAAATGAATATCGATGATGATCTACATATTATTTCTCACAACTCTAAGATGCCTCCATTCTCTTAATGATCAACTGAATCCTCTCTATTTTCTCTTGTACAAATCTTGGTTCAACCAGTGAAGTTTCTTTTATTTCCACCCATCAAAGTGGAGAACGAAATGGATTCTCATACATTAGTTAAAAGGAGCCATATTTTCTCGAGGCCAAATAAGTGTTATTATAAGAGAATTCCCCTAATGGTTTGTTATCCTCATACGATCTACCAAAATCCATTACATGAGCCCTAATAATTTATTCCAATGTTTGTATTATCCTTTCATATTATCCATCCTTTTGAGGATGACACACTGTACTCATTCTGAGTCCCCAAGCATTACTAAAAGGACATCCAAAAATATGATATGAACCTTAAATCTCGATATGATAAAATCGAAATTGGTACACCATGAATTTTTACAACTTCTCAGATATATATTTTTGAAAATTCTTCCACTGTATTTGATTCGAAAATGAGGATGAAATTGGATGAATTTGTGAGATGATCCACTATCACCCATATGAAATTGTGTTTCTGAACCATACTTTGTAGAATTATTAATAATATATATATATATTATCCCATTTTCACATATAAATTGATAAAGACTATCACATATACACTAACTAATTGTGATCTATCTTAACTTACTTACTGGTGAGGTATCTCAAAACAAAACCAACCACTTTTATTTTCATGGATGCCCAACAAAATTGTGATTTTAGTGACTTATACATATTTTTTATTTTATGTTGAAGAACCCTTCTATGATGGTGGTATTAATAAACTGTTCTTGAAAATCCTAAGGTATGATAAATAAATCTCAAAACCAAAAAATGGATCTTCTGTCAAGATTCCATCCCACAATGGTCTCCCCACCATTGAGTTTTAAAAGTATAAAAACACATTCAGAATCATATAAGTGTTATTCTTTAACCTTATCAACCAAATCGGGAACAAAAGAAACCAGAATGAAAACCACGACACTACCTCAATCTTTAAAATCCAAGTACATGTTGGATATTATCAACAATAATAGCTTCTAATTAGAATATTATTTAAGAAAATTAGTATACAGACTCCAACTTAATGTGTCCACCACTGAACTACCTTTACCCGGAGTACACATCAAGTTGAATTCAAAAATTTTAAGATACTAAATCCTTCTTCTTTATCTCAGATTCAAATAACTTTATAATCACATAAGCCTCAGTCCGGTTGGTGAGGAATCAACAAGTGCATCCAAAAGACCCGAGATCAAATCCGAATGGAGACATATTTACGGGTTATTATAGTAGTATTTCTGTAGGAACTGTAGTAGTTAGTATAGTATGTACTTTTTATTAATTTATTTGTCATAAATGTTCATCCATTTGAGATTTCAAGCAACCAGTTTGGTCCTTATGTCCTGCAAGACTTTTAAGCCACCCAAGGCCTTCAGGCCAGTTTTCTCTCAAAGTCCTTAGGGCCACCTCAAGGCCTTCAAGCCACCCCAAGGCCTTCAAGACACATGAAATCTATTGATGTACCAGTCTGGTTACAAGGGTCAAGGCTCAAGATGAGGATTTCGTGTAGGCACATTGACTAGAGTAGAGCTAAAAAGATTTTTAAGATCAAGAGTTTTGACATTGCTATTGGTACCAGGCCTATTCATCTCTACACAAGAGAGCTAGCTGAATAGCGTTGCGAAGGTGGAGTGCTGATATCATGACATTTTTTGGGGAGGAGCAGTTCCAAGTTGTCTTATCTGGGAGATTTACTCTAAGTCCTATGGGTCATGTAATTGTCTCTTAATAATTTGGGACTTTTAAGGGTTCCACATCACCCATTTATACGTGGATTATCAAAAATAATAAAAAATAAATACCTTCGTTACATTTTGGAAAATCTCTTTGTGAGAATTTGTTTTCCAGATCTTTTGATCAGTACACACTGCAAACTTCTCACCAAAGAGGTAATGATTCCATGTTTTCAAATCATGGACTACAATAGTTAATTGAAAATCAAATATTTGTGTTTTTTGCCCTGAAACTATAACAATAGTGATCCATAATCAATAACATGATCTCCCAATCTTATCATGAGAAGTCATCCCAACCCAAATCCCAAAGCATCATAATACATCACAACACCATGTCCTAATTCTGGAAATATCAAGATCTGTGCTGATGTAAGCTGAACATTAAAACATTTAAAAAACCTAATAAATTAATCGTTCCCTTTGAATGGAACACATTTCCTTTTAAATTCTATCATTAGTGAAGATGGTCATGAAAATATATGAATAAAACATCAGCAATAACTAGCCAGACAAAAGAAAATACATATCTCAAAGAGATTATTTAGCAGTTTCCAAGAGATCACAACCAATATCATTTCAGGATCAATAGAAACACCTTTTATAGAGACAACATTCCCTTGTAAATTTAACCTTTTTATGCAAAAATCACACTTTGAATGTTTGGAATACAGACAATGATCCTGTAAGATACCCAACACTATCACCTAATGTTTTTTATGATATGCCCTTATCTAAGAATACACCAGTATATTATCCACAAACACCACCAGAAAAGGATCTAGATACCTTTGAAATATCCAATTCAACAATTTCATAAATATTGATGGAGAATTTCCAATATCAAAAGTGATAACAAAGAACTCATAATGGCCATATCTGCTTCTGAATGCTGGAATATTCTCCTTCCAAAATCATAGTTAGTGATATCCTAAATGAAATATAATATTATAAAACCACTAGGATCCCATAAATTGATAAAAATCATCAATTTGTGGAAGAGGATGTTGATTCATTATCATAACATGATTAAAATTATGATAATATACACATAGTTGAAGAGTTCCATCCACCTTTTTAACAAACGAAACGGGTGCTTCCCATAGAGGAATTCTAGGATGAATGAAATCTATTATTTTTATATCTTCCAACAATAATTTTAATTCCCTTAATTATATTGATTCTATAAGACAATATGGAATTGAGATAATACTGGTACATAATAAGAGATAAATCATAAACTATAAATCTCTTTTAGGTAGAAACTCTAAAAAATTATCGTAAAATATAGAAAGAAACTTGTCCACAAAGATTGGAAAAACAGTACTCCTGATCTCATCCACATATTCCAAGGTTAAAGATGCCAAATTTTATGAGGTAGTTAAAGCCGATGGTGCCAACAATCCCGCTCCACCTACATTCACATTTTGATCTCCTTTAAAGAGATGTTCGATTCCATCTACAGTTGTAAAAATAACTCTTTCAGGTATAATAGTCGATGTAAGATTTGAACATTGTCAACCAATCCATTCTTAATACAACATCATAAACATCCATCTCAATCACAATGAAATCTCAAATTAATTCAGCAACATTTATAGTTATAAAACATTATTTTCATATAAATTATTGACATTATCTTTGGCAGAGATGAGTTTGATGTTTTAGAATAGAAGGCATCATCTCAACAAGTAAACCTAGGAGATAAACAACATGATAAGTGATAAAAAACGATATGCACTCATTTCAAAAAATCTTTCATAAATGTATCATTTGAAAGAATCATACCTCTCACAATGGAAGGTCCATATTGATCATCCACAACCATTTTCTTAGCTCCATACAATTTATTACCCATTGTGCTTTTAACTTTACTACCCTGTTGATATTTCACTGGTTGAGGGGTCGTGGTATTCCATGAATCAACATGGATTGATCAAATCAGATGATGAGAGATATTCTATTGCACGCATCCTATCAAGGCATATGATGCCTAAGAATAAAGAGATGTGTCTCAAGCACCCAGTTTTGGAGCACTATGAAAATAACACTAAATATTCCCCATCTGGTAGAAATTGTGACATGATCTTGGTGGCTATATAAAATCTAATTTCATATGTTCAAAATAATTCCACTATAAGCATTCAGTCTTACTCTTCATTTAAAGATGATGATTCACTGCTCCCTCTGTCTGATTTTGAGTCTTACCCCCACCTTTGAAATAGGTGTCCTTCTTCCTCTTAATCCCAACATTGTAGTTCCCACCATTTACCATAGTTATAAATATTCCTCTTATTATATATCGAGTGGATCCTTTTTATTCTCATATTTATTTAGTTTTGATTAATAATTCAACCCAACATTATCTATTTTCTATTAAATTTGATAATTATTTCAGATTTAGAATGTCATAATATTTTTTATATCTAAAGAAATACTGATCAGAATCATAAATATTTTTTCCATTGAAAAGATAAAAATATTATCATTATTTCATATGTTTATTTTAAAATCAAATTCAACTGTTTTAAAGGTGAAAAAAATCACCAAGTTAGTTTCAAGATGTTAAAGTGACATTGACGTTTTTATCTTAAAGTCACATATGAATTTTGATTATATCTCAAGATAAATTGAAAAAATTCTTGTGATCCTTATACTTTTGGATATCTAAGTGATTTATCTGAACATCATTATTTTATGATAAGTCTAAGAAGGTTGTTCTGATTCTACAAAATCACTAAAATTGCTACAGTAGTTTCACAACTCTACAGTGAAAAGATTTTATAAGCTACTATATTTAATTAATTTCCAGTTATAATGATATCTGAATTGCATGAATTTTTTTATTGAAATAAAAGAAGTTTATCTTGGTGTTACCAGTTTACAACAATGTCTAAAAAGGTATTTTGTATGGTAAATATTTTTTTGAAGTTCTATGATGATTCTTATGAACTGCAGTTTTCTTAAATGTTATTGATTCTATTTTCTAAACATATCAAGAGCTGTAGAAGTAGTATTGATTTTATTCTTGATAAAATATAAAAATATAAATATTTAATCAATATTAGAATTCTATTATAAAGGATTAATCTACTGTAAAATGCATCTAAAAATCATTGATGTCTCTAAATGCAACTTGTCAAGTTTTTTGAAGGATTATTTGAACCCTACATTCGAAATAGCACAACCCTACATTTAGAATAGTGAAATCCTACTTTTTATAGAAAATTAGGGTACATAAACTATAATTTTGATACAAAATTATGCTTCATGAACCGTACATTGGTAATGAACCCTACACTACGTTGGTAATGAACCCTATGCTATGTTGGTAATGAACCATACTTTCAATGAACCCTAGTTTCTTGAACACTATGTTCTTGTGAGAATGAACCCTACTTTGCTGATACTGAATTGTGATATTTTTTAGAAAAATCAAACTTATAGTGATGTTAATAACTTTACATGATGAAATGTTGCATCCAAATAGATCAAACTCGTTGCATTCTTCTATATCTAAAGTACAGAATCATGACCTATTATGCGCTGATAGTTTAAAAAATTTAATGGATCTTTTACTTATACTCAAACTGCTATATATTACAGTATTTATCTTCATTAAAATATGATATATGATGAAATGTTGAACAATTATGTTATGAAAAAATGAATGTTTAAATTCATTGTTTCATGCAGGAAACATAAGTTATGTTCGACCATGTTTATATGATGAAATGCTGCATGTTGAAAGTTGATTTTATAAGTTATGTAGAGGATCATATCATATATTTATCATGATAAATAATTATGAAAATACGGACATGTAAAAGATAATTCTTCTATGCCTATTCCTTGTGAACATGAACTTGATGAAGTTGGAGAATATCATTACGTCACCCATCTCGTTGAGTTTCATCATGTGGAACCACCTTAGATTCAAAACAATAACTGGAGATGGTTTGTACATGAAAAAAATCCAAAATATTTTGTCTTTTCAGATGAAATAAACATTTAAAAGGTGAAATATATAGAAATTGATTTTAAGATGTTTACGGTATTCTATTTTACATGGTTCTTGGTATTTTAAATTTTAGCATTTTTTCTGGAATTATGTCAGTGATTTATTAGTGGGATAAATTATAATAAATTCAAAGGACCATATAATAAGTGATATCAAATATTTTGGTATATAATTTAGATAGAAAAATGAAAATTTTATTCTAACATTATTTATTTTGTAAAGTCTAATGACACAATGTTATTCAAATTCAAATATTTTTATTTACATTCAGATTGTGTTGTTAGTTTTTAGGAATTGTTTTGAATATATTTAAATAAGTTTGAATGGATTTAAATGGTATTTTTTAATAACTCAACTATTATCTTATTCTGGAGATTTTTCCAAATTATTTATTCATCTTATATTGAATGATTTTGTTGGAGATTTATTCTATAAGAATAAGCCAAAATTGACATGATATTCATTAGATATTTATGAGGGAATTTAACTATCTGAAGGAAGAGGAATGATTCTATTACTATAGGACATTTATTCTATATATTTCACTCTTTACCTGAGAAAACAAAATATATTAATAAGAGTGGATACATGAAAACTTTGAGGAAAATAAAGTGATGAAATATTCTGATGCTCATCATTTTAAGATAGAAATAAATATTCTTTGTAAATCATTATTATCTCATAGTATAAAGAACAAGGAATACTAAGAAACATTGTTTAATATATTTGATAATGTTTAAAGAAGAAGAATAAGCATGCATAATATTTTAGATTATTTTGTTACAAATATTGTACAATATTGAAGATCACCTATATCTGTCAGTTGTTATTTCAATGTGAGCTAAACATGTTTCACAACTAACTTCATATCATCTAATTTCTTTGGATTATAGTCTACTTGCGTTTATTAATGGTGGGGTGTTATATTCTTAAATTTATCTATTTATTTTTGGATCCCTATAAAGGAACCATAAGGCCTTGTAAAAGCGTTGTATGTTTTCAACTGCATGTACTCAGTTATAGAGGTATCTAAATATGATGACCTACTAGTGAAAATCAACAAGCTCATAGAGTAGAGAATTAGTTGATTGGACTAGGGTATTTTTATTTCTTGAACCACTATACATTTCTATGTTCTTTTCCATTATTTATTTTCGCTACTCAATTGAATTTAATAGAGAATGTAATTATTTCTCCATTTCAAGAGAGACGTTTTAGTTTTGTCAACATTTTGAAAAAGGACACAATTCACCCCCTCTATAATCATTGTAATATCATTTGAAACCCAAAAATTTGTATAAATGGTTGGACTATATTGGATATATTTCATATATTGGAAATGTGTTTCTACTTAATACTGACAATAAGTATCAGAGGAAGTGATCTATATCTATATTTATCATTTTGGAAATCCTTGAAAATTATTTTGTTTCTATTTGATACCTATGTAGTAATATCAAAGGTTGGTTTCTTTTAGAATATTTAATATTTCTTTTGTCTCTAGCAAGCCTGAGTTAAAGATTCGGATGAATAAAAATCTAAATGGTGGATCTTAGAGATTGTGTGTCGATAATCTATTCCACTTATTTTAATGGTGATAATTATGGATGCTGGAAAGCACAGAAGATTATATATTTTAAATATCTTATTTTAAAAGTTTAGATGAATATTTTAAAAAATTTGTAAATACCTATAGAACCAGAAATTTGGGATGATTCTAAGGAATCAGAATATGATATTAATTATAGAGATAAAAATGTTTTCATATGTGGACTTGGTCTTCAGGAGTTTTTTCACATTTCTCAATGTACTGTTGCATATGAGATGTGGCATAAAATCACAAAAGATAATGAAGGAACTGATAAATTTAAAGAAGTTTTAAATGTTGTTTCTTCCTTGAGAAATCCAATTTCAAAAACACATCAGGCATTAAAGGATTTTTATTGAGATGTGGGAAGCTGAGATGCAAGTGGAAATTAAAAATGATATTTCTATCGTAAATTAAAATGATTCACTAAAAGTTTCGAGGGATGAATTTTATGATTATAGTCATTAAATTTATGTAATGAATCTAATAAAAAATCTGAATCAGAGAATGAAAATAAAAATTCAAATATTAGTCTTATGGATCACACTGATGAGGTACAATCATGTTACTCTAAAAACATTGATTCAGAAATTTTTTATAATGATGAACAAAGATAAATATTATTTTATGATTCATGAAAAATTATAATACTTACAAAAAGAGCATAGAAAACATATACAAATACTTTGATTCCATCTTAATTGATAATGAATGTATGTTAAAATATATTTATGATTTAAGATCAAATTATTCAAAAATATCTTGTGATATGCATGAATTAAAAAATAATGAATTGTGGGATGAAGTAGACAAGCTAAATAAATCATCTAGTATGATTATTAAGGGAGGGAAATATTTAAATTAAATTCAAAGTAAAAACTATTCACAAAACAAAAACCAGTATTTACATTAATGGAGAAAAACCAAAATTACAGAAGAATTATTTCTTTCCGAGTTCAAATAGAAAAATCATGCCTACTGTTAAATGTTAATATTGTAGTATTAATAAACATTTTTCAAATGAATATTCATTTATAAAACCTCAATTTTGTGGTGTCAAACATGTTCATTATTATAAATCATTAAATAGATTTAATTATAAAAACCCTAGTCAAAATAAAAAAGTTTGGTAACCTAAGTCTTTAATCGAAAACATTGTTGTACCGAAAAAAATAAGGGTACCAAAAGACAACATTTGATATTTTATTGGTATGAACCATTTTACATCATTTTTACATTATTATGTGGCTGGTAGACAATTATAGAAATTTTTTATATTTATTATTCTGTTTCTTTTAAATTGAAACTTAATTTTAGATGGAATGGTTAATCCAGGAAGTATGTTATTTTAATTTTAATATTTGTTTTGAATGAACAAATTTTTTTATACTGGGGAAAAAACTTTTTAGTATATTAATCCTCTATATTTTATTACTCTTATGATTAAACTCTAAAAATATTATTCACACTCTATTATATTATAACATGAATTAATTATTTTATTTATTTCATTAACTAATGACCATAAAACCTCCTTTTATGATTTTATATAAATGCTTGTCTTACATGTAAGTATGTGTTTAATGTCTTACTATTAAAAATAATTACATGTGAGATATTAAAATTCATATGTATGTTGTAAATTTTTAGATTAAAATTTTATGGTCATTTATAAAATGCGAAAAACACATTTTTAAATTCTTTATTTTAAATTAATTGAAAATCATTTCATCCACCTAAAATTTTTGAAAATATTTTATTCTCTGAATATTTTTTACAATTATAATTTTTCTTAAAGAGAGTTATTTTAAATACATAGAATTTTTTTTAATGATTTAATATTATGACATTAATTAAATGGTTTAATATATTCATGTAAAACCCTTATTATTCATTGAATAATATTATATATGCTTTCATAGATCATTGATTATATCTTTTTATCTATTTAAAGAAGCATGAATTTAAGGGGAGTTTCTATTAAGGCATTTATTAAGAACATATTTTTAAACCACTAATCTTTTTGAAATTTTTAAAAAAGGGAAGAAAATATTGTCTTTCCAATTTTAAATATTTTTGATACTGTTACTTAAATCCCAAATTCCCATTCTTTTTAAAATTGGGTAAATATTTATTTTTTTTATTATACTCATGAACTCATCTTTTTTATCGTTACAAAAATGGGGTGAAAAGTTGTTGGATAATTAGGGGGTTTTTAATTATAAAAAGGGGTAATTTGGAGTGGAACCTTTTCATTCTATTATTGATGAATATTTGATAATTTCTTCAACCCCAAATTCTTTTTCTTCCAATAAATTTGTTAAGCGTTTTAGGTTTAGTATGTTAAAATATTTATTTTACATCTAAATAAATATTTATCAGAATCACATGAAATTTTTTCCATTATAATTTGAAAAATATTATCTTTATTTGATATGTTTATGTCAAAATACAATTTAGTTTTTTTGAAGGTAAATAAATTCACCAAAGTAGTTACAAGATGTTGAAGTGAAATTTAATTTTTTAGCATGAAGTCACCTAGGAATTTTGATTATATCTCAATATATTGTGAACAAATTCTTGTGATGTTTATACTTTTGGGTAGGAAAGGTAATTATCTAAATTTCATTAGTTTATGTGGAAGTCTTGAAAGGATTTTTTGATACTCTAAAAAATCACTGAAGTTGCTATAGGAGTTTCATAACTCTACAGTGTACAGATTTGACAAGCTACAATATTTAATTTATTTCAAGTTTTATATATATTGTAATTTCACAAAACCTAGTTATATTGAAATCTTGTAAGTTTATCTTTATTTTATTAGTTTAAATTAAATTCCAAAAATCTATTTTGAATGTTGAATAAATTTACTGAATTTCTGGGATGATTGTTCAGAATTTTAGTTTTTTAGAATGTTATTATGTCAGTTTATAAAAAATATTAGGTGATTTTTTATTTTAGTGATTCAATTTTTTATCCATTATAAATATATAAATATTTCAAAAATATATTTCTACTTGGATAATGGATTAATCTTCTCTAAAAGGCCTCAAAAAATCATTTAAGTCCTTAAATGTTTGTTTTCTAGTTTTCTAAAGGATTATATGAACCCTATTTTTAGAACAGTGCAACCTTAATTTATGAATAGTGAAACCTTAATCTTGACACAAAATTATGGTACATCATCCCTATTTTTGAAGAAAAATTATGGTTTATGAACCATACCTGGTAATCATCCCCACACTACGTTGGTGATGAACCCTAGTCTATGTTGATAATGAAACCCACACTACATTGGTAACAAACACTACTTTCAATAAACCCTACTATCTTAAACCCTAAATTCTAATGATAATGTACACCACTTTCCTTCTGTTTATTTGTGTTATTATTTAGGAAAATTAAACTAATCCCACTATGTATATATTTAAATGTTGAAGTGCTACATCTAAAGAGATCAAACTCAATACATACTTCTTTATCTAAAATATAGATTCCTGACCGGTTTTGTGATGATATTTTAGAGTGTTTAATGGATATTTTTATTCTAAAGAACCTACAATATATTAAAGTAGTTATCTTCATGATGATACATTAACCGATTAAATGGTGATCTTTTACATGCTGAAAAAATGTTGGTTTTGATCAACTGTTTGAAGATGGAAACTGGAGTTGTGTTTTCCCCAAGTGTACGTGATGAAACACTACAATCTAATAGTTAATGTGCTACATCATTCAGAGGTTGGTATCGTATATATATCATGAAAAAATATTTAAAAATGAAGACATGTGAATGATAAATCTTCTATGTTGATACCTTATGAACATTAAATCGATCAAGATGAAGAATATCCTTACCTCTCCACATCTCATTGAGTTTCATCATACTGAACTACCTTATATTAAAAACCATAACTATAGATGTCTTGTATAAGAAAAAACTCATAATTATGTTGAAATTATGTATGGAATAAACATTTAAAAGGTGAAATATACATAAAGTGAATCATGGAGTTTAAGAAAGTTATGGTACCCTATTTAACATGGTTTTGGGTATTTTAAAGTGCTCCGTTTTTATCTGGAATACTATCAGTAATTTATCAGTGGGATAAATCCTAATAAATACAATGGATTATAGATGAAGAGTTTGAAAATATTACAGTCCTTTATTTAGATATAAAAATGAATTGTTTATTCTAACATCATTTTTTCAACAATGTATAGGGATACTAAGTTATTCAAATTTAAAATTTTGAATTTACATTCAGATTGGACTGCTAGTTTTCAGGAACTGTTTTGACTATATTTACATAGGTTTGAATGGATATAAAAGATAATTTTAAATCATTCAATGTTTTTATTATTCTAGTTATTTTACCTGATGATTTATTCAACTTATATTGAATGCTTATACTAAATATTTATTCAATTGGAAGACACCAATCATGATACTCTATTCATGGGATATTTATGAAGTCATTTAAATATCTGATGGTAGAGGAATGATGCTATTATTATTGGATATTTACTCCACATATATATATATATATATATCTATTTGGAAGAAAAAAATAAAATATATGAAGAAGAATGAAGACATGAAATTTTTGATGAAGATGATGTACCAAAATATTATATTACTCATCATTTTAAAGAAGAGATAAATGTTATTTATACATATTTACTCTCGATTGGTGTAAAGAAGAAGGAACCTTGATCAAACATGTAAATTATATTTTCTGCTATTTAAATAATATGAATAAACCTGCACAATATCAATGATTATTTTTCTACTGATGCTACTCTGGATTATTGAAGATCATCTATGTTTGTTAGTTTCTGCTGGAATTATGACCAAAACCTATACCACAACAAACTTAATCTCATCTATTTTATTTAGAGTATCAGCTGCTCAGTTTCAGTTGTTGTGAATTGTCATCTTATCTTATTGATCTTTGGATTTTATGTTCCCGATAAAATAACTACAAGACCCAGTAAAATATTTATAAGTTTTCAACTATGTGTACATAGTTATAGAGGTCTCTGGATAAGATGACCTGGACTAGGGGATTTTTATTCTTTGAACCACTATAAATTGCCATGTTCTTTCCCTTTATTTATTTCCATGGCCCGCTCGAAATTAAGATATAAGTAATGATTTCTTCATTTCAAGAGGGACCTTTTTGTTTTGTAAATATTTTTAAAAGGACACAATTCACACCTATTTTCTCTTTATCATATCCTTTCCAACACAAAATTCCAAAATTACTTGAGAAGTCTATTTCAACCACCATATCTCTATTACTATCTCTATATAATCTGTTATATAGATCAAGACAATATTTGATCTAATCTATCATCTTAACCCCGATTCAAAAAATGCGCTCTTCACAAATTCCCGTGAAAAAACTCTGCGTGAAAAGTGGAATAAATTCATAAATTTATCCACATACCCTATCACTGTTAGGTTCTCTTGCTTTAAACTGAATAAAATTTTTGTTCAAGAAATTTTGAACGTGTGAGGATAGAATTGTTTGTTAAACAATTATTCAAAATTCTCTAATGAAATTCTTTGGTTCAATTTGTCTTGAACTAAAAAATCCCACCATTTCAGGGAAATATCTTCCAGTATATACATTTCCATCCTTAGCTTTAGCTCAGCTGGTGTTCCTATGAAATAGATGATTCAATTAATCTAATTTAGCCACACCACTTCTTATTCTGGGTCCATGTTACCCTAAAAGATGAGATGGTTCTACTTATGGAATTTATCTTAACAATAAAATTACTTTGGTTGATAATTTATGTTTCCTCTATCAATTTTCTGAATATCTTCGAAAATACTTGGAACAAAACTCTTGGTTTACCCATGGTTTAGGTGAAACTATATTTGTAGAATCATCTTCTGGTCGGTTTCATTGATGCCTAACTGGTGCCATTTTTTATAACCAAAATAAAAATCCATTTAGTCCCACTCTTTATAACTATAAGAATAAAAATTTCAATTTTAATACATCACACATATCAAAACAAGGATTTCAAAAATTAAAAAATATCTGTTTTCAAAACATTTTTTAAAATATTTCGAATGCATTTTTAAAATTAAAGATTTTTCAACTATTTTAAAAACATGAAAACATTTTGAAAAATTCATAAATAATTACTCAAGATTAAATATAAAATACTATTGGTAATTTATTCATACCAATGCATGTCACGACCTTCTAATCAGCTAAACCAATGATGATTTTGTAACAACTCCAATGAGTGTCTTAAAACAATCATGTACCGAAACTCCCTATTAACATGATGTTCAACATAAATAGGTAAACTATGTAATTTTATGATTTACATTTCAATTTATTGTGTTCCTACCACCTTACTACCATACAAAATCAAGGACTGAACTTCAATTTTTATTCAACTCCAATCCGAGAAAATTGATTCCCTTTGAAGCATCCCACCCCTCACCAATTGGATTAAGAATAAGTGGGTGAGTGTTACTATGCCTTAGTTGACATATCAAAGACACTAATGTCTGAAAATAAATTCCAAGGGCTTAATTAAAAATTTGTGGATGGTTTTACCATTTAAAATAAAACAACCAAAACAAAAAAACAAATAGAATATGTTCCACTATATGATGCATGAGTATGAAATACAAGTCAACCAAAAAAACCAATATTAACCATATATCATAGTATAAAGTAGAAACCAAAACCAATAATACTCAAAGACCCCAGAAAATTCCATCAAAAACTCCTAATAGGATCCAAAATCCAACTCAACCTGCCAATCCTAAGGTATCATGAATCATAACTAGAGAAATGGGATAACTTTCTTTCACCCATGTCTCAATAGATAACATCTGCAAACAAACCAAAGTTCCCATGCAAGTGGTGAGTATAAAACTATTTTGGACTCCCCAATGACTTCCCTACTCACTCTATTAGGATATAATATGTTATTACATTTATATAAAATAATTTAAAACCATTAAATAATTTCATATAAATCCAAAATAGTTTTCAAAGACAACGAAATTTCCATGGAAAGAAATCAATAAAACTTTTAAAACCATTTATCAAATCCATTTGGCATACCCATTCCACACATACACACATTCATGCCTTGGTGATAGTTCTATACTGATGAAAAATCTATATTCGATCATTAATGATATCACAAGGAAACCAATACCAGGTGCCGCAATGGAACATGCCCCTTCCATTGGGCCACTTTTATGAAAATGAACTCATGCCAACCATGTATACCAAAACCCCTGCCAATCCATTTCAATAAAACATTCCATTTATTGAAAAAAGTTATATAAAAATTATTTCATTAAGAAATTTTAACAATCCATTTTACATGTAACAAATCAAAAACAAAAATTTTAAAATCATACTTTTAAAATTTTAACAGAAGGGTTTTCCACTGAACAATCCAATTTTCTTTATTTCAAAAAATCATCCCTAAAGTGGGTTTCCACTAAATCACACATGAATTTTCACAATAAATTTATGTAATTCAGTAAATTTTATGAAAACCCTTCATGTTTTAATTATGATGAGTCAAGAATAAATACACCTACCTCTCAAACTATTGTGAAAACAAAGAATGACACAAAACTTGAAAACCCATCTTGAAGCTCCTAAAAAACCTAATATCTCATTCCATTTAATCAAAACAATTATATTTAATCATGATTGGAATTAAACATTCTAGATATACCTACAATGGATTAGATCTATGATTCACATGTAACGGAGTAGAATAGATCTAAAGAAAATGGTTAAGAAAAAGAAATTACTGAGGAATCTCGGACTCCAACACAACTTGAATCTCCTAGGAATATATAATGGATCAAAAATAATCATTTCCGTAGCCTTAAGAGGAAGAATATTTTTGGTTATAAACTATTTAGGGAAAAATGAATGTCTTAGGGGTAAATCAGATAAAATACATGATTTTTCTAATCTAAATATTAATAGTGCATGGTTAGGGTGCACTGTTAGGAAAACTGTATGCTTATCATGCATGATCTACTTCCACCAAACACACCTCACATGTTTGT